>OY728160.1:1996248289-1996994289 GCA_963277665.1 Viscum album
ATGGGGGATATGATCCCATGATGAATATGTTTTGGATATTCTACATAATTTTCTCATCCAATACTCAAGAGAAACTAGGAAAGATATTACTCAAACCCTGTTATCTATCTGTAAATCATTTATGATTCATAGTGATGAAATAATCAATGGGAATATTGTTGGGTATTTCACCTATAGATGAGTCCCATTCTCTTATGGATCATTAAGTGGACCAAGTCAGTTAACTCAAAACTTCAACATCCAAGATGAAAATCTAGAGACATGGGATTTCTCATTATTATCTCTATGACTAAAACTCCCATTATTAAGGGGATACATAAATATAATCATATGACATGTTTTAGTAGTCTAGGAGGAAAACTCAAGAGATTACTTTTATAAGGGAATACATGATTGAAAGTGTGTGTGCTGATGTGAATAACATGATAATGTATATCAGGTTTTTTTGGAGAAGTTATTTATTTGGAATTTTCATGATTTTGAACATGTAATAAGGTTTCCAAAAAGTTATTTAGATAGATTTGATATAAATAAATTACTTGTGCAAGGATATTGGGCGTTGGATAGGTCCACCTACTCATTATAAGGGTTCTTTGTTAAGGTTCCATGATTGGTCCAGATTTTACGTGTGTAATGACCTAAAGTTTTATCAATGAAATTCCCTTCTTATAATTATGCCTTATAGTATAATCACATTAGGAATCACAATGACATATATTTATACTAAATATTATGTGACCATTAAACATAATTTTTCCAATTATATGTTTTGAATTTCAAAAATTTGACATACACGGTTGTGTTCAGGATGATTTTTGGAGTCTAATAGAACAAACATAATTTTTTGTGAATAGTAACACATCCTTATAAATAGTAACCTACCCTTATGAATATTAATATGACCCTTAAAAATAGTAAATCTTCCAAAATAATAGTAACCTTACCCATGAATGATTAAATAAAATTTAGGCATCTTATAAGTGGCAATTTGACCATAATAAAAGTATTGGTATTTTAATAAGTCATAAATAATTATTTAATTAATTTAAAAGAAAATTTATTTTATTAAAATGTGTTTATAAATTGAAAATTATATGTCTTATAGTTTTAAGATAATTTTATAAGACCTAATGTAATATTTGAAAGCATTTAAAATCAGTTTTAATTTTTAAAACTGTATTTTTCAATTAAATTATAATTTTAATTAAAAATTAAATTAATCATTTTTAGAAAATTATTTTTGAAAATTGGAGATCATTTTTATATTCTACATGTCAAAAAATGGTTAGGGTGAATTTTTTGGATTTTTCTGAATTACTTGATTTTTTGTGGAATAATAAAATACATTAATTTACCGTATGAATACATTATAATTTAAAACCACTATTCCTGACATCAAAAGTGATTTAAGCACCCAAATATATAAATCTCATGCCCTATTTACTATTATTGTTCATGTAAGACTCACAATTTCTTATCTTAGGATAAATTAATAAACTAATGAATTAAATATTAAGGAAAACCCTCTCCCCTCCACTATAAATACCACCATTCACACCCTCATTTCCTAACACCTCTCAAACTTCATGACTTATCTAAAATCTACCCAAAAATCTTCCCTATCCCCTCCCCCACGTAAAATATCTTTTGGTGTCATAAAAAGACCAACCCTATCTTCCTTAAGGAGGATCTCAAGAGGATAACTCCAGAGGTAATTCCCCTCTCGTTTCCTTTAATTTCCTTTCAACTTCATGTTCATTTATGAATATATCCCCACCTATACCCATACACATGGTATGTCAACTCCAGTATCTCAAATATACTGTAATTTTATAATAATAATGGGATAATATATCATCCAACCCCTTTCTCCTCTTCTTTTTATTTTATAAAGGAAAATGTTGTTCGTGAGGTGTTAATTTATCACCTTAAAAAACGACATGTTTTCTTTTTTCCATTTCTACTTTAAGATCTGGTCATGACACCATTTTTATGGTTGAACCATAATATGTTATATATATTATATCCCATTTAAGGTTTTTTATCTAACTTATGAACATATTACTAAATTATTAAATAAAATAAATCTATTGTGGTCGAAAAACCACCCAAATTAACCCAAACAATCATCATTTAATTCTTATCTAAGGATTCATCCACATGGTATATAATATAACTCATTATAAGATCATTTAAACTTATTTAATATAACTAATAACATGAAATATCCATTCTGGATGTTTATCCATGATTCTACACAAACATCTAATTATGAATACAAGTGAACCGCTCAAGAAAACCATAATAACGAACATTCCCAAAAAATGTTTTTAAACTCTATAACTCATCCTAAGGAACATAAAATAAATTAATGAAACCATAAAGAACCATATTAATTTAAAAAAGGTTATTTAATTGTTAATTAATGAATATAATGTGGTTATATAGGACATTAAAAAGAAGAAATCGTTCGGATACATGGTAAGGGGAAATTCTGGAACCCAAATTTCTTTCTTCGAGTTCTCCCTCTTTCACACCATTTTTGGTATGGTTACTCCTTAAAATCATTTTTTAATCATTATATTACCTTTTCTGTGATATAAATGTTATCTAATTTATTTTATAAAAAAACCAATGTTTTCTAAAATAACTCTTCTTTCAAATAAACACACCATTTTTACTTATTGATTACTATTTTACTCTTCACTCATGGTTAATGGTTGTATGCCAAGAATGATATTCCCAATTTCTTTTGGGGACCAAATGTTTATGAAATTATGATTTATTATGAGAAACCCATTTCTTTACATGGGTTATTTTTTGTTCAAGTTTTACTTATTTTTAATGTTGCATGAATGATAATGATAGTGTTATGATGTGACAGGTGCTCCCAGAATTATATAGCACAATATGAATGTTTGAATGTGACAGGTGTGATCGAAATTATACAATGCTAAAATTAATTGGGTAAATTGATGAATCTCATGAGTAAAATGGAAATTATGTGTGAACATGATTCAATCATTGTTCACAACTATGTGTGGATGTTAACCACTAAGACATGATGTTTCGCTTTTATGTATTGCCACATTTCATGTATTTTATTAATGTTTCCTCTAATGATTTAGATGATGATGTTATGATTATGTTAACACCATGATTTATTGTTCATATCTATCTTCTTACTATCCTTTTAGCTTTCCCCTTTTTTATTTATATCCTCACGTGACTACATGTACTAAGGAGAGGTCAAGTTCTAATAAGAAGATAGAGAAGAATGAATTGAATAAATATTTATGCTTGATGTTTTAAATGTAATGTTTGGTCCTAGATTTCCCAATACACTAAACTTTTGGATCCTTTATGTGTAATACTATAATGTTTTTTATCTTTAAAATTATGTAATAGTAATTTAATAAAATTTTGGTTCCCTATTTTTGGTATTAGTGGAAAGGATTAGTTAATTTGGGAATTATGATTAGTGAACCCTTGAGAAAACCTCTAGTATGAGACTAAGTAAAAATATGAACACAAGAATCTTTACATAGGGATCCCATAAGTTATTATTTTAGTGAAAATTGTACAAATGAATAAGTTATTTATTCATTACTTGTTGACTTATGTTTTGTTCTAACCTTTTATAGTTTAGAAAATGGTGGGAACTAGGAGGAACCAGGAAAACAACTCATGCAAGGTCCAATGCAATGATTTCCTGAATGACATCCCCAATGATTTGGGAGGTTGAGTTCAGAACTTCATGGTGATTCTTACCCAACTATCTCAGGTTATGAACAATAACCAGAATAATTGTGAATGTCATCCTTCAGCTAAGTGGGAGAAACCAGTTGTCGAGTGTTTTCTGTGGTAACAACCACCGATGTTTAGTTGATCTTCTAATCCACTAGTTGGGAAAAAATGGGTCAAATCCATGGAGAAAATATTTTATGTGCTACACTTTTCTGAGACAGAGAATGTTACACTATCCATTTATCATCAAGATGGAGTAGCCGATCAATGGTGGGATTTGATTAAGAACACCAATCCAAGGGAAGAAATTGAAGAGATGGAATGGGAAGACATTAAGATAATGTTTCTTAACAAGTATTTACAAATAACTCTTTACATGAAGATGGAGAGAGAACTCATAGAGATTAAGAAAAAATAAGGATAATCTGTCACAAACTATGAAGCAAATTTCACAAGGCTTTCAGGGTACGCTTTGGGTTTTGTTATCAACAATGATAGAAAAATTGATATATTCTTTAGTGAATTAAAACCATGACATAGAAAGTATATTTCAAATAAATACTTTTGGAGTTATGAAGAATTTGTTTGATGGGATATCAAAGTGGATATGGAGTTTGGAGAGTGGTCTCATCGCTATGGTTATAAGAAATGAAAGGTGGAGTTTCAAGCCGGTGGATCTAATGACAAAGGTGGAAATAAAACTCAACTACCCACATGCAAAAAATGTGGAAATTTTCACCATGGGAACTGCCTCAAAGGGATGGTTAAGTGCTTCAAGTGTGAGAAATAAGGAAACCATACTCAGGAGCATCGGAAATACATGAAAAAGGAATGAGAATATGGTAAAAAAGGAGAGAACCAACCATGGTTCAATGCTACAACTGTAGGGAGAAAGGGAACTATGCAAGCCAATGCACTAAACCTCGAGTTCTTGAGGGTAATCAGTGTCAACAACCACTAAAGAACAAGGAATAAGGTAAGGCTTATGCCATCACTACTATAGAAGAGGATAAATATAATGAAGTTGTACAAGGTATACTTATTATTCTCTCTAGAATAGAAAAAGTCTTATCTAATTCTATTTCTTTACATTCCATTATATCTTTCAAGTTTGATAGATTTATAGAATTGAAGCCCCAAAACCTTGAAGTGGATATATTTGTAAAAAAAACAACTGGTGAAATCATTCCAGCCCAAGTGTTTGACTCTTCTCTTTTTGACGTATGTGAGACGATACTTATATAAAATCTTGTAATACTTACCTTGGTGGAATTCAATGCAATAATGGGACTGAATTGTCTCTCATTATATATAGAAAATATCAACTGTCAGGAAAAGGAAATATCTTTTCATATTATGAACCATCCCATGATCCTTTACAAATGAAAAGAAGATCATGAATCTCCTTTTAAAAATCCTTCAATGGTGTGGGTGTTTATTCCCTATGTAGAAGCATACCTCACCCAAATGGTTGAGTCAAAAAAGTGCTAACCTTGTGGGAATGCCCATCGTGAGTGAATATGGTGATGTATTTCCCAAAGAGTTGCCCATAATTCCCCTAGATCGCAAGGTAGAGTTCTCACTAGAACTCATACCCGGAGCTACTCCTATCTCAAAGTGTCCATATAGGATGGCTCCTATCAAACTAAATGAGTTAAAGAAGTGGCTACAAGAGAATTTGGACAATGGGTTCATACACCCCTAGTGCATCACCTTGGAGTGCGCCAGTGCTCTTTGTGAAGAAGAAGGATACAACAATGCGACAATCTATCGATTATCGGGAACTCAACAAGATCACTATAAAGAACAAGTATCCTCTTTCAAGGATTGAAGACTTGTTCGATCATTTAAGAGGAGCTCAATACTTCTCCATGGTGGATCTTTGTTTTGGATATCATCATCTAAAGGTGAAGAAGGATGATATTCATAATACGGCCATCCATACCAGGTATGGGCATTATGAGTTTTGGGTGATTCCCTTCAGACTTACTAATGCCCCTAAAATCTTTATGGGTTTGATAAATAGAGTCTTTAGACCTTACCTTGAATTTTTTTCTAGTTTTTATTGATGATATTCTCATATACTCCAACAGAAATGAGAAACATGAAGAACATATATGACTTGTGTTGGAGACATTGAGAAAGGGTAATTTGTACCCCAAGTTCAGAAAGTGTGACTTTTGGATGAAGCAAGTCACGTTCTTGGGGCATGTGATCAAAAATGAAGGAATTTCTGTGGATCCTTAAAAAACAAAGGCAATTGAAAAATGTACCAGACCCTCTAGTGTCATAGAAATATGTAGTTTTCTTGGATTAGTGGGGTACTACTGACATTTTGTGAGAAATTTCTCACGATTGTCAAGCCCAAAAACTATGTTAACAAGAAAAGGGGTAAAGTATGGCTAGATGGAAGAATGTGATAAAATATTCAAGGAGATAAAGAGAAGGCTGATCACTGCACCTGTGCTCACACTATCAAAAAGTGGAGAAATATTTTTGATATACATTGATGCTTCAAAGGAAGGATTGGGTTGTGTACTCATGAAAAACGATAATGTGATAGCCAATGCCTCACAGAAGTTGAAGATCCATGAGGAGAACTACCCAACGCATGATCTAGAGCTGGCATCAAAGATTTTTGCCTTGAAAATCTTGCGGTACTACCTTTATGGTGAAAAGTGTGACATATACACTGACCACAAGATCTTAATGGATATATTCACACAAAAGGAGATCAATGTGCGTCAAAGTATATGGTTAGAGCTAACAAAAGATTACGATTTATCTATTCACTATCATCTAGGAAAGATGAACAAGGTAGCTAGTGATCTAAGCGGAAAAGAACCTGATACTCTATCCATGTTATAGATGGAGAAAGACTATATCTTCTTGGATATGAAAAGGATGAATTTGGAAATCATAAGGGTAGGGGACACATCCTACCTTTACCAAATTATTTCACAACCATCTATCCAAAATAAGATTAAGTAAGCACAAAGGGATGATCTGGAGTTACAAAAGAGGATAAATGCAGTAAAGGAAGGGAATATGAAAGAGTTCCATATCGACAATGAAGGTGTGATTCAGTTTAGAACGCGGATTTGTATGCCTTCATCACCCAGGATAAAGAATGATCCATTGGAAAATGTACATATCTCAACATTCTCTATCCATCCTGTGAGTACCAATATGAACTGTGATATCCGAGAACACTTCTTGTGGGATAACATGAAGAAAGATATTGAAGAATATATATAAAGGTGCTTGGTATGTCAGCAAGTTAAAGTAGAGAAACAAAATTCCAAGGGGATGATGCAGCCATTTCTCATACCCATGTGTGAATGGTAGAATATCACTATGGACATTTTCATGGGTCTCCAGAATATGTCAAAGGGAAATAATGCGATATGGGTTGTGGTTGATGGACTCACCAAGACTTCCCATTTTATAGCTATTTGGGAAGACCTATCGCTTGAATAACTAGAAAAGATATATGTGAATGAAGTTGTGAGACTGTATGGTGTTCCACTCTTGACTATCTCTAATCATTATCCAAGGTTCACATCTAAATTCTGAAGGAGTCTTCAACATTATTTGAGAACTGTATTAAATTTCACCATGACCTATCACCCCCAAACTAATGGCCAATCTAAAAGGACTATTCAGATGCTTGAAGATTTCTAAGAGCCTTCTCTCTATAATTAAAAGGTGGATGGGATCCAAATCTCCCATTGGATGAGTTCTCATATAACAATATCTTCCACTTGAGTATTCATATGGCTATGTATGAAGCTTTTTATGGAAAGTGATGTAGAACAATAACCTTTTGGGATGAAGTTGGAGAATGAAATCTACTTGGACCCGATCTTGTACAAGAGATGACAGAGAAGGTTCAAGTCATCTAGAAACAAATAAAATCTTCTCAGAGTTGAAAAAATATCTACACTGACAATCGTCGAAGGGACTTGGAGTTTGACATTAGAGATAAATTCTTCCTTCGAATATCACCATGCAAGAGAGTCATGCGGTTTGGAAAGAAAGGGAAGATATGCCCAAGGTACATTGGCCCCTTTGAGATCCTTGACCACATAGGAGTCATGGCCTATAGGATTTCACATCCACCAAATATGGCTCAAGTTCATGATTTTTTTCACGTATCACTCTTGAACAAGTACAAACCATATACCACACATGTACTGAACTCAGAGGTGGTACAACTGGAAGATGATATCTCCTATGTAGAGCAGCTAGTGTAGATTCTGGACTAAAGAGATATGGTTCTACGAAATAAGACAACCCACCTTTTCAATGTTTTATGGAAGAAACATAATTTTGAAAAAGAAACTTGGAAACTGAAGGAGGTGATGAAGGAGAAGTACCCTCATCTATTTGTGTAAAGTGAAATTTCGAGGGACAAAATTCATAAGGGGGGAAGAATGTAACACCCAAAGTTTTATCAATGAAATTCACTTATTATAATTATGTCTTATAGTATAATAATATTAGGAATCAAAATGACATATAATGATACTAAATATTATGTAACCATTAAACATAATTTTCCAACTTCTATGTTTTTAATTTCAAAAATCTCATATACACGGTTGTCTTCAGGATGATTTTTGGAGTCTAATAGAACAAACATAATTTTTGGTGAATAGTATCATACCCTTATGAATAGTAACATACCCTTATTAATAGTAATATGACCCTTATGAATAGTAAATCGTCAAAAATAATAGTAACCTTACCCATATATGATTAAATTAAATCTAGGCATCTTATAAGGGACAATTTGACCATAGTAAAAGTATTGGTATTTTTGTAAGTCATAAATAAATAATTAATTAATTTAAAAGAAAATGTATTTTCAGAAAATGTGTTCATAAATTAAAAATTCTATGTTTTCTAGTTTTAAGATAATTTTATAAGACCTTATGTAATTAGTGAAAGCAATATAAAATCAGTTTTAATTTTAAAAACTGTATTTTTCAAGTAAATTGTGATTTTAATTAAAAAATTAAATTAATAATTTTCAGAAAATTATTTTTAAAAAATGAACTTGATTTTTGGATTCTACACATCTAAAAATGGTCAGGGTAAATTTTTGGGATTTTTCTGAATTACATGATTTTTTGGTGAATAGTAAAATACATTAATTTACTGTATAAATACATTATAATTTAAACCCACTATTCCTGACATCACAAGTGATTTAAGAACCCAAATATCAAATTAAAATACCCTATTTACTCTTCTTGGTCATGGTAGACTCACTATTCCTTGTATTGGGGGAAATTAATAAACTAATGAATTAAATATTAAGGAAAACCCTCTCCCCTCCACTATAAATACCACCCTTCACACTTCCTCACAACACTAAAGATTCAAGCCTTGTCTAAACTTTGACCAAACATCTTTCCTAGACAATCCCCTATGTCCAAAAGCTTCTGGTCTCATCAAAATACCAATCCTATCTTCCATAAGGAGGATCTCAAGAGGATAACTCAAGAGGTAATTCCCCTCTGCCTTTTCCTTTAATTTCCTTTCAACTTCAAGTTCATTTCTTAATCTCTCCCCACTTATCCCCATCCACACGGTATGGTAACTCCAGTATCTCACATATACTATAATTTTATTATACTAATGGGATAATATATCATCCAACCCATTTCTCTTATTCTTTTTATTTTAGAACGGAAAACGTTGTTCGTGAGGTGTTAATTTATTACCTTCAAGAACGAAATGTTTTCTTTTTTCCATTTATACTTTCAGATCTGGTCATGAAACCATTTTTATAGTTTAACTAGAATATTTTATATTTATTATATCCTATTTAATGTTCTGTATCTAACTTATGTACATATTACTATATTATTAAACAAAACAAGTTCGTTGTGGTTGAAAAAACCGCCCAAATTAACCCAAACAATCATCATGTAATTCTTATCTAATGATTTATCCAAATGTTATATAATATAACTCATTATAAGATCATTTAAAATTAAATAATATCATTAATAACATTAAATACCAGTTCTGTATTTTTATCCATGATTCTACACAAACTTCCAATTATGAATACAAGTGAACTGCTCAAGAAAACCATAATAATAAACATTCCCAAACAATGATTTTAAACTATATAACTCATCCAAAGGCACATAAAATAACATAATGAAACCATAATGAACCATATTAATGTACAAAAGGTTCTGGTATTGTTAATTAGTTAATCTAATGTGGTTATACAGGGCATGAAATCAAAGAAAGCGTTCGTATACAAGGTAAGGAGAAATTCTTGAACCCAACTTTCTTTCGTCGGGTTATCCCTCTTTCACTCCATTTTTGGTATGGTTACTCCTTAAAAATCATTTTTTCATCATTATATTACCTTTTATAGGATTTAAATGTTATATAATTGATTTATTAAAAACCCAATGTTTTCCAAAGGAACTCTTCTTTCAAATAAACGCACCCTTTTTACTTCTTGATTACTATTTTACTCTTCACTCATGGTTAATGGTTGTGTGTCAAGAATGATATTCCCTCTTTATTTTAGGGACAAAATGTTTATGAAAGTATAATTTATTTTTAGAAACCCATTTCTTTCCATGGTTTATGTTATGTTCAAGTTTTACTTATTTTTTATGTGGAATTTATGATGATTATAACGTTATGATGTGATGGGTGCGCCCGGAATTATATAGCGCAATATGAATGTTTGAATGTGAGGGGTACACCCAGAATTATACAGAACTCCAATGCATTGGGTAAAGTGATTAATATCATGATTAAAAGGGAAATGATGTGTGAACATAATTCTAGCATTGTTCACAACTATGTGTGGTAGTTAACCACTAAGACATGATGTTTCATTTTTATGCATTGCCACATTTCCAGTCCTTTGTTAAAGTTTACTCTCATGATTTTGATGATGATGTTATTATGATAACCCCATGATATATTTTTAATATCTATCCTCTTACTGGGATTTTATCTCACCCCTTTTTGATGTATATCCTCAGGTGACTATATGTACTAAGGAGAGGTCAAGTGCCAATAAAAAGATTGATAAGAAGGAATTAAATAATTGTTTATACTTGATGTTTTAAAAGTAATGTTTAGTAATAGTTTTTTCAAGACACTAAACATTTAGATACTCTATATGTAATACTATTATGTTTTTTATCTTTAAAATGATGTAATAGTAATGTAAGAAATGGTAGGGTCGCTATAACGTGGTTGAATACCACTGAGAGGAGGGTAGATAACACCGTAGGGAGCCTCAATATCACATAGAATCATGATATACATGAGGAAGGGACTCATGTATGGCCTTGATTAAGGTTCCTTAATGAAGAATCCCATCCTAGGAAATTATTTCACAAAAGGGGACCTTGTTTGTTTAATGATCCTTTGATTATGAAGGATTCTCGCATTCAAGAAGGGAACTGTGTGGGCCTCTCATTCTCAAAGGAGCATTATAGGCCACTCATTTATGAATGGGCCCCAGTGGGTCATTTCCTTCCCCTATTCCTCTATTTATACTTATCAACTGCATAGTATTGATTCAAGAATAAAGATATATATCTCTTCCTAGTTTCTCAAATGGATAATTCTATCTTTCATGGATTTACCCATCATTCTACTATGTATATTATAAGGTAAAAGTGGGGTATTTATAAGTAGTGTTGAGTAATTGATTCCCTGAAATGAGTGGTCATGAAGTGACCAAATAGTGATCATGTAGTGAGATTATTAGAAATATTATGATGGGAGTTTTTTTAGGTATGAAGTCACCACCACAACACCACATAAGGCATTGGATTTGATGTAGGCACAGAATCACCACTCTAGAGCCACAAATGACAAGGCCATGTGAAGAAAATATATAGTTAATATACATGGATTATTCACAAAAATTGTGCTTTTTGAATAGTGGAGTGCTCTAGGGATGGTTTGGTGATTCACGAAGTATCTAAATTGATCTATGAAACATTTAGATCTCTTTTTAGAAATTCCCCTTTTTTGAATTTTGATAGGATTTTCAATCTTCTCTGCTATATTTAATCTTCCATTTAGTGTTATTTATGACTTTCAAAATTCTCAGACCTCAAAACACATATATATTTATATATAAATTTAAAATTATATATATAATTAAAATAATATTGAATAAAATAAAAAATATGGGTGATTAGGTGAGGTTCAGCATGACCCAAAGATGCCCAAGGGATACCAGGGTACTGTCTGTGCTACCAGGATACTACTCGGGCATTACTCAAATAATTCACCGGTCACTAGAACAACCAAATCATAACTATCCATCTAGGTATCTTTCATATGATGGTAGATCTATCCATTGAGTTCAAATTCTTTTCTCTGATTTTCCTGTTTATGGTAAATCAGAACATGGTATGTGAATATAATTAACCATAAGATGTAGAAGAAGACCAATATATTTGACTAAATCGAATGTAAAAATTTGATCAAAATTTAAATTTAATTACTCTGATACCATAAGAAAGATTCCTCCATAGTGTAAATGGATGTGGTGATTTCCAGATTTAAAAAATAATTTAATTCAAAAATGCAGAATTTAAAGAAAGGGATTTACATACTAATTTTTGATAAAAAATTAATAAATTAAAAATTATCCAGGTAACTGTTATATGGCTTGATTCGCACTAGATTTCATTTTCATCATTTATCAAGTATCTAAACATGAATCCCTATAGTTATAACCACAGGTTCTCCATAAATATTAGGATATTGGACATTATTCTTCATATTCTAGTGAGAAGAATAAATAACACTCTAATTTTTCAATGTCAACCATAAATGAATATTTCTTATGTATATATCTAGATCTCAATAGGAATAGGGAGATATGGGTTTTATAATTAGGAAACTATAATTCAGTATATATTTTTTTGACTAATTAAATATGAAAACCCATGTCATCGACATTTACTTAATATATTATATAATTATTTTTATTATTACTGAAAAAATATATAAATAGCACTTGTATGAATTAACGTCTATTAAATTTGTCACTACTTAAATAAATAATTATTTAAGTGTTAAAATTAAATAAATTCCATGTAATAACTAATCCAATTGAATAATTATATATATTTGGAACATTAACTTGGTGTAATATCTACCCTAATAAATATTCACTTGTTTATTACTCAAACAACTCTTGAATATATTCAATATAAATAAAAATCACTAAATTATTGATCAAGAGTAACATGGGATTGAATTTTGATAAATAGAAATTGAATAGATATTTATTCTCAAAATATGATTGATTCTATTTTAACAAATAAAATTTAATCAAATATGATAATATTATGGGTTTACATAGTGTGAAACTATATAGGTCTCTTTCTCAATGGGAGTGACTCAAACTAAAAAACAAAAACCAATATCTAGAATCACATCATAGCCCCTATAGAAAAAGGGGATTTAAAAGAATTTTTTACATTCCTATGAACATTGTTTATATAATATAAACCTTTTCCCATATGATGTATCATCGGAAAGGATGCATACATGTGTCATCGTCCATTAATTCTTGATCTATCTTTCTTTGATTTATCAAAATTAAATTTTTTGTGAGAACGATGTCCATAGAATTAAATTTCGAACTTTATTCTAAATAAAAGGAACGGAGATATATTTTTGTAAAATCTGAAAGGGGAAAAACCTTTATTGACCATTTAATTAATGTAACATCATTCAGGACACACCTAATGCAGGATACTTCACTAGAACTATATATGTCAAAGATTACATCGTGAATCTAAGTATGTGATTCATGATGTGCATTAATAGTGACCTTAATTCTAAGGACCCTTACATATTCTTATAGATAGGAATTTTAAATGATGCATAGTATATAAAATTCCAACATTTGAGTGTTTCCTCATGATATCATATACGAAGTGATCATAAAGTGTGAACTTCATGAGAAAATGTATCAATGCTTATGGGACTCCAACACTTGATAATCAGGAATATCTTATGTTTTATCAAACATATCCATCTTGACCATGGGACATTACTTTAAGAATATTATCATGGAATTATCAGGTTCTCATTAGAGTTGGGAACATTATAACCTAACAATGTGAAAAATATTCTATGGATATTATTATATAAGTAATTCAAAATATTAAAAAAAATATGTAATAATAATAAGAAAAAAATATATCTAATTGAATACATATAGTTTGGTATATAAATAATGTTAGTTATTGTCCACCAATACCATTAGTGTTTTTATGTTTTTTAGTGGGATAAGATTTAGACAATGGAATTATATAGAAAAAATATTTAAAAAAATGAAAATTCCTTGGTTTTTGAAGTACATATTGCCTTATATATCGGAAAAAGGGAAGGAATGATGACTATGTCATTTCAATGTTCATGGTTTATGAAGAAAAATATTATTTATCTTAATGAAACACCTAGAAAAAAAGTAACAACATGTTATATATCATTTTATGAAGGAGATTATGTCTCTCACTATGTAATAAAGAAATTCGTGTACATTTTTAAAAGGATATTTTGTCGAAGTTGAAAAAAATTCTAATTCAATATTAAAACACCATGGTTCTTTATTTTTCTAATAAAAAAACTTACCTTTTATAATAAATTTTATCATAGGGTTCATTTTGATAAACAATATTTTCTAGATTTAGAAATGACGTAAATTCACCACATCATGTTTTAATTAACCACATTTTGATATGGATGAAGATATAAAAAATATGTTTTTCAATATGAACAAGATATGGAAAGCCTCAAAAGAATATAGGGTTAGAGTAGTGGGTTTTTAATGAATATATTAATGGATATTTTACTTCCATTAAATAAGGAAAGATATAGAGAAGATCTTGTAAAGTAAACATGAAGAAAAATATCTCTATAAAAAGGGATGTTAAAATAAAAAAACATAATATCTAACTTGGAAAAGAGAATTTAATCCTTGAGATAGATAATAGAATTTTCGATGGTGGTTTTATTATGGTAGAATAAGGTTTCATGTTATTAAAAAGGAGAGTTAGAAAATCTAAAAGGACAAATAAAGTGTGGTTTATCAATGAAACTTAATGTTAAAGGTTTGATATTTATTATATTGTTGAAGAAATTTATGTTAACAATTCTAAGACAATATCCTGTGTGAAGGGGTATCATGATAAGGATTATGAATTTTGATGGATAACGAATCTTCAATGATTTATTACCATTATTTCTCATTGTATTTGTGTAAATACTTGAGATTCGGGTGGTTGTGGCATACTTTTTACGAAATTCCAAACTATCCTAAAACCCAATTGGAATTTAAAATCTATTGTTTGTTAGTGAATATGGATTTATTTTAAGTTTAACCTAGAAATCATCAAATTATGGTAATTCTAGTCATGTAGTAAAGATTCAAACAATATTTTTACAAGGTTCAGTACAAATACCTACTCCTTTCCTTGATTTTTTATTCACCCCAATCAAGGATTCTCCACTATAATTTGATGTTTATTACAATGGGTAGTGTTTCCCACACTGACACTAAGTCTCATTGGGTTTTCAATGCCTGATTCTTATAGGATTTCTCTTTCTATAATTGCATTGGACTTCTTCAATAGCTTCTCACTATAGTCACCAAGTTTCGTGGTTATCTCCCTATATATCCTAAGTTACAAAGGTTCTACAGAGTCCCAATATATATATATATATACAAGTTTTTATATGAATTTATTATTTTTAAGTTGATATCTGGTTCTATAAAAGAAGATTATTCACCAATATAATAGATCTCATTCAACTAGAGGTAGATTCCTCGGATGACTCTGTGTCATTAAGATAGTAATTATGCAACTCGTTCACCTCCATAGTTCATCTTCATGGTTATTCAACAAACCTTATCACCTATATTCCACACTCATGAATTCTAAAAGGCTTGAAACTATATGTAAACAACACAACACTGTCAATATTTCCTCCATTCTTCTTCTGAATAATTCATCTCTCAAAAACTAATCTCATAATAATTTTTAGTTTTTTCATTTTATTTAGATACAATACCCAGTATATATAGCTTCACATGTGGTATAATTTTCCCTTTTTATTCTGTAAGAGTTCTTTAAAATGTAACTGAGCGACATATCTCTTGCATTCTTAATTTTCAAATGCACATGCGATATCAAAACTTCCTTTTTCTTTTTCCATATCTTACCCTCTATCTTATCATCCACTCACATGCATGATTGTGTCATTAAATAATTTCCTAATTTTATAAAAACTATAAATGGTATTTTGAGGGTCTAAAGAAGCTATTAATAAAAAATTATAATTATTTAATACAAAATTTGGGTTCCTACAATTTCATGTGCACCACTTTTAAACTTAATGAGTATTAAAAGAATAACATTCATTAAATGTTTATTATTTTTAAAAACTAAGCTAAAAATATTCACAAAATATTTATAATAGGTATAGATTCATATTCTTCAACAAGCTTCCACAAAATATGCACTTATAATCTTCATAATTATATGAAGATCATACAACACACATATGTCTATGATGTGGAACTCTCCCTTATAAAATTGAAACTTCTCATGAAAATAGTATAGTATTGAATCTTATACCAATACAAAATTGGAACATCTTATATCTTCTTCATTATCACTCAAAAATACTTGCATCAGAATAATTTTAATCTTTGATGAATAGTTGGGATTTGATGAATTATCATCAACATTATTCTTCAAAACACAATAGTTTCATTTTATATATTAAGAACATCATGAAATGGTTATTCTCCTTTAGTATTCCTTAAAATAGGATTGGATTATGGTTTAAATTAGACTCATGATGTTTTGATTTGGAATTTATAGCATAATAATTACTATATTTTATTTTCTTCTTTAGATTCAAAATTTTAAAATTTTTATATTTTTCACCCACTACGTAAGGAAAATTCAGTTATGTAAAAGTCATATTCATATATGTAGACTCACATACATGATGTATTTACTTATATAATGATTTATGTATAGTAATTTGGATATGTTGTTCTATTATTCCAATTTTCTTACACGGATCTTCATTTACATATGGGGAACTAAATTTGAATATGTAGAATATTTTAGCTATATGGATTCTTATACATCATCTAGAACCCTTCTATCAAATCCCATACATGGAATGAATTACCATACATCAATATTAGTGTATGATAATTTAATTATAGAGTGGATATATATACATCATTACTTCAACTACATAAAGTCACCTACATTGTTGGAATTCATGTACGTGGACATTCATTTACATGGAACCTGGACTTATGTGATTTTCCATATTTCCTTCATTTCAAAACATGACTCCACTAGTATATATCCATCCATTCTCAATAATATTTTAAGAGATATAAAATACAATATTCAATAGCCTTCATGTGTGATCACTTAAGGAAGGATCCTTTAGCTTCATCTATCTCTCTAAATATCTGAATCTACTCTCTTCATTCATACTACAACTCAATAAGTTTTCATGCATAATATATTATCATCCATCTTCATCATCATCATTTCCTTAATTAAAACTATTTAATAAAAGGCATTTAACCTTCATCACTTCCCATATACATTAAGTACAACTCATCAATCCTTTGATGTAAGGTCTTCCCAATTGAGTCTATCCATCCAAGTATTCAAGGGCATCTAACTCCACTATTCACTTTACCCAATATGTGGGAAGCATCTTCTTCAATAATGGGTGGATTATAAAATAAATCACCAAAATTATTTATTCATTCTTTGACATCCAGTATCTAATGTTGATAAAAAATACAATGCTAATATCATAAATCCATTTAATAACATCAATATCACCATTTTGAAATCTTATCAATATCACGTTAATTATAATATCAATGTTGTTTTACTCACCCTTATTGAAAATAAATGAAAATTTTTGAAAAAAAATTTTAACCACCTAAATGTGAGGTTTCATTATTCCAATTATAAAATACCAATTTCTTCTCCCCATGTTCTTCTAAAAGTGTTCCACTTGAGAAAAGGGTGTAAATTTCATATACTTGTTGAAATTAATAAATCATGATACCATATGCGAATAAAACAATTTTCAAACAACATAGTATACACTTATTTTTATTTCCAAAATCTCCATAAATTCCATGAGATAAGGAATTCAACTTGAGCCATGTATTAGCAACTGTAATTGACTATCAAAAATGAAGATCAACAAAATCATTGATAGGACTAAAAATATGGAATCACATTTCTCATAGAAATGTTTCATTCACTAGTCAACTCTAGGTCTATGTGGTCTATCCCTTTATATAAAATAATAGTGATAGTTTTAGACAACAGACTTCTCCATATTTTCATAAGTGATGACAATTTCATCTTTCCCTCTTTAAGGATAGAAAATATAGATTTTCATGAAATTTTTGGAACCTGTGATCACTTGGAAAAATATATCAAAACATTTCAACTGTCAAGTCTTCCACATTCAGTTAGATAATCATCCCCATTAATAATTAGAACATATAAATGTTAAAACATTAATGGTATAATTAAATCATATAGATTTTTAAGGGGTTTTATAAATTATAAAATTAAAATATATTTTTAAATCTCCTTTAACTTCACTCAATTTTTAAATCTCCCCCTCAATGGACACTCTTAAGTCTTCATCACCTTCTTCACCTATAATAGAAAAACCATCAAAAAATATAGGGTAAGGTTACATCTTCTATCATCTTCTTGTTTTGATAAATAATTTTGAGACTTTTTTCTCAATCTAAAAACTCCTCTACTTGTAGGTATGAAGTGTTGTGACCTCATTATGCTTTCTTCCCCTTTTTGTTTAAAACTTTTTTATCTTTGGGAATAATGGACTTATTCTCTTTTTCATAATTCTTATTATATAGAATTCCCTTCTCAAACCTATAAAATAGATCAATTACTTTATTTTTATCTTTCTTTAGATTTCTATCCAACTCCAAATAATCTATCCGGATAGTAAGACAACTTTTAGGCACATGTTCATACTTCTCTTAGGTATTATACTACTTATATTTAGAAATAATTTGTAAACTTGAGCCCATAGGTGCTTTACCTTTACTATTTAATAACTTTTCTTTTTGAGCCATCTATGTCATACATTTTATAGTACTATGGCATACCTTCCTGAACCAT
Source organism: Viscum album (assembly GCA_963277665.1). Taxonomy (NCBI): domain Eukaryota; kingdom Viridiplantae; phylum Streptophyta; class Magnoliopsida; order Santalales; family Viscaceae; genus Viscum; species Viscum album. The sequence goes on from OY728160.1 coordinate 1,996,267,282, forward strand.
CCACACACCTCTTTATTAACTTTAAATTTTACCTTCTTGATTAGCTTCTCAAAATCTTTTTAATAAGTGTCAACAACAACACCAATTTTGTTATCTCTCGTAATTTGGTTTCCTTTTTATTTTATTGTTACTCCCATGTTTCTTAATAATCTTAGAAATTTCATAATAGTTCATGGTGTGTCCTCTATTACCATGGTGAACCTCCTTGTTGATTTTATTCTTTTTCTTCTGGATATAATTTTTCTTCATTGATTTTTTGAATATAACACAAGGTAGATACACTTTCATTCTTCAATAACTTCTCATCCAATTTTGGTTATTTTTTAATTAGAAAATGTATAACACATTGAATAATTATGCCAACATTAATCGTAACTATGACCACCAATCTCACACAACTCACAAATATTCTTCAATTTATCAATTTTTTATTAAAATACAAAATTTCCTTTTCTGTGTTGTTTTATTCACCACACCAGGTTATCCTATTTTAATTGATTTTATCCCACTCTATTCATGCCTTATACATATTGTACCAAATCATATATTTTTTCAAAAATTAATAGATCTATGACCAAACCTCTAGCAGAACCAACACCTTCAAATTAACCTTATTCTTTTCACTTTAGGTTCAAGTTGTCCAGCATGATATGCTTTATACTATTAGGTTATAACCCTAAATTTTAGAATCATTTTGAGGGGAAATTTTTCTTATACTTGATAACTTATGTCCTAGGTAGATTAGAGGTAGTCCCATCAATTTCCTCCTTCCACATTAGTATAGATTTTAATTTCTATGCAGCACTCTAAGAAATTCCAGATTTAGTAAAATCTTGTTTATTGGCATTGTGGGTTATCCTTTCCTATGAACTTGAGTTAGATTATTATCCACATGACTCCAAGCCCTTTAATCCACCATTATGATCCTTCTTTGATATAGGTATCAATTATGAAGTTTTTATGGAAATAAAAAGTTTATGATAAGATTGAGATGTTCTATATTAGCTTGAATCCATATTTCTTAATTTGTTTCTATCTTAACAAACCACATATTAATAGAATGATTTTAATACTTAGTTGATATTAGTCTATTATCCCATTCCTTATTTATCTTCCCAACTTTATCTTAATACATTTTTATTTATAGTCCTTAGGATTTATCCATCTCTTTTATCCATTTTTGTTTAATCTATATTTGTGAAGACTTAATATACATGGAGACCTTATGGAATTTCTATAATATAGGGAATACCTCAGTAATAGTGGATTTGAATAGTACCATCTCAAAAATTGATCTTTATAATTTTTCATCAATAATAAATAGGTATCTATTGCAAAGTGAAACAGTTTCTCCATTTTTTCACTAGTTTAAAGAGGTTGTTGCATCTCCCAACTTTTTTAGCCAATTAATATTCCATTTCATTAGAATATTCCTCTAGATGGGATTTTTATTCAAAAAGTTCCTTTAAAAAACCAAATATATATGTTAAAACTTCATCAGGAATATTTCTCATACAATCCTTTATATGAGAATAAAAATCTTTCATTGTTCTGATCTCTCTATGATCTCTACAAGTTGAACTAGTATAATCAAAAGGATATTTATCAATAGATTAACTAGATAATAACTTACCACTTTATTATCCTTTAAGTAGTGGTCATTCCGTATACTTATTAGCATTTTTTATTTCCTTCTTGGAATCCTTCTTTCTCATTTTTTTCAGTGTTTTTCATGAAATTTTATATTATTTATAGTCAGAATTAACATTTATTCTTTAATATGTGGATCAACTTTAAACATACCTTGAAATTTTTACTTCATTAGATTCTGATAATAATACCAATATAAATAAAATATTGATTCGATCAGAGGTAACCTTCTTTGATACCAATTGATGTGACCCTTGGATCGGTGTAGACACCTGAGAGGGGGTGAATCAGGTACAAACTAATTTTTATCATATTCCAAACTATCATGAAACCCCTTTTGAATTTAACCACTATTATAAATTATTGAATGTGGATATAATTTATGTTTAACCTAGAATTTATAAACTTCATGAAATTAATGTCAATCAATAAATAAGCATACAATATTTTTACACGGGTCAGTACAAATTCCTACTTCTTTCCTTGATTGGTTGTTGACCCCAATAAAGGATTCTCTACTTTAATCTAATGTTGTTTACAATGTTTGATTTTTTCCACACTATAACTGAGTCCCAGTGTTTAAAATGAATGGGTCTCATAGGTTTTATCATTCTTGAATTGCACTGTAATTTTTCAATAGCTTCTCATTGTAGTCACAGAGTAGCACAATGATATCCTTATATCCCGTGAGATGCACAGGTTATATAGAGTCTGACCATAAATATAAAATTGTTTCTTTGATTTTATTACTTGTAATTATATCTATATTTATATACAATATACTTCTATTCCAATATAATATATATCCTTTAACTCATATTAGAGTCTTTGAATGACTTCAGGTCTTCAAAATAGATTATATGCAACATGGTATCCACTACAACTCAGCTTTATAGTTCTTCAATAGACCCACTCACCAGGATTCCTCACTCACTTATTCTGAAAGGCTTGTAACAAAATTTAAATAGCACAAAATAGTCAATATTTCCATTATTCTTATTTTCACTACTTTAGCTCTCTCAAAAAAATCTTAGAATGAGGACTGGCTTCTCTATTTTATTTAGCTTCAATACCCAATAATGAAACTTCACATGGGGTATCATCTTCCCTTATTATTCATAAAGTGTTCATAAAAATGTCAAATTGTTGTACAACTCTCATATTATTGATTTTTCAACTCACACGTGATAGTATCACTTCATTCTTATTTTTCTATATATTCCCCATTAATCTTATCATCCACTAAAATGAATAAGTGGCTCATTAAATTATTTTTTTATTTTATAAATACCATAAATGGTATTTTTAGGTGGAAAATTGATTGTAAATTCAAAATAAAAATTATATAATACCCAGTTCTAGTTCCTATGATTTTATTTACAGTTCTTTCCAAATAAAGGATTATTCCAAGGATACCCTTTATTAAATGCTTCTTGTTTTTTAAAACACAACAAAAATATTTACAAAACATATATAGTAGGTATAGGATCATATTACTCAACAAGATAACACAAAATATACTCTTTCAATCTTCACAACTATATGAAAATTAAACAACACATATATGTTTACAGTGCGAAAATCCCCCTTTTAGCATGAGAGCTTCTCTGTAAAACAGTATAGTCTTAAATAACAAACCTATACATAATAGAAATATCACATATCTTATTTGTTCTCTCTCAGATAGACTTTGGTCATAATGATTTAAATTTTCAATGAACACTTGGGCTTTGATGGATTTTCATTTTAATTATTCTTGAAAACCAATTAATTTCATTTTATCAATCAAAAACAACATACAGTGGTTATTCACCTTTTTTCTTCCTCAAAATAGGCTTGGATAATGCATTAAATTAACTTCATGATGTTTTAATATTAAATTTATACTATCAGTATCATCAAATTTGGTTTTTATTTTTCAGGATCAATATTCTAAAAATTTTGTATTTTTTCACCCACTTCATAGGGGAAATTTATTTTTTTGAATTTCTATCTCGCATTAATAGACTCAGATACATTATGTATTTACTTAAATTATGCTTTACATATCATTATTTGGATACATGATTCTGTTGTTTCAATTTTATAACATGGTTAGTCCTTCAAGTATGTGGATCTGAATTATAATATATAATAGATTTTAGTTATAAGAATTCCCATACATTAGTTAGAACCTTTATTTCAAATCTCATACATTTCCTAAACTTTTTTAAATCAATATTCTTATATGTAAGTTTGATTATAAGGTGGATTCACATACATAGTGAATTTTTATAAATGAATTCACATGCATTGCTATAATTCAGGTACATAGAACCTAGACTTAATCAATTTTCTAGATTTCCTTAATTTCGAACCAAATATCCTCCATTCTATCTCCAGTCATTCTTAATCACCATACAAGAGATATAAAATGAAATATTCAATATCCATCTTCTGAGATCACTCAAGGAAGGACCCTTTATCTTTAGATATCTCTCCAACTCATTGATTATGTTTTCTTCACTCAAATTGTAGCTCAATAAGATATTCACCCCTAAAAAATAAACAGTTTCCATATTCATTGTCATTTCCTTAATTAAAACTATTGAAGATAAGGGTTCTTAAACTTCATAAATTTTCAAAGATATGAATTTATTCTCATCAAAAATATGATGTAAGGTTTTCCCATATGAATCTATCCATCCAGGGATTCAAGGGTAGTGAACTCCACTTTTCTCTTTACCCAATATGTGGGTATCATCTACTTTAATAATGGGTGCATACTTCAATCTATCTCCCAAATTCATTGTTAATACATAAACATCAAACATATTAAATTGAAAATTATTCCTACTCTAATATCTCAAATACATTTCGAAACTCCATGAATAATATCATAAAGTAAAAAATTAAAGGGGATTAAATCTTATATACCATAATTCACACGCATATTAGGGAATTTAACTTGTGGGCCTAATAAATAGTATTTTAGAATAAGGATTTATTTTTTGTGGAGTTTTTCTAAAATTTAATAATAATTTGACATCAATGAATCAAAAATTCATATATTAGACAGATAACATTTTCAACTATGTAAAAGTGTTCACAAATTCATATCACTTAGCATGAATATATATATATCATTTTGTTATGTGGAATTAATATTCAGGATACAAATGAATTATTCAAATCTAATTAAAATAATAAGGAGATGGATATCGATTATGAAGGGTTAAATTATTTAGATGGGAATTTTCAAATATAGTATACATTGGAGTTCATGAAAATCCCAAAGGGGTATGAGGGGTGATTTATTGAATATTTATGAAGTTGATTCAATGGTTAAGGAGTTAAAACTTCAAGTTCTTTTAAACAAGTTTTATGATCTAGGAATTTTTACCATAGATTATATTAATATATTCTTCAAATAATTATTTATCATTTTTAGCCACATTTGAATCCAAGGTGTGGTTATCAAATATGTGAGTGTCATTAAATGGATTCTGAAAAGAATTAATGCACACTTCAATCCAAAGTTTTATATTATTAAATAAATGGATCTAAAAATTTTACCCATTTATAATCTTCAAAGTACCCTCATGGTATACAATATAAGGATGAATGAATATTTTCCAATTATAGGAAATAAGATGGAAAAGATGACCTTAAATTACATAAATTTTTTTTTATCGAAAATAATCCATAGGATGAAAAAGTGGGTAAGATGATGTAATTCATCTCAAAAAATATTAAAATAGGAAAAAAGGAAATATTTTACTTTCCTAATTTTTATGTGGAAAAATTTGACATATCACTATCAAGTGTATAATTAAATTTTTAGAAGTGGAAATTTAAGGGGAACATTGTATAAGGCCCTCCTAGAAGTTAGGTAACTAAAAGAAATTTTGAAAAGATACATCTCAAAAGAGAGAATTTATGAAAATGAAAATGTATATTTAATTCTTGTTAAAACAAATTAATCCAAATGTGGAGAGGTTAAAGAATAATATAATGATTTTTAATAAAAAGTTGTTGAATTTAAGGTATAAATTTCATAAGCCTCAGATGATATTCATTTCCCCTAAATTCATAAAAATAAGGACAACATTATTATTTTATATTTCAAATTATATATGAAATAAGAAGAATAATTTATTTATGTCCCTAAAGAAGAAAAGTAATTTATTAAATTTAATGTTTCATAAATGGTTATTGAGTTGAAAATAAAAATGGATTAATAATTTATAATCATATTTTCATTTATATCATTAGTGGATGAAAAGATCAATTATATTGGGGAACTCAATGAAAAGGTGGAAAAATATATAATAAATATTTAAAAATAAGAGAGATACTCAATACATAGTTGAAAATAAAATAAATTTTGAATCTTGGGAGTATATCCAATAAAAAATATAGGGATATTTTATAAGGATATTAAAGTAATATTTATGAATTATAAATAAAAAATGATCACATCTTAAAGGAAAATATGGTTGATGTCATGATGGAATTAAAACAAAGGTCAATCCCATGGTAAAAAATAAAGTTATGACACCTATGAATAAATTATATTTAGGGGAATCTAAAAGGATGTATTTGGTATAGAAGATGAAACAAGATTAATCAAATGGGATAAAGTGTTATTATTGTGGGAATTCGAATTTATAATTCATTTTGAAGAGATGGAATGTGGAAGAATTTGATTGAAGATGGAAATAGAGTTAAAAATCTATTCATCTATAAATTAATTTTTCCCCTGGTTAATGTTTTTTTGTATAAGATATTATCACAAATAATTATGTTGTTAATCATGAAGGCTCAGATAATTACCAATTAGAATAAGTTATAAATCTCTTAAAATAATACCATAATATAATTTAAATCATAATATGTAAATTAAGAATAATTTTTTAAGTAATATGATATCTTATAATGTGACTTTTAATTTCTAATTAAAATATTTTTACCCATCAATCAGAAAATTGGGTGAAAAGGAGAATGATTGAGAGTAAAAACACGGTAATAGTTTCTCTCAAATAAACTAATGGTGATGGAATATGGATACTCAATGGTGTTTATTCTTTCCATATAATAGTAAATAATAATTTATTAAAAAACATCAAGTCAAATGATGATGGTATAATGAATTTTATAAATAATTAATCTATTCAAATAAAAGTCTCAGGAGAGGATAAGGTTAGTGGAATGAACATGAAAAATGATGATGTTTTATATATAGATGGATTATGGGAACATTATTCTAAGTGTGTATCAAATTTTTAACACTGGACTTTAAATATAATTTTCTATGAATAATTTTATAATCAAAGTAAGTGATAGAGTTATTGTGATAAATGGAATAGATATATGAAGTAATATTTATCTTATTAATGGATAAGAATGATAATATTTTATATTAAAAGAAAAATAAAAATATATTGTGGTACTAACATATTTTACATATAAAACAACATTCCATGGAAGAATTATCACTGTATGATATAAAAAAAAACATACCCACAATGAAGATAGAGTGTGATAATAATTTTGTTTATTGTTAGAAAGGTACGATTAGACAGAATGCATGAAATTCCTAGAAGGAGGAGTTAAAGGATATATTAAGGCTAGTTTATGTATATGTATATGGTCCTGTTAAAATAAAACCTTATAGACATTGTAGGAATTCTATATTTTTCCTTGATCAATATAGTATAATGGAATGAGTGACTCTGATACATCATAAATTAGATTTGTTTAGTGGAATAAAGATATATATGAGTATAATCAATAAGATTTATTACTAAAAGATCCAAACATTTATATCTAACATTATTTAATAATTATTAAATACAATGGGGGAATACTATCATTAAAATTATGGTTTATTGTATTTATACATAACTGATATGATACCCTTACAAAACATGATTACTTGGGAAAAAATAGAACTATAGACAACATTAAGAAGATGATCTTGATTTAAAAAGGTCATTAAAAATAATTATAAAAGGAGTATAATATAGTTTTTTTACATGATGAATTAGGAATCATTAAACTATAAATATTGGAAGAGTTTTTTGGAGATATGGTTCAAAGAATATCCAATCTTGAGGTACTTGTGTGTATTTAGAATTAAATTTTATATCTTGAATAAGGAAAGTAAGTGTGGGAAATATTGGAGTAAGTGTGGGAAATATTGTAGTAATTGTGATGAATTCATGTTTCATGGTTAATAATTCAAAGTAAAGTTCTATAAATATTTCAAAAAAAGTCTTGGAAAATGGATAAAACCCCATATGTCCATTTTATTGAATATAAATCCCCTATTCAATTAAATAATGATGGAAATAATAAATATGGTGAAGAAGAATGAAATTATATTGGAAATTTAAAAGAAAATAATAATTATTTAGAGGATTTTTATGAATATAAGGATAAAAATGATAAAATTATAGAACCAATAACTCCTAAAAACAATGGAGGAAAGATGAAATAGATGAATTTAACATTTTTTATGATAAAATAGTACTATTTTAAACATGTAGAATAGAAAATGTGTAGTAATAGTAATCGATCTCAATTATTGATCTAATATATTTTAAAGATGAAAAAAGGAAGAGATTTTGGGAAAAGTTATTATTAAACTGTTTGACCAAATTGAGGAGAATTGCATTTGGAGTCTTGTTCTATGACTAATAAACAAAGAAAATCATTAAAACCAAATGGGTTTTCAAAAAAAAAATATGGTAAAGTAATTAATAAAAAATAAAGTATTGTTTAAAAGGAGTATTCTCAATGTGAATGTGTGGATATTGATGAAACCTTTGTCCCAACTATAATATTGGAAGTAATAAGATTAATATTATCCACTATTCTCAAAAAATGATTTAAAATATTTCAAATGGATATGGAATCAACATTTATTGACCGTTTATTAGAAGAATAATTTTATATTAATTATGTAGATTGTTTTATTCTCAATAATTGTGAGAGAATTATTTAAAAAATAGAGAAATTATTATAAAATTTAAATAAATCAATAAATAAATAGGATATAAAGTTATATTTTTTATTGAAAAATACATGATTACATTATAGAGTATTTGAACATAATATCTATATAAATAAGATTTTTATTGATTGTTTAATAGTTTTAGTTTATATTAACGAACCCATTTTTTATGGATCAAAGGAAAAAATTTCCAAAAAGTTTTTTTAGATGATGAAAAATGAATTTAAAATATATATTATTTGTGAACATGTATTTTTCATTGGTTTATAGGTTAATCATAGGCTTGATAGAACTTTTATTTCTGAATAAAAATATATAAAGTAGGTGTTAAATAATTTTAATATGAAGGATATTAATCATATATTTACACCCATTCCAATAAGGATAAATCTCTCTAAAGATGGTGGTGGAAATTTAATATATGTCACAGAGTGTAAAAAACTTATTAAAATTTTAATCTATTTCATAGAAACTTGACCATATACTGTATATTATTATTTTCAGGCATCAAAATACCACAGTGAATAAAAATTGTATATTAGTAGTGAAATTTTTACATGAATACATCAAAAGTATGATTGATCATGTTTTTGATATATGTTGTGACAAATAAGAAAGAGTTGATATATTTTATACATATTTATTGGGATAGTATTATGTATGATCCAAAATACACATTTAAAAGTTATTTCTATCCTAAAATCAAGTAAATTTCATGGATAAGAAAAATAAAATATTGAATATCACTAAGTACAATAGATATTGAATACCTATTTTCTATAAAAATAAGTGATTAGTTTATTTGGATGAATCAAAGATTAGAGGATTATAAAGAAGAGGTTTACTCACCTATTCTCTACATATACTAGCATCCTTTAAGTGTATTCTCCCTTATTTACCCCTCGTGATAGGGATTCCCCTATGTAAAGGATCAGAGGGGGGAGCTTGATGTATATATATGGTGATGAATCCACCTCCCCTTCTCCTCTACCCCTTTATGTGTTACCTTAGGTCCCTTTTTGGTGGTTTCCACAAGTGGTGAGAAGGATTTTGTAGTGTAGGCAATGAGAATAGGAAATCTTGGGATTCATAGGGTTTGAAGGAGTTGGGAAAGATAGAAAGAAAAGAACATGCAAACGACACCAAAGAGAATTCATGGTAGAAATAAATTTCTTTCCATTAAAACTGGCCTAAAAATTAAGTGGATGCACAACAACCAAATAATATGTGTTTAGAAAATAAATGTTGACACCAAAAAAATTTTAACATGGAAAATCCCAATGAGGAAAAACTCACGAGACCTAGTCCAGAAAGAAGATACACTAAAATCAACGAGTACATGGTAGATACTACCAAACAATACAGGGATCTTAAAAGTATAACTCTCTGATACAGTAGAATAAAATATCAGTGGAAAAGGGAGGTGGAAAACATATTTGTAAAAAAATGTCATCAAGATCAGAAGAAAAATGACCATCTATCAAATCTGATCATGAAACTGAAATTTTTTTCTCTGTGTTGACATTGTTCTACAATGCTTGTCTGCTGCTTCCAACACTAAGCCACTGCCACCCTTTTTCAAGAAATACTTTCTAGGTTAGGAAATCATAACTCCACTCAAAATGAATATTTGAACATAATTATTTTTCCATTTATTTAATGAAACATAGGTCTTGAAAAATGTGATGTTCTAATTGAGGAGGCTCCCCCAAAAAACTCTCCCTCTAACTCAAGTGGGGATCACCTCCAACCTTCCAATCAGTCAAAAAGTCTAAAATTTACTTAATGGTAAAATCTTGATCAACATGTATAACCCATTTTCATCAGTTTGGATCTTCTTGAGATCCAACTATCTAAAAAAAAGGACATCATAGATCCAACGATACTGAACATCGGTATGTTTTGACCTTCCATGAAAAGTAAAATTCTTTCCGAAACAAATCTCACTGTGAATATCATAAAATAAAACATACAATTACTGATTAAAATTGAGATCTAGAATAAATTTTTTCATACAAAAAAATTATTTTCATGCCTCTATAGTTACTATAAACTCTAACTCTGTGGTAGATAAACCAATTCATCTTTGAAATATAGACTACCAAGATATAGCTCCCCCTGTAAAAGTGATCAAATATCCTAAATTAGACTTCCTCAAATCAATATCTCCTACTATATCTGAATCTATAAATCCAAAAAGCATAGGTTACCCTTTTCAAAAATACAATCTCAGATTAGAAGTACCAAAAATATAAGGAAATATATGTTTCACTAATATCAAATGCTCTCTACCTAGATTAGATAGAAAACTACTAACCACACCAACTGCATGATCTATATCAGGTCTAATACATAACATCGCATACATCAAACATCCAATATAAGATGAATAAGGTATGTGCTAAATTTCCTCTCTCTCTTCATTAGTAGACGATTACTAACTGGTACTAAGCTTAAAATATAAAGCAAGAGGATTATTAACCACTTTCACTCTATCCATATAAAATCTCTGAATAACCTTCTCAATATATCTCACCCGAGATAACCAAGATTTCTTGGCCTTTCTCTCATAGGATATCAACACGCTAAGAATCTGTCGAGCTATCCCCAAGTATTTCATCGCAAAATATTGACAAACATCCTTCTTCAATCAATCAATTCTAGAGGAATCATGGACAAAATTGTGCATATCCTCAACATAAAGCAATAGTATAAGAAAATCATCATAAGTAAATATCTGAACAAAAACACAATGAATAAAAGTTTTCTCCCTAAAACCCTAATGAAAAATGATAGATTCAAACTTCTTACACCATTTCCATAGAGTTTCCTTCAAACCATAAAAACTCTTCTTTAACCTGTAAACAGAATTATATTTACCTGTTTCAAAAAAACCCTCTAGCTTCTCCATATAAATCTCCTCCTCTAAATCTCATTGGAGGAAATCTATCTTCACATCCATATTCTCAATATGCCGATCCAAACTAGCAGCCAAACCTAGAATAATACAAATGGAAGACATTTTTACAATAGGTGATAAAATATCATCAAAATCAATAAATTTCTTATGAAGAAATCCATTAACAACTAACCACTCCCTGTATCATGGAATATAACTAGATTCTTTATTTTTAATATGATAAATCCATGGGTTTTGAAAATCTCTCTTACCTATGGGTAATTTCTCTAGCTTAAAAGTATAGTTTTCATGCAATTATGTCATCTCCTCACCCATTTCCACAACCCATATATCATTCTGTTCACTTTTCATCACCTCATTAAAATATTTTGGTTCTACCCCTTCAGTGAAGAGTACATACTCGTTATGTGAATACCAAGTAGAAATATTATGATTTAGAGATGACCTCCATAGTGGAACTATGGGTTTATTAATAACCTCTTTAAATGGATCATCAGAAAAAAAAATGTGCATCAAAAACATCAAATCCAACCTATTCGTGTTGAAGATCATTATGCACATCAACATGATCATAAAAATAGACAATATGAGGTAAATCTGAATCAGAACTTGGATCAAGACTGAAAAATCAATCATAATTTAGAGAATATGATTTTTCTCCCTTATCATTTTCTACAATAGTCTGATCCTCCTTAAACACTAAATTATTTCTTCTTACAAGTTTCCTCAAATATAAATCATAGAAATTGTACCCAAACACATTGTTTCCATATCTATAAAAAATACATTGCCATGACTTACCATCCATCTTGGATATCTCATCTCTAAGCACATGAACAAAATCCTTTCAACTAAAAATACATAAGTGACCATACCTGATATCTTTTCTATACCAAAAACTGTTGGTAGTGTCTATATATAAAAAAACCATGGGTGATAAATTTATAATATAAGAAGTAGAAAGTAAATCTGAACCCCAAAAATGGCCAGGAAACTTTTCTTCTCAAAGAAAACAACAAATTCATTCAAACAATTACCAATTAATTCATTCAACTACACCATTTAGCTGAGGTTTCTTATAATAAAGAATAACTTATTGTCTGCAACACTTATAAAACAGGCCACAATACTCTCTCCCATTGTCAGTGTGAATACATTTTAAATTCTTACCAGATTCTATCTCATCAAAAACCTAAAATTTCCTTAAAATACTAAGCACATAACTTTTTTGGCATTCAAAACATAAACCCAAATCTTATGTGATTATTCATTAATAAATTTCACAAAATAAATACCTCCACTAAAGGTCTTAGATTTCAACGGACCAAAAAACATCATAATGTACTAATTCAAGTACCTGTGACTTCTTGTGTAATGGATGACTGTTCAAACTCACCAGGCCCTTATTTCCTGTCATATAGCTATCACAGATTTCCAATGTGACACTCTTAAAATATGGAAATGTATTTTTATGGTCCAAATAACCAATACCTTTCTCACTAATGTGATTGAGCCTCTTTTTCCTTAACTTGTATAAAACACTACTAATAAAAAATGCAAGCATTGTCACAAGAAATGGAAGCTCTTGTCTAGTAAAAATCGAATTAATTCTTCCCTCAAGATAGAATAAAAGAACATTTTGAAATATTCCTTTCAAAATCACCAATATTTATGATAAACCCTTCATCATCAAGAATTTTAGTAGAAATAAGATTCAAACGAACCTGAGGAGCATGTCAAACATTATTTAAAATAACCTAACTTCTTATTCTGGTCTCCAAAAAAATAGTCTTGATACCTACAACATCAACATGACCATCATTTTCCATCTTCAAAATACCAAAAATGCATTGGATACAAGATGTAAAGAACTCATTTCTTTAAGTTCATGTGAAAATAGGCACCATTATCAAAAACCCATCAAGAATCATCAAAATCAATATTAATGGAGTCATAGACAATAACAAGATCACCCCCAATAGTTGTAGTGAAATGATCCTCTCTATCAACATTTTTATTTTTTTGATATTCCTTTATTATATTTTATATTTTAAGATGATAAAAAAACTTCATAACATGCCATTTCTTACCACAATGATGATATCCAAAATTCTCTTTAGTTTGATATGGATTTTCTACTTACTTTTCTCTGACCTCGAATACTCCATCCCTAATTCATTTCTTGGACTCTCCCATATTATCTGTCAATAAAATATTTGAATATGATTTCTCTTCTGTATGTCTCTTAACTATTCATTGAAATCATCAAACTTAACAAAACTGAATGTCACAGCACCATTAGGAGAAAAATTGGTCAGAGTAACATGTAAATTATCCAAAGAATAAGGTAAACTATTAAGCAAAAAAAGCAGTAAAACCCCATATTCAAAATTAATACTCATACTTAACAACTGATTAAAACATCCCTAATATTCACTCAAATAGTAAGAAATATATGTACCTTATTTTTAACTCAAATTCATCATTTGTTTGAGAAGAAACAACTTATTTTTTCATGTCATGGAAGCATATGTAGTATCATGGTTCCCCCATAAAGTTCAGGCATGAGAGATATTTACAATATGGTTCATCTCATTGTCTTTGACCCATTAGAGAATGAAACCAAAAACCATCTCATGATCAAACTCCCATTCTTCATCTAAAATTATTTTTGGATTCTGATTACTAAACACCAGAAGCTTCACTCTCTTGATAAAAATAAAATCCTTTATTTTTAGTCACCACATATAGTAGTTGGTAAGATTAAAAAAATAATCCAACTTTAATTGGAATACTTAATAAATGTGAAATAAAAACCAAACCCTCTAATACAAAATGCTAGGTAGGATGGTAAGAAAAGAATGGTCAAACAACACTTAAGTAAATGCTCAACAGAAATAAATTTCTTTCCCTTAAAACAAGATTGAATAATTAAGCAGATGCACATCGAACAAATAATATGTGTGAAAAAAATAAATGTTGATATTAGAAATTTTTAACATGGAAAAACCAAATGAGGGAAAAAACAATATGACCTAGTCCAGAAATAAAATCCACTAAAATCAATGAGTACACAGTAGAGACTTCAAAATGAAAGGGATACCAAAAGTGTAACCCTTCTATATAAAAGAATCAAATATCAATAGACAAGAGAGGTAGAAAATAGATCATACAAAAATATAATCATGATTAGAAGAAAAATGATCATCAATCAAAGAGGATCAAAAAATTGGGATTTTCTCTTTGTATTGATGTTGTGCTATTAAGTTTGCCTACTGCGTAAAGAGGTGGTGGGCGGTGTCAGTCTATAGGGAGAGAGCCATCATAATTTTGGTGGACTTCTATCTATTGGAGGCATCATTTGGTGATTTGGAGATGCGTGATAGGGTAGGTTGGAGGGTGTGGGCCTCATTTTGGTGTGGTGCCATTGGAGGTATATTTGGTAATAAGTGGTGACAGTGTTATAATTTGATCATAATGGGTTTGGGTAGGAGATGATATTGAGGTGGATATATCTATTTAGGACTTAAAAATAGTTTCTGGATTCTATGGAATTTTTTATATTTTATATAATTTTGGAAGGCATGTGGGGATGGTTATCATGGGTTTTGAATTTGGAATTATTTTTGATAGGCATGTATAGATATTTTGATTTTTTACCTTCTTTTATCATATATATTTTTGAGTTTTTTTCTTTTAGTTTATATTTAATGGTTTTAGTTTTATTATTAGTGAGGGTTTACACTTAAGATGAAAATTGATTTCATATAATACCAAAAATAATGGATTTAGAGAAGGTGTGATTATAATATTGTAATAAATATAATGAAAAATTCATTACAACATTCAATGAATAAATACATCTAGGTTAAATACTATTTAATTAAAGAAATGAGGAGAAGGGTGTTTTTAAATGAGATTACTTATCCAAGAAAGATCAATAAGTAGAAGTTATGAACAAGGCATTACTATGATATATTTTTAAAAATCATAGGTCAAACCTTATATTTCAATCATCTCCATCCTATTTAAGGAAGGGAAGAAATAGAATCTTCCAATTTCAATTATTAAAGTAATTTTTTTAATTTTATAAGTGTAAATTAAAATAAAAAATTATTGATATTATTTAATCTTTGTGTTTTTTATCAAAGGTAGAGAAAAGTGGACAATTTTTACTAAATGAGGAGGGAAAAATTAAAGTAAAATAGGGAGAAGATTAATTAATTATTTAATAGGAGATCAAAGAGTATGTGTTTTTATGGTTTAGAATGACTTAATAAATTTTATAGATATAGATATAGATTTTACATCTAATAGTAAGAGGTATTTTCATGGGATACTATTAAAAAAATTATATTAATTTATCACTCTAAGTTTAACTCATGTGGTCTTAGAGTGAATAAATGTTATTTAATTATCATTATTACTTTAAATAAATTTTTTATTTAATCCAACATGAAATATATTTTGGTTAATTGTAGTTATAGTGTGTTTTTTATTCCAAAAACCCCAAAAGGGGATATTCTTGAACCAAAAATGAATTTTTATTGTTTAGGTTTTGTTTTTTGGAAAAATGGTGAGATATAAAACTTTAAACTTCATAGAATAATATTAAGAGAGTTTATAGAAGTTATGATTCAAAAGGATGTTTGTTCAATGTGATTAAACAAATCAGAATCATAATGGTTCTTAAAATGATGTGATTTCTGTTTGTGATAATGTAATGACCCACCAATTCTCATTGGCTTGAGAGTATAACAAGTCATTCTTAGGCCTTGAGCGATATCCCCAAGATGCCAAAGGCTGGTAAAAAATGCCAAAGGGTTTCAAATACAAGTGGGGGACGATTTACCCTTTAGGAAATAAACCAATAAACCAACCAACCCTAACCAAACATTCAATATATGATTCATGAATGAATTAAAGACAACTCAACAACTTCATGTATCTTAAAACCACATCAAAGTAAGCAACAACAGAAGAATAACTATGTATCAAAGTACACAGAGGATAAACTACAAAAGACCCTAAAATGACCTCAAGAATCCATGCTCCACAAGCTCTAAGATCCAAAATCTATGAACATCCCAAACCACCTGAGGTAATTCTAAACATGTGTGAAAAATTACCTTTTCCCCTGTCCTGGAAGATAATATCTGAAAAAGAACCAAAGTTCCAAAGCAGGGGTGAGTATAAAACTTAGTAGGTTTTTCCCAATGACTTCCAAACTCACCCCACTAGGATAGAAGAGTTAACAAAAATTATATAAAACAATTTATATGAAACAATTTCTCAAAAATAGTTTATAAAAAAATATAAACAAGTTTCCAAAACCATTCATTACCAATAGCATACAAGTGAAATTTAAAGAAATTTTCCCGGAAAAATATTTTTATATAAAAATAACTAAACTATATTTAAAATAATTTCACAATATCCCTTTATCAGAAGACCCAACTATTCCTAAAACCCATGAAACCAACCATGAATTCTACATTATGACAGATCCATACTCATGAGCGGTTTCTCATTGATCTATTAAGTCGTCACAATGTGATTGTTTCCCATCTGTCATTAACCCTTTAGCACTGAGCACAAGGTCATATTTCAACCATTCCTCATGTATGAAATTCTCATGTGCCATTACCACTTTGGAACCAAGCACAAGGTCATATTTCAACAAATCCCCATATGTGAAATATGAACACACAACACATATGCCCAACGATCAATCCAAAACAAACATTTCAATAAAACGCCTTTTTTATTGAAAACCATTTTTGTCAAAACCATTTCAAGCCAAACCATTTAAACTACAAACTATTTCAATAAAACATCATTTTTATTGAAAACCATTTATATTGAAAACCCCTTTTTCATCAACCATTTAGAAATTCTAGAAAATCTATAATTAAAAATCATCATCTTAAATTAAACCCCATTTTGCACAACTGTTCACCAAGATCATATAATTTCATAAAAACCATAAATCATCACAAATGAATATTTTTTCAATAATTTCACAAAAAATAAACCAATTTGAATCTAATACAATAAATTTTAGCAATAGGAGTCGAGAGAGAAGCCTCTTACCTCAAAGGTTATGATGAAACTCAACAACAGATGAAGATGCGTAAGAAGAAGAGTCGATTCTCTAATAATAGTATTAGTTATCTTATCCTAGAAATATCAAGACTAAAAAATGAATTATTTGGAATAAAAAAACATAGATCTACCCACTATACGTTCAGATCTTAGAAATAATGGATATTAGAGAATTATATCTAAGCATATCTAAGAAAACGTGACAAATCAGGAAAGAATGGTGACATACCTCAAGAATCAGATCAAGATTCCAAGAAAGTAGCTTAGATATCTTCCTCTATCATGAAAAACACCATATTTGTCCTTAATTGACGTTAAAAAATTATATCTACACAAAGGAAGTGTAGATCAAAGAAAACGAGAAGGAGAGAAGGAGGAGTTTGTAGAAAACAGAAAATAACCAAGAAGATCAGCACTTACCCCAAGAATCAGCCTTGAAATCACCAAGGGAAGGCTCTAGGTCGGCTCCAACTTGTGTGTGGGGGGTTCTGCAGCCTTCTAGGGAGAGTAATCTCGAAATAGGGGCGTTTTCAATCCAAAAAAAATATATAGAGCAAAAATGAGTAAGCACATAGAAAATAGGATCTAGATTTGACCTTTGCGCAAGGTTTGACCACACAGTTTGGGCCAACTATGTATAGATTGTGGGACCTTCCTTTTGGTCCCAACAAACCTTATAAAACCCCCAAAACTCTCCCATCCTTCACCTTTACCATTTTTAGGGAAATACATTTTTAATGGGAACATCCTCCTCTTTGGAAACACCCCACATTATGAAAACACCCCACTTTATGGAAACACCCCACTTTTTGGAACACCCCACTTTATGGAAACACCCCAATTTATAGAAACACCCCACTTTATGGAAACACCCCACTTTATGGAAACAAACCATTTTATGGAAACAAAACACTTTGTGGAATCAACAAACATTATGGAAACACCCAACTTTATGGAAACTGTCAATATTATGGAAACTCTAATTTTTACAAAAACCCAATAAATGACACACCATTTAAAAAACATGAAAAAAGGGTTTTGTACCCAAAACTGGGGGTACTATAGATAACATGATTATGTATAAAAAATAGAAATTTATGGAAATTTAATTTCTCAAATTGAAATTATTATGGTTTATAAAGAACATATTGACCAATTTATATGAAATTGTGAATTTGGGAAGATTTAATAACTTTAGTGGTCATGGTTTATGAAGTACATATATCTATATCTACATAAAACATAAAGAAACAAGAAGTAACATAATAAAATATTTTTTTCTAGGAAGTTTAGTGCATTTATTTCTGTTTTAATTCCCCAATTAAAAACTTGTGTGGTCATTATTCAAAGTAAATGTTCCCAGAGTTGAATATCAAATTTTTTTAATATTTAAAAATAATGATGAATTATTTTTCATTGAATTAAATTTATATTTGCTAATAATTTTTACTGAAAGGACATGATACAAGGTTGACTTAAATTCACAATCTCATAGTGAATTTACCCAAATCATGGTTTGGACCAAAACATTAAAAAAATTATAACATCGAGATATAGAATGTATAAGAAGAAGATAGGGCCATATCAATAAATATTTAATAAAATTTTTAATAAAACTTTTACCACCATTGAATAAGTAAATTTTTAGAGAATATCTTATTGATTCAACATGAAGATAAATATATGTATAAATAAAAAGTTTATATATTGAAGAAAATAATATTTTTAGATTAAGAGAATATATATTCCACTATAAGAGAAAAAATTATTGTATGGTTTTTTATTAAGAGAGAGAGAAGTTTCACATTACTTAAAATGAGAGTTATCTGATATGGAAGGCTTAAGAAGATGAATTTTGTCTTTATACCTTCATATTAAATTTTTTATATTTATTATATTATTAATATATTTTATTTTAAAGGTATATATTCTATATCATGTGAGATTTTGTCTCATAGTAATATTGGTGATCCTTGAGAGATAGTGAGTCATATTGAAATTATTACAATCGGGTGATAATTTAGTTATTTGGGTGAGATGATGAGTGGGTTTTTTCACTTTGACCTAGCCTCCACATTTGATGCGAACTAAGAAATTTTTTTGTGCTTATATTTTTCTTTAATTATTTCATGTGAAATTATAAATTTAGAGATCCAAAATTTCTAACTCGTAGATGTTTTAGGGTGGTTGTCTTGGAATTTTTGTATTTTCTGAGGGATTTTCTTTGTTTGAAATTGATGGAAAATCTTGTAATTTTTCATCTTATAGATGGTGTAAAATTTAAATTTCATTAACATCATTTAATATGGAATGTAATTTTTACCCAAATGTTTATATTTTTTTAAATCAGAGATGTTTGACTATATTTATTCAAGCAGCCCCCAAACAGTTTTTCTAAATAGTGTGTGGTCCCTTTCATATTAATTGCAACCTATAGGAACCATTTTCTAGGTTTCACTCTATTATCAATTTTTATATCAAAATTTAGATGATATCCAATATAATATTTCAAAAAAAATTAATTTAGATGAATTATTGATGGAACTAATAGTGACTTTTAGATGATCCGAGATTAGTCCTTTCATTTTAGAATATTAGAAAGTATCAAATTTAGAGCTCCAATAAAATGAGGTGAATGTCAGGAGTTATTTATTATATTATTCTTCATATTTGGTCCTCTATTTTTTATGTTTGTTGATTATTTATTTCATCTTCCATTTAACCTTTGTGAAATAATCATTCTTACGGTTTCCATAAGTATAAAAAAACTAGATAACTTATTTTTTGTATATTGATTATATAGGTGTTCAATATATTTAATTTGTTTTTTTATGTTGTTATGTGGATGGTGGAATAGTTTCATATATTAATTAAGAAAAATTAGGTGGTTATAATGATATTTATTTAATCTCAGATGGTGGGGAAGATATAGATTTATATACAATTCTTTTTTTTTTTGTAAATTGAACCTCCAATTTTTTATTCTAATTTTCATGAAAATAGGGACCTTGAAAAAGTTTATTTTGGTCAACTATTATTATGTAAAGTCTTTGTTGATTCAACCTTATATAGAATTTGGAACTATATATGTTTACATGATTATTCCTTTCTATAATTTTTAATTTTCTACCTAATTGTATATTATCTCTCGTTATGTGGATTTTTGGAAAGTATTAATTGAATAGAAAATTTTTTATAGTTTAATGTGGAGGTAAGTTTATGGATATGAAGTTATAGTAGATGGAATCTATAGTATTTATTTATCAAATAGATTTTATTCTCCTTATTATGTTCTGATATGGTCATTTGGACTTGTATGTGTATAGATGATTTGGGTACTAAGTATTAAATGGTCAATTTAATATAGGTATAGAATATTTATTTTCTTCATTTTGTTCTCTCTTTTATTTTATTTAATTTTTATGGTGATGTATCAATAAATAAAAATAGGTTCAAGCCTGATAGACATGAATTCGAAGGTTGACATTAATAGTGATGATTTTAAAATTCAATGTTTGAAGGGTGAAAACTCAGTGACTATAGGATCCAAATAGTGTTTATCAATAATTAACATTTATAGGATCTTAATTATGGAATATATAAGTTTAAAATGGTATATTTTTATATTAGTTTTTGTGGATGGTTGTTTTTAATGGTTTTCCAGATGGTATGGTGTGGATGGATTATTCTAATGGGTGTTCTTCAAAATGATTATTTATGGATCATTAAAATTCAATGGTGAGATAAAAATTGCGTAGATTGGAATTTTTTATAGTTTACACGATCTTTATGATAGGATTTACTTGGATATTTTTTCATGATTTTTTATATTTTATGTTAGTTAATTCAAGATGGAGGGAAGCGTGATGATTTATTTGTATGTTACGATATTCAAATGGAATCATTGGGTATGAGATGGAAAATAGGTGATGAGATGTGTACCTTGATTTGATTCTATGGATATATTAATATCATGGTAATGGTTGATATGGATTATGGGATTGTTGTGTGTCTGATTGTATGTATTATTCTTTTGAGTAATTGTGTAGAGTCATTTTCTATGAAAATCACCAATCAATTAAGGGAAGTACATGTGTGATCCAATATCCTATTAGTTCATGGCCTATAGGATTACTAGTTGAGTAAGAAATTATTCTTACCCCAATTTAACATATCAATTAATGGTTATGAGAATAGTTAAGGTTATGATATGATAGTGCTTTCAATGGGTTATTGGTTGTGTGTGAGATTTTATGAGTGGTGTGGTGTAGTTTTCTTTGGGGTTACTTTTAATAATTTTTTTAGTTTAAATTATATAAAATATGTATACCATTATGATTTGGGTAGTGTACTTCTACTAAGTTATAGGGTGACTCTTGAGATTATAGAATTTATCATGGTATGAGATGGTTTTCCTATATATTTGTTATAATCATGAATTAATTAGTATATTATGATCTCATTTTTATATTTTTGAGGTTAGAGGAAGAACCTATAGTATATGTCTATACTCATGTCTACTTATTACAATTTTTCCAAATATCTAGGATAAATTTGGTTATGGTTTCAGGATGCATTATCTTGAAAGTTAGTGGATGGATTGTGTAAGAGCTAAGTATATGTATATTGGTAATTAGGTATAATAGGTAATAATTTTTGTTTATTTCATTTTATGGTTTTTAATGTTACATATTATATTAGTATATGCTATATACAATTACATTTTATTTGAAATTCATGCATTATTATGCATGAAATTATATTATAAATTTAACTTTATATTAAAATCCTAGGTTATGAAGGAAGTTCCTTCCATGTTAATGCATATAATACTTTATACCCTTGGTTTTCAACACCATCCCTTTCCCCATTAGAGAAAATTATGGGGTGTTACCCCTAATCATTTTGATGGATATGGTAGGGGAATAAGAAATATCTAAACATGAAAAAGTGGTATCATAGTGAGGATTAAGATGTTTTTTAGAGTAGTAAAATATGAAGTTGTATTGGGTGGTAAGGAATTTGTATCCCTATACTTAGTATACAATGTATGAAAAGGAAATTGGCTATATACAAAGAGGTACCCTATGGTCATATGAAATCATCTACTCATCATTACTAGGGAAGAGTGTGTTATCTATAGGATATTATTGTAAGTGTGGAACATACATTATATAACTTCACATATATCACTGTGAATGTGTGTGATTATATAATGAAGATTAATATAAGGAATACTAAGTGAACTGATTTAATAATTTTTGTAATCCATATTCCTGTAATTAGATTGATTAACTCTCCTTGATTTCTATGGCTATGAAAAATGGTTTTTATCAAGGGATTTCATGATAAAGGGTCCCATGGTGGTCTAAGCTAGTTCTTCATTGGGTGGTGCTTGTGTTTCTTATAATGAATAATTCATGGGATACATTTTTTCTTTATTTAAAGTGATAATATTTTCCAAGGTATGAGGGGTATATCTAGATTCATTATATTGATCATTGAATAGAAGAGTTATATATATCATTTTTATTGATTCTAATTCTGATGGGGAATCATGTACCTTTGGTTGTGATCCTATTGAGAGGATAATCTTTAAAATGGTAGATGATTTATCCTAGGGATCGAACTGAGTCTTTAATCTATTGAAATCAATTTTGGGAACATTTTCATAAATATTTAATGTTAGTGACCCTATAAGCTGATTATCAATAAGATATTATAACCATTAATTAGGGGAGTTTGAATTTTTAAGAGTTTAGTTTCATATTTATAATCCTTATACATTATTATATGATGGTCATGGATGATGAAGAGTTGAGGGCTAGTCATTTTTAGGTAGCACTTTGTCAAGAGATCCATAAGTAGATTGGAACCTTTTAGCTTATTAGTTATACTAAGTAGAATGAGTGTGTCGATATAGAAAAGAGGTTGTTGAGCAAGATGAGATCACATTTGGAGGTGAATCAATAGAGAAATAGTCAGAGTAAAGATAAGAGTCAAGTTTCTCATTCAATATGATGGTATAAATTTCTTTAAATCTTGTATATTCTTATCAGGAACCATATCATTACACAAGAGTTGTTAGTTCAAGATATTTTAGTAGTGAACCAGGTATGATTTACTTTTCTTCACTACCATAAAAATATAAATTTATAATTACTATTTAATGGAATCATAATTTTTTATATTTAATTTTATTTTTACAAGGTAATAACTATTAACTGCCTTTTCCTTTTACTATTAAGAAAAATGAAATCTTTATTCACAAGTTGTGTGGACTACCGCCTCCATAAAGTGAAGACTTCCATTTTTTCACCATCAAATATATTTGATGATTATAATGGTGAAATTTATGAATTAATTTGACATATAAAATATCATTTTTAAATGAAAAATTATAATCCACCTTATTTCCCTCTCATTCTATGAAAAATGAAAGTGTTAATTGTACGTTGTGTAGACTACAACCTCCACAAAGTAACACATCTCATTTTTTCATCTAGTTTCTTTATTATTTATTAGAATATATTAAAATGTTATTAAATATCATAAAATTATATAAATAATATCATTATACATCTCTAATAATGATATTATTTCCAAATAAACTTCTTTGATAATCATAATTATCCATTAATTATGTTATGTTCTTCTTTGGGTCGGTCTAACCACCAACCTGAACAATGCTATAAATAATATCATAGATGATTGTGAGAAATTAATTAATTATAGTATATGAAATTAATAAGAAAATAATAATTTTATTTTTGTTCTTTAATGGTTTCATTAATATTGAATTCCTTGCTTAAGATACCACAATTCATTTTTTAAAAACCAGTAAAACATGCTAGTTGCCAATTTCATCTACAGAACCATAACCAAAACTATCATAGAATGAAATTATAAAATTATAAATAATTATAAAACATCAATTATAGTATCTTTTAATATCTATTAAGTATAAAATTTTGGATAATAAAGAATATCAACACCTCTATTATGAAACTAATTCAAAATGATCAAGATTACCCAAACCCGATATAGAAAATAGATAATTATTAACTAACAAGAATATAAAGAATAATTATAAATGAATTCTATAAAATTATATATATATTAATAAGGTTATAAAATATATGATTAAGATATTTAATTTTGTTTATAAAAGATATTCAAGATCTTTAGTATAATTTGGGAATTAAGGTATGGGTTTCTTATCTAGAATTTAATTTCTTGTGGCATATTTATTATTATACAACATATTTTTTTAAAATGGTGTTTTTACTAACCCTTAAATATTTTTTTCCTTATTCTCCCATTATTCATGATAATTAATGTTTCATTTTAAATCATATACTTCAATGGGTTTTTATTATAATTTTTTTATTGTCGTAAGGGGTTATTTGTCTCAAATTTAATTTCATGAGACATATTTCTTATTATACACCATAAAATATTTGATATGGTTTGATAAATATATAATTAATTTCTTATTAAATTTTCAGGAAATTCATTAAATTTTAAGATTTATATTTTTTCTTTCTTTCAATGGTATTTGATTCAAAGGATGCCAAGGTTGTAGGGGTGTTTTCTAACTCAACCCCCTTCGTTGAGTTAGAATGATTCTTCTTAAAATTGTTTCTTCCAATTTTGGTTCTTTCCAAACTAAGATTTTATTTTATGTTACATTCCCTTACTCTATAGGGAGAATGAATTTCTAATTAAAATGTTTTATAGTAATTAATTTCTTCCATAAAAAGTATATCACTGATGAGAAAAATTGTCATCCTCTTTAATGAAATTTTCCCCTCCTAATCTATATTTTCATTTCCCATCAATGTTCTCATTTATTTTTGAAAACCCAAATATCTTTTATCTCACATGACCTTAATATTTCCATTTTATTTTTTCAAATGTTTTATTACTATTTTTACAATGTGGGTTTTCAACAAAGGTATTTCAATATATTTTTCTATCCTTTCAAAATCAAATATTTTATGTTATAGTATAATTTTCTTTCGATAAACATTATTTAATTTAAATAATCTAGTTCTGAAGTTTATTTTTAAAATTAACTATTTTATAATGATTTGACATCACATTCTTAGACCTTTATATATTTTTCAAGGATTCTTTAAGAAATATTCTTTTCCAAATGTAAAATATTTCAAAATGTTTTCACTTTATCTTTTTAAAATATTTTTGAATTTTCAAGACTTAATTATTGATATTTAATTTAAAATATTGATTTTTAAAATTCTTTCTTTTCAATTTCTCAAAACTAGACTTTATGAAAATAATTTTTCAAAGTGACTGTAATTTCATCTTTTACTCAGAAGATTAAAGTGTTTTTTAAAATCTCTTTTATGATTATGCTACAATTTCCTATTTATCTGTTAAGAATTTATTTACTTTAAATATATTTATCATTAATAGACCTATAAATGTTCTTCTAAAATACTATTTTGGGGTTATTGAGTTCTGGGTATCAACCATTTAAAATCTTGAGGTAAATTTTGGTGACACCATCTCAAAATGTTCTGAAATCCATGTTTCTTTCCATGTATTTTTTATGATGTGATGAATGAAACCCATTTTCTCATATGGTTTTTCATGATATGTTTAATGATTTATATCTTATAGCACACATATGTATGGTTTTTCATTAATTGGTAGTTGGGAACTATATATCCCTCCAATTAATTGGATAAATCTTTATATTTAATGAGATAATGGGAAAAATTAATGATGACTTGATCCAACAAGGGAAAAATGTGAGTAAATAGTGATCCACCATGGTAAATAGGTTAGTGAATCCTATTACACTAAAGGAAATAGGTGAGTGAAGCCTGATCCGACAAGGGAAATGGGTGAGTGAAGCCTGATCCAATAAGGGAAATAGGTGAGTAAGGCCTAATACACCCATAGAAATAGGTGAATGAATCCTGATCCACTAAAGGAAATCAGTTCTATTTCCTGACACACTGTTATAATTCTTAGGCTCTTTCTTGTGCCACAGTTTTGTGTATTAAAATATACTGTATGTTATTATTTCTCATGTATTACTCTTATTGTTTTATGTTAGTTTATTTTCATTATATTATGTTTATTGATCTTGATTATTCTCTCATACCGATATACTTATCTTTTTCTCACATATTATCATCATTGGTTATCTATTATATTTCCCTTACTAAGAATTTGAAATCACCACTTCCATATATTTTATTTCTCCAAGATATGAAGATTAGATTACACGTGAGATGTTTATAAGGGGGTTTAGAGTTGAGCAGTTATTAATAAATGTTGATGAGTGTTATAAAATAAGTTGTTTATATAGCTAATATTAAAAGACACTAAACCTTCAATTCTCTAGTTGATGCGATTATTTTTGAGATGGAATTATTATTCATTAAAACTAATGAAATAAATGTGTATGTTTATCTTGGGTCATAATAAAAATAGATACAAAGAGTATAACATAGTCACCCAGTCATAAAGAGCTAACAAGAGATAAAGGGAAAGCATATATGTATCCTAATATCAAAACGATTTCTATAAAAATGGATTCCACACAAAATTAGAAATCTAACCATGTTAAAAATAAATTTATACCAATATGGACATCTTAATTATAAGAGACTAGGAAAATATAACATGATGAAAAGAATAAAGGTTTCTTGATTTCTAAAGAATAAAATCCTATTATGTCTATGAATAAGGTTGAAAAGATAGATAAATCCTTGTATTCTAAAGAGAAATAGATTTGAAAAGTTGATATTTTAGAAATCATGAAGAGCTCTGGGAACTATGAAATGTACGGTTTTTTCCTTCCCCGGATAATAAATAAAAATAAATAGGGTAAAAGTGAATTCCAATCTACCCTATAATGTTAATAAAGGGGTGAATAACCTTATTCCTTTCCATTTATTACCAATAGGTATGTGTATAGAAAACCATGACCTGAGGGTATTTATTTTTATTAAAAACAAATCCAAATTGGATGATTGGGGCACCCAACTGAATTCCAGAGCAATTTTTTATTTTTTATAAATTTATTTTCACTATATTTGTTAAATAAAGTCAATATAAGATAGAGTTAATTCCATTTAACAAATATATGAATATAATTTATCATGTTGGAAAAATAATTTAGAAGATTTTTATACTATATGATAATCCCTATAAATGAGATTAATGATTTGTTGGTATTCATGATATATAATAGAAAGTGATGATAGAATTATTTTAGTGTTTTGAGCATCAGTCTCAAGAATTGAGAGTGAAGACAGCTACATGGATATATTGAAGGACAAAGTATATTGGTGTGAAATGATTAATGATATTTGGATGAATCCCTCATGGTTCATTGGTGATAAATGATACTAAAATTATTGTTATACAACAATTAGATGATGGTTTGATGAGACTTAAATGATTCTGGAATTATAAAGGCACTGAAGTTAACTAAAGTGAGAGTAACATCATCCAAATGGGTTGTGAGGTTTCAAAATTTTGAATTAAATGATGTAGTGGATTTGGATTATTATTTTATATTAGTTTTGGTAATTGGGAAGGCCTTGGGATCAATAAAATAGGTTTGGAGTTTTAGTGGGTGTGTGAATGACTTTATAGTTTTTCGTGTATGAATTTATAGTGTCGAGAGTATGAATTTTCTCAAGACAGTGTATGAATTGGAGATACCTGACACATATGGGATATTATTTGGTTTCATAATACTTTTAGGTAGAGTTTATGACTTTTTTTGATAAGTTAGGTGAGTCGATTATGTATAATATCTATGAAGTTGATATGAAATAAAGACTAAGTTTCATGCATTACTCTTAAATAACTGCTAGTATTTGAAGACTCTATATAGAGAAGACGAAGATCTATTATAAGTATGTAGTGTCATCTTTGAGTTGTTTAGAGATTAAATCAAAAGGGTTGAAAAAACACTTATATATACATTATGGGAAGTTTTTGAAGTCATGTGACTCTAATTATACAAGGAAAGCATGGTGTGAAGATGTCAATCCACTGGAAAGTTGGTTGTGTGAAGTCTAATGGGAAGCTAGAAGTTTTAATCATTGTGAGAAGAAGTGTTAGTGTGTAACGAACATTGAAATCATTAAGACTAATTTTATTCACTTGGGATTATGGTGGATAATAAAATCTATGATTGGTATAAATAATTAATCATATAAAAGAGTGGTTTTCCCACATCGAAGTCGAACATTGTAAAAATACAACATTCCAACTTTTACTTTCTTTCTGTATTGTATGTGGTATATGTAATTTGTAAACACTAAATAGATCTAATTTTATCCAAAAAATAACATAGGTAAAAATTTCATGGGTTTAATATATGTAAAATATAATTTTAAGTTTATAAAAATAAACAACATATAATTCACACCCCCAGGTGTCTACACTAACCTTTAGGGTCATTTTAGGTCTATCTCCAAATATTTCCCTCTCTTTGAGATTCTATCTATCAAAATCTAGAGGAAATATATGTTATATCATTTATAATTCAAATGGAGTATTAATAAATGGATTTTCTATTTCAAATGATCTAGGAGTATTCCATCTACTATGAATTCTTTAGGGGAAATGACTTTGGAGGTTCAGTGAGAGATAGTGAGTGGAATGAGTTATTTCTATTATTCTTCACCATATTTGTTCTCTTATTTTTGAGGTAGGAAATTATTGAATTCTTATTCAAGTTATGTGTTATAACATTATCATTCCTATGATTTTTATAAGTATAGGAGTAAACTTTAAAACCCTATTTTGAGTATCTTAATTCTTTGGATGTTTTTTCATTTAATGTTTTCTTTGTATTAGTGTATATATGATGGAAAGGTTTGGAATGGTTATGAAGTGGAAATATGTGGATGGGAGAACAATTGTACAAGTGTGTATGGATATAATAAGGGATATTTTTATGAGATTCCCTTTTTTCATAAACCAAAACAATGGGTTCAAGTAATAAATTTCTAAAGTGTGGGCACTTTCCTAAAATTTATTTTGGCCAATAGGTTAAATGTGAAGCCTCTGTGGGTTGAACTCAAGATAGAGTGTGTAAGTTCGGATGTTTTGGATGATTATAATTTTATGGAATTTATGATTTTTCTTCCTTATTATTCATTAATTATAAACATCTATATTTTTTTAAAGTAATGTATGATTTTGGATTGTGTTATGTAGAAGTAATTTTTTGGAGATGAAGGTTTGGAGTACAGAATCTAGAGGATTTGTGTAACATCATATAATTTTGATATATTATTTATTTTAAATAGATTCTAAAAATAATTGAATCTTAAAAATTTAAAATAATACAAAGAACATTCTATGAAAAATAATAAAAACTTGGAATCAAGAACACATATTTACAATACAAGACTCTGAAACTAGTTAACTGATCTTATTACAAGCACCATTAATACAAGTGGACAGACTCCAATAAACATTAAAAGACTAAGATTATAACCCAACTCATTAGAATTATCCATTAATATAAAAATATTAACAAGGAATAAAGAAAGAATGCATATAAAAAGAGGTAAGATAATAATTACCCCTATATTCTAGAGAATTAGACTATGAAGAGTATATTTTTTAAATATATCATTGATATGGATATATAAGTAATTTTTTGTGAATATTAATATATATAAATTTGAAAATTTTAGATTTAATAAGTAGATGTTAATAACTTTTTAAGAATTAATGTGAAAATCAATTTACAATAATTGTAAGCTTTAGATAAATTGTAAATTGACATTTAAAAAATATATAATTAATTAAGAATAATAAATAGTATAATAACATTATGATAATAAGAACTTTAATTTTTAATAGAATAAGCTAATTACATTATATAGTTAGGTATTAATTTTTTTTAAAAGTAAACACTAAGAATATAAAAAAAATGATCCAACCACACTAGGGAAACCAAGGGGATCCCTCAACCCATATGTGACACCCAACTACATCAACTACATAGAGATTTCAACCCCTACCAAGATGTATGGTGGTCGGGATGGTACCTATGGGTGATGGGTGGGCCATGTATAAGCCTGCATAGGTTGGGCATAGTGTTCACTAGGTGCGTCGTGTGCCCAAAGTCATGCATTGGTTCCCAATGGACCATGTGTAGTGGCCTAAGTGAGGGTGTGTGTGTTTTGGATACAAGTTCCAATCCTGCTCCAAAAAAGCCATCACTACTATGAATGAGTTTTTTAATCACCACTCAAACGAACACAAAACCGATGTGGTAAAAAATGAGCGTGTTACTGTTAACCCTATTAAAAGAGTACGATTTAAAATGTAATCATTAAATTAAATCAATGAGGACCATTTGATCTTCCCATGAATCATTTTCTTCCTCTCAACATGTTTTCTCTAAACTCTCAAGACCATTTTTACTTCTCTTCTCAAACACTATATCTATCTTCAATAAATGCATGATCTAACATAATGATGATGCATAACAAAATTATTTGATGTATCTTTCAAAGAAAAAATGAATGAGTTATAAAATATGATTAAAATTATAATCATCGTCTATTTTTTTTTAAGATTCTTAGTATGATTGCGACTGTATTTATATACTTTTGGGCATGTCATCTTCCTTATTTTTTTAATAAGATACATAAATAGAAATATATTTTTGAAAACTTTTGAAAAAGTGGATTCATCTATCTTCTTAATAGACCGTTGATTCATTTTGTGGGTACAAAAGTTTAATTAATTATATATATATATTCTCAATCAATATAAATTTCTAATAGTTACTATCATTTTATAATTATAATTATTTTAAAGCCTCATTGTTTTCTTATTTTAATAGGATTTCAAGTAGTATAAATGAGAGAAGTCATGATATATATATATATATACATTAAATTTAAGCCCATTATAAATATGATAAGAACCTGTGCACCTTGTGCACCCATAACGGACATTCCTAAAAAGGTTCCATGGTAAAATTGAAAAAAAGGGACCCTGGTCATGCCCACAACATACCTCTAACCACCATCGGCTCACCAGCCTACACTAACCCTTGAAGCTCCACAGTTTGCACTTGGCCTGAAGCCCAACTACCTGATGCTTATCCTCCCTATGACGTTGCACTAGCCACTATACATTAACCCCAATTATGGGTCTCATTGACTCTATCATGACATACACATATAGATGATACATGACTACCATCACTTAGTATCACTCTTGGTGAAATCTTAGAAACCCGAGTTTGCCTCGATCCCTGACTACCAGCTATTTGAGAAGTCTTCCTATAGAACATATCATGATTAAAGACCTATCCACATACCCAACACTCCTTTTGAGGTCGCTCTCACTACATCCAGATATGTCCTAGTTTCCCATGCCAGAAGCATACCATCAATGATCCACTCAAAGGTGGTCTTATTGATTCCTTGGCCTTACTACCCTCTAATAACTCATTTATGCCTCCCTTCCTACTATTTGAAATATACCCACAAAAATCACCTGAATTAATTACCCTGATCAAGTAAAAAATATCCATCAAATTACCCTTTTCTATGATCGCCTGATTTACCACCTCTGAGAATGAGGATGACCTGAATATATTCATCTGCACTTAAATGGTGTGTTGTAAACCATCCTCAAAATTCCTCACCCTTGAGATGTTGTTCATCACCATGCAAGGTGAAAATAAATAAAATTTAGTGAACATCGCTAAATATCCCTTGTAGGACTTGTCTCCCAACTATAGGCTCACTAACTCCTAAGCCCTTTCTTCCCTCAGTGACTTCGGGAAAAATTTCTCAAAGAACCTGGCCTCAAAGTCCTTCTAGGATAGTCCCTCATGTCTGCATTCCTGAACCGGCACATCCCACCAGTGCTTTTTCGGTCCTCTAAGAAAGTAGAACTCCAACTTCACCCTCCACTATAGAGGAATACCCAACATCTCAAAGATCATATTAATGGACTTGGTCTAGTTCTTAGCCTATGGTAGACCACCCTCACCCAAAAACAGTGGTGCGTGTTGTGACTAGAACTCCTATGTAAGATACGCAATCGAAGGCTATACTACTTAAGATCCCCTATAAATCCCTTGGATAAAACATACCAAGTTTTCTCTGAGCTACATATTAAGCCACATCCCAAAATATTTCATATATGGTGGCTACCCCACCTTCCCTTGAGGTTGTACCTAAGCTTGTACCTACGGATCATGATTGGATAACCCTTAGGAATCTCAACCTGCTCGTGAACTAGCGGCACCATGTCTCCACCCACCTGACACTCCATCGGAGCCTGGCGAGGTGGAAACCCATTGAATAACATTACATGATCAGACAACCCAAATAATATATATATATATATATATATATATCATAGATATGAAAGGCAGTAGCAGGAAGAGTCAACTAACTACCCTTACACTCTCCCATCGCAACCATACTACACAGAATCTCAACTTCATGGCCTCCTAACCCACCCATATTAGAGCCAAGTATCAAATATACCCTGGTTTACACCCATCCTAACAAACCACATAACCTCAAATCAATTTCCACATTTCCAAAACTAGGTATCAACATCACCCCATTTCATTGTACCTATATGATTTTATAAGATCTAGTCCCACACACACACACACACACATCACATGTCATAATAAATTTCTATATAATAATCACATATATATAATAATACTACTATATTCCAATCAAAGAATAACATGCATAACACACACTCCCTTTCCATACCGGACCAAGGTACCAATATCTCATCCCTTACCATTCCAAGACAAGGGTCACATATCACAATAGTTAACAATAAAATTCCAAGTGCACCATTCGAGGTGGAAATCATATAAATTGTAAAATGAGAAATAGGATAATATAAATTCCCACCCTGGAAAACTTGGTTTTTCCCCCATTCATGGGGTTTTAATCACCCAAGCATGAGTTCTAAATTGATTTCTGACAATATCCTACCCTCCAGTCTACCATAACCCAAATAGTACGACCAGTAGAAAATAAAATAATTTGGTATCATTTTTATAAAGCTTAATGTTGCTACTAATTCCTAGTTATGAGTGTCTTATATACCATTTGAAGTACCCTGACCCAATTATCCTCATGAACTGTGATTTTGGGCCGAGTTCCTCTGGTCTTAGGCATGCCTCACTGTATGCTAAGGGCTACTGAGTAGCAGTAAGGTTGTGAAAGGAGTGATAGTGGGGAGACTATACCCTTTCATGATGATGTTATATTGGTTCAAGTAAATATATAATATATAGTGTAAGAAAAGACTAAATAGACTTGAACTAATAACCCTTCAATGGCGGAATCAAAAGTAATCACAGACAATAGTGGAAGGAAAAATCAACAACAATAGTGGAAATAAATAAAGAAGTCAACATTCCATTTTTAGAACCTAAAATAGAGGATGAATCTAATACCAGTCATATAGTAAAATATACATAAGGGGTCTCCAATGGCTGACCATAGTATGTATATATATATATATATAAGTATTCTAAATAGAAAGTAAAATGAAAGCAGAAAACTCTAGTTAAGGTAAGACCCTCATGGTCCTATGCCAACATCCCATGCAAAATAGCCTCTAAGATCCAGCTCCTGAGGCTAAACCATTACCTAAACACAATATAATAATGTCTACAGACATCCCTAAGGGATCATATAGGGCATGATGAAGAGCCTTAGTAGTCTTCCACCATTGTTTGTGTACCTTATATTAGTAATCTAGCAGGTGTGTACTAAAATAAATTAAAGTAGCAGCACATGCACATAAAATAAACACAAACATCCATGGTTCTAAAAATCCACCAGTATTGTTTCACCTACATCGGCCAATTTTGAAATGCCATAGTGGATAAGATCTTTAACCTAATCCCAAGGCATCTCCTAATATTGAAATTTCTAGTTGAACCCTTAGGTTCCACCTCTAAATAAGTCACCCAACACCTCATGTCCAAAATATGTCTTCGACATCTCAAAGGTACACTCAAGAAAATAAAAACATGGTCCCTCATACCCCAGTTCAAAATCACACGTCATCTCAAATCCTGACGTCTGGAGGAATAAATATATCTATCATAAATATAACATTGTTTTCAGCTCATATCATGAAGAACCTAGGAATGACGATATCCATCCTCCAAAAATAGTCATGGACCAACAGACTCACATACAATGAACCTTATCCCCCAACCAATAGCCTTATCTCTATAATCTGATGTATCATCACCATCCCCATTGATTTTTATGACAAGAACCTCCAACCATAATTTCTAATATGAAACTTCTTGAGGCCTCTACCCACACAAGTGGTTATAACCACCTGATCGCTGAGTCAACCTTCATGTGCATGACTCCAAACAGTGCATTGGACAACATGGGTGACTATAAATCACCAATTTATAACCTAAGACACACAAAATCTGGCATCTCATTCCCCTGCAACCACAACACTGAATATAATGTCCATGCCATTCAACATCACATAAGCCTTTCCCATAACCTGACATCCTTGTTACCTCAATTTAATGACTGTGTCACCCAACCAATGATAAAAATCACTCAAAATTTGTGTGTATATATATATCAGGCAATTCCCAATATGATTATCACATCCCATCAACTCTTATGGATATTTCCATATCAATTCTTGATCCAAGCTCATAATATTCCATTTAAACTCAAAAGAAATTCATATATATACAACAATTAAATTAAAATTGAGTAAACAAAGAAATTCAATTAAAACCTTACCCCAACCTAAATTAACTAGGGTCTATGTCTGTCTAATGTATTAAACTATTGTTAGTATTGATTGATCATTCCAATAGAAATCTCATGAGTTCAATTAATTAATTAGAAGACAACCGTTAAATTAATTAGGGATTGATTGGTCAATTTAATGATACGATGAAATAGGCACCCCCTAAACACTCATGAAATCAAAATGAAAATTAAGCACCACCTACCTTGGATTCGTAGATGTAGGAATGTCCAGTATTATCCTATACCTCTGACCAATTTGGAATAAATCAATGCTTTTGATGAATTCCATTAAAATAGGAGAAAACAACTTGCACAGATTTAATAGTCAGTGAGGAAAATGAAAAGGAAAATAGAATCTACAAGATGGAGATCCTTACCAATATGAATCCAATGCAACCAAGGGATCAATTAATGGAGGTTAGATAGAAAAAGATATCTCACACCCTAGAGGAGGAGGAGGAGGAACCCATAGTGCCTGGAGGAAGAATGATAAGTGAGGGAAGAAGAAAGGAAGGAAAATAAAAAATAGATGGAGGGGTGGAATCACCATTTCTCCCCTTTAATGGTCTTAAAAATTATCTCACACCATTTTACAAATTTTGTGGCACTGGATTCATAGTATCCAAGCCCTGTACGATTATCTTTCATGGTTTTCTCTAACTGTGTGCAAACCACACATGCTACATTGTGAGGTTACTACCCAAATGGCACTAACAATGCTGATTGCAAATGGTTTTCCCTAAGCCTGAGAAAATCATTCAAATTCCATCTACAAAAACTGTATAGGTTCAAAAATGGCCATGTGTCTCATCTTTCACAGTTTACCCAACCATGCCTAGTGAAAAATAAGGGAGAATAGTTTTCACTAAGATGCATCACGATTAAATTTAACTGTGAACCTCAACCTTCACATCCCCAAAAGTGGACCTTTGGGACTTTGAAACACTTGTAACCATTATAATCACCCAATCATTATCTAATCCTCTAAACTCATCCAAAAAAATGGTATTAAGTTAAGGAAACTCTCAGAATTATGTTCTGATAATTGAGAAAAGAGTTGGTATACCAACCACACTCCATAAATTAAATAGAGATGAGGAATTAAACCTACTCTAAAAAACTAGGATGTTAAACATATCGAAATAAATAAAAATGTAAATTAGATCATGAGATACACCCGTGTATAATATAATTTTTACTTATGTGTCTATTTTTAATTTTTTTTTCTACCACATCATGTTTGTGAAAATACAAATGCTTGAATGGAAAATTAGTGATTAAAATGTGTAATTACATAATATATCCATAAACTATCTTTAAAATATGATTTTTTAAATATTTTTATTAAAATTTTATTTTTCATAATTAAATTCATTAATTTTATTGATTAAAAATTCAAATGTTGTTAAAATGTTGTTATTTTTCAATTTAGTTAATTTCATTTGAAATATTACTTTTTAGTTAATTTATAATGTTTTGAACTATTGTTTTCTTCTTTCTATTTTACATATGTTTCATTTAAAATTTTAATATATGGAAAAAATTCTTTTTGAAAATGTATTCAAAATATTAATTTTCCAATTATTTGTAAGTTTGGATCAAATTTTTTTTCAATTGAAAATTGTTCCATTTGTTTCATTTTGAAAGTTTAAATAGTGAACATTATAATTTCATTTGTTCGGGAAATTGGATTTTTGGAGTAATGATTGGAATTTATTAAATGAATTTTGGTTAATGGAATTTATTTTTGGGAGTGGGTTTTTAATTTTGAGATTTGTTTTAGTGTATCTTGCTACCATCAGTGTGTTATCATTCCCTACAACTGATGTCTGCTATCACTATATTAACCTACTACCACTAGAGGAAATTTCATATGCCTACACTCACATGATTCTACAATACTTAGTTATATGTCACCATGCATAAATATTTTTATTCATCTATCTTACACTACTAGAAGAAATACATTCTACCATCAAGGGTGTTACAGGCCCTTACTTCTGCGGTCATCCCTTGTATCCATTACTGTGAAGAATGTTTGCTAAAATTCCCTAGTGATCAAACCAAGACCCATATTTGAAGAAATAATAATCCAAATTTAATAACACTAGTCAAATCCAAACTTTGATGATGACATAAAAATAAATCTCTTGATTAAATCTTTTCCCGCTTGAGGAAGGGGAATCAAAATGACGTAATGTATTTAAACCTAGGGTTTATTGATGAATAATATTCGGCCAAGCTTTGTGGAAGATGAATAATGATTTACTGGTGTAGACAATATTGAATTATGTCATTTTTAATTAATTCCAAATCTTGATCGGTGAGTCCTATAGTTGAGGTAGTTAAAATTGCGACTCGTGTGGTGGAATTGTTATAGTAATCGATGAAGGTGGATCAAATTCATATGAATATTGATGATGTCAAAGGAACTAGGATCACAAGTAATCTAAGATGATGTTAGATCTAGTTGAATTGAATATTGGTTTATTGTAAAGGTTTTATCCAATCTATTGTACTAGATTCTGATAAACCATGTTTGGATGATTATTCGATAGAAGCTATGAAATAGAAAGAGGACTTGATATGGATAGTTGTTTACTAAATTGTATCTCCGGTTTTTTTTTATTTTTGGGGGAATAAAAGTTTCTCATGTTTATATCTAGGAGTCTAAATGGGGGTCCACATCACTGGTTATCTCAAATTCCCCAATGAATTAAGCCAATATAGCAAGATGAACAATTGTGATAGAGGTTGCTAGTGAATTAGGAATGAACTCAGAATCAGTAGGACGATGAGTTTATTAGTCTGATAAGTCTATGTCAACCTCAACTAACTAAATATTAAGAGTTATTAAGTTGGTTCGTGTGTGATTTGAAGAAGTAAATTGACTTATGAAAGGTAAACCATGTTTTATGAATGATACATCATGGCTAGTGTTGTGGTCTCAAGATCTTTCCAAGGGTTAAAAGAAGACAAAGATTTTATGGTCAAGAAATTGTTCAAGAAGAAGAAACTCAGCTATTTAATTTTAAGCTGGACTAAATAAGAGTTTTCAATTAAGTTGAACAAAAACTTTGAGTCTTTTTGTGGGGTTAAATGAGGTTTGAGATGAAGATAAACTGTTTGAATTTCTAGGTGAATTTACTATCAAAGTCACCCAAGATTTATTGAAGTAATTTGAGGGTTTGAATCAAATTAAGTTCTAAGGGAACCTGGTTGAAGAATGTTTTCAGCTGGGAAAATGTTCATATTCATTTGAAAAATAAATCACATGCATTATTATAATTCTATTTAAATGTTCTTCTTGAATAACATACAAATGATTTAACTCTATGTCAAAGTACTACATGGTTGGTGAAGAACTAATAAATGAGCTATATCAGTGGATAATTGTAGTGAGTCAAAAAAACTTAGTATTGCTGCACAATCATTTTTAAGGGGTTAGAGAAAAACCTTTTTTTAAAAGCATAGACCAAATCAGTGAGTTTTTATAATAGACAGACCAAATCAGAGAACTTTTGGGAATGACTGGAGATCATGGGAAGAGGTCAACGAGTGACGGATTTTGGGTAGCACTCATTCATGATCAATATCAGATGGGATATTTCTTCTTCTCATTTTACTTTAATTTTTTCTATTGTATAATAAATTTTATTTCTTGTATTGTTTATTTCAAATAAAATGATTCTAGGATAATTATTATAGTTGGGGAAAATCAAGATTTTTAAAAAAAATTAACCTCTCATTATTATATTATTTAAAATTAGATATTTGTTTCACTTTATATCGGAAAGTTATCACTGATATGAAATTCTTTTTTGTTGTAATTGGAAGATAGCAAATCACATTCAACTAAATATTAATTTTGAAAATTCTTCACCCTTGTATTTTCTCTATTATTAGATATACTAGTTGTGGAACTGTTATATTGAAATTATAGTTGTCTCTAATCAAGATATTATTTTGGATTAATCATAAAAATGTGAAAGTTAAAATAAATATTTAGATAAAATAGAATTTTTATTTTAATAAGAAAATCACAAATTTACCTAGATTGTGTGTTTGATTTTATTTAGTTCTACACTTTCTCCCATATAACTTCAATTGTTCCATCCATAAATTCATACTATTTGTGTGATCATGTTTTCAATTGTCTCTATTTTCTTTTCTTTTTTTTATTTTAAATTCATATACTATACACATTCTTCCTCCCATGTGGTTTTGACGCCCTACTCATCACTATTCTATTATTAGTAGGAATATATAAATATTAAAACCTGATCCTTTCATAATAGGTAAATTATTTGATTTTAAGTATAGGGTATGGGTCTTGATTTTTGTTAAAATATACATCAATTTTTTATAAGGTTGAATCAATTTTTTTTTCAATTGAAATATTATTCATTTGTTGTGTATTAAAAATTTTAAGTGATGTGCACTGTAATTGCATTTGTGTGAAAAAAATTATTTTTGGAGTTAGGTATTAATGATTAGAATTTATGAAATAAATTTTTTTATTTGGAATATATTTTTGGGATTTAGTTTTTAATTATAAAATTTTTTATGCGTATCCTACTACCGTTAGTGAACTACCATTCCCTACTACTACAGCCTACTCCTTCCATAGGAACCTATTGCCACAAAAGTAAATTTATATTACCACCACTCACATGATTCCACTACTATCAAATATTTTCTTCCATGTCTAAATTTTATTATTCTATTATCTAATAAATATATAATAAATGAATGCTACTATTGATAGTGGAAAAATCCCTTGATTCTTACATTGTCCCTTTCATTTCCTCCCATGAAAACATTTTCCTATCACACACTAGAGATTAAACTGAGATCCACCTTTGAGTATATCATGATACATAGATGAGAACATTAGCTGAAGCTAACCTTTTATACTAACCTAATAATAAATATCTCGATCAAATATTTATAAGTTTGAGGAAGGATAATCTGAGTAATGTAATGAATTTTAACCTTGAGTCTATTGATGAGGAAGGTTCAACTAAGCTTTGTGGAAGATGACTCATGCTTTACTGATGCAGATACCATTTAAGTAAATCAATGCTAATGAATTATAGATCTGGTTGATTGAGATGTATTTTTTAAGAAGATGACACTATGACTATGGTGGTAGCATCTACATGGTAATTGATGAAAGTGTCTTGAAGTTGGATGAAGCTTTATGAAATAAAATTAATTGGGATCACAAGAAATTGAATATGAGCTAGGTTCTAGTAGATGTAAATATGAGTAGATCATGAGGGTTTCAACCAAGACAGTCTACTACCTTTAGATGAACTGAATTTAGATGGCTATTTGGTAAAATCTATTAAATCAAAGGATGACTCAAGCTAGTTGAATTTATGAATTTAAAGTTCGAGTTTTATTTTATTTTTTTAGGCATTGAATATTCCCATGGTTGTGGATGGGGGTCCAAGGGGGGTGCATACAACCTATTTTCTCAAGTTCCCAAATGAAGTAAGAAAATCTAGTATGGAAAAAGTCTATGAATGAGGCTACTAGTGAATATTGAATAAAACTAGAATTGGTAGTAAAAAAATTTTATGAGTCTAACTAGTCCATGCCAAGATTTAGTAACTGGGGATTTGGAGTTCTTAAAATTGATTGTGTGTGGGATAAAGAAGTAAATTGACTATAAAAAGGTCATCCATGTTTTGGGAAGGCTATGTCAAGGTTAGTGTTCTGGTATCAAAATCATTAGAAGGGTTGAAAGGATACTAAAGTTTTATACTCATGCTATTATTCAAGAAGAAGAACCTAAGCTCTGATGAACTAATTGTCTACTAGACTGAGAAAGAGTTTACAATTAAATTTCACCAAGCCTTTGAGTATTTACATGGATCTGATTGAGGTTCTAGATAAAGATAAATTATTTGAATTTATGTTTGAATTTTCTATCTATGTCACCCAATCATGATTTAATTAATTTGAGAGTGTGAGTTAGAAGAAGTTCTAAGAGAACCTAGTTGAAGAATGTTTCAGTTTGGGAATGTATTCAAATTCATTTGAAACATAATTCATTTCATTTTTTAAATATTTTTTTAAGGTTATTTGGAATGATGTGAAGGTATTTTAACTTCATGTTAATGTAACACATGGTCAATGAAGTACCAAGGAAAGAGATATGTCAATAGATAATTTTTGGGTGTCGTAAAAACATAATATTGTGAATTATTGTTTTTAAAGTGGATGGAAAAGAACTCTGTCAAAAAACACATACCAAATAAATTAATTTTTAAAAGAGTTTAACTAAATTAGTGAACTTTTTGGAGTAATCATAGATCTTGGGTGGAAAGTAGGGAGTAACAGAGTTTGGGTGGCACTCAGTCATGATCAAGATCAGATGGAAGATTTATTCTTTACCTTTTCCTTTATTTTTGTTTCTATTGAAACATAAATTGATTTTATTGTATTTTTTCCTTCGAATAAAATTATTCTTGGATAATTCTTTTGGTTTGGAAAATCAAGATTACGTTGAAAAACATTTAACCTCTTGTTCTTATATTCTTTAAAAGTGGATCTCTATTTGAATTTATATCTGAAAGGGATCACTGGAAATGATTTATTTTTTTATAATTAGAATACTGGGTATCATAGTCAACTAAATATTTATTTTGAAAATTCATCACCCATTTCTTTTCTTTATGATTGGATTCAATAGTTGAGGAACTGCAAGATTCAAATCACAGTTTTCACTTCTCAATAGAGTAATTTGGCTTCATCATAAAAGTGTGAAAGTTAAAATAAATCTTTAGATGAAAGAAAAGTCATATTTTAATCATATAATATAAGTTTTACCCAGCCTACTTGTTTTATTGTCATTAGTTATACACTTTGTTCCTTATATATTCAATACATACTGTCACGACCCGTCCTCGGGGCCCATGCCGTGACTACCCCAAGCCCGCCTTCCATAGGCCAGGGGCTGGCGTCTAGCACCAATGGCGTAAATCCCGTCAACTGGGAAGGCAGTGCCTTTATAAAAGTAAATAAAACACCACATAGTACAAGCAGAAGTAAAACACTAAGTACAAAGAGAAGTGCTGAAAGGTAAATGGGCCAGAATACAAACCCAAGTGAAAGTACAACTACAACTGAACAAAGTAAAATAGAAAAAGACAACAGCTGGAAGAACAAAAGAGGCTCCTGGGTCGTCCTCCTCAGATCCTACCTGAAGGGTAGGTACAGATGGCGCAACTCCTGGATCGTCCACCACAGATCCTAACTAAAGGGTAGGTACAGATAGCCTCCTCAACGCTCACGCCCGTCAACCTCCTTCGTGTGTCGTTTCGTCGTGTAGTGTACCTCCGGGTACTGACTCATCGTGTAGTCCACCTCCGGGTACTAACTTGTCGTGTAGTCCACCTCCGGGTACCGTCCAGTCCTCAAACACTCGGCCTCCGTCAGCACTGCCTGTCGTCTGCAACCAACACAATGAGGTGTGGTCATAGCCCATGCAGGGGTGAGTATAACGATACTCAGTAGGGACCCCGAGACCCTCAAGGTCTCACTAAAACCAACATGGATAACCACAAAGAAGATCTCAACAGATAACCTCTACTTAGGTATATGCCCATGAATATACCTAAGTTATTAAGTAACCCATCTCAATCATGAGGAAAACACCAAGATCAGGAAATCAACAGATAACCACAAAGAAGATCTCAACAGATAACCTCTACTTAGGTATATGCCCATGCATATACCTAAGTTATCAAGTAACCCATCTCAATCATGAGGAAAACACCAAGATCATGAAATCAACGGATAACCACTACCCAGGTATATGCCCATACGTATACCTAAGTTATCAAGTAACCCATCTCAATCATGAGGTAAATAGAAAGGTCAAAAGTCTCAGCTCAAACCAGGATTTTCATTATCGAAACCGTAACTGCTGAAGAGTCCCGTCTCTGGGGTGTATAGTGGTCCTGTCACGACTCCGAGGTACTGCTCACTGACCTAAGACTAATGAGGTACTCCTCCTGTCGAGTACCGCGGGTCAGCCACTCAAACACAGTAGTGCTTCCCGCCGAGGTATGTCACCCAAACACAGTAGTGCACACCCCCTAGTAGCCTGCTGAGGTACTCTCTAGATGAGTACCGCGGGTCTGCACTGTCACACAGGTAGTGCTCCGTCCGCCATGGGTCTGCACCACACAAAGTAGAGCTCTGTCCACTGGGCTAGTCGACTTACTCCAAGTCGAGTCAGTCAAGCAGTCGTCAGGTCTCAGTCGGCTACACGGTCTCCGTACACCGCACGCTCATCTCCGGGAGGGTCCGCTCCACGAGCTACAGGTCGATACTCTAATTATCTCAAATTCCCAAGAAAAGTATCTCAAAGGACCGCCTCATCATAGGGGTCTCAACGCAACAGACGGCGCGTCAATCGGACGCCCGGTCTGTGAGTTATTAGCCTTTTCGTCCCCGGGCCCCGGTTGGTTTCGTGTGCGAACCAATCCGGCCATAACTCAACTATACCCCGAACTCTAATAGGGTATACTCATAGGGACTAT
This sequence comes from Viscum album, assembly GCA_963277665.1. Taxonomy (NCBI): domain Eukaryota; kingdom Viridiplantae; phylum Streptophyta; class Magnoliopsida; order Santalales; family Viscaceae; genus Viscum; species Viscum album. The sequence goes on from OY728160.1 coordinate 1,996,311,325, forward strand.
TTCTAAACGTGATCACCAACGCCGCTGATGGTTCGTCAAACGGACGTCCAGTCTGAAAGATATCAGCTTTTCCGTTCCAGGGGCCTGGTTGGATTTCGGGTGCAATCCAACCCGGCCACTATCAAACTGCAACCAAAACTCGGGAAAAGTATGCCAAAAGTTCCGTCTCATCAAGAGGAAAACAATGAGACAAACGGCGCGTCAATCGGACGTCCGGTCTGTGAGTTATTGGCTTTTTCGTTCTAGGGGCCCGGTTGGTTTCGTGAGCGAACCAACCCGACCACACTCCGATGGCAACCAAACCTCGAGCGGAGTAATCCAAATGATCCGTCTCACTTAGAGGAATCCAACTAAGTCAACGGCACGTCTTTCGAACGTCCGGAGCTCAAGATATAAGCGTTTCCGCTCCGAGGGCCCGGTTGGTTTCGTATCCGAACCAACCCGACTGAACCCAAAGTATTCTCAAATCTTGAGTGGGATATACCGAAACGACAGTCTCGTCCCAAGGATCGCTACTCAATTGAGGGTGCGTCGATCGGAGGTCTATAACCCAAGATATGGGCAAAAGACCAAAGAGGGTCTGAAAACGGGGGGTCTGGGCCCGGACCGACCCGGCCCGACCCCCCCCCCCCCCCGGGTCGGCCCGAACCGGGTCGACCTGACCCGGGTCCGACCCGGCTGGGCCCGGCCCGGCCGACTCGGTTTGGCTCGACCGGCCAGCCGCGGCTCGGCCAGCGCGGCCGAGCGGAAGCCGCGGGCGGGGTGCGCGGCTCGGCCAGCGCGGCCGAGTGGAAGCCGCGGGCGGGGTGCGCGGCTCCCCCACCCTCGCCGCTAATTGAGGCCGGCGGCAACCGTCGCCGCCAGCCCTTTGGCGGCGCGCCGCCCCCTCCTTCCGCGGACCACCGGACGTGCTCCGGTGGTCCGTTTCTCCTGTCGTCTTCACCAAAGGTCCTCCTAGGACCCGACCTTCACTGCGAAGGGATTCAAACACCGTAGCAGCCTTCTTTGTCGTCGTCCGTCGATCCGCACATTGATAAACAAGCTGCGGAGGGTTTTCAGGCCGTGTTTGTTCGGCCCGCGTCTTCCGCGTTAGGTGTTAACAATTGGAAAACAATAACACATGATTTTAATCATTGAAGAGGGTATAATTTATCCAAAATAAATTATACGAACACCTTGCAATCAAAAAATACCCACGCACGAGGGTTTAAAATTTTGAATGCACGGCGTGACGACGTCGCGCATTCTTGCCGCTCGATCCCGCGTGGCGTGACGATGTCGCACATCCTTTCCGTTCTTTCCCACATGGTGCGATGACACCGCGTCAGTTTCTTTCGAACGTCACGTTTTTCTTGCCGTTCTTTCCCACGCGGTGTGACGGCACCACGTCACTTTCTTTCGAACCGCAATGAAAAGAAAGAATAAAAAGGGAGGAGGATCGGCCGGGTTCGTGCGGTCCGGCCTCCTCCCGTTAAACAATAACAAGGGGTTCTCATTACTCGTAGAACGTTAAAGATAGAATCAAGAACAAAATGAAACGAACCCCTACGTTTGATTCGTCGATTGACGTTCGTCATTCGTTGACGGTGTTGTGGAAAGAAGACGATGAAGTTCGTCTTTCGACGCATTCATCACACACTCCCAATCCCGAGCTACGTCGGCTGTGGAAGTCACTACACGTCAGTAGGATCTGAGGGAGGAAGTCGAAGAAGGTTGTTAACGTTCGTCGCTTCCGTCGTTGAAGAGGCGTCGTTCTTCGTTGAAGATGAAGTTCTTCAAAAGAGGGAAGAGATCTCTTCCAAATTCTCTCACACAACAAAAACTCCCAAAATAAAATAAGGCCTCTCCTTATTTTATTATTTTTCCATGCATTCAAACTTACAGAAATTCAAAACCTAATTCACTTAATCAATTAAACAATGAGTTGTCTAATTAATTAAGTGATAGGATGGAAAGAATTTAAGAGGGAGAGAGGGGAGAGGAAGAGTTACACAACTTAAGTGGGGGGGGGGGGGTTTAGAGGAGTTAGGGAGTTATGGGGAATTTGAAAAGGTGGGGGATCGTGTGGGCCCCACCACACATTATCCCCTCATTTATCCTCACATGGGTAGTTAGGTGCCACCCCAACTTCCCCATGTAGGATAAAACTACCTTAGACTTAAGAAATAAAATTGTCTAACAATTTTATTCATTCCTCAATTAAGCCACAAATATTAACAACTCCTCCCGTGAAAACACAACTCCAGAATAGGCATTCCTAAGCAAATACCGGCGTTGCGGTTCCATCGGTGCCCTCAGAATTTGATTCCGAGCACCGGTTTCAAAGATAGAAATTCTCACTCGTTCGTTCACTGAACGTACCCGAGCCAAACTTCGGATATTGATTCCGGGCACACTGGGCCTCAGAATCAGGTGCCGTCAGAAACTACATTCTTGTAAAATCCCAAAGAAAATTAAGAAAAAAATTTCCTTGAATTTTATGGGTCTTTACACATACTCTGTGTTTTACCATGTTTTTAGTTGTCACTATTTTTTGTGTTTTTTAATTCTTGGTCAGCAGAACTTATTCATTCCCTGTGGGTTTGACACCCTAATCATCATTGTTATATTCTTAGTAAGAATATATAAATATCAAAACATTATCCTTTAATAATGAGAAATCATGTTTCTTAAAAATATTTAGAAGATCTGTTGGATGAGATAAATTAGAAAATGAAATGGATGAAAAGAAAGGGCACTCCAAGAATTTTATATGGGAAAACTGATTGAGTCAAAAACATTAAATGATATACATGGGGACACACCCACATGTAAATGTATAAAAATGTAAATGAGGTCATGTGAATTTCCTAAAAACAAGTCTTTTCGAAAATAGAAGTTTCATCGTATAATTTGAAGAATAGTTTACTATATGAAGAATATATAAAATATTATTTCAGTGACCTACATAGAAGTATTTGTAAAATCTATTAGATGATATAAATTAGAAAATAAAATATATGAAAATAAAGGTCACTCTTGGAAATATATAGTAGATTGTTGGATGTAGAAAAAATAATAAGTAAAATACATGGGGAAAACCCACCTAGAAATGCATAAAAGTATAAATGATATCACCGAAGAGACCCATGTACAAGCTATTGAGAAAATGGGGAAATCAATTTATATTTTGATGAAGATTTTACTAAATGAAAAATATATAAAATATTTTATTTTGGGAATACATACGAAAAATAAGATGAAATAGAATCTATTGTTCAAATATGGTGAACTAAGAGATTGATCTGATAGAGAAAACCTAGATCTATTAAAGAATAAGTAGAGTATGATGTTGATCCTAAGTTGTTGAATATTGAACATATAGGTATCAAAGGTAAAATAATAATAATATATTATGACACTCTTTTTTAAAAAATATTGGAAATAATAAAATTAGGATATACCAATACTACTATACTTTTTTATGATCTATATTTCTAAAATTTAAAAAATTAAGGATCTATAGGATTTATAGAGATCCCGAGAGATTTATTAGAGTTGAGAAATCCAAGTAATCATGTCCAATAAATTATTTTTTAAGAAGAGCTAAAATAAGGACCAAGCTTCATGCATTACTCTTGAATAAATATTAGCATTTTAAGAGTCTATATGGAGAATATGGAGATATATTCTTAGGAAATATTAGAATCCCTAAGATGATAAAATATTGACTTTAAACAAGATATATGGAAAAACTATTATATAAAGAGTGGGATGTTTTAGAACTAGTGTGACTCTGGGTATATAAGGAAATCACAGTGTGAAGTTATGATTCTAGTATAAAGTAGTGTTTATTAAGCCCAATGGGAATCTATTAGTTATAATAACTTCAAAAGGGGGTGTTAGAGTGTGAAGGACTGTAGAATCATGAAGACATGTTTTATTCACTTTGTTTTATAGTGGATAACATAATCCGTGATTGGGGTTGACAACCAATCACAGTAAGCTCTAGGTCTCCCAAATCCAGTTCAAACATTGTAAAAAATGTGTTCCATCATTTATATGTTTTCCTATATTTCATGTTATATATTTTATTAGTAAACACTTAGAAAATCCAATATTATTGTAATATAAAATATTAGTATAAATTCTGAGGGGTAAAATATATAAAATTGAATTAGAATTTGGTAAAAATAAACAACATGTGATTCACTCCACTCTCCTCTCAAGTTTTTACACCAATATTTAGGGGAATTTCAATTTATATCATATCCAATTATCCCACTAGTTGAATATAAGTTTAATTTCAATGGTATTTTTATATAAATTGGATAAAGTACATATTTTATTTGTTTGAAGAAGATCCTTGTTTAGAAGAACTAGTTTCTTTTACAATTAATATATAATATGAAGTTTTATCCAAGACATTGATAAATGGGAAAAAAGAAGCCAAAAATCTAAGTAACAACCCAAAATCTTAATAGGAATATTCATTTCCATAAGTTATTATAAATGTTAATTATCTTGATAAATCTATTGTTTTTTATTTCTCTGGGGAATAAATTTAGAGCTATGCATAAGATTAGTTCAATGATAAATCACTTCATGGTTATTATTCTAAAGTTTAATGTTATATAAATAAATTTCATGATTAGTATTTTCAAGTATATTAGTTCATATTATTTGACCAAATAATGAAAAATCACAACTAGAAAGAGAATTTGAATCCATGGAAGCAACATTTTCTAAAAATGTTAGAATATATAACACCATTAAAAAACATATAAGATAAAAGTATAAATCAATATCACTTTACAATTAAATATTTTATTATGATAATAATTGATATCAAATATATTAATGTGAGAAATATGTTTTCATTGAGGCATTCCATGCATTGGAGAAGATATATAATGTCACTGTGAATGTCGAAGACGAATAGATGGATGCCAAAAAAAATAATGAAAGATCTAGACAATTCACTGTTGTAGTTAATTATAATTAATAAATTTTAAGTTAAAAATATGAATAAGGAATGGTTAGATAGATTGAACTCATTTTGGGTTGATATGAACAAACTGAGTTTGAAAACAAGTATTGTTTTAAAAACAACATGAATATTTATTTCAAAACATTTTATAAAAATTAAAAATGGGTGAAAATTTATTTATTAAATCATTTGTAAAAGGTTTAAAAACATTTTTGAAAACATTTTTAGAAAACTTTATTTTGGAATAAAATGTATTTTCGACCGAAGAGTGGAATGAAGTCAGATTTTATTAAAACATTTTCTCAATCATTTTAAGTCCCAAAGAGTAGTAAAATAGTATTATTACTTGAAATATTTAATTAATGACAATATTATAATAAAATTTAAGGGTTTATTAAACAATTATAAAATAATTTCCTTCAATTTAAATTCAAGTATAAATAATCATGATTAAAATGAGACTGTGAAATAAACTCTTGAAAAGATCATAACGTTAAAGTGAGAATTAATTAATGAATTTATTATGTGTATCAAATATAAATACACATGAAAAAATTATAAATAAAACACATTATAATGATAATTAATTACACAAATAATCTTATAATATCAAAGATAACGAAGAAGTAATATAACCTAATGAAAAGAAATTGAGTTATGAAATTCTTTACCACTTGGTAACTTTCAAGTACAATAAACTTGGATTAAATAATTCAAATTGAAACTTAAAATACCATGAATTATTAATTAATCCTGATATTACATGTCAAAGTGGAATTATATACACCATATAAAATAAATTACGTGTATAACATTACAATACGCCTTAATGAAGGGAAATTAAGATGAAGTCCCTTACCTTGAGTCTGACTCATCACATACATTATTTAACTTCTAAAATAATAAAATTAAGATAATTATATACGTGATTAATAATCCTTTTAAATTTTATTATTCATTTTATTTCACTTATTACCATGTTCTATATGATTACTTAATCAATTAAGTTTACATTGGATGATTCGATGATGTTTGGATCATGTGTCAAAAACAACTTTGGTTAGTTGAATATGGTCAAAGAAGAAATTATTAAGTATATATAGAATAAAAATAATTAAATAATTAAAATATTTATACATAAATTATAATTTTAATACCAATAATTGATGTTTTTTTATAAATTTATTACATTATTATCATGAATATGGTAGGTCATACGTACACATGGTTAACGTTTCCATTTTTCAACAATCATTATGGAAATGTGGTAAGTAATATTTTATATTTATAAAATGATTATAATATAATTAATACCATATTATTACTTTAAATATACTTATATATATCATCCATGTGGTGTGGTGATGAAAATAGAGTAACATCGCTTCGTGAAAGAAGTAGTTCACCCGTACACGAATGATGTTATCGTCTTTCAGTGTGTCAAAATGTAAAAAAGAAAGTGATATATTATTTTTTCATAATGGTAAATATGTAATTAATATGATAACTATGTAATTTACATCACATATATTCATTAACTTTATCCTTATTACCTTCCATGTAAAGCATTAGGGAAAATGAATCACAATGCTTCGTGAGGTGGTAGTCTTCCGTACACACGAGCGATGTTATAACACCCTCTACGGAATGGAAAGTAAAAAATTTATATAAGATATAAATTATAATGAGGTATAATTATGTTAACATATCATATATATATATATACTTTATATCCATCATAATTCCAAACCATGATAGATGGTAATGGAAAAATTAATGACATCGGTTGATGAGGCGGTAGTCCACTCTATACACGAATGATGATTTTGTAACCCATTTTAGGAAATTTGGGATAGGTATAGCTCATGTATTTAACATAAAAACATTTATTTATATGTAATATAATTATTTTATAATATCATCATGTTTTAATAATAATTTAAGGAGGTTTAGGAAGAAATAAAATAAAAATGCTCATTGAAGACCTTTACCTCTTCTTCAGGTAACCTTAGGTTTCCACCAAAAGCCTTCCAAGGTTAGATTTTTTACCTAATTACGGATTCTAGGATAATATTAGGGTATTTTTTATGTTATTTGGGAATTTATTTTATAATACAAAATGGATTTAAGGTGTGAAGATGAGAGGGGAGGGGGTGTCCATTTATAAGAGAGGTGAGTGGTACACTTGTAATTTTTTAAAAGAAAAAGGTGTAACAATGTATTTCATATGAAAAAAGGGTCAAAATTGAGTATTATATAAAATTATATATTATAATATCTAAATATGTCTATAAATTATATTTTATAAAAAATATTAAGTCATTTTAACCATTATCCTTCTAGTTTAACCCTCTGGTAAACCCATTTTTACCTTAATCGTGGTAAATAATTTTTACTATTTTTACTATTTATTATGGTCAAAAATTAAGTTGATGTTATTATATAATATATATTATTCTAATTAAAAATATGAAAAACGTTTTTTCGAAATTACATTCATATAATTGTAAAATTATAATTTAAAATAAATCCCACAGACGCAACGAGAAAACTTGTTTTCAAATAGAAAATGTTCAAAAGTTTACAATGTTTTTATATAAAAATACAATATGAGAAAGATTACAATAAAATATATAAGTTAAATTATTATATAATTGAACTAATTTTAATTTAAAACCTATTTAAAATATAATTTAACCTTACAAACAATTCAAACAAATAAGAAGTTTTCAATTAAAATTCAGTATTTTCACTATTCATCAAAAAATGAATCTTTTCAGAAAAATAAAAAAACCATATGATAATTTTGATATGATGATATAAAAAATTAATTTTATTTTTTCAAATAAATTTTTTGAAAGTGGTAAAAATTAATATTAAATTATGTCTGCAAAGCACGACTAAATCATCTTTAGAAAAATACATTTTTTTAACATTTTTTTTCTTTTAAATGATTCTTATTTTATTTATATGACACTGATTTTTAAATATTATGATACTATTGATACACAAGGAATACAATATAAAATTTATAAAATATAACATCTCATTGTTTATGGGAATGACCTCACATTTATTTAGGATAAGAAATATCATCCTCGAAGGGACAAATATAATACTACTAGAACAATGAATACAGGGTCAACATCTCAAGCCTTGGTGGTGGTTATTCATGGTGATAAAGAAAATTAGATCCTATTAGGGGGAATCACTAGTAAAGAGGAAACAATATATATAAAATCATGAGAGCTTATTATTCATTCTAAGGATGGAGTAGAGCCGATCACATGTCGTCCTATGTGTGGGGAAGGTAGGGAAAAATAGCATCACAAATTCGCCTAAGATGAAATTAGAAACCTGAGAAAGTGGTATTTGTGCTCTCAATTTTAAATCTCTTCTGCAGGTCCTTGTGTGGAATCTTTAAAATCCCCTTTAGATCAAGGTAGTGGTTCTACTTCTAAGAAATAAATTTCTAGAAATGAGGCACAACCTCCATTATGCAATGTTAAACTGAATATCTTTAATTACCCTTACCTGTCTTCAAGTGGAATAGTCAAGAAGAATATAAATGTAAATATGGATAACTATACATACATAAGGATTCAAACTATAGGTTTCTTCAAGTGAGTGATTAAATGCTTCCCAAGAATGAATCCGGAATTGTGGCTTCAATGAAGGTAAAATAAAGTATATTTCATGCAAGATAATTATTTGTGTAATTTATTTCAGAATAATGTGGTGATGTATTTTGAAACTTTACCCCTTGTATGATGTTTTTCCGGTTCAGACTTATGCGGTTTCACACTTTTTCCTTGAAAGTTATTTTGAAAATTAAAATATAATTTTCAGTCAGGGGATTCTTATTTTATTTCTAATCAATTGATAATAAATGAATTTGTTTTTACAGGTGTAAACCAAATACTTTTCATAATTTAGTTAGTATTATTCATACCAACAAATTTAGTGGCTAGGTAATAATGTTATACTATATTACAGTTCATTTAGACTCCGGGTCATGTGTTCCACAATCTATCAAAGATATTAAATTTAAATAAATATATTTCAAAGACTATTTAAGCATGGTATTTTTTGTTGCATACAATATCAAAAATGATGTTTTTATATTAAAATATAAGGGTGTTACATTTTGTGCACCTTAAATAAATTTCATCCTCACAATTTAAAATTTTTCTTGGTAATAAATGGTTTGAAATTTTGAAATACCATTATTGAGAAAGTCACATCATAAAAGGGTTAATAAAACTTCCTCTTAATAAAATATAAATGGAAATAAAAAGGTCTTTTGGAATAACACATAACTTGTTTTCTAAGTAGGATAACATTGGTGTAAATTGAAGATATAGAATTGTGAGAAAAGTGAAAATAATTATAGATACTGATAGATTTCGTTAATCATAATAATATGAATAATCAATGGAAATCAAGGGACCCCAAAACTATAAATCTATAATGATTTAAAGGACCATTTCATTCATCAGATATGACGGCAATAGGGAAACATTTTTTCAAGTTCCTTTTCCTAATATTGATTAATTATTTTACTATCAAATAATATAAAGAAATATAATTACTTGATACGTTAATATTTCATAAGAATGATTTCATCCTTTGGTTGTGCTTTGATCAATTTCTAATTCATCGATTACTCTAAGAAATTAATTTTTTGATTATTAAAGCACTAAAATTAAATTTTAATTAATCATAATACCCATAACAGAATTATAATTCATTCCTTTGATATCTATTTATTATTATAAAAATCAGTTATTATGGGTTATCCAATATAAATAAATCTTCATATGGTGAAGTAATAAATTAATCTATAAAATATCATCCAAATTTCAACTTAAACCATTTAATAAATGGTTAACCTTATGAACCTTCCAAAAGATTAAGATTCAAAGCATTATAAATATGGTCACTAAATTTCCAAAATTAACTTATCACTAATCACTTCCAATATATTCAATACTATCTAATTTAATTTATCCACAACAATCATCTCTTTATCCCAACATCATTATCTCAACATCAGGAACATATTAAGTGTTATATTTTCCTCAATCATGTTTTCTTAGAGAATTTCAACTAGCTAATGAATCATTTTTATTGTCTATTGGTACTGTTCAATATATACTTTCAAATTCTTAATGTAAAAGTAATAAAACGCAATACTTATGCATTTAATAATTCTTATAAACAGGATTTCATAGATAAATTATTCAAACAAAAATAATTCTTAAATACAAACACAAGAACATTAATCATTGAATCATCTCTAGTAATAAAATAAACTTGAAAATGATCCATTTGTTACTTTTGAGGTATATTCATTTGACACTTGGGGAATATTTTTTCATAGGGCTACATATCCTTATAGTTGAATAATTGAACATTAGAAACCTTTTTTCATTCCCTTGAAATCATAAGCATGGTGTCTTTTCTCTCCACACTTGTAGAAAACTCCCATTATCTTTGAGAAAGTACCATGGTGTTTATTTCCAAAACTATCACATGTGAGAAAATAATTCTTTCTCTTCTCCCATTTATCCATATTTTTCTCTATCATCCTCTTATTCTCTTTCTTCCCTTTTAATCGATAATACTTATATAATTATTTCTCCATTTTTTCAACACAAGATACTATATCCCCAAATGATGATAATTTTTGGGAGACTAGTTCCCTTTAAATATTAGCTTAAACCCATAAAAAAAATTATCATTCTTGCTCTTTGGATTACGTTCATCGATGTGGTTCCCATTCCTACTACTAGGTATCATTTATAAATAATTAAATATAGTATATTAGACCATATAAATATGAAAAATATTTTATAATCCAAAAACTAGTGAAATACAAAACATAAATTGAAAATTTTATGCATAGTTAATCTCATAATCATAAACATGGTTTTTTTGGGGGTATCTTTATTTTCAAATGCTTCATAATGGTTTTTAATGAAAATTTTAATTACACTAATAATATAAATTTGTATCTTCAAACCAAGTGCATATTAAGGTCCATAATTTTGCACTAGGTGATGATCTAGTCAATCCTAATGCTCTCTTTTTAGAGTTATACCCCTAGGTACATCTCTTCCAGAACCACATCCACTTTTAGTATCTAGATACATAACTATTTCTAGGAAGACCCACATAATCACTTTATGACCAAAATGTAGGAATTTATTCAATTATTATACTCAAATTCAATAATAGGGTTGTGTTTCCTAGTATATATTTTCCTAAATCTAGTTCCTAATGTTTCTACTAAACTTTCTCGGATACCAACTATAATGAGGTTAACTCCAGTATCCCAAAGTTAACGTTCTCTTTATTACATTAGCATAAAATATAATGAATTTCTTCATGAAATACCAAATATTTTATTATTCTTGGTAAACTAGATATATACATGATTCTCATATTACATATGAAAACACAAATTACAATATAATTTTTTTTCAAGAATAATAATATTCCCTATAGTATATCCTTATATGGAAATCATATCACACTTCATGGATTCCTAATAAAGGAAAACAAATGAGGGTGATGTCAAATTATCAGTAAGGGTTAAGTATAGTGAAAGCTATAATGAATAAATAAGCATAATCAACATGGAAAATCAAACAAACTAAACACAAATTTCATTTAAATAACTTCACTATCATGAAAATATAAGGCATAATTAATATAGCAACGCAGATAAAAGAACATGCATGTTCTTTAATTAATAAACTAAAAATTAAATTCATATAGAGATAATATTATTGTGAAAATATCATAGATAATAATAAATAAATTCTTAATGAAGGAAATACTTAATTATTAGATGTCATGATCTTAAGTATCATGATTATTCTATAGTTAAGACCTTTCAAAAGATATTTAAAACTAAAAATAGAAACATATTTTATTTTTCCAACTAATTTGTCTCATGAGACCCATCCATTCATCAAGGGGATATATGATTATTGGGCCCACCCATAATTCCATGTAAAAATTATTTCTCAAATATCAAATAATCGATTTAATTCATAAACAATGTGTCTTATCATTAAATATCCAAATTGGGTAAAGAATATAGATTTATCAATATTTATTCATATTAATAAATAAATTTCAATGTGGAACACAATATGTATAAATGATATATAGTTTAGGAAATAAACACATCCATGATAAATAATATGGATATTTAAGAGAAATTTAATATCCAATGATAACATGAAAGTGAATAATTCAAGGGAAAGTTAATGACTAAAACATTAATCAAGGAGGTGAATATAAATACTATCCTTAGTCAAAATAATCATAAACCATCCATATGAATAATAATTATTGTATAAATACAACATATCCTCATATGATTTTATGTAAAATAATGTTTTTTTCATTAATGAATAGAAATATCAAAAAAATATATTTAAAACAGCCATGAGAAAAACATCCTTTATATTTTTAAAATCACCTTTTAAAACTAAAAGTTCCCCGAACATTTTGAAAATAACCTCTAAAACTTATAAATGATATTTTGAAACATGTAGGGTTCATTATGGTGGTAAATTCCATACATGTCAAGTATATTAAAACTAGGATTTATTTCACTTTTTTGGTAAAATACAAATGAGCCTTGTTTTGAAAATGACATTAAGATTCCTTTCAAAAAAAATTAAAAAGTAAAAATGGTTAAAAATTATTTATTAAATCATTTGTAAAATTTTTAAAAACCTTTTTGAAAACATTTTTCAAAAACACGTATTTTGAATAAAAAGGATTTCTGACTGAAGATAGAAATGAAGTTATATTTTATTAATTATTTTAAGTTATAAAGAATAGGAAAAGGGTATTATTACTTCAAATATCTCATTAATAAACAAATTATAATAATATTAAATGGATTTTTAAACAATGATCAAATAATTTCCTTCAATGGAAATTCAAGTATGGAAAATACTGATTAAAATGAGACTGTGAAATAAACTCTTGAAAAGATAATACCATTTAAGTGAGAATTGATGAATAAACTTATTATTTGTATCAAATTTAAATCCATATAAAAACAAGTGTCAATAAAACATAATATAATAATAATTTATTACACATAATCTTAGGATATCAAAGACAATGAAGAAGTAATATAACCCAATGAAAAGAAATTGAGTTAATAAATTTTTTACCACTTGATAACATCTAAGTCAAGCCCCACTGGATGAAATAATTCAAATTGAAACTTAAAATTCCCTGAAATATTAATTAATCATGATATTACTTGTTAAAATTATAGTATATACACTATATGAAATAAAATAGGTGAATAACATTACAATATGCCTCAATGAAGGGAAATTTAGATGAGGTCTCTTAGCTTGAGTCTGACTCATCACATACTTTCTTTATCTTCAAGAATAATAAACTTAAGTTGATTATTTAAGTTATTAATAAAAATTTTCATGTTTATTATTCCTGTTATTTAACTTATTACCATGTTATATAAGATTTCTTAATAAATTAACTTTACATCAAATGATTTTATGATATTTGTGTTATGTGTCAAAAATGATTTTGGTAGGTTGACTATGGTCAAAGAGATCATTATTTAAACATATAAAAAATAATAATAATTAAATAATTATCATATTTATACATAAAATATAATTTTAGTACCAATAATGAAGCATGATTTTGATAAATTAATCATTTTATGATCATGGAGATGGTAATATGTATGTACACATGAGTAAAGTTTCCATTTTTCAACGATTATTATGGAAATGAAGTAAGTAATATTTTATCTTTATATAATGATAATAATATCATAAATACCATATTTTTTTCTTTAAATGTACTTACATATATCAACCATGTGTTTTGTTGATGAAAATAGAGTCTCATAGATTCATGAAGGTAGTAATCCACACATACATGAATGATGTTATCATCCTTCAATGGGAGAAAAGTTAAGAAATAAAATGATGTATTATTTTTTAGAATGATAAATATGTCACTAATATAATAATAATGTCATTTATATAACATATATTCATTAACATTATCCTTATTACATTCCATGTATAGCGTTAGTGAAAATGAATCAAAATACTTCGTGGGGAGGTAGTCTATCATACACACGATCGACATTATTGTATCCCCTATGGAATGGAAAGTAAAAAAAATTATATATGATATAATGGAATCATAATTATAATTTTTTTATAAATATCTTATATATACTTTATATCCATCATCATACCAAACCTTGATAGGTGGTAATTGAAACACTAATGATATTGGTTCGTGAAGCAGTAGTCCTCCAGACACACGAATAATGATTTTATAACCCATTTGATGGAAGTAGGGATGATTGTAGGTAATAAACTTAACATAAAAATATCTCAATATATGTAACATAATTTTTAATTATATCATCATGTTTTAATAAAAAAATTAAGGAAGTGGAGGTATAAATAAAACAAAAATATGTGTGGAAGAATGTTACCTCTTCTTTACATAACCTCCATAGGTTTGTAAGTCCCTCCAAGGTTAGATTTTTAACAAAACTAATGACTCTAGTATGAGAGGATAGAATTTTGTTTGTGATTTTTTCAGGTATTTTCTGATAATAAAATGGTTTCAATGTATGAAGAAGATAAGAGATGGGGTGGCCTTTTATAAGTGAGGTGAGTGGCACACTGGTGATTTTTGAAAAGAAAAAGGTGTACCCCGGTTTTCCACATGAAAAAATGTAAAAAAAGGATTTTTATAGATAATTATATATTATATGGTCTAAATATTTCTATAAAATATATTTCAAACAAGTTTATAGGTCATTTTAACCCTTATACGTTTCGTTTAACCCCTGTTAAACCCATTTTACCTTAATTATGGTATTTATCTTTACAGTTTCTACTATTAACTATGGTAAAAAATTAAGTAGAACTTATTAGATAATATAAATTATGATAATTAAAAATATTAAATATATTCTTCTAAATTCCATCCTCATAAGTGGAAAAATATAATTTTAAATTAATCCTCTATACGTGACGAGAAAGCATGTTTACAAAGAGATAATGTTCCAAATTTTACAATGTTTTTATATCAAAATCTAATATAAAAATTATTAAAATTACCTATATTATTTAAATTTTAATATAATTAAACAAATTTTACATTAAAACATATTTAAAATTAAATTTAATATTATAAATAATTTAAATGAAAATGTAGTTTTTAATTAAAATTCAGAATTTTCCATTATTCGTCAAAAAATAAAATTTTCATAAAAATCCCAAAAACTCACCCTAAGGTAATTATGATATTATAATTTCAAAAATTAAGTTTATTTTTTAAAATGAATTTTCTAAAATTATTAAAAATCAATTCTAATATATGTGTGCAAAGTGCGACTAAACTATCTTTTTAAAAAATATAATTTTTCATTAAACTTTACTTTTTTTAAATGATTATTATTTAATTTCTAATCAATAAATAAAAAATTATTTTTTTTAAAGTTTAAACAATATAATTTTCATAATTTAGTTATTAATATTCACACCCACCAATTTAACGGCTATGTCATAACAGTATACTATATTATAGTTCATTTAGACTTATGGTTGTGTGTTCTGAAATCTATCAAAGAGATTAAATTTAAAGAAATATATTTCATGGGTTGTTTAATCTCGGTGATTCATGTTTGATACACTATCAAAAATAATTTTCTTATTTCAAATTCTCAAGGTGCTAAAAAATTTCTAAAAATGGTTGGAATTAATTATAATTTATGCATAGAAAACACAATAAAACCCATTTTTGGAACAAAATATATTTTTGAAGCATAAAATACTTTACTAAAAATTGAGTACTTATTTCCAAATAATTAATCAATATATTTTTATTAAGTTGGACCTTTATATAAATACTTCATAATACACTTATTCTTATTCATACCTTCCAATCCAATGGTAAGGTTATAACAATCATATGTAAACAATATTATTTCATGATTTGTTTAAGATTGATTTTGTTTGTGCCACATGTTATCAAAAAAATTGTTCTTTACAGAATAAAATATTAACTAAAACATCAAGATATTAGAATTTACCTCAAATATCTTCTATATTTACATATAATGGGATTAACGATATGAGATATATTTATTTAACTTATTCAATTTACTTAGATAAACTAGAATATATGAAATGGCCTATAAGAGATTTACATGTTTCATGACTCTTGGATATTCTCTATGTATAGACCAAATGGATTTTATATGTATACATGTGATGTGTAAAGATACATTTTATGGGATCTTTTATGGTAATACATATTTTTTATATAGATTAAGTCAGATCCGTTTGTAAATTGAGTAGAATTTGTGTTTTTTTGTATGTAGATATTTTTTTTTATAATTATGAATTATGAATTCAAGATCATTTTTTTGTGTTAGAAAGACTCAAGAGGTCACGCATAAGGAAATGTAAATTTGGAATCATTTTTGTACAAATTTTTTTTCAAAAATTTGAAAAAACATGTATGATATTTTTTTGAAAGAGGTTATGTTTTGGGTATTTCCCATCCTTTGGATTCCACGTTAAAAAGAAAAATGGTTATTTATAAATTTTTTTAAAGATATATTGTTATTTTTGGTACTTTAAAATAAAAACAAGATATTTTTTAAATCGAGGAGATAAATTTTTTTTATTATATATATATATATATTATAATTTTTTAGACTTTAGGGATGTAACTCCCATGTTTAAATAAGAATAAGTTTTTTGAAATCCTAAAATTGTGTGTATGTCATTTTCAGGAAAAAATCCACTTGTCACTCTAATCATAAATAAATTGAATAGAATTTTGATAATATGGTGAATAATTTGATAAAAAATAAATGGATATAAAATTTTGGTAATTTTTTATTATATTATTGGTGGGATAGTGATCATAAAATCTACATGCTTATATGTTTTAATTTGTTATTCCTTATCACATTGGTTTTTAATGGACTTGTTTTTCAGTGATGATTTTGTTTCTATTTAGAGTATTATTTTTATATCCCTTTTCATTTTCGAATTCTATTCTATGTACTCCTCAATTATAGTGTATCTTTTTTTTGAACTAGGACTTATGGTTTTTACGTTTGAATTTTTCGGGTTTTTAACATTAAAAAAATTATGTGTCATGTATTTATTTATGTGTATATATTTTTAATATCATTTAAATTAAAATTAAATTTTTATTCTTTCTCAAGAAGTAAAATTTATATTTTTATTGTAGTCATTCACTAACTTTTCCTAAAAACTTTTATCTAAACACCTGTTTTTTCCTCATATACCATGCATCTTAATAAAAGACACATTATATTTCTAAATAAAAACAATTATCACATGTTTTCATTGAAGCTGAAATATCTGTTATTTTTTAAATTATTTCACCTTCTGATATTTTCCACTCAAAATCAGGAAGAAAATACTGATAAATATTTGAATTATGATTACGAAAGGTAAGTGTTTCTATTATCTAATGGGTTAAAGATAATATTATAAATGATATTATAAATATAGCTCGTGTGTTCTATAAATAATTTTTAGAAAAAAACTAATTATAAAATAAATGTAAAACATACTATAAAAAATATTTAAAATTCATCTATATATTAAATTAATAGTTCACATTTTGAATCTAAAAATGATCAAATCAATTATCAAGTTAACATGTTTTATATGGATCAAACTAAAGAGGTATATTATTTTTAGTCTTTTATTCCTGATAACTATGATTATTCCTATAATGGGAAATATGGTTATTTTATTATACATGAAAATAAGTTTGATTCCTTAAAAATTGAGCATAAACTACACAATAAATATCTTTATTTTTTTTAGAAATACATTATTTATTAAAAAACATTTATATTAAATTAAAATATATTGATGGTTTATCTTCTTAAAATTATATTAAAATTAATTATCTTATGTCTCATATTACTAGCTTGAAGTTGGTTGTCAATAATTTTACCCAAGGGGGCCTAAAAAAGTTTCCTGTTAGTAAAAATCATACTAGAAATAAAAAATTAAGTGGTTATTATATTCTAGATCCAAATTTATATATAAATTTATTTATTACTATATCTAATAGAAAAAACATATCTAGTATTTTTATCATTATTTTATATTTGTTCCTTTTTCTAATCGATGAAGCATGATTTTGACTTGGTATAATGGTGTAGAGAATGTATATTTTTTATATAGTTTTAATTGTGCTAAGATTGCTAAAAATATATCAACACTGAGAAGAATTAGATTCCTAATCCTCTTATTTCAAAAACACTATATCTAAAAGTATCTTGGTGCCAAAACATTATTATTTTTTATATTTATAAGTAATTAAACATAGAAACAACAATGAAAAATGGTATATGGGAGGTTTTTGTTCCAATAATATTTGTGAATATTTTACAAAACTTTATTCGCTTTCAAATATCAATGGATGCATTATGACTTTTATAGATGATGTAAAATAAAAAATTAATGGATTTAGCATTGTTGGTAATATATAAAAATCTCTCGTCAATAAAGTTATTTGTATTGAAGTTATGAAGTGTCAAAAGATATTTATTTCTCAACTTGGTGAATATGGTTATGTTATTTATTTATTTTAAATAAAACATGTTCTGTTTTTACAGAAAATATTATTATATTTAAATCACTAGGAACTAAAAAAAGTACACTTAAGATAGATTCTTTGTATAAACTTAATGTTATTTGTTTGAGTATTGAAATTAATTAATCTTGGATATAAAATATGAGACTTATATATTATAAATTTTATTTTTTAAGTAAGTTGATTAAGAGGAAGTTGACTTCTGATTCGTATAACCTCAAATTTAATGTAAATAAACTTTTTCATGCATGTTATATAGGAAAGAAAAAGATATATTATTTTCAAACAATTATAGAGGGTACTTCATCTAGGACTTTGGAACTTATCCACATGGATTTTATTGGTCTATATAGAATAGAAAAAATTAGGAGAAAGTACTTTTTTTATTATTGGTAATTACTCTATATTCACTTAGGTTTTATTTTTGAGGCTTAAAATGAAAGAATTTTTTTCTTCATGAATTTATGAAAACATGTTTAAAATAAAAAGGATACCATTTTTTATAATTTTCCATGGAGGATAATTTTAAAATCCTGAATTAAATTCTTATTTCTCCAATCATGGTATTAAATATAAATTTTTTACACCTAGGAGTCCTAAATATAATGTTGTTGTTGAAAGAACAAATAAAACATTACAAGAAATTATTATAAAATTGTTATATGAATATATCAAAATAACTCATTTTTAAGTTGAAATTATTGATTAAACATGTTATTTCCTAAACAGAGTTCTAATATGAATCATATTAATAAAATATTTATGAGTTATGGAATGGAAGGAAACCAAAGGTTGTGTTTTTTAAAGTTTGTGGGATCAAAGTTTATATTATTAATACAAAATATGATCTTGAAAAACTTGATTAGAAATCTATTGAAAAAAACTTTTTGGTTATTTAATTACTTATAATGATTATAGAGTATTTAATAAAAATATATGGATATTTAAAGAATTTATTAATTTGTGGTTCAATGAAATTGATCCCTTTGATCATAATAAATATTGTATTTATGTTCTTGATGATTATTTTGATAACTTGAGACATGATTATCCTATGGAAAATAAAATGGATGATGTTTTCGAACATGTTCAAGTATAACTTTATCTTAAACATTTTGAAACTATAGAACCTAAGAGTGTACTTATTAGATATCCTAGAACCTTAATATATCATCCCATAGATTTTATTATAGGTGGTTTATAAAATAGTGTATGGAATATAAGGATTCATAGGAATATGTCTAAGTTTATAGCCTTTATCTTTTAGTTAGAACATAAAACCATTAAGGAATCCTTACAATGTGGTATTTGGGTTTTAGTTATACAAAAATAACTAAATTGGTTTCAAAGGGATAAGTTATAGGTGTAAGTAGATAAACCCTCAAACTGTCTTTTTATAGGTACCGAGTGGGTTTTTTTAAATAATCATAATGATTAATGGTTAATCACTAATAATCTATGTATATTGGTATCTGAGGGATATACTTGATTTTAATATATGGTGTATGAAGAGACCATTGTGTGCATAGCTAGTTTAGAATTCATTTATTTTCTCTTTACTTATTCATATTATATTAATTTATTCTCTTTAAATGTATATTAAATATTTATTTCTAAATTTTTATATTCCTATAGAGGTTTATGATGAAACAAAACCTAGTTTGAATAAAAATTTTCTTTTAAAAAATACATACCAAATCGTTATATTGGATTAATTAAGAACTTATATTTTATTATGAAATGGTAAATTATTTTCTTCTTCAAAATAATTTTATTATAGGTAAATTTTAACTTTTCTTATTTAAGAGATATTTTATAATAGATATTATACTTATTAATAATTATATAGATGGTGTTTCTTTTTGTTTAATAAATAAAATCTTTTAAATGAATTTTTTAAACTCATGCAAAAAAGAGTTAGAAGTGAACATTATGGTTGAATTAAATTTCTTTCTTACTTTTATATTTATCAAATTAATTTGGGTATTATTTTGAATCAAATGACACAAAAAGTCATTTAAATATATTTTTTTTTGTGAAATTGGTAGACCTTATGTTACTCATATTAATTAAATTATTAAAATTTACGTGGATAAAGTTTGGAAACAAAAATTGATATGGATGAATTTGGTAAAATAGATGATAGTAAGTATCATAGAGGAATGATTGGTATTTTTTATATATATTAATTCTATTAGGCCATACATTATGTTTTATTTATGTCATTGTGAAATATTTTATTCAAATAAAAAATAATCACATTTGAATACATCTAAAATTATTTTAATTTATTCAAAATATACTTTAAATTCTAGTTTTATCTTTCCTAAAACTTCTATTTTTTACATGATATCATATTTTGATGCTAAATTTTGAGGTTGTGGGCTAGATAAGAAGAGTACGTCTAGTATATTCCATTTATTAAAAATATCAACAGTTTCATATTATAATAAGAAAAATTATTTTGTCTCACTTTCTATGGATGAAGTAGAAAAGGAGGCAATTGGAATTTTTTATTCTCAAGTGTTGTAAAAGAAACACACTTTGAAAGATATTAGTTTCAATTTTTATTATGTTTCTATTAAATTTGATAATAATAATTATATAAACATTTCAAGAAATATAATACTTCATTATATAACTAATCGCATTGATGTCATGTTTCATTTCATAAGAGATAATTATCATAAATATGACATTTCAATTGAATTTATTGATATTGAAAATTGGATAGTAAATAATTTCACACAACCTCTTACTTTTAATCATTTTTATTTTATTTATATTGATTTTTGTTTGTTTAAATTTAAGTTATTTTATTCTATTTTGATATTTTTTTTAAATTTTAAGTCTTTTACAAGAAGTTATTTTTTTTAAACCATTATGCATTTTTTTTAATTTTCAGTTTTTTAATATATATAAATAGTTACAATTTTATTCTAATCTTATAAAGTATTCATTTAACCCTTATATATCCTTTGAAATTATCATTTCATTCTTACATAAATTTGTGCATGACATTGAATTCATCTTATTCCAAATTTTCAACACGTTTTTACAAATATTTCATATCATTTAATTGTTATTATTATTATGGGTAAGATTAATTTTATCACTGTATAATATTAAAGTAATTTTTATTCTATTTTTTTATATTATTTAGTTTAATTTTATTTCATTTATTTTATGTGATTGGGTTTGATATTTTAATTATTTTAAACCTATTATAAATAATTACTTTTAATATTTTTTACATACTCAAAACCTTTTGGAACCAATTTTAATATTTTAATCCTTGAGCCCCAATTTTCTTCTTCCTTTATGAATCCAATATTGATCCTAAACCCTAAATTTTTTTAGAGATTCTATTAAGAAGTAAAATACTATGATTTACAATTCATACTATCAATATTAATCTTCAAAGATAGAAATAACATTATAATTTAAATGTAAGATATTGACTGTTAATGTTTTAGTTTTTTATTGGGTGAATAGGACAAATATTTTTCTTTAAAAGGAAATAAATATGAAAAAATGACAGTATATATTTAATGCTAAATAAATTTACATAGTTTTTTAAAATGAATTATATGGATATCATAGGGATTTTAGAACTAAGGCATTTCTTGATAAGTTTATCATCAGAAAGCTCCTTTATCTATGCTTGGGAAAATGCTCCGTGTGTTATTTCTAGTTCTCGATTTTCCCTCTTTCAGTGGTAATTTTATTTTCATTTTAATCAAGGTCACCCATCACTACAATATAGATCACCCTTCCTCGTCTTTTCCTAACATTTTAGAATTTAGTGATCCTTCAGTTGATCAAAAACATGGTGGGATGGTACCTTTTATCTTATCATCAAACCCATGGAGTTTTCCTTCCAATTTCTACAAGTATATATATCAAAGTCTATGTCACCAAGAATGTTTGGTATTTCATTAGTATCGATATCGAAGTTGAGCAATGATGGGAGAAAAAGGTTTTCTATGAATCACGGGTTTCATTGTGTTCCTCCTCTGGACATCTTGGTTATGAAGCTTACAATTGCCGTTAAAATATACTTGGAATTTATCAGAAGATCCTCCATCTATAATACTTGGTAGAAGGTCACCCCATGGAGTTCGCAGGTAAGTTTGGGTCAATCACCCCAAAAGATGTTTCATTATGAAATAACCTCGAGGAGGAATGGATGGATACCGATGAGAATGATTATTCTACTATCATCTATAAAGTTGCAATGAACATGGATTTTGAGCTAACGATCATGGACATATTTTATTTGTTGAAGTGGTATTTGGATGAAATTCATTTGAAAAGTCATGTTCAATCCATTTTAGGGGAGCTTGATGGGGAACTTTGGGCCTTAAACAGCAACATAAGACACCCCTCCAAACATGCTCATGATGTGAGGGTTGTATGTTATTCTATTGAAGAGGTTATGATTTAGGAGTCTGGTGAGGGTGACCCAACAAACTGCTATAATCAGGTTCCATGAGAGTCCATCATGCTTCCCTCTCTTTCTTAAATTTCCAAGGCTGGAGTTACCAGTAATGTTCCAGTACAATGAGACCACTCAAGACCCATTCAGACTTTCCAAGGAAAATTGAATGAGACCTATAAATGATTTGGTTATCAGAACAATTTTGAGGTCTTGGGTGATGGTGATATTGTCCCATTTTAAGAAAGAAATGTTTAGGAGGAAGTATGTGAAGATAATCATCCTTCATGAGGCAATTCAGATGAGAAAGTAGTGGATGTTGATTCTTCCTCTAAAACTTGGTCCTTTGAGTCCAAGGATGTGTAACATGTAGAATGGTACCTATGATCCTCCTCAAATAAAATAAATAGGACCATTTTTTATTCATATAGATTTATTAATCATGTGAGGGGGCTGAAGAGATGGAAGGACTACTCAAATTTACCTAGTCCTCCCATTACAAGGTCATCTAGAAAAGGTAAAATCCCTCAAAAGAGATTGACAGCTACTGCAGACATCCCCAGAGAAAGTAAAATGGGACTAATATTCATGTGTATCCAGTAGCACCACCCTGTGATGATGCAATTGGAATTCACATGTGTGTTATTCCACCCTTTAGGGGGAAATCCAAATAGCTATTAAGTACCCTAAACTGGATATCTCAATCTCTGGGTATAGTGAAGCAATAAAAAACCAAATAAAATGATCATGAAAATCATTAAAGTGATGGTCTTACCCAAAATAAGTCAAGTTGGTTGTATATATAATATATTTATTCTATATAGAGGGTCTAGATTTATCATTAATAGAAAATATTATAGTACATATAATCATACTGTAATGAATGAGTTTTGGGAAGCTTTTTTTAGGGAATTGGAAGCTAAAATCATAGATGAAGAATATATAAGTATGTATGATTAAAATTTTATGATATTATAAAATGATTACAAGAAGGATAAAGAAATCATTAATAATAATCTTGTTATATCGGAAAATGAATTTCAGATGTTATGGACTAAAATGTAATATATGACTAGTCAGTTCGATGAATATAGTATATTTAATTAGACTTAAAATCAAATTAAATTGTTGATAGGAAAGGGTCTTATAAGTGGTAGATCTTATTTATATAAATACCTACTTTAAGAAATTTATTATAGTAATATAGCTCAGTTTGGTGGATATATACTAGTGGTTATCATTATATATGTTCTATGGGTTTTGTATAACAGCATTCGAGAGTCCTCAATTGTGAGGGTATCTACATTGTTGGATATGCTATATATAACTGTTCAAAAATAGGTTAATATAATCAATAAAAATAATACATTAAGTAGTACAGTAATAAGTAATCAAGTTGATAGTATTAAAGATGGTGATATCAAGAAGAAAAAAAGGTAAGAAATATGAAATTGGTAAAAGATTGATTGAGTTAATGATTGAAAGAAAATTAATCTATATTGAGACATTTTCAATAGATTATCATATAGGTGTAGTTAAAGATAAAGGAAAGGGTTATCTAAAATCCTATTTATTTTTTTATGTGATTTTGACTTAATTCTTATCTCGTTGAAACTCAATATTCCAATGGTTTGAAAGCCATTATATTGGGAACACATATCGGAAAAAAATCTTTTTTGAGTTTGTGTTAAGTAATCCTTTTAGATTATCTAAAATGGAAGGCGGTTACTTAGGTAGGACTACTCTTGATATATATAATAGTTTTAGTAATATATCCTCTTTATATAATAGGTTTAGTCTTATATCATCCAACAACTTAAATAATTTCAATATAGAATTAGACGATGATAGGTATAAAGAAATGTGAAACGTATTGAATGGTCTTCAGAAACAAGGATTTCATATCAATAAAAATATATTGGAGTTCATTAAGAAGAATCATGAAAGTTTAGAAAAAGAAGGTATTTTTATGCCTGGAATACTAGCCCACGTGAATCTGAAAGAAGAATACAATCTTATAAGGAAATATTATTACTAAAATAATGAAATATAGAATTTTTTTAGCACTAGTGTCCTCTAAATGTAATTATCTAAGAGGGTGTAGACATCTAGGTATGAAGATTTCACAATCAGGCTAGCGCCTGCATATGAGGATTATGACTTTTATCTACCTTCCTTCCTTGACTTCCATGGTAGAATATACTTCTCAGGTATCATTCATTTTCATGAGCATGATTTAGCTAAAAGTATAATTGTATATTCCTACAATCATCAAGAAGAAAGACACAGGTCAACAAAGGATATAGTAGCCACTTCAGCTACCTTATCAGAAATTCTTTCTTTATGGTGGGGATCTTGAATGGTATAAGGAAAAACTGTGTGATATCTATGATAATAATAATATTGATAATAATTTAATAGCATTTTATAAGAATTATAATGATCCATTTATGTTCATAGAAAAGGTATTATTTAACAAAAATGTTCCAAGATCTAATGGGATGCCAATAACTCAAGATGGTGCTACTAGTTCTTATCAAATCGTGAGTTATTTCTTACTTAACAAAGAAATTACTAGGAGAATGAATCTTATTCTCGACCCTTATGGAAAAAATACAAGATATATATATGTATTTGCTTCATGATTATAAGGATTTTTTTCATCATCGAATCAATGATAACTTGGAGATTGAAATCATTGAATCTAAGTTAGATAGAATGATCATCAAAAGACTATTCATGCCTTTGATCTATGGGAACACAATGATCAATATAGAACATGATATTAGGCTAAAATATGGTGAATTTCTAATTTAAAAGGATAGTTATAACCTTGCTAACTTAACACAGAATTTTGGAACAATAAAAATCCAGACATAGTCAATTTTATAAAGTTTATTACTATCATTACTTGGTTTTGTTCTATAATGGATAGAGATATTGTATATAGTATTCCATATTTCACTACTAAATAGGATTATTTTTTCATAAAGGACTAGATAATGGTTTATAAAATGACTACAAAAAATAAATGACGGATTAATATAAGTGTACTTACTATGATGAGGGATAAGTGAAATACTCTTTTATTATCAGAAGGATGCGTACTTTTCCTTGAAATTAGTAAAATAATTATTGAAACAAAGAGAACCTATATATACCGTACAAGATAATTTTATAATGACAATGCCTTATGTAATGATTTTACCTTATATATATATCAAGGTCTTTATTAATATGGGTCTTCCACTTCAAATTATTAATGAATTTATTAGGATTAATCTTATTCAACCTAACTACTCTAATAGAGATATTCATATCCCATTAACCTTAATATGTTACTATAATACCAATAATATTCCATCTGATTATCTTAATAATTATTTGAATTCACTTTACCCCTATCATCAACGAAAGATAAAAATAAACGGTATAAAAAGGTATTTGACTTTGTTAAGTCTTACAACTACTATATAGATGCAGTGTGTTGTAATCCAAATCAAGTTAATAATGCAGAGTCATCACTTTATCTAGAGAAGTGGAATCAATTTAAGAAACTTCTAGTGAACATAAGTCATAATTACAGTGCACATTACTAATTCATACTAATTAATTACTCCCTTACATAAGAAATGAAATAGACCTGCATGTAGATATTCTACCTGGTAGGATATCATATTCTAAGGGATAGGGCCAGTTCCAACTTATTCATTAGGTTTTTGCTTATAATCATTCTTTCCTTTATTCTTAGACTTCAATGTCACTACCTTGGTATTGTAGAGAGTTGGTTCAGTCTTTTGACCTTTAGTAGGGGCTAACAGAATTCTTATTATTTTTTCTTTTTATCATTATTTTTTTCTTCATTTTTCCTCAATTGTTCAAATAAGTAAATAGTGGTTTCATCTTTAATCCCTAAGTATAATACTTCCATTGGTCATGTGTCTATCCATAAATTATTTGAATCATAGACATTATCTCTATTCATGCTATTTGGTAGTCTCAGGTTTGTTATCAATTCCTTTTTTAAAATCTCGAGTTCTTTCCAATCTATTCTGAAGTTAGATGAAGTTGAGATCTGATCCATTAAAGAGAGATCTTCCAATTTCCTTTTAAAAACATTTATATGTTACCAAATATTTAATAGGAACATTGTGTTTAATAATATTCCTATTATATTTTATGTCTAACATATAACTTTTAGGTGATAAGAATATTCCTCTCTTAACATGGAATTCAAGTTTAAACTTACCCAATTCAGTGGAAGAGATAATATCATCATGAAGAGTACTTCCTATAACTATTGAGTCGATACCAATATAGTAGTAGTCAGGTATGGAAATGTGTGGAAACATATGAATATGAGAACAAGATGTTATATAGAATATAGGAAAATTAGATGATGTGTTCTTCCACCCTTTAGGGGAAAAATCCAAATAGCTATTAAGTACCCTAAACTGGATAGGACGATCTCTCGGTACAGTGTGGCTAATAAAAAATCACATAAAATTATCATGAAAATTACTTAAGGGACTATCTTACCCTTAATAAGGAAAGGTTCTTTTGTGTATAATATATTTATTCTATATAGAGGGTCAAGATTTATCATTCATAGAAAGGAGTATAATATATCTAATCATATTGTGATGAATGAGTTTTGGGAATCTTTTTTTAGGGAATTGGAAGCTAAAATCACAGATAAAGAATATAGAAGTAGGTATGATAAAAATGGTATGATATTATTGAATGAGTACCAGAAGGATAAAGAAATAATTAATAATACTCTTGTTATATTAGAAAATGAATTACAGATGTTATAGGCCAAAATGGAAGATATGACTAGTCAATTAAATGAATGTAGTATATTTAATGAGACTCCAAATCTAATTAAACTAATAATATGAAAGGATCTTATAAGCGCTGGATATTATTTATATAAATACCTACCTCAATATATTTATTATAGTAATATAGCTCATTTTGGTGAATATATACTGGACTTTATCATTATATATGTCCTAGGGGTGTTGTATAACAGTATTCAAGAGTCCTAATTTTTGAGGGTATCTAAATTATTCAATAATATATATAGCACTATTCGAACAAAGTCTAATATAATCAATAAAAATAACACAGTGATTAGTACAACAACAAGTACTCAAGTTGATAGTATTAAGGATGGATATATCAAGCAGAAAAAAGTAAGAAATATGAAATTGTTAAAAGATTTCTCGAGTTCATGATTAAAAGAAAATTGACCTATATTGAGACATTTTTTAAAAATAATCATACTAATATAGTTAAAGATAAAGGAAAGGGTTATTTAAAATCCAATTTATTCATTGTATGTGATTTTGACTTAAGTCTTATCCCATTGAAAATTAATCTTCCAATGGTTTTCAATCCATTAGATTGGGATCACATATCGAAAAAATAATTCTTTTTTGAGTTAAAGTTAAGTAATCCTTTTAGGTTTTCTGAAATGAGAGGTGGTTACTTAAGTAGTCCTACTCTTGATATATATATATAATAATTTCAGTAATAGATCCTCTGTGGATAATCAGTTTAGTCTTATACCATCCAACAAATTCAACAATTTTAATATAGAATTAGATGATGACAGGTATAAGTACATGTTCAATATATTGAATGGGATACATAAATATGGATTTCAAATCAATAAAAATATATTGGGGTTTATTAAGAATAATCATGATGCTTTAGAAAAAGAATGTATTCTTATTCATCAAATACTTGCACACATGAATCTGAAAGAAGCATGATATTTTATGGGGAAATATTATTACCTGAATAATGAAATACAAAATGTTCTAGCCTTATTTTTTACTTAAATGAATTAACTAAGAGGGTGTATACAGCTAGTTATGAAGATTTCATAATCAGGCTAGCATCCGTATACAAGGATTATGTCTTTTATCTACCTACCTTCCTTGACTTCCATGGTAGAATCTACTACTCAGGTATCTTGAATTTTCATGAGCATGATTTAGCTAGAAGTTTAGTAGTATTTTTCTATAATCATCAAGAAGAAATCAACCAATCAAAAAAGGATATAGGATCCACTTCAGCTGCCTTTAAGTATCTGAAATTCTATCTTTATGGTGAGGCTTTTAAATGGTAGAAGGAAAAACTACGTGAGATATATGATACTGGTGATATTGGTAAGAATTTAACAAAATTTTATAATAATTCTGGTGATCCCTTTCAGTTCATAGTAGAGGTACTGTGTAACTAAAATGTTCCAGGATCTAATAGGATTCAAATAAATTAATATGCTACAACTAGTGCTTATCAGATCATGAGTTATTTATTGCTTAACGAAAAAACATTTAGGATAGTGAATCTTATTCTCGACCCTGATAGAAATATATAAGATGTATATATGTATTTTATTCATGATTATAATGAGTTATTTCATCATTGAATCAATGATAAATTGAAGATGGAAATCATTTAATCTAAGTTAGATAGAAAGCTCTTCAAAATCATATTCATGCCTTTGATCTATGGGAATATAATGATCAGTATGTAACATGATATTAGGATAAAGTATGGTGAATCAATAATTCAAAAGGATAGCTATAACCATGCTAAACTTAGAATAGAATTTTGGAACCATAAATATCCAAACATAGTCAATTTTATGAAGCTTATTACTATCATTAGTTGGTTTTTTTCTACAATGGATAGAGTTGTTGTATATAGTATACCAAATTTCACTACTAAATATGATTATATGTCTTTCGTAAAAGAAGAGATGATGGTTTATGAAAGGACTACCAAAAAGAAATGATGGAATAATATAAGTGTACCAACTATGATGAGGGATAAGAGAAAGACTCAATCCTCATCATATGTTAACTTTATTCATCAGAAGGATGCATACATTTCCATGAAAGTTGTAGAATCATTATTGATACAAGGATCACCTATATATACCGTACATGATTATTTTATAATGACACCTCCTGAAATAATAATTGTACCTAATATATATATCAAGGTATTTATTAATATTGGTCCTCCACTTCAAATTATTAATGAATTGATTAGGATCAATCTTATTCAACCAAATGACGCTAATCGAGATATTCATATCCAATTACCCTTAACATGTTACCATAATAGCAATCATGTCCCATATAATTATCTTACTTATTATTTGAATTCACTTTACCCCTATCATCAATGAAAGATAAAAATGGGATAAAAAGGTATCTGACTTTGTTAAGTCTTACAACTACTATGTAGATGCAGTGTGATGTAATCCAAATCAAGTTAAGGATGAAGACTCCTCACTTTCGCAATAAAAGTGGAATCAATTATGAAATTTCTTGAGAATAGAATTCATAATTACATCATACATTACTAATTCATACTAATTAATTACTACCTTTCTTAAGAAATGAAAAGGACCTACCTATAGATATTATACCTGGTAGGATATTATATTCTAAGGGAGAGGGCCATTTCCAACTTATTCATAAGGTTTTGGTTTGTAATCCTTCTTACCTTTCATCTTAGACTTCAATGTAACCACCTTAGTATTGTAGAGAGTTAGTTTGGTCTTTTAACCTTTCGTAGGGGAATTCCTGGCATCTTCTTCTTTGGTCTTTTTATTATTATCCTTTTCTACTTTTTTCCTCAATTATTCAAATAGGTAAATAGTGGTTGCATATTTACTTCCTAAGTATATTACTTTTATTGGTTGTGTGTCTATCCATACATTATTTAAATCATATAAGGTCTCTCCTTTCATAATATGTGGTAGTATAATGTTTATTATTAAATCATTTTTGACAATATTGAGTTTTTTCTAGTCTATTATGAAGTTTAGCAGAAGTTGAGATCAGATCCATTAAAGATAGATCCACTAATATCCTTTTAAACCATTCATATGTTACTAAATATTTAGCAGGACCCTTGTGTTCAATAATATGTCTATCATCTTCTATATCTAAAATATAACTTTTAGGTGCTAAAAATATTCCTCTCTTGACATGGAATTCAATTTTAAACTTATCCAATTCAATGGAAGAGATCATATCATCAGGAAGATGAATTCCTAGAACTATTCAGTTAGTATTTATATAGTAACAGTTAGTTCTGGAAATGCGTGAATACATATGAATACGAGAACAAGCAGTTATAGCTACAGACAAATGAACTGTCGACATCATAGGAGATTTCCTATCATCGTCATCAGCAAAGATACTATTGGTAATGTAATTGATAATATAATGATGACCAGTAACCATCTCTACTGATTGAAAACTATCATTATTCATAAATTCTTTATATTTATTTTGATTGTAGATCTCTATTACTATACTTTTAGGATTCATACTAAATCTACCATATATAGGGAGTTCATTAGAGTCTTATAAATAAATTTCATAGTTTCATCACCTGAATTCTTGGATTTTATTCTGATTTCATAGAGGTGTGAGACAAATCCTTTGAAAGTACTGGCCTTCTTATCAAACAAATAACCCCTAAGAAAAATTATATGATAGCCTAAATGAAGCACAAACATAAACTCTTGCTATAAATTACTCCAATTAATTTTCTTATCGAAAATACTAAATTACCAGTTTTATCCCTATAAGTTAATAATGGATGTGAAATATTAGTAGGACATACTAGATAGGCCTCAATAAATCCAAAACAAGTTATCTAATTCGATGCCCTCTAAATTATTCTTCCATATAGGTATAACAAAAGGCATCAGATATTCTTTCATAATATAAGGATATAAAGTGTTCACATCATAATAATATATATTCTCACCATAGGGCTTATATACATCTACATGACCACCATAATAGCCACGCCTAATAAAGGTGTCTTGGTTTCTTATAGGTATATGAATAAGAAAGGACTCATCATCCAAATAATTCTAACGAAATATTTTAATGGAAAGTGATGATAATTCCATCACATCCTTGATATAAATAGTATAATTTTACCAATTCATCTCCTACACCTTCAAAATCACACCACCTAAGATAAGGATATCTTGTCAAAGATATTTTATCAAATCCTCACTATGACCCTGAATATTAAACACCTCCAATTCAGAAGGTGGGATAGAACCTTTGGTACGTAATTCAAGACATAATGTCTTCCCCAATGATTCAAGACTGTTAGGGAGAAATGTGCATGAGTCTATGAAATTTAATTAGAGATTACCACCAATAAATACTTTCAACTCATAATATTTATGATTCCTCGTCAAATTTTTAATTCTATATAGATTACGATGATCATCATAATACCTAAGAATAAAAATTCCATAAAATTGGGCAAAATTAAGGAAATAAATTATTCAAACATGAGGATATTTTTTCACATAGACCTCAAAATTAGAGATAAATTAAAATAACACTCTTTTACTCATATATTCAAAGTGAGGAATCAAATGGATTTGATTCTCACTGGAAAAGATTTTGATCAAATATTCAGGTAGGGATGTAAGATCATCAACAAGATTTACCACTAAGTAACCAATTTTATAAGGTACATAAACACTATTGACTAGTATAGTCTCTATATTGACTACAATAAAAGAACAACATTCTTTTCCCCTTCCTTTTATTTCTGTTATTTTAGTGGGAATATTACTATCTTTATACTTCAATGATCTAACTTTTGGTAGTTCCCAACTTCCTATTTTTGACTCCATTAAATTGTGAATATTACTATGAATAAGTGATGATATCTCATTAGGAAAGTCTATTAATTTATGTTAATCCTTTTGTTCATAATAGTTATGAATAAATATGCCTTTAATCTCTACATCTTGATATTGTTCACCATATAACTTAACTAGTTGATCAATCATATCATATATCTTCTAATTTGGTACATGATTACCAAATTGATCACACAATGGTATATCCTTACCTAAATTAAATGAAAAATAAATGTATAATACTCATTTAATTCTATATCCTATAGTAAATTTCAAACATGAAGTATCAATATTGAAAGAATACTTCTCAATTAATTGGATGAATGCTAATGTTATAACCACAAAATCAATAGCTCGAGGGTATGGGTATATAAAACCCATATAATCATAGATAAAACCCATATAAATATCTTTCCATCTAATAGAATCAATGCTGCTTCTTAAAAGTTTCTAATATCCATAAAAATTTTAGCAGATAGATGAATAAAACCTATTTCTAAAATTGATCATTATATATTTTTTCTGGCTAATCATATCTTTTTTCTGCTTAGTATTGGCCCTAGAAAAAGTGATAACCAAGAATATAATATAGTAGTATAAGAACCATTGCTTATTAAGGGTAAGCAAGTCCCTTTCATGATTTTCATGGTCATTTTATATGGTTTTTTATTAGTAGAACTATTCCCAGAAAACACCTAGGAGCTCCTCATTCATTCTAATAAAGAAATGTTAAATGACTCTTTCATGATCAGCATCCCAAAGGAGGATGTGCACAGAATGTTTAAAAGACTGTTGTGAGTTGATTTGAGTAAAGAAAAAACCCTCTTATATTGATAAAATAATCAGATTCTGATATGGGGTTTCAACAAGGAGAAAACAAGCATGGAGGAGCATGTGCAGTCTTGGGACAAGATGGCATTTCACTTTGAGGATATCATTAAGGACAACCCAGAAGTGGAGGTTACCTCTATCGAATAGTGATTATTCAAGGTTAATAATTCTAACCGCTTATAATTATTCTTGAATGGCCTGATTATTTCTTATGAGATTTGACTTTATTACTATATGTACATTCATTGGTTTCCAACTTTTTCCTTGAAAGTTCTTCTGAAATAAAATAAAATAAATTATAGAGTTAGTTAGACATAGGGTTAATGTAATTAAATATTATTGGTTTTGAAATAAGATACTTAATCACAATCCTTTTAGAAGGATTTTGACATTAATATTATATATATATATATATAAAGAAGTTTCTTTTAAGGAGTGGATGGTGTACAAACATACCATTAGAATAATATATTAGTAGAAGTACTGAGTAAAATATATTTTTATGGAAATAAAACCATAAAAAATATGGTGTCTAGAGAATTTTATATAAAGAACAAGAAGGATTTTCACCTACTAAGGGGGGTTCCTCAAGTTCTGGTTAACAAAGAATCGAAACTTTTTGAGGTGGGATATGAGTTAAATGTATTGAAAAAGATTAATATAATGATGTTGATATTTTAAGAAATGTGCATAATACTGTTATTGTTGAAATATTTAAAGAAATTCAAAATTCTTAAGTTATTTTTCTTAAAAACGTTACTGGATGGGAAAATGAAACAATTGTTTTAGAATATAAATCTATGGTCAAAGTCATCATTAATGAAGTTTGTGAGAATACAGAGTCTAGAGATGAATTTTTTATAGAAGTTTTAGTGTTTATATTGATACATAAATAAGGGTTGAATCAAGAATTGATGATGTTATAATTGATGGTAAACCCAAATAGAATGTTTAAGAAAAATATTTATAAGTTCAAGAAGTAAATATTATAGAAGCTATAAATGATATTTATAATAAAGTTGAGGAAGTTGATTCTACTGATAGAGTTTGTGAGAAAAATTTTGAAGTTAGTAGAGTGGGTACATGGTCTTAGTAGCGTATTTTTAATATTTATGTAATTGTTTATCATTCTATAGATAAATAATTTTATTTTGAATATAACTGCCCTGCTTTTTGTTACACACTTAAAAATGATTTATTACATAAAACCTTCACTTGATAAAACATAGAATTCAGAATCTTATTGAAAACTTCCTTTACATGACCACTACATTCCCCCGTACTTAACTTTGCATGGGATAACCTGAGGACATGCATAATAAAAGGGTGAGATTTAAATCCTAGTAAGGGAGTAAAAAATGCATAACATAAAGAATACAATACATGTTAGGAAATAGGCATATCAATGGACCATAATAGAACATGAACATAAAGGCATGATAAATCATGATTCCATAACATGGAAATGTGGCAACAACACTTAACATGGAATTAGCATGATCCAAGGCTCATTACACATGGATAATGAGTAAACCCTCATTAAAATTGAATTATAATGATTAAATACTCCTTGAAATTTAATTATAATGATTAAACCCTAATTTCACTTGATGTATCATGATACCAATCTTTACCCAATGCATTAGAGCGCTATTAGGGCGCACCATTCTTAAACATTTCATTTCACGCATAAGTGTGCCACATGGATCATACAACATGGAATCATTCAACATCATCATTTATTCCATGATAAAGGAATGTGGAATAAATACATGAAAAACTTTAAATAATAAGTAAATGTGCATAAGGTTGAATACCCTTGATAGAGAAATGGGCATGGTGTTCACTACACAATGACTTTGGCTTGGAAAATCGCGGTGCAATTTCGGTAGCATAACGGCGTGATATACGAATTCATAAAAATGGTTAATGAGAAAGGGGTGTATCATAATATTTACATGAAATGGATAGTAAGGGAGTCATATATAAACATGTCCAAACATAATTAATGCAATTTAGACTCATAATACAAAAGAATTGCTTGAATGTGGATGTGGAGAGAGAAATTCCTTACGGAATTCCTCATGGTAATGGGTGTACATGGGAGGAATTAATGAGAGAGAAAGGGTTATCTAATCATTAAAACATAAATAGGGAAGTATGGGGGAGGTTTGAAATCATACCACAACATTTATAATTGAAAATAAAATGGCATAACAATATTAAGAATCTTGGATAAAATGAGAAAGGAAGGGATCTCTTACTTGGAAGTGTGATCCCAATGGATTGGGAGGGGCTTGAGAGAGGCTTATTTGGAGATTGGGGTGACATGGGAGGATTCTATAGAGATGAGGGAGAGGTTGGATGAACTCCAAAGGCTTTTAGTGAATAGGAAGTGGGATCTTGGGTGGGTTTATATAGGAAAGGGGGGGGAATTATTTATTATTTAGATTTGGGACACCACAAATTGAACTAATCAAAACCACAAATCAACCCATGATTATTGAACATGGTTATTTAAAAATAGGATTGTAAAACAATATTTTATAAGGTCAATGTCTAAACATCTTAAAATAATAGTGTTGCTTATGTGGAGGTGATTCACACTCTCAAAGAAATCAATTTAAAAAGATAAAATGTTTTATATGTTTTGGAGGGTCAACTAAAGCTTTTTAAAATAAATAAAACAATACTAAAATCCCATTATTTTAATTTTAAAAAATATATTGGTAGAAAATAATTTGTTTAGTATTTTATTGCATCACTATTGGGTCATTATGATGTCATAAAACACATTATATATTTAAACGGTATTTAATTTTTACCCAAAAAAATGACTATCTCAGAAAATTATTAAAAATTCAATGTTGGATAATTTCGACGTACAGATTCCAAAAATATTATAAATTTTATCCAAATAATTTTTTAAATATGTGAATTTTTACTTTTAAAATAAAAACTGATATTTATCGAAAAATCATGGGTTTTGAAAAAAATAGCTTTCAAACCTTAATAAAAATTACAATTGTATTCATAAAAATTATATGATCATTTGTACATAATAAAAAATAATTTAATAATAATAATAATTTATTAAAATATTATTTAATTCAAAAACCCATTAATTTATGAAAATAGATTCCTCAGTTGAATATTAACTAAAAATACTATCTGTGCTTTAAAAACTATTTACAAAGTAACAATAATAAAATGAATCTATATTATTTATACAAAAATAATGTACATAGTCATAGTACTATGGTCTTATTACATAACCCCTAATAACACCCGCATAAGACAGAAGGGTAAGGTGTGCGATGGTGACAGACTCTTGGGGTGGTTCGGATAACATCGATCGAGTGGTAATCTCTATCAACTTCCACTTCTTTCATAGGAAGTTCCACTCAAGATTAATATATTCAAGATCAGCTTGGCCTTGATCAAGTGCGAAGCCCAATAATGCCACCTCCTTTCTGAGCATCGACAAATGGGCTTTATATGGGGAAAGTCTACTGGATGAGGCCATCGCTTCCTTTGTCTGAGTAAATTGGATTTGTTAAAGCCCTATATTTATACTAATCATGTGATCATTGTTCGATGGATATATTAGAAAAGGTCACAATTCATAATGGTATTTTAAAATCCAAAATCATAAAACCAAAAAGTGCATGTATTATATAACCATTTTACATAATAAGACATTTAATTAGATAAAGAGGGATTTTCATTGATAAAAGTTTGGGTCGTTATAATCTTCCCCCCTTAAGAAAGTTCACCATAAAAATTTCATTTTCCCACAATAAAATAGATGTGGGTAACTTTTCTTCATCACTTCCTCTGATTCCCACGTCGATTCTTCAAACTTTTGGTTTCTCCACAACACATTCACGAGGGGAATTATCTTATTTTTTAGAACTTTTTCCCTACGATCTAAGACCTTCACTGGTTTCTCCTCGTAAGAAATATCACCCTATAAATGCACTACCTCTGAAGAGAGTACATGTGAAGGGTCTAGTATATACTTCCTTAAGAGGGATACATGAAATACATCATTTACTTTGTCCATGGTGGGTGGAAGTGCTAGTCGATAGGCCACAGCCTTGACACGATCAAGAATCTCGAAGGGGCCGATGTACCTAGAACTTAACTTCCCTTTATTTCCAAACCTCATGAACTTCATCCATAGAGATATGTGTAGAAATACCATGTCTTCAACTTTGAACTCAAGGTCTCATCGACAGTTATCTACATAACTCTTCTGTCGACTTTGGGCTGCCTTGATATGTTGCTAAATGGTTTTCACCTTATATGCCATTTCTTCGACCATTTCAGGTCATATTATCTTATTATCACCCACTTCATCCCAAAACCCTGGTGTTCTACACCTTTTCCCATAAATGGATTCATATGGTTCCATTCAGATGCTTGAGTCGAAAATATTATTGTAGGAGAATTCAACTAGTGGAATATGTTTGTCCCGTCCTCTTTTGATGTCCGTAGAACATTATCTTAATATATATTATAGTGTCTTAATAGTTTGCTCAGATTGGCCATCAGTTTGAGGATGATAGGTTGTACTGATGTTCAGTTCTGTGGTTAGAGCATGTTAGAGAAATTTCCAGAACATCAAGTGGAATCTCATATCCCCATCGGATACAATAGATAGTGGTACTCCATGAAGCCTTAACACTTCATTGATGTAAATATGTGCAAGTTGATCTAATTAAAAGTCCTCTCAAATTGCGATAAAGTGATTTGTCTTCCTAAGACAATCCACAATGACCCATATAGCATTCTTTCCTTCAGATATCCTTGGAAGTCCAGTGAAAAAGTCCATGGTAATGTTTTCCCACTTCCATGTTGGTATGGTTAGTGGTTGCATCATCCCCTTAGACTTTTTCCTCTTAGACTTCACTTACAGACATACTAGTCACTTTGATGTATATTTAGAAATCTCACTTTTCATATTGTCCCACCAAAGGTTTCCTTAGAGATCTCAACACATCTTGGGGCTCCCCAAGTGAATAGATAATGTTGAGCTATGTGCATCATTCAGAAGCTCCTTCATTATCTCTGGATCGAATGGTATATATAATCGTGACCTAGATCTCACAATTACATCCTTATCAACCATGAACTCTAAGGATTTCCCATTTCTAATAGCTTCCAACCTTTTCACAATTTCCACATCCTTTCTTTGAGCATCCTTTATTTTCTCCATGAGGGATGGTTGAGCAATCATTTGAGAAATGATTGATGATGTACTTCCCTTAATGATTCCCATGTCCATTATCTACAAATATAAGAATATTGGATCCTTTTTAATTATCATCATTGATAAAGATACAAGATCCTTTCTACTTAGAGCATCTTCCACCTTGTTTGCCTTACCAGGATGGTAGTGGATTGAGCAGTCATAATCCTTGATGAGTT
The DNA here is from genome assembly GCA_963277665.1 of Viscum album. NCBI lineage: Eukaryota > Viridiplantae > Streptophyta > Magnoliopsida > Santalales > Viscaceae > Viscum > Viscum album. The sequence continues at coordinate 1,996,350,400 of OY728160.1, forward strand.
ATATCCATATTTATTGGCACATATTAATCTATTTTTGTGTGAAAATATATTTTTGGCTCTTCTGATCAGTATATATCTCGCACTTCTCCCCATAGAGATAATGCTGCCAGATTTTCAACGTAAAGTTCACAGCCACCAACTCCATATTATGTGTGGGATAGTTTTTCTCATGGATTTTTAGTTTCCTTGAGGCTTAGGCTATCACTTTATAATTTTTCATCAACACACAACCCATGACCTTCTTCGAATCATCACCAAATACCACAAAAAGTTTTCCACTCGTGGGTAATGTGATCATGGGTGCAGTGAAAAGCCTCCATTTCAACTCCTTGAAGACGTATTCACATTCATAAATCCAAGCAAACTTTACTCCCTTCTGAGTTATCTTGGTAATAGGGTTGGACAATTGTGATAAATTTCTCACAAATTGGTGATAATATCTAGCTAACCCCAAGAATCTATGGATATCTATTTAAGATGTTGTCCTCAGCCATCCCTCTATTACAGCTATCTTCAAGGGATCTACAGATATCATATTGCTTGTGATGATATGACCCAAGAATGAGACCTCCTTCAACTAGAACTCACACTTTTTGTACTTTTCATAGATCTTCTCCTTTCACAAGGTCTCTAGTACAGTTCTCAGATTATCCTCATGATCCTGCTTGATTTTGGAATATATTAGAATATCATCTATAAAGACTACCAAATATTGGTCGAGGTAATATATAAAGACTCTATTCATCAAGTCCATGAATATTTATAGAGCATTAGTGAGTCTGAAAGGAATTAATATGAATTCATACTGTTCATATCTTGTACGAAAAGTAGTCTTTGGGATATCTTCCTTCTTCACCCTTACTTGATAATATCCAAACCACAAATCTACCTTGGAGAAGTATTGTGCTCCACATATCTAATCGAACAAGTCATCAATTTGTGGTAGTGGATACTTGTTCTTTATAGTGATTTTTTTAAGCTCATGATAATTGATGCAAAGGATCATTGACTCATCCTTCTTCTTGACGAAGAGGACTGGTGCACCCCATGGTGATGCACTTTGGTGTATAAACCCTTTATCTAGATTCTCTTGTAGTTGATTATTTAGCTCCTAAATCTCCAAAAAAGCCATTCTATATAGAGTCTTGGATTTTGGAAATTCCCCAGGTATAAGATCAATTGAGAAATCAATATCTCTTGTAAGAGGAAGACTATGCAATTCCTCGGGAAAAACTTCAGAAAATTCCCTCACAATAGGCATGTCTTCAAGGATGGTTACTTCCTTAGACTTAAGCATATGAGCCAGATATGCATGCTCATAGGGAAATAATATCCATGCTTGAGATGATGGTGCTAAATAAGATTAATCTTCTTCTTTACACTTGTACAGAATTGGGGGTTGATTCACCATATGGATATTGATTTCCCTCTCATAGAAATTTATGTTGGCTCTATATAAGGAAAGCCAATCCATGCCAAGAATTGCATCCAATTCCACCATAGGGAGTATGGAGAGGTTCTTCGGGAAGTTAAATCAAATGATTATGACAAGGGAGGAGTTATATTCATGGGATATAATGATTTCCCCATTTTCCGTACTCACCGACATATTTTCTTCCATGATTTGTGGTGGTGGTGTGATTGTTCTACTAAACTTTCGAGATACAAAAGAATGCGTAGAACCATAATTAAAAATCATGTTTGCTATTTGTTTCGGTGCGGATGTGCGTCGGGTTACGCTGTTCCGCCAGGACACGTTCGCGCGTGCACCCGTCAACCCGAGGGGATGGGCGCGCGGCTTGTGGTCCCGCAGTCCCGCTTTCCAAGGGCGGGCGGCATTCGTCCCTTATTCAGGGGCGTCTGCTCCTTGATCGAAACCGGGATGATGGGATGTCGGCTCCTCCTTCCTTGGACGTCTCCTCGGAACTCGTCGCCTAATCCGGGTCTCCCTCATAGACTTAAGAATGTTCGTGAATCTCGTTCCCGGCGCCATATCTTCATGGACACCGGTTAATTACGCTGCTTCCGCCCGGACGCTCCAAGGAGTCTGGGCGGGGCAGCAACCTGCGGTGAGAAGGCCGGGTGGCTCGGGGTGCTGGGGGCGTGTCGTAGCACTGCGGCTCTGCACGTCTGTCTTCCGTCCCTAATAGGGCTTCTCGAAGGCATGATGGCCTGAGGCATCCCGTACTAGGTGCGGGGAACTGCGTCACCTGAGGTTTTCCTCAGCTTCCCATGTTTAACACGGGGTATGCCACGAGTTTAACGTCCAGCGGGGACGGCATCGGACCGATCAACACGAAAAGTGGATCAGATGACAGAACCCCTTGCGGGGAACCTCCGACGCTGGGGCCAGCACATGGGCGGCTTCCCAAATGATGTGGAGTGGAGTGAAGTGGCATGACCCCACCGGGATGTGGCGGCCCGGGTAAGGATCAGGATGGATGATGGAGTGAAGAGCTTGGACCCCGTAGAGGCTTCCTACGTACCGCGCGTTAGCACGGATCAAAGTCGACGTAGTTCGGGTATACAGTTTAACGTCATGCTGGACGTCGGCAAGCCGACTCACGAAGAGGTCTAGGCCGCCGGGCGGAGGATTGAACCGAACCACCTCGCACAGAGGGGGATGGAACGGCCGGGTGGATCACAGTTTCACGTCATGCTGGACGATAAAAAGAGAAATGGAAAAAGGGGCTGTGGGGAGGCACAGTGGAGATACACACGGGCAGTTTCCCACAGGGGCGGATTCATAGGTGAATCGACGCAAGCGTGAACCCTGGAGGGGTCCACTGATGGACGAACCGACGTAAATACGACCGGGACGACCAGGTGGCGGGCTTGGACCTCAGGGAGGCTTCCTACGTACCCTGTATAGAAGACAGGGATCAAAGTCCACGTAGTTCATTCTGTCAGGACTTACGCACTTGGGGCAGCCCGGATGCGGCAAAACTCAGTTGGAAGGGACTTGGACCGAAAGCAGAAGACACCTCGATCCCAATCACACCCTCTACTGGCTTCGGCAGTGGGGAGGCGCAATGGAGATACACATGTGCAGCCTCCCACGAGAAACTAGGGGTTTGTAATACCCTGCCCCCGTAGGGAAAAGCCACTCCCATTAAATCGTCCCAAAAGGGGGACAATCCCGACATCCCTGCAGAGACGAGCGGGTAGGGGCCACGTCCAAACCGGGGGAGACCCTGCGTGCGAAGCACGAGATCGAATGATGCGGACGGTTTAACGTCTTGCCGGATGAAGTACAGTTTAACGTCGTGTGTTGAGGACGAAGCGGACGGTTTAACGTCTTGCCGGACGAAGTACAGTTTAACGTCGTGTGTTGAGGACGAAACACTTGGCAGTTTAACGTCTTGCAGCGCGGACGATGGGGGCTAGGCAGTTTAACGTCGTGCAGCTTGGACGAATGTGCAGTTTAACGTCATGCTGGACGTATGGGCAGTTTAACGTCATGCTGGACGAATGCGCAGTTTAACGTCATGCTGGACGTAGTGCAGTTTAGCGTCATGCTGGACATATGTGCAGTTTAACGTCATGCAGGACGAATATGCAGTTTAACGTCATGCTGGACAAATGTGCAGTTTAACGTCATGCTGGACGATTGATTGTCGCCGACGGGTCCGTGTCACTTCGCACGAGCCTGGAAGGCTGCACGGGAAGACAGCGCACGGTGCGGGCACCTGCGATGAAGACCATCGGGCGCCACGCAGGCGGGTACCCAAAGGGGGTCAAGGGAGGCGACCCTGGCGGATTGCGCGCAAAAGAGGAGCTTTGCGCGCAAAACCGCGGATCGGCACGCAAAATGGCGGGCTGGCGCGCAATTGGGCCAGCGCTTTGCGCGCGGATGATGGGGATTGCGCGCACCGGGCTTCGGGTAGCGCGCGGGGGCAACGGCTCATTCTCTAACGAATGGCCACTTTGAAGATGGGGGGTGCGCGCAATCGGGTTGGATTGCGCGCACCCGGGGGCAATTGCGCGCAAGAGGCTTCTTTTGCGCGCAAAGGCCTTCGGGTTGAAATTTATTCAAAGGGAAGGAGCCAAGGGGATTGCGCGCGAAGGCGGACCCCAAGGCTCTATTGCGCGAAAGAAAGGAGGTTACCTGAAGATCGGCATTGCGCGCGGAAGGGGTTGAATTGCGCGCGCGGGAGACCGTTCGATTTCCAGCAACCTCTGAAACGTTGGGGGTCGCCTAGTATTTATAGGCAACCCCGGGCGCGGAATCCAAGGCGCGAGCGCGGAATTCTCCTCGCGGGCGCGGAATCGGGCACGGCGCGCAAGGGAGTTGCGCGCATCCCGGGGGTTTTGCGCGCGGATCATCATCTTTGCGCGCAGACCTCTGAAATTCCGCGCAAGGCCTCCGGGCCCTCCGAAACATTCTTCCAACTCCGAATATGACCTCGCTTTTCGCATCCGGAGCTTCGTTTGGGAACAACGGACTTTTCCGGCGTCTACAAAAGCCCCCCCTCGGAATCTGATCTGCGAGAGGTCGCAAAGATCGGGTTCCGAGGGAGACGCCGGAATGCCGAAGTCCTGGGCAGCGCGGGACTTAGGCGCGCAAAAAAGGGGCGCCGGTCGTGAAATTCGCCGCTGCGGTCGCGCAAAGCGCTTTCCTCGCAGCGCGGACCCCGGCCTCGCCTATAAATAGGGGCACTGGGTCCCTCCGTGCCGTACACTGGCCTTCCGCGCGATAAGCATCTCTGCTCTCGTGCGCAAAATTGCCTTTTCCGGCGCGGAATTCGCCCGCTCGTCGCGCAAAACCGTCCGGATTCCGCCTGTCTTTGCGCGAAAACCCGGAACTTTGCGCGACAGTCTTCCCAATTGCGCGCCGCCCACTTGGATTGCGCGCCAACCTTCAAACTTCTCTACCATCCTCGTCCGATTCCGCACACTTCATCCCTTAACCCGCACGACTCCCGAAACTTCTGAGATGGCCGCGCACAGAGGAAATGAGGGGGATGCCGCCACTCGCAGGGCTGAGATGGCGACGAACGAGGAGGTTTACGGAGCCAAGGAGATTGTTTCCAACAATCAATCCTTGTTCGACTTACTGACGCAGGCCCAGAAGACATATCCACTGTCGGACAACCTGCCGCTCTGGAACTTCGGCATCCTAGATGAGGTTCCGGTGCCAGGGTTCGAGATTGATGCGCCGCGGACCTGGGTGACCCGGGAGGACGAGCTTCTCCGCTATAACATCACCAACAATGGGCATCCTGCCAGGGAGACCAGACACTTGGATGTCTATGTCCTGAACCCGAGGACGCGAACCATTGATGGGGGTGAGCCTACTGCGGAGAATTCTCCAGCCCTCTACTCGAGCATATATCGCCAGAGCGTCACGGACGACACCAAGGGCTGGCTGAAGGACTGGGACTTGCGGTCTGGGGGCAACTTCACCAGCGAGTGGGCCTGGGCGTTCTGGGTACGCCACACTTGCGATCACTTCGCAGAGGAGCTGCGGTACATCGGCCTGTTCGAGGCGGTGTGGACGTCGCAGTTCCACTTCTACCAGCAGTCCGAGCTCGGGCCGGAGCTGTTCACCCGATGGTCTCCGGATACCAACACCTTCCATCTTCACCATGGGGAGGTCGGCATCGGCCTCTGGGAAATCCAGTGCATCGGAGGTATCCCGCTGGAGGGCTACCAATACGATGAGTTCCTGCCACCGAAGAACATCTGGGAGGACAGGTCACGGACTCCCATCCTGACCTGGCATCTGCTTGACCTGGCTACGCAGCGGCTCGGGATCAAAGACTTGCAGAAGGACATAGCCTACAAGGAATGGTTCGGCCAGTTCTTGGAGCATGACCCGGCGGTCAAGATGCCAGGCAGGGGGAAGCGGTGCCCGACCGCAGCTCAGAGGAGCCGGAACGGGTCGTACTGGCGGGTCCTGGAGACGGGCGATTACCGCTCATGGGGGTACCGCGTCATCGAGGCCCGGGACCCAAATGTCCGGTACGCGGCGTTCCTGGCCGCCTTTCTGAGTGGGTGGCTCCTGCCAGTGCGGGACGCGAGAATGGGCGTTCGCCCGGCGACACTGGCGGTGGCGGGCGCTATGGCCGCCAACAAGAGATACAACCTCAGGGTCCCAGTGCTGGCGAGGCTGTATGCCATCCTGGGACGCATCTCACGAGGGGGGTCACCACGAAGGATCTGTGGGCCCTTTCAGTTCTTCCACGGCTGGGTGGCTGCTCACCTCGGTGGGTACACGTTTCCGAACGCCATCATTCCTCCGGGCAACGGCCTGCGACCCTCCCTGCTGAACATCGCGGGGGTCGCTCCGATGACCCTAAGTGTGGAGGGCGTGCGGATCCGGATTGGCAATCATGCCAACTTCAACTTCAGTCCGTTCCCCACTCCCGTTGGCCAAATGATCGACAACGGGAAGGGTCCGCTGGAGCAGCATGAGTACTTCCTGAACATGCGGGGCGGGGTGCTCGTGGCTCGGATCGACGGGAAGGTGATCTGCGAGCCTTACGTGCCGACCCGTTTCGCCAGGCAGTTCGGGTGCCTTCAACGGATGCCGAAGAGGGTATTCACTGCCGTCCGGGAGGAGACGAACCCTTGCGTCCTTCGCCAGATGTGGCTGATGTTTGCCGCTTTCGGCTCTGGCGACGTCATCACTCTCCCTCCTACCGGAGTTGACGCAGGCTTGGCAACCGAGTACGCCGAACACTGGGCCATCGCGTACCCCGAGGGGCTCTTGCGGAAGCTAGTTCGGCGGCTCGAGGCTACCCGTGCGGAGACCGGGCGTCAAAGAAGGAGGCGGGGCGCCGCCACACGGGGGAGAACGGAGGCGCGCCAAGCAGCGGAGCCGGCGCGGGCAGGGACTTCGGCGCCGGGCACATCGCAGGCTGCCACTACGACCTCGGCGCCCAGAGAGGGGGCACATGCGGCGATCGAAGAGCGGCCCGGGAAGCAGGTGAGACGTCTTCTCGAACCCTCCCACGATGCAGTCTTCCCGGCGCTGTGGTCGGCCTGGATGACCCTGCGGCAGTCACTGGGGACCGACGCCATCTGGCGAAAGATTCTCAGAGAAGGAATCCATCTGCCAGAGGTCGGGCGCCTCCACATTGCCGACAGGGTGGACTTCAACCGGCAGTATGCGTATCTGACGGCCATGGATGAGTACGCGCGCCAACGTGGTCAGCGCGCGGAGCCATCCCTTCTGGTGAAGGTGATGCTCGGTCTCGAGCCCGCTCCGGAACAGATGCCGCCGGAAGAAGACGACAGTAGCAACGACTCCGAAGAAGAGGAGGAAATGGGGGAGGATGAAGGCTCCGAGGGAAGATCCCATCAGGGGAGCCCACGGGAGAGCGGCGAGGTGGCCGGCTCTGACAACGTTGATGTCACTGAGCTCCTCGAGGTCCGCTTCTATCCCTACTCAATCTGCTTCATCCACTCTCTTATGCAGTTTCTAACCCATTTCTCCATCTTTCTCAGGAGCGCACGGATGTTGGTCAGGCATCCTCAGCGGGAGTAGGAGGGGCGCCAGCAGGACAAGGCGGGGGCTAGACACCTATCATTGAATTGACAAGCGCTAAGGGGTCCCCTGCTGCAACTGTTCCTGCGGCGACCGGGGTAGCGGAAGATGGCGCTCCGAACTCCCGTAAGTCTCCCTACTTTACTGCTGGTGCTTGCCGTTGATGATCCGTGACTAACCATGGCATGCCCCGCGCAGTGATCTCAACATTGGAGGCTCGTCGGGTTGCCGAACCCGGGCCATCTACGAGTGGACCAGTGGTGGACATGTCGCCTGCTCCGGAACAGACTTCCCAAACCGAGCCGGCCCCACCAACTGCTGATCAAGGGGCTCCGGACATCGGCGGTGCTGACATCGGAGAGAGGTTGGGGGCTGACGAGGGTGTCAGCGCCACTGGGGAGAGAGAAGAAGGTCGCCCGGATGTTGGGGAACCTATCCCTCGTGAGGACCTCCCAGGGGCGGACCCTGCAGCAGACCTGCTGGCTGCCTTCCCTGCCTACCGGCCTGCCGATCCCGAGGAGATGGACGACTCGGACGCGGAGGCGGTCGAGGAGAGCCGGATAACGCGCCGCAGGGGGTGGAAGTGCATCCAGCGCTTCCTCAAGCGAGACCCGTCGGAGTGGCTGGGGCGCATGGGATCACTTCAAACCTGGCTGCGCTTCCTGTGTGCCGGGGGAGCTGATGCTCAACGCCTCCATCTGACGGTCCGTGATTTCATGGCCGAAAAGATGCGCGAGAGCTGCCGGCGTGCCGACGTCACACAAAGTCGGGACATGTCGGAGAGCACGCGGGCGCTCCTCGCGGCGGAGCAGGAAGTCCGGCGCCTCGAAGGGCAGGCGGCAGAGAAGGAGGCCTTCGTCGCGACGTGTACCGAGCTTGTGGAGCAACTAGCAGCTCAGCTGGTTGACGCCCAAGTACAGCTGACGGAGGCGGGCCAACAGATGGTCACAATTCAAGTCGAGCGGGAGCGTGCACAGGCCAGAATCGACGAACTGCGTGCTGCGACCGCCGATGAAGAGAGGGCACGCAGAGAGCGAGAAGCAGCTCTGGAGGCCACCAGCCAAAGGGTAGCGGCATTAGAAAGACTCATTCAGCACGCTAATCCCTAAGGGCTTTGTTTTGCCATTCCCAAAACATTTGCTTCCGCTACTTTGATCCATCTGTATGAATCAATATATTTATCTGCATCTTTTGGTTTAATATGCTCAACCACAATTCACTGTCTTGCGGGAGTGTTAACCAAGCATCAGGCATCCATAATTGGGCCTGGATTTCTGGAGAAAAGAGGGAGGTCATTCCTAGGAAAGGAGACCTCAGACCTAATCAATGTACCATTCCCCCAACCTGTTCCAACACACGAGCGGGACAATGCTAGGGGCGTTGAGATTTTATCCGAACATAGGGAAATGAGAAAGGGTGAATCGCGTTTCCCGAATCCAGACATCCACAACGGTCGGCCTTCCAGGAAATGCCCAAGACGGTAGGCGGACAGTGGATCGACCATAACAACTGCAATAGACGGACCGAAAAAGGCCATCATTCATATTGCAGGAGGCGGACCACATGTCATCATGAATACCGCTTTGGGGTTCCTTCAGACACAAGGGTGGAAAATCCAGATCAACAGGGCATGCGAAGCGTGGGGCGAAGTGACGATTTGTTCGGACAGAATCCAACGCTCTCAAAATTGCGCCACCGTGGGGAAAACGTATTAGGCGGATGCACTAATCTGGCCGTGAGTCACCTCAATTCTCAGACAGCACCTCTCTGACGAGGAAACTGTCGCTTCCCATCCTTGCGATGGGGCATCCCGAGCTGAATCGGGGAGAATATCACAACTGCACCACTCTACCCGAAGTCAGGCCAGACGGCCGGCGACGAGGAGGGGCGGGACTTAACGATCCCTGAGGCTGGACCCGAGTCGGAATGCCCGGGCGTTCCTACGTACTCCATCAGGCTGGAGATCAAGCCACACGTAGTTCTGAGAGTGCATTTTAACGTCATGCAGGACGTAGAATCCCGTTTAGGGGAGATCTTAGTTTAAGGTCGTAGAGCTCGGACCATAAGGGTAGATCTTAGTTTAAGGTCTTAGAGCTCAGACCATAAGGGGAGATCTTAGTTTAAGGTCTTAGAGCTCGGACCATAAGGGCTAGATCTTAGTTTAAGGTCTTAGAGCTCGGACCATAAGGAGAGATCTTAGTTTAAGGTCTTAGAGCTCGGACCATAAGGGGAGATCTTAGTTTAAGGTCTTAGAGCTCGGACCATAAGGATAGATCTTAGTTTAAGGTCTTAGAGCTCGGACCATAAGGGGAGATCTTAGTTTAAGGTCTTAGAGCTCGGACCATAAAGAGAGATCTTAGTTTAAGGTCTTAGAGCTCGGACCATAAAGAGAGATCTTAGTTTAAGGTCTTAGAGCTCGGACCATAAAAAGAGATCTTAGTTTAAGGTCTTAGAGCTCGGACCATAAAGACCTCAAAGTACGCCGCATCTGGTCATATCCCCTGGATATGCGAAGATGCACTGAGGGATAGTGTCGAGAGTGCCGAGGTTTCGCCTGGTCAGAATGGGAGGTGGGAAATGTGAATCATGCGGCCATTCACTCGAGGACCGGGAGCACCGGCGTGACGATATGAGAGTACTGCCGACCGTGGCGGAAAAGCAGCATCAACATCGCATTAACCGTTGGTGGAATGAGGCAGAAAACGAGCATCGACCGCTCAATCGCAGGATTCATATCGATTTGCTGCCCGAGGCCATTGGGGGTACCGGCCCGAGTCGGTGGGAGAGCACTGAGGCATTGTGTCCGAACCGTTCACGGGGGCTCCACCCAGGGCGTAGACGATGGGTCCGAATGAAAGGGAGCACGAAGCCTGAAAAGCGGAGGAAACCTGACCAAGAGGATCCTGACCCTCCTGGCAATAAACCAGAGTACTCTTGACACCGGTGGACCACTGCAAGGGGTCGGGGAACGCGCCTTGAGGGTGACCTGAAGGCGGCGGATTCCCCAGAGAAGGGGGAATCTCTAAGAGGTGGGGGGCTGGACCCGAAGTTTCAAACATCCGGGCGTTCCTACGTATCCCATAAGGATGGGAATCAAGCCGCACATAGTTCTTGAAGCGCGGTGCAACACAATCGGGCACCAGCGCGGGGAAGAGTGCGGGTCTGACCCTCGCACACAAAAGGAGCGGCATTTGATATTTCTTGTTTGTCCTTAAAGATGAATGGTTTTTCTTTGTGCGGCGACATGCCTGTGATTGAGAAATCTCTGGCGTCGCCACAATAATCAAGCCACGGAAGGCATTGATGAATGGCGTGGTTATTAACCAGCGCCCAACATGAGTGTCCCCTGAGGGGAACATCACGATGCAGTGCCGTTTTCTCGTCGGGCGGCCAAGACGATCACAGTTTACAGTCGTGTGGTAGGACCAGACAACACAGTTTAAGGTCGTGTGGTTCGGACCAGACAACACAGTTTAAGGTCGTGTGGTTCGGACCAGACAACACAGTTTAAGGTCGTGTGGTTCGGACCATGGAGGAATCCGCTTACCGCGGTACGGCGGACACGGCGGAGGTGGGAGCATACCCAGCCCTGCGGTCACGCACGATTCCAGGAGAAGAGTCTTGGGATAGGGGCCTGCGTATGTCCATCACCCGAGGGGCAGAGATGCTAGCCTCCAGGCATACTGGGCTCAGAACGCGATTGTTAGAGCGACTCCTCCCTCCTTATGGGGACGAGGGTCCAGCTATGCATGGCCCTTGGGGAGAACATCCGCATATATCCTTGGTGCCCAGATCATGGGAGCCTCGAACGACATCATTACCTTGGTTGGTCTGCCTAACGTGTAAAGGTGTACTGAAGGTCAGTATGAAAAGAGTGTCCAGATTCCACTACAACGCATAAAGGCGGAGTGTGATGAGGACTGCGCAACCAATGTTCAGAGCCTGAAGGAGCTGACATGGCGATCAAGGATGTTGCTGACGCATTCGCAACACAACATCCGATCGCGTCAGCCTAAGACGGGGCAAGCAAACGAGCATCAACCGCTCAATCGCAGGATTCATATCGATTTGCGGCCCAAGACCCGCCGGTAAATCGACCCGGAGCGGTGGAAGAGCACTGAGGCATCGTACCCAAACCGCTAACGAGGATCCCTTTGAGTGAAGGCTCGAATAAGAGGAAGCGCGAGGCCTGACAAGCAACACAGGACTTGTCGGGATTGAATCTGACACTACGAGTCATAGACCGAAGTACCCAAAACATGTTAACAGATCTCCGGAAAGGGTCGGAGGACTCACCCTGAGAGCAACCAAAAGAGGGCAGATCCCCGTGATCAACCAAGAGACGGGGCTGGACCTGAAACACAAGCGTCCAGGCGGTCCTACGTATCCCATAAGGATGGGAATCAAGCCATACGTAGTTCTTGAGAGGCAGTTTAACGTCATGCAGGACGATGAGAGGTGCGAGGTGGTCCCACACACGGGGGAGGCGTGCGGCGCGGCCAGTAGACCAACGCGAATGAGGACATAATCCCCCGCTCACGCGATACGCCTCGCACAAAAAGGAGGGGAACTGGGGCCAGAGGCCCAACGTGGGATAGAGATTCCCGGGAAATGGGGCTGGGCCTGAAACATGAATGTCCAGGCGGTCCTACGTATCCCATAAAGATGGGAATCAAGCCATACGTAGTTATTGAAGTGCAGTTTAACGTCATGCAGGACGATGAGGAAAAAAGAAGGGGGGAGCAGAAGGCATCCCCAAACGTGGGGGGGCGTACAGCGTGACGAGCAAACCGACGTGAATGAGGGCATAGCCCCGCACTCACACCATACGCCGCACACCCGGGGGCAACTGGACCAAGGGCCCAGGATGAGATGGAAATTCCCGAAGGATGGGGCTGGGCCTGAAACATGAATGTTCAGGCGGTCCTACGTATCCCATAAGGATGGGAATCAAGCCGCACGTAGTTCTTGAGGGGCAGTTTTACGTCATGCAGGACGAATGTTGAACAGTTTAACGTCTTGTAGCTCGGACATAGTGCAGTTTAGCGTCATGCAGGACGAAGCACTTGGCAGTTTAACGTCTTGCAGCGCGGACGAATGCTGAACAGTTTAACGTCTTGTAGCCTGGACGAATGCAGTTTAACGTCGTGCAGGACGTGGTGCAGTTTAACGTCATGCAGGACGAAGTGCAGTTTAGCGTCATGCGGGACGAATGAACACTCAGGCAAAGTATTGCTTGAGGAACCTAGCGTTGGTGGGAGGAGTGACACGCTCACCATCCATAGTCGCTAGGGAGTATGCGCCATTGGGATAGACCTTGTGGACAACAAACGGTCCCTCCCACTTGGGCTCCAACTTGGGTGGCTTCCTGCCGGGGATCATCGGCGCTCTTAGGGCTAGCACTAGATCACCCTGCAGGAAGGAGCGGAGGTGAACCTTCTTATTGAAAGCTCGAGCCATTCTGCTTTGATGCCTCTCCAAGTTGTGCAAAGCGCGAAGTCTATTCTCATCCAGTGCTTCCAACTCGACTAGACGGGCTTCAGCAACTCTGTCCGGCGCTTGCTGGTCGTAGACCGCAGTGCGGAAGGACGGTAACTGGATCTCGATGGGCAGGACGGCCTCAGCTCCATACACCAGGGAATAAGGGGTCATCTGGGTGGAATTGCGAGTCGTCGTCCGATAAGCCCAGAGGGCGTTGGGGAGCTTGTCTGGCCAACTCTTCTTGTTCTGACCAACCATCTTTTGCAGAATGTTAGAGAGGGTTTTGTTAAACGCCTCGATCTGTCCATTCGCCTGCGCATGATAGCGAGATGTATGGTTCGAGCGAATGTTATACTTGGCGTACAACTTCTTCAACCCGGCTGCTCGGAAATTGGTTCCGTTATCCGTGAGGATAGCGTGAGGCACTCCAAATCGATAGATGATGTTGGAGGTCACGAAGTCAGCGATCGAACAGGATTTGACCTCTCTGAGCGGAATCGCTTCTGCCCATTTGGAGAAGAAGTCTGTAGCGGTCAGAATGAACCGGCACTGGCGAGCTGTCGCCGGTGGGTAAGGTCCCACAACATCCAGTCCCCAGACTGCAAAGGGCCAGGAATACCTTGTGGTATGGAGAGGCTCCGGCGGCCGATGCACAAAGTTCGCATGAACCTGGCACGCATGGCACCTCCTGGCATACTCGATGCAGTCATGGATCATAGAGGGCCAGAAGTATCCTAACCTCCGAATCTGGTGGGACAGTTTCGGCCCAGTCTGGTGGGCGCCGCATGAACCAGCATGAACCTCTTGCATGACTCGTGGGATCTCAACTCCCTGAAGGCAACGGAGGAGAACACCATCAAATCCGCGTTTGTAGAGGATCTGCTCCAGGCCGGGACTGCTCTGGAGGACGAACTGCGATGCGCGGCGTCGAACTCGCTCGCGCTCGGCCCGATCCGATGGAAGAATGCCATGTTGGAGGTACTCAACCAAAGGCGTCCTCCAATCAGGGGCTGATCCGACTGTCATATCCGGGGTACTCGGGGCTCCGGGCATAGGGGAAACCGTGGTGAGGTTACTTACCAACGGGCCGCGATCTTCTTCCGGGATAACGGGAGCGATGAGCCTACGGCGCGTCACGCGGACGATCAGGTTGTCCTGTTCAGGCTCCGCAAGTGACGCAGCGAGGCTGGCCAAAGCATCTGCTCGACCGTTCTGCGACCGGGGAACATGGATAATTTCCGGCCGAGAAGGGAACCGGGCCATCAGAAGGAGGGTGCACTCCAACAATGGCACAAGTTCCGGCTTCCTGACAACGTAGTCGCCATTGATCTGCTTAACGACCAGCTCGGAGTCCCCTTTCACGCACAGACGGGGCACGTCGATCTCGAGAGCCAACTCGAGGCCGGTGATGAGGGCATGGTATTCCGCCTCATTGTTGGTACAGCCCTCTGACAACAGGAAAGAGTATGGCAGCACGGCTCGCTCCGGGGTAATGAAGACGATACCCAAGCCCACTCTGTTGAGCTTAGGATTATCGAGTCTTCTACCGGTGGGGCTCCGGGAGGCACCGTCAAAGTGCATCTGCCAGCATGGATCGGCTCGATCAACCGAGAGAATGGTCTCATCAGGAAAGCCTAGATCCAGCGGCTGATCCGCGGAGGTCGGGTGAGCTGCCAGAAAGTCTGCCAATGCTTGCCCTTTGATGGCCTTATGAGACACATACCTGATGTCGAACTGCTGGAGAATCACAGCCCACCGCGCTAGACGGCCAGTCAACATAGGTCGGCTCAGGATATATTTCAACGGGTCTACCCGAGAAACCAACTGTACCTCATGGTGCTGCAAGTAGTGCCGTAATTTCTGTACGGCAAATACGAGCGCCAGGCAGCTCTTCTCGATGGGGGAATACCTAACTTCCGCATCGAGGAGCATGCGACTGAGGTAATAGAGGCTATTCTCCGTTCCCTCGTTGTTCTTCTGGGCGAGAAGGGCACCCAGGGACCGTTCCAGGGCGGTCACATAAAGGACCAGCGGCTTTCCGGATACGGGCGGCATCAGGACCGGAGGTTGAAGCAGGTACTGCTTGATCTCCTCGAAAGCGGTCTGACACTCTTTATCCCATACATAGGTGGCACCTTTCTTCATGAGCCGAGAAAAGGGCTTACACTTGCCGGCCAGATTCGCGATGAATCGGCGTATATAGGCTAAGTGGCCTTGGAACCCTTGCAGTTCCCGGATGGTACCTGGGGGAGGCATCTGGCTAATCGCCCTGATTTTCTCTGGGTCGATCTCAATACCCCGGTATCTTACCACAAATCCAAGGAACTTTCCGGAGGTGACCCCAAAGGCACACTTCAACGGGTTCATCTTCAGGCAGCGAGACCGGAGGAAGCTGAACACTTTCTCAAGATCTTTGAGATGGTCCTGACGCTGGCGCGATTTGACAACCAAGTCGTCGACGTAGCATTCCACCAGTGTGCCGAGGATTGGCTTGAATATGCGGTGCATCGCCCGTTGATAGGTGGCACCTGCATTCTTCAGGCCGAAAGGCATGACCCGGTAGCAAAAGGTACCTTGGGGGGCCCTGAAGGCAGTGAACTCCTCATCCTCAGGGGCCATCCGAATTTGGTTGTATCCGGAGTATCCATCCATGAAGGAGAGGGCTTGGAACCCTGCCGTGGCATCAATCAACAGCTCTGTCACTGGAAGGGGAAAATCATCCTTCGGGCAGTGGCGGTTGAGATCGCGGAAGTCGATGCAGACTCTGATCTGCCCGTTCTTCTTCCTGACCGGCACAATGTTGGCCAGCCATTTGGGGTACTGAACTTCCCTCACGAAGTTGGCTTTGATAAGCTTGTCAACTTCGGCCTCAACCATGGCACCGTGGGATGGGTGCATCTTCCTGGGAGGCTGCTTGAACCCGCGATGGTTCGCCGGGAGACCAAGGCGGTGGACGGCTACCTGAGGATCCAGCCCCGGCATCTCGTCATAGCCCCAAGCGAATACATCACGGTGCTGCCTGAGAAAGTCCACGTACCGCTGCCGCTCCTCAGAGGGCATGGCGGCACTAACCAATGTGGGTCTTGGATCGGCCTCGGTTCCAAGGTTCACCTGTATTAACTCATCGACCGTGGCGGGGACGCCCTCCTCAAAGGCTGGGGGTGCATCTTCCACGTCCTCTCCACTCGGGGAGGGATCATCCACGGGAGAGACTGCGTTGGCAACTGCATTGGGGCTACCAGATCCTGCTGGGCCACTGGTGCTGGCGCGGGCGGTCGCGGCCATCTCATCAGGAGACTCGCGGACCGTCAAGACCATGGCGACGTCCAACCGTTGAATCGGGAGGACGTAAGCGTCACCCAGACTTGCCCAGGGATCACTTGCAACAGCGACAGGCTCAACCTCACCTGCCAGGATCTGCTTATCCTTGCTCTTGTAATAGTCCGCGTCCAGATAGCGGGCTTCACACGAGGCAAAAGGAGAGGCATCTCCTTGAAGCACGCCTACTCGACCATTAAGGGAGTATTTGAGGCATTGGTGGTATGACGAGGGAACCACCGCGTGAAGGTGAAGCCATGGCCTGCCCATCAATGCGTTGTACGCAGTGTCCTGAGAGACTACCATGAATTCGGTGTTGGCAACCAAGTCACCGAACTGGGTCTTCAAACGTATCTTGCCGGCCGGGGTTTGCTCGGTGCGATCGTACCCCTGGATCCTGAGGTCGGAGGGAATCAAGTCATCCTCAGACAACCCCAATCTCCGGAGCGTCCGAGTTGGAATCAGGTTAATCCCGGACCCCGTGTCGACAAGACAGCGCCGGACTTCAAGGCCATTGAACTGGCCAGTGACATACAGCGGACGAATGTGTCCCTGTATAGGAGGGTCTTCATCCTTACCAGAGAACGAGATAACTGCCTGACATTCGGCGTCCTCGATCGTTTCGGCGTGAAAAGCCTCTGCAGCCGCAACCTCTGTCTCAAACTGGAGGGGGCTTTTCAGGGCTTCAGCGAGTGCCTCGCGCATCTCAGATGACATGCGCAGAGCCTCAAGGATGGAGAGCCTTGCTGGGATGTCGTCCAAGTGCTTCAGGACATCATACTTTTTGGCCAAGCGCGAGCCCCTGGTTGCAGGAGGTTGCTCTGCGGTTGGTGGCATGACGGGCCTTGCCGGTTGGATCGGCGGCCGACTGGTACTTGGCGCATCTCGCTGTTCACTGGTCACAGTCCGGGAAATGGTCACCGTACTGGAGTCAGGAGGCCGGGATGGACTTGTGGCAGGGCGGAGCTGGTCGCGACGCGGCTGAGGCGGTTCTGCCTGGTCCCACACCACAAACAGTGGCGGAGGCGAATCCGTCATCCCCGGATGGGGGGGCTGCGCGCGCTGAGCTCGATTTTGAGCCTGCTGCCTAGTCTCAGTGGCGTGCACGGCCTGGCTGGAGGTACCAACGGCTGTGCCCCGGCGACTCCTGTTGCTGCGGTTCTTCCGACGGTGGCGACGACCGGGGACACTAGGGAGGTCCACCTGGTGTTCTTCAACGTCGGGAACCGAAAAGGGATTTACCAGCTCGACGGTGTTAACCGAAGCGTACCCAATACCGTCATCGGACGAATCATCCATCACCGGGCGGATCCTAGGAGGGACCCCAATTTCCGGGGGCATGAAATCGCCGAGAGTGCGGGATAGTGGCGGAACTGGCGGGGCGCGCTCTTCCTTCTTGCGCTGCCGCCGTTTGCTCCTCTTGGAAGAGGCAGGCTGGGATGACGATGCCGAAGCAGCACCCGCGGATTCTGGGGGCTCAGGCTGATTCAAGCGCGCACAGATGATTCCATGGGCGCGAATGTTCGTCTTGCGGGCCATCCAGTTATTGTACTTCTGGGATCCGCGGTTGGAGACCAGCTGCCATTCGTCCTCGTTGCCACTATCGTCATCTGATCCCACGAACACGCCCGCCACTTGTGCTGGAGCTGGGCCCAACCTGATTACATTGTTGTTAATCTGGTCTTGGAGCCAATCCTTAAACACATAGCACCGCTGGATGGTGTGCCCCAGGGCCCGGTGGTAGGGGCAGTAGCGGGGGTTATTCGTAAGATGTGCCTCCTCTGGCTTCCAACACTCAGGCAGTCGCACAATCCTCTGCTCCAGGGCGCTCCGGAAACAACCGGGGACCTGATCCTCATGGAATGAGTAAGTCAGGTGTCGCGGGTCCCTGGGAGCGTGGTCTTGACGAGGGGCTGGAGGGGCCTACCGAGGAGGTGGACCCTGATTATCTCGCCTGGGTTGCGGCGGTACATTACGCGGAGGGGCCGGCCGGTTCTGAGGCTGCCGCTGCTGGGCCGGGAACTGAGCCCGTGGAGGCGGATTCCTGTGAGGCTGTGGAGCTGGCCTCACCGGCAGCAGCTCCAACAGCCTGGGGGCCTCTATCTGGGCAACAGCAGCGGGCTCAGCCCTACTGACTCTCCTTGCAGGAATCATAGGAGGCAGCGGGTGTGCCTGGCTGGCCTGTTGCAGGGCTTCCTCAAGACGTTGAGCTTTGTCTGAGAAGTCCCTGAACCCTCCGGGGTAATTTTGAGTGATCAGGGAAGGGACCAGCTCGGTCTTGACGTTCCCGACGCACATTGTCAGCAACTGCTCCTGAGTCAATGGCATGTCAAGGGAATACGTGAGACCCTTCCATCGGGCGACGAAGTCCGCGACTCGCTCATCAGGCCTCTGCTTGCACTTGAAGAGGTCTGCGATACTTGTCTTCCGGGTCGTGGAACTGAACTGGTAGAGGAACTGTCTACGGAGGTCCTCCCAGCTGGTTACCGACCCGACGGGGAGCTGGCTGTACCAGACAAATGCTGGCCCTTCCAGTGTCTGAACAAAGCAGCGAAGCTTAGCGGCCTCCTGCTGCGCCGGAGTCCCCAACATAGGCCCGCACCTCGAGTTGAAGTGGGCTAAATGCTGTGGCGGATCTCCAGTCCCGTTGAAGGGGGCGAAAGTGGGATTCCCGAATCCCGGAGGCGCCGGCATGTCATCCACCCATGCTGGGTAGGGCTTGCCGTCCGGTGGGATCGCCACCTGCCGAGTCTCCAAGGCTTCCAAGCGGGCAATGAGTGCCGCCATCGGATCGTCCGGACATGGGTTCCAGTCCTGGCGAGGATCTGTAACCACGAGCGCATTGCATGGCCCTTCAATCGGGTCGTCGACCGGGTCGTCGAACTCGGCAGCTCGTGGGATGGCGGGCGGAGCGGCCCTTGGGGCAGCGGGAGGAATCCGAGCGGGATCTCTCAGGTAGTCACGCCGCTCGGGAGGGTGTGGCGAAACATACCGCGCCCTCTTGCCATAGGCAATGGCCTCTCTCCTGTCGGCGAACACGGCGTAATCACGGTTGCCCGGGAGAGTCTCATCGAGGAGCGGTTGTTCCGGTCCCTGCGGTCCTGGCCTAGGATCACCGTAGTCAGGCCGCCGTTCTGCAGCGCGCTCGGCGAGGAGCTGGTCAACCAGCCTCTTCTGTTCGGCGAGCTGCTGACGTAGCGTAGCCTTCTCGGGATCCTCCTCTGCCCTCTGCATGGAGGCAGATGGGTCGGCGGGCTTTATAGCCTCGCTGTGCTCTTTTCCTTTGCTGACGTTTCGGCTTAACGTCAGTGCTTCAGTGGGTGCGGGGAGCCCCAGGAGGTTTCTCTGATGACGAGTAACTCTCACTGATGGATCTGACGACGGCTTGTCTTCGGGGGGGAAGCCCCCGTCGAGAAGTTCCAAGTCGTTCCCCTCTCCCGACAGGTCAGCCATATTGACCGTTCCTGTCCCTGGGGATATACCCTCAGGGCCACCCAGCGAATCGGGCTGTCGGCGAATCACACTGAAGCGTAGGGCAGCGTACTGCCCCCATCCACGGATATACACGTGGGGAGTGGCTTCCTCGATAACTTTGCGGAGTACTTGAAAGCACTCAACGCATCGTTGTTGGAGGGCCTCGTGGCGCTCAAATGACCCGGGGTGCCGAACCGCGGGGAGCATGGCCAGGTCAATTTGACGGCACTGCTCACCAATATCCTCTAGGTGCGCTTGACTCCCGGGGTATGGCATTTGTAGGCGGTGAAGACAGGAGCGAGTCTCCCGGAGAGTTCGGCGGAAGCATTCGAACTCGTCCGGGGTGAGCGATTCGGGTGCATCAAAGCCCGGTCCTGCGACTGGCCAAAACTTCTCAGGGAAGTGGCGCTCTGCAAGGACGGTCCAGAAGCTCCACGACTCAAACTCGGGACCCAGATCTCCTTGGTCCTCTTCCATGGCTGGGAACGGACGGGGAACTGGTAGTGGTGCCGAGGCGGGCCGCCGGGCCGACGGGCTGGCCGACGGTGAATACGGCGAACAGGCCGATTGGCCTCCATATCCCGGGCCTCCCTCTGAGGGTGGCGGTGCCCTGGCTACCACATCACGATAGGACGGGCCGGCGAGCGAACATCCTGCCGTAGCATCGGTGCTCGCCGAGGGTGCACCAGATCGTGGTTCGACCGTCGATCCCCAGAAAAAGTCTCCGGCTTCTCCGATCGAGGCGGAAGGCACTTCCGGAGGGGCCGGTACCAACCGCAAGCTTGATCCTTGGGGGTCTACCAGGCCCTCGTTACTCCGGATATACCTTCGGAGAGAAGCGGGGATCACATCGATCTCGCTCTCGGGGAGCACGAGGCTGACGTGCCGCATTCCTACCCCTGCCCTTGACTGGCGGGATTGGGGAAGGGGCTCTGTCGCCGAATCGTACTCCGCCTCTGAGTCAGAGAAGCAAACCGGTCAGATCTCCGTCCGGAATTCCGTAACATTCTTCCCTCGGCGTCGACGCCTTGCCTTCCTGCCCCTGGGTGGTTCTTCGGGGCAGGGCTGATCTCTGTCCTGGCGTCCTCCGGCCGCACTGGTGCTGGGGCCAAGAGGACTGGGAACCAAGGTGCGAGGGGCACCGGGACAGATATCAAAGGGGACGCGGGGAGAGATGATTCCGGGCAGGACTCCGGGCCGGGATCGGAAGGTGGGATGACCCATGCCTCCTGGATCGGCCACACAGAGTAGATCCTGCCGGTGAATAGCGCTACCGCGAGGTGGTCCGCGGTGGCTACTGCCAGTGCCAGCAACCGGGAGAGTCGACCCAACCTGCCTTTGGGGCGGTCGGGGCCTCGATCCAGGTCGGGCATAGGAGTTCCCCTGCTCAGGATGCGCAGAGGCCTGGCGACTGGAGCCAACAGTGGCTTGGGCCAATGCGGCCGCTGTTGCTAGAGCCCCAAGGTGGGCATCCTCTTCCGTTTGTGCCCGACGTTGGCGTCGAGACAGACGAGTCGGGATGAGCGGCGCGGGCAGGTGGAGAGCCCGCTCTTCGACTGGAGAGGCCTGGCGGCGGTGTCGCCGTGGCCTGGCCGGAGTCCTTACCGTAGATCCCTGGAGCGAATCCCGGATAGGATGATCCCGGGCCTCTTCCACCTCATCCGCGTAGGGAAGGGAACTGTCAGAGCGCTCCGGGGATAAGCTCCCGAAGCGGTTGGACGTTGAGGTAGGCAGCGGTGCCTCCCTGCGCGGCCCTCGGGGGCGGCGGTGGTGGCGAGGCGCAGCCTCCTCAAGGTCTAGGCGAGCCATTTCCCTAGTGGGGATGACTCCCTCTTCCTCGTATCTCCGCACCAGGGTGTTGATCACCCTTCTTTGGATGACCTCCGAGGGGGAGAGAGGGCGTGGTCGTCCCGCAATTGCGGCTGCTGGGACGGCTGTGGAACGGGCGGGACCGCGCGGAGTAGCCGCGTCGGTGTTTCCCCTGTCCCTGCGCCAGTGGGCGGGTGGCGATCGGGCACTGGATCGGGCGACCTGATTTCTGAAAGCAGGGAGAATGACCCATTAACACTGACAGGAAAAAGGAATCGACAACCAACCATTAGCGCCACGACGCCTTCCGTGGGGGGAACCCAGGCCCTCGACGTTGCGAGACGGAGTGCCCGATGTCCCTTCCCCAGCCCCTGGCGGGTAAGACTGAATGCTTGGCCGGGCAACACGCCGGTCTTCCAACACCTCTGAAAGCCATCGGTCTTCGTATCGAGGAGAAGATATTCACGTCGGGTTCACCATTTTTCTGTTTCGGTGCGGATGTGCGTCGGGTTACGCTGTTCCGCCAGGACGCGTTCGCGCGTGCACCCGTCAACCCGAGGGGATGGGCGCGCGGCTTGTGGTCCCGCAGTCCCGCTTTCCAAGGGCGGGCGGCATTCGTCCCTTATTCAGGGGCGTCTGCTCCTTGATCGAAACCGGGATGATGGGATGTCGGCTCCTCCTTCCTTGGACGTCTCCTCGGAACTCGTCGGCTAATCCGGGTCTCCCTCATAGACTTAAGAATGTTCGTGAATCTCGTTCCCGGCGCCATATCTTCATGGACACCGGTTAATTACGCTGCTTCCGCCCGGACGCTCCAAGGAGTCTGGGCGGGGCAGCAACCTGCGGTGAGAAGGCCGGGTGGCTCGGGGTGCTGGGGGCGTGTCGTAGCACTGCGGCTCTGCACGTCTGTCTTCCGTCCCTAATAGGGCTTCTCGAAGGCATGATGGCCTGAGGCATCCCGTACTAGGTGCGGGGAACTGCGTCACCTGAGGTTTTCCTCAGCTTCCCATGTTTAACACGGGGTATGCCGCGAGTTTAACGTCCAGCGGGGACGGCATCGGACCGATCAACACGAAAAGTGGATCAGATGACAGAACCCCTTGCGGGGAACCTCCGACGCTGGGGCCAGCACATGGGCGGCTTCCCAAATGATGTGGAGTGGAGTGAAGTGGCATGACCCCACCGGGATGTGGCGGCCCGGGTAAGGATCAGGATGGATGATGGAGTGAAGAGCTTGGACCCCGTAGAGGCTTCCTACGTACCGCGCGTTAGCACGGATCAAAGTCGACGTAGTTCGGGTATACAGTTTAACGTCATGCTGGACGTCGGCAAGCCGACTCACGAAGAGGTCTAGGCCGCCGGGCGGAGGATTGAACCGAACCACCTCGCACAGAGGGGGATGGAACGGCCGGGTGGATCACAGTTTCACGTCATGCTGGACGATAAAAAGAGAAATGGAAAAAGGGGCTGTGGGGAGGCACAGTGGAGATACACACGGGCAGTCTCCCACAGGGGCGGATTCATAGGTGAATCGACGCAAGCGTGAACCCTGGAGGGGTCCACTGATGGACGAACCGACGTAAATACGACCGGGACGACCAGGTGGCGGGCTTGGACCTCAGGGAGGCTTCCTACGTACCCTGTATAGAAGACAGGGATCAAAGTCCACGTAGTTCATTCTGTCAGGACTTACGCACTTGGGGCAGCTCGGATGCGGCAAAACTCAGTTGGAAGGGACTTGGACCGAAAGCAGAAGACACCTCGATCCCAGTCACACCCTCTACTGGCTTCGGCAGTGGGGAGGCGCAATGGAGATACACATGTGCAGCCTCCCACGAGAAACTAGGGGTTTGTAATACCCTGCCCCCGTAGGGAAAAGCCACTCCCATTAAATCGTCCCAAAAGGGGGACAATCCCGACATCCCTGCAGAGACGAGCGGGTGGGGGCCACGTCCAAACCGGGGGAGACCCTGCGTGCGAAGCACGGGATCGAATGATGCGGACGGTTTAACGTCTTGCCGGACGAAGTACAGTTTAACGTCGTGTGTTGAGGACGAAGCGGACGGTTTAACGTCTTGTCGGACGAAGTACAGTTTAACGTCGTGTGTTGAGGACGAAACACTTGGCAGTTTAACGTCTTGCAGCGCGGACGATGGGGGCTAGGCAGTTTAACGTCGTGCAGCTTGGACGAATGTGCAGTTTAACGTCATGCTGGACGTATGGGCAGTTTAACGTCATGCTGGACGAATGCGCAGTTTAACGTCATGCTGGACGTAGTGCAGTTTAGCGTCATGCTGGACATATGTGCAGTTTAACGTCATGCAGGACGAATATGCAGTTTAACGTCATGCTGGACGAATGTGCAGTTTAACGTCATGCTGGACGATTGATTGCCGCCGACGGGTCCGTGTCACTTCGCACGAGCCTGGAAGGCTGCACGGGAAGACAGCGCACGGTGCGGGCACCTGCGATGAAGACCATCGGGCGCCACGCAGGCGGGTACCCAAAGGGGGTCAAGGGAGGCGACCCTGGCGGATTGCGCGCAAAAGAGGAGCTTTGCGCGCAAAACCGCGGATCGGCGCGCAAAATGGCGGGCTGGCGCGCAATTGGGCCAGCGCTTTGCGCGCGGATGATGGGGATTGCGCGCACCGGGCTTCGGGTAGCGGGCGGGGGCAACGGCTCATTCTCTAACGAATGGCCACTTTGAAGATGGGGGGTGCGCGCAATCGGGTTGGATTGCGCGCACCCGGGGGCAATTGCGCGCAAGAGGCTTCTTTTGCGCGCAAAGGCCTTCGGGTTGAAATTTATTCAAAGGGAAGGAGCCAAGGGGATTGCGCGCGAAGGCGGACCCCAAGGCTCTATTGCGCGAAAGAAAGGAGGTTACCTGAAGATCGGCATTGCGCGCGGAAGGGGTTGAATTGCGCGCGCGGGAGACCGTTCGATTTCCAGCAACCTCTGAAACGTTGGGGGTCGCCTAGTATTTATAGGCAACCCCGGGCGCGGAATCCAAGGCGCGAGCGCGGAATTCTCCTCGCGGGCGCGGAATCGGGCACGACGCGCAAGGGAGTTGCGCGCATCCCAGGGGTTTTGCGCGCGGATCATCATCTTTGCGCGCAGACCTCTGAAATTCCGCGTAAGGCATCCGGGCCCTCCGAAACATTCTTCTGACTCCGAATATGACCTCGCTTTCCGCATCCGGAGCTTCGTTTGGGAACAACGGACTTTTCCGGCGTCTACACTATTATTGAATGAATAACTAGTGTACCTGTCACCACTTCATTTTCGGTGTTCACTTAGGTGGTAGTGATTGAAAAATATCACCCTTTCTACCTTGTAGGTTGTTGGTTGCCTCCGAAAATCCTTATCTTAGGGCACTGATTTGAAAGATTCCCCGGTTCTTTGTAGTTGAAGCAATGAACAAAGCATTGAGAGTCTAATGTAGCATTCCTCTCCTCTGTCATAGTCATGGGTTTTTCTTGTCTTCAGTTAATGGCTAAGTGCCCTTCTCTTCCACACCTTAATCATTTCCTTATCCCCTTTAAGAAATTTATGGGGTGCTTCTTTCCACACCTTTGGTAAGTGGGGTGCTGGATTTTCTTAGTACCATTGGATTTATCCATTGGCCTTCCAGAATTGAATTCCACCTTACACTTCTTATCCACATGATACCCATGAGATTCTCTGATCTCTATTTCGACCTTGAGGGAACATCGTACAATTTCCTCATAGTTATCGAAGTCACGAATCACCAGGGATTTCCGTAGGCTGGGTTTCAGCCCACCAAATAAGCGGTCAACCTTGAATTTGGGGGTAATGACAATGTCGAAGGAATATCATGCAAGCCTTGTGAAGTTTTCCCCATACACTTTGATAGATTCATCGCCTTTTTTCTTGAGGGCAAGGAAGTACCTTCCCATCTTAAGCCTGAGGGTGTGAGGAAAATATTTATCAAAAAACATTTTCCAAAAATCCTAACATTCCAAAGCCTCGATATCCTCCTCAGGCTTCATATTTTTAATCAATGTCAACCATTGATCAGCTTCACCCTCCAAAAGATAATCATCCAGAATAAAATTCTCTTATTCGAAACATTGAAGTATGGATAAGATCTTTTCAATGGAGTTGATCCATTGTTCGACAATTGAGGTATTAGATGATCTATTAAAAGTAGGAGGCCTCTGTCTTATAGCGACTTATTCTTCCTTAGGGGGGGGGGGGATAGAACGTTCCTCTTGACCCATGTTTCTATTCAAATCTTGAGTTAACTAAGAGATTATCATGAAAAAATTTGTGATTCCTGCTCCCATCGGATTGGGCATCTTATAAAATAGTCATCACATTGGTCTTCGCATCATTTGTTAGCATGAGTCCTCCTATTACCTGCCATTGGCTGTAGTAAAATTAAAGTTAGGGGTAACACATAAAGGGTAATCTAAGGACAAAATGGATTACTTATAAATAACTTTTACTTCCTTAACTTATGAATATATAGGCTTCAATCTATGTTATCCATGATCTACTTTCTAACATATATTATTAGGGGCATTTTTTTTAATTCCCTAAATAATTGTTCACTCTATGCTTTTGAATTAACCAAATAATATCCCCCGAGAGTGTCCTAACCAAGAGTGAAGCAAGGCTCATTGTCGTGTACCAGAATACCCTGAGTCAAGTCCGAAACTCCTTGTTGGAGTTTTCACTCCTAGGTAGATCTGTGTCAGAGCTTTCTGTACCTGCTCGTATCTAGACATGGATATATTTGATTGATAAACCACTTACTAAATACTCAACACAATTTAGGGATGTTTTTATTATACTTAGTCCTGTATATAAGGCTTCAATAGGGTTTTATAATCCTAATCCCAAAAATTACTAAACCAATACTTGGAGACCAACTATAACAACCCTCCTTTTTATTACACACTTAAACATGATTTATTATATGAAAACTTCACTTGATACAACATAGAAGATCGAGAGGTCTAGTGTCATTAGGAATTATTAATATTTGAAAAAAACTT
Source organism: Viscum album (assembly GCA_963277665.1). Classification (NCBI taxonomy): domain Eukaryota; kingdom Viridiplantae; phylum Streptophyta; class Magnoliopsida; order Santalales; family Viscaceae; genus Viscum; species Viscum album. The sequence continues at coordinate 1,996,376,995 of OY728160.1, forward strand.
AAAACATAGAATTCAACATCTTATTGAAAACTTCTTTTACATGACCACTACATTCCCTCATACTTAGCATTGCATGGGATAACCAGAGGACATGCATAAGAAAAGGGTGATCTATAAAGCCCATTATGGGAGTAAAAAGTAAAAACATGAAGAATACAATTAATGTTATGAAATAGGCATATTAATGGATAATAAGATAATATGAACATAAGGCATGATATAGCATTATTATCATAACATGGAAATGTGGAAACAACCCTTAACATGGAATTAGCATGATCCAAGGCTCATTCCACATGGAGCATGAGTAAAACATCATTGCAATTGAATTAGAACGATTAAATAATCATTGAACTTTAATTGGAATGAGTAAACCCTCATTTCATTTGATGTATCATGATACTAATCTTTACCCAATGCATTAGAGCGCTATCAGGGCGCACCCTTCTTAAACATTTCATTTCATGCATAAGTGTGACACATGGATCATACAACATAGAATCATTCAACATCATCATTTATTACATGATAAAAGAATTTGGACTAAATACATGAAACTATTTAAACAATAATTAAATGTGCATAAAGGTGAATACCCTTGATATAGAAATGGGTATGGTATTCACTACACAATGACTTTGGCTTTGAAAATCGTGGTGCAATTTCAAAAGCATAATGGCGTGACATAAGAATTTATAAAAATGGTTGATGAGAGAGAAAGGGCTTTCTCATAATATGTTCATGAAACGGATAGTATGGGGGTCATATAGATACATTTCCAGACATAATTAATTGAATTCGGACTCATAATACAAAATAATTTCTTGAATGTGGATGTGGAGAGAGAAATTACTTATGGAATTTCGGCTTGGTAATGGGTGTACATGAGAGGAATTAATGAGATATAAATGGGTCTATAATCATTAAAAAATAAATAGGAAAATATGGGGGAGGTGATAAATCATACCCCAACATTTATAATATAAAATAAAAGGGAATAACAATATTATGAAACTTGGATAAAATGATAAAGGAATAGATCCCTTACTTGGAAGTGTGATCCCAAAGGATTGGGAGGGGCTTGAGAGAGGATTTTTGGGAGCTTGGGGTGCCTTGAGAGGATTCTAGAGAGAGGATTTCAGAGGTTGGATGAACTCCAAATATTTTTAGTAAAGAGGAAGTGGGGTCTTGGGTGGGTTTATATAGGAAAAGGGAGGGAAATCTTTATTATTTAGGTTTGGGACAACACACTATAAACTAATCAAAAACACAAACCAACCCATGGTTTTGGACCATGGTTTTTTTCAAAGGGGAGTGGAAAACAATATTTTATAACTCAAATGGAATAAAGTTTTAAAATAATAGGTTTTCTTATGTGGAGGTTAGTCACACTCTCAAATAAATCAATTTAAAAAGTTAAAATGGTTTATAAGTCTTTGAAGGTCCACTAAAGCTTTGTGAAATAAATCAAACAAAACTAAAATCACATTATTTTCATGGTAAAACATATATTTACCGAACACAATGTTTATATTATTTTATTTCATCACTATTGGGTCATTATGATGTCATAAAAGAAATTATATATTTAAACAGTATTTAATTTTTACCTAAAAAATCAACTATCTTGGAAAATTATGAAGAATTCACCGTCATATAATTTTGACGTCCTGATTCCAAAAATAATATTAATTTTATCCAAATAATTTTCTAAATATTTTAATTTTCACTTTAAAAATAAAAACCAACATTTATCAAAAAGTCATGGGTTTTGACAAAAACAGCTTTCAAACCTTAATAAAAATTACAATTGTATTCATAAAAATTATACGATAATTTATATTTAATAAAAAGAAATTTGATAATAATAATAATATATTAAAATATTATTTAATTCAAAAAATCCATTAATTTATCAAAATAGATTCATTAGTTGAATATTAACTAAAAATACTATTTGTGCTTTAAAAACTATTTACAAAATAACAATAATAAAATGAATGTATATTCTTTATACAAAAAAAATTTATATAGTCATAGTGATATGGTATTGTAACATAACCCCTTATAACACCCACATAAGACCTAAGGGTAAGGTGTGCGATGGTGATAGACTCTTGGGGTGGTTCAGATAACATCACTCGAGTGGTAATCTCTATCAACTTCCACTTCTCCCGTTGGCGGTTCTTCTCAAGTTTAACATATTCAAGCTTGACTTGGTCTTGGTCTAGTACGAAGCCCAATGATTCCACCTCCTTTCCGAGCTCTAACAAATGGGCTTCAAATGGGGAAAGTCTATTGGAAGAGGTCATCGCTTCCTTTGTCTCAGTAAATTGGATTTTTTAAAGCCCTATATTTATACTATTCATGTGATCACTGTTCAATGGGTATATTAGCAACAATCACAATTCTAAATGGTATTTTAAAATCAAAATCATAAAACCAATGAAGTTCATATGTTATATAACCATTTTACATAATAAGACATTTAATTATATCAAGATGAATTTTCATTGATAAATGTTTGGGTCATTACATTGAATCTATAAAAAACTTTCTCAATAATTGGAATAATTAAATGTTAAAAAAAATTAAGAATTTAAATAAACAGGAGACCATGTAAAAAATATCATGATGAGATTTTTCTTTGAGAGAAGAAATATAAAAAATATGACTTTGAGAATATGAAATATTAAATTGGTAGAAAATATAATTTTTATGTTCTAAAGAATTTTATAAAAGTATTGTGTGGTTTTATGGTAGTTTCCCTTATCAATGGAGATAATACTGAGTTAATGAGAGCTAAAACATCAAAATAGGATACTATAAATTTAAATTTTGATACTGATATGATGGATATAGATTTCAACAATGAGATAATTAAATTTTAGATTTTTTTAAAATAAAAAATATTTAGAAGAGTATAAATATAATTTGGTTTCAAAAGAAAAATTAGAGAAGATGATTGATGAGATTCTCATTTGAGGGGACATATATTAAAAAAGTGATTTTAAAGGTTTTCAAAATATTTTTATATTATTTTATGAAATAAATTTATTTAATATAGATATAATATATGGTCTGTCTTTAATAATTTAATCTCTAAATATTTATTTATGAATCCATTATGATGTAGAATTTAAAGTTAATACTTTATTAGAATAAAATTATTCATCATTAGAATAATTCATGAAAAAAATGAATAATAATTTTATGGGTATAGATGAATATTTTAAGGAAGAAAATTTTGGTTCGTATACATTTACTTATACTTCATAATTGAATGTTAAATTGGTAAAATAATTTAATAATTATTCTAAATTGATACAAGAGATAGATACATCAATGTACAATGATTTAAAAATTTTAAAAATGGTATAAAATATTATAATACAATGTTAATTTTTTTTTATAAAATGGTCGTACAAGTGTATAGGAAGCTGGAGAAGTTACTATATAGACTTGGAAATGAATGGAAATAGTAATTAATTTTTTTATCTAAATTTATTGAAAACATTTTAAGAAAAATAATTAGTAAATTATGTAAATTTATACATTAGATAAGGATATAAAACAATTTCATACTTTTTTAGAAATTATTTGGAGAATATAATGGATATTTATTCTCATGGTCAGTTTGATATTAGATGAAATAAGAACCTTAGACCTCAAATTCCATTTGAACTTGATATATTATCAAAAAAATAGACATGGATTTAAGAAGCCAATGGAATCTTATTTAAAAGATAGGATTTGAAGGTTAAATGAGAGGATTGGGATATTATAAGACATCTAAACATCAATATACTCATTTTTCCTCTACATCATACTATGAAATATGGTTTCCTCAATATCAAAATAAATATAACTGGTTCGGAAAATTTTCTTGGCATCATGTTTTAGACGAAACCATTTGAATTATTTATGATGTAAATAATGAATATGAAAATTATAAGTAACTCCTTTAAAAATCAATAATTTTAAACCTTCATAGTCTCCTTATAATTATAAATGATGTTTTTTTATTTTTTTTATTTTATATTTCCTTTTTAATTTCTTTATGGTGGTTTTGCATTTATTTTCTTCATTAATTATTTATATTGTTTCACAAGTGAATTCAATGTACTTAATTCAATACATATATTCATTCAAATGAATTTATTACATTGTAGTGATTGTGTAATTATTCTCATTTGTAACCATGTTTGATATCACAAAAGGGGGAGAATAAAAGAATACACAAAAAAATTATTTTTGTTTAAAATATATAAATTTTTGTTTAATTTTTAGGGTTTTATAACCTAAAAATAGGGGAAATGGTTAGAGGATTTTGTTGTGCTATATTTATTCCCAACATATATTTGTTTTTATTCTCAAAATAACCCATTTATTTTTTAATGAGGGTTTTTTTGAAGTGTGAAAATATTAATCATTTTTTATAGTTTTTCAAATATAGATTTATGAAGGATTATATTTATTTTAATATAAAGAAGTTCTTTTAATTGAAGAAATTAATTTTTGATAAAGTTTTAAAAATTTTAAGAATTTTGTATTACTGTTACTATTCTTTATTATCTCAATATCTCATTCATGAATGTTTCTATTATAACTTATGCAATATTTGGAATGAAAATTTCAATCATATGAAATAATAAGAATTATAAATTTATTATTATGAAAAGATAGAATTTTTAGTTGATAGTTTGGAAAACAATTTAAGTAAGGTTTTATTATTACCTAAAGGTATAAATCCATAACTAATATTTAAAATGTTTGAAGAAATGTAGTGTCACTCTTATATAGTTAGAATAAATTTGAATTTACATTTATGAAACTCACTATTATGCAAGTTAACTAGTAATTTTCATCAGAAAATACTAGTAACAACCATGAAAGTGTTTTTTAAGAGATTTTAATATTACATATGTGTGTGTTTTCTACAAATAGATATTTATTTATTTGAAATAATAAATTAAATCAAATATATAGCTTGATGTTAAGTTTATTTTTTATAATATATTTTACCCATTATTTTTTGTTTGTTTTTGAGAGGATTTATGAGAACTATTGGTGATATTGATGGATATTCTTGAAGATATTTTCCCTAAATATTCGAATAACAAAATGGGAGTTTTATTTTAAATTAAAAATATTATTTTAATAATAATTTATATTTTAAATGAATTATATTAATTTTAATATAAATAAATTTTATTAATTGAATAAATTGAGATTTAATAAAGTTATAAAAAATTTAGAAGTTTAGATTACTATTAATATTATTTATTATCTCAAGATCTCAGTCATGAATGTTTCTATTATCACTTACACAATATTTTTAATGAAAATTTCAATCATGTGAAACTATAAGAATTTTAAATTTATTATTATGAAAAGTTAAAAATTTAAGTTGATAGTTATGAAAATAATTTAAGTAAGGTTTTAATAGTACCTAAACGTAGAAATACATCACTAATATTTTCAAAATTTAATGAAATGTAGGGTCACTCTTATATAGTTAGAATAAATTTGAGTTTACATTTATACAACTCACAATTATGCAAGTTAACTAGTAGTTTCCATCATAAAATATTGGTAACACCCATGAAAGTGTTTTTTAGGATATTTTACTATTACATATGTGTGTGTTTTCAATAACTATAGAAATTTTTATTTGAAATAATAGATTAATTTAAATATATAGCTTGATGATAATTTTATTTTTTATAATATATTTTTCCCATCATTTTTGTCTGTTTTTTAGAGGATTTATGAGAAATATTGGTGAGATTCATGGATATCCTTGAAGATATTTTCCCAAAATATTCAAATCAAAAATTGAGAGTTTTATTTTAAATTAAAAATATTATTTTTGTAAGAATTTATATTTGAAAATGAATGAATTATACACTTATATATATAATTACTTGAGATATAAATATGTTTTTTATTAGACTAATTTTGATCATGTTGAATTATTGTACATCAAGTTGATTATACTGTGATTTTAGGCCCAAATAAAGAGCTTTTGTAACATTATGAAATATTTTATCTGATTTGATCTTCATTATGTTAATTATATTCTTAACAAAATTTTGATTCCTATTTTATAAATAAAATCTTATCATTTCTACATTATATTAATTATACACTATTTATACTTAATGTGGGGTAAATTCATCAAGAATTTCATGTTGTAAGAGATTAAAATGCCCTTGGATATTCTAAATAATGAGTCCCATCTTCTTGTACTCAACTATAAAGATTTGTATTTGAAAATATTTTATAATAAAAATAATCAACCTCACATTGAATTTTGGTTTGGATGTGTAAGTTATTTTCTTGGTGACCCCAAACCTCTGTTAAAATTTTTGAGTCTTGTGCTTGATTGATTTATTCTTTATTCTTGTTTTCCTAAAATTTAAATTGAAACAAGTTGTTAAGAAGAGGGTAGATTTATTTTTAAAGGGATTGAAGTGAATTATTCACTCCCCCAACCCACGCCACCTACTTGATTCATTTAATTATTTACTAGGGAAACAATGACTTCAACTTTGGGATGTCTAACTCAATTGGGATGGGAAATTGCCACACCCACTATTCCATTTTCATGTATGAAAAAAAATTAATTAATATTTTATTTTCCAATTTCTTTAGTATTTTTTGTAATTTATTTCATATTGTAAAAGATATAGTTATGGGCTATATTTGGGTTGCTCTATAGCTAAGGAAGGTTGTTCCATGACCCAACCAAGGCATAGTTGCAGTCCTGGGCTGTTGTTGGGTTGCACCGTGATCATGGTAGGTCATGTCTTGACTCATCCCGAGTAGTGTGCATATATTTATAGGGGGTACAACATTCCTCAACCAAGTAAAGTCATGTCATGACTTGAACTAGTAATCATATAGGTATTTTCTTATAAGGTGGGTCATGCTAAGATATGGTTAGTTATGTATTAACCTATCCTGCACGAGTTAATTAAAAATACAAAATTCTTATTTTTCCTTTATGTGTTTTAATCCATTTTCACTATTTTTTCTCCCATTAAATCATTATAGGTCCCTTTCAAGTTGAGCCCCCTATCACGAACCAAGACAGGTCTCTAAATGATCTAGTACCCAACCCAGTCTTCGAAACCTATTTTTATAAAATTACTCCAATAATAAAAAATCATAACAAACTGACCATGAGACATATAAAGGTATGAATCATGTTTAAAATTTAATTGAAAGTACACAAGTGTCTATGGGTTGTGCTGTAAATGAAAAAGTCAAAAACGCCTACCTTAATCATGTTTGGATGGAACAAAGCTTCAATGGGAGGAAGAAAAAGATCCCACGAACCAACTGAACACCCTATAACCGAAGAAAAAAAACCAAACATAAACCCTAGACATTAGGGTTCAGAAAAGGGAAGAATACCCCAATCAAAACCAAGAAAAATAGACGGGGAGAGAGAAAGAAGAGGAAAAAACCTAAAACCCTAAAAATAGATTAGATCTAAAGGAGAAGCACCATGGAGGGAGGGAGATCTAAGGGATTGGGGTATTGGGACACTTTTGGTGTTCCAAAATGAGAGGGAGGTGATAGGGATCAAGCTAGGGTAAAATAGGGGAGAGATAAATGAGGGTTTCATGTTTTTAATGGCTTGGCACGACTGCACGGTTTGGCCGAACGTTTTTTCAAACTATGCAGTAACCGTGTGGAAACCTATACCCATGAAAGTATTGGTGCACAGTTAATTGGAATCTACTACATGGTCGTGCATTGGGAATTTGGTAGGTTTTGTCCAAATATTCACCTGTCGCACGACCGAGCCGTACGGTTTCTACTAACCGTGTGGTACCCATGCGCCACCTGGAAAACCCACCCAAACCCTTAAAAACTCAAAAAATTTGACTGAGTATCAACCTGAACCACAACCAAAAGACCCAAGATTAATAAAAGGATAAAATAATAGTGTATCTGAGGTTGGGGTGTGATATTTATCCCCATAAAAAACACTTTATGCCCCCAGAAAGTCACCAAACTGATAGTTAACCAAAACTTGAGTTCATGCCCAAACAAAATTGAGGAATCCATGAATTCTGGGGTGACCTTTCTCTCCACAGGTCACACCTGGCCAATTCAAGAATAAATCGAGGCCCCAAGATTGAGGGGATAACATACGAGGGTTCTCTCCACCACAAGAATTTCTCTACCATGGAAAATTCAAATAAATCGTGTTCTCCCCACCATAATAATTTTTCGACCACAAAAACTTCAAATATCTAAACCCAGCACCCCGGAGGGGAGGCCCAAGTTGAAACTCCCAAACCAAACTCACTGAGATTCTTCACACTAACCAAATAGCAGCATTACCGCAACCTAAAACTAAAGAACTCTTAATCCCTAATTAAACCAACTCATTTATCATGAGAAAAGAAACTCTACCACAAGTAATCAAGCATAAAAACTACTATAAAACAACCTAGCATAACAGGACATTGGAATGGGGAAAATTCTTTCAAGGACCAACAACCCTCCACACAAGGGCGTACAACATCACCACTAGAATTAAAAATTATCCAAACTAGCCATATTCCCAAAACTATGGAAAACCCATAAGAACAATTCAAATTAAAACCAAAAAACAATAAAAAACTACTACTCATCCTCTTCAAAAAACCAAAACACATCCCAAACGGGCACCATAGAAACAAAAACCAAAACCAAGACCCAAAAAAACTTATTTATGCATAGTTCAACATACCTTAAGGTGAATACACAATTTAGAGGGACCATATTGTGAATGAATAAAGCTACATAGATTGTAGTAGAACGTGTCCATCACACTGTCATAGTAAAATATGAACATAAAACAACTTGAAGAATGGAAATTTGGAAACATAAAATTAGTTCTTAGCATTTTGTGCCCCAGTAAACTCTTGGTTATGCACGAGCTTCACCCTGAGACCTACGGCTAGGGATATGATGGATGAAGCATCTCATACCTCAAAGTTAGGTAGCACATCCTCTGATCAAGACTTCTTTTTCAAAAAACACTTCATGCAGAACTTCTCGAGATGGCCCAAACAGCCACAGTGGCAGAAAGACTTTAAATGATTGCGACAAGACGGATTTGAGTGTCCAAACTAGCCACACTAGAAACATACAAGTGAACTATCCAAAAAATGAGTAGCTAGGACTAATGAAGGATACTCATTGCAAATAGGTTCCTCCAATGTGCGCTCCTCGCCAGATAGGGAACCTTCAAGAGAACCAACCACCACTTACTACACCCTGAAAACCATCTCATCCATGAATGCCTTATATGATGCTATTTTTTCATGAACCAAGCTGGGTCTCCATCTAAACTAGTGCCCAACCCGGTCTGTGACATGGACCAAAGGGAATTCCAGATCCCCAAAGACTAGAAACTAGTTAAGGGCATCTAAACATACAATTGATAATGATTTCATCCCAAAAAAGGACAACCAGGACCAGATAAATAAATAGAACAAACTGAAAATGCAGTAAAACTAACAGCTAAATCTCATCCAAATAAAAAACTAATTTGATCACAAGATATAAATAAATAGACTAAAAACTAAAACAGGAAAAACTAAACAACTTCCATGCAATATTAATGTGACCTCTTGGTCACCACCAATCACAAGACCAACTTTTCTCCAACAATGAGCAAATAAACCAAGGGAACCTGAGAAAAATGGAACTGACATATAAAAAGATAAAGTAAGATTGATCACTAAATTGTTTAGTAGGAATTACAAAGATAGAATACTGAATCCAATTGTTTTATTACCTAAAATAGTCCATTAACACTAGTTTGAAATACATTTATAAAAATAGGGTTTTCACATTTAATCAAAAAACATTGTTTCCCCCATTTTAAAATCTAACACATGCTACATATCATTTCAAAAAAACTATTTCCATTTTATAATCAAAATAAAAAATAAGGGATATCTGGGTTGTGCTAAACAGAAAAAAATAAATAGTGCAGGTTGGAAACTAGTATAACAGAAAGTAAACAAACAATATAAATAATAACCATGAGTGTTACTAAACATCCTAAGAATACCCTAGGACATACTCGATTTAGAACCACCTATTGGTGTGTAGTGATTACCGAATGTCAATAACCAACTAGATTTTATATCCTAACCTCACCAGTGGCACAACCCTGATAGCCTGTCTACAACTCTAGGAGGATACCAACCCATCTAATCAGGGCTGGTAAGCTAACATCACTCGATCATCTATAATACATCCATAAACCCATGGTGGTAGTAAAATTGTGTAAGTAGGAGGCCAATGCACGTGTGACTCATCTTACCCATGATCACCGCACTTTCCTTCCCCAAACATGGACACCAATATACAATAACCCAAAAAGGAAAATTCCTCCTAAAGAGGTGCCCTGTATGAATATATACACACATATCTCATCACACAAGGTGCCAACTAGGCTGTCATACCAAATAAACATTCAAATCATTTCCCAAAACACTTTAGGTTTCAAATTGGGCACACACACATTTTCCAAACCACATTATTTACCAAAGTTAACAAAAACTCCCCTTTTTGATAAAAAATATCAAACGGACCTTTACCTCCTCAAAATAAATTCCACTTTCATGCTATTCCAAAACCAAGTTAAAAGTTCACAAGGTAATTGAAGATGAAAAACGGGCCCTAATTTTCCCAATATAATTTCACCTCCTACACGAAATTCAAATCCAATGTTGAAAACATACACAAAGTGACCAAGTATTTACAAATGGGATTTTAAAATATTTAGTAACCAACTCTATTTTATAAAATTCCAAATGATCCATAACCTGTTGTACAATCTCAAAACCACATTATCTCATTTGGAAACCAAGTAACCATTTTGCAAGAAAATAAGAAAGATGAGAAGATAGAGAATACTTCTAGGAAATCAATGTTGAATGAAATAATTAATTCCAATGTCATCATCATTTGCAATCTCATACATGTGTGCACTTTGTGCACCCATGTATGTGCCCACATAAAATGGAATAACACAAGCATTTTTTTGCCAAATAGTTTTCAATGAAACAACACTTTCCTTTCAACTAGTTCAACAAACCATTTTATAAAAATTATCACAAATCAAGCCCAACCCCAATCCAATCAATTTAATAAAAAAATTTAAGGGAAAACACTCCTAAAATATTTCAATTTCACTTTAATGGCTCAATTAACATTTTATCAAATATGATCAAGGTATATACACATAGACATAAATAGAGAACTGCTTCAAAACCTAGTTTTAACAAATTCCTTCAATAAGGAAATACCATAATAAACTAACCATGTGCGATATAAAGGTATGAATCGTGTTTCAAAATTAATTTAAAGCACACAAGTGTCCCTGGACTATGATATAAAGGTAAAAAGTCGGAAACACCTACCTCAATCATGTGTGGATGGAACAAAGCCTCAATGGGAGGAAGAACAAGGCCCCATGAACCAAACGAACACCTTAGAACCGAAGAAAAATGAACCAAACATAAACCCAATACATTAGGTTTTGGACAGGGGAAGAAGACTCTAAACAAAAAAAAGAAAAAGATAGTGGAAGGGATAAAGAAGAGAAAAAAACCTAAAACCCATAAAAAATACCTTAGATATAAAGAAGAATCACCATGGAGGGAGGGAGATCCAATAGAGAGGGGTCTTCAGACCCCTTTGGTGTGCCCAAATGAGAGGGAGGAGAGGAGGCTCGAGTTAGGGTAAAATAAGGGGAGATAGAAAAATGGGTTTAATTTTTTTAATGACCTGGTGTGACCGCACAGTTTGTCAAACCAAGCGGTAACCGTGCTAAACCATATGCCCACGGAAGGATAGGAACATGGTTACCTGGGATATACTACACAGTCGTTCACTATCCATGTGGTAGGTTCTATCTGAACATGCACCTACCACACGACCAGGCCACATAGTTTCTAATAACCATGTGGTACTAGTGTGCCACCTAGAAAACCCACCCAAACATTAAAAACTAAAAAAAAATTAATCTGATCGCAACCTGAAACTCAACCAAAAGACCCAAGAGTTCTATAATTATAAAATAACGAAGTATCCAAGTTCATGGTGTGACATCCCCCACCACTCATTAGGTTGATATTAAGTGTAATTTCACCTAATTTCTTTAAGAAATCTCTTTGTAAGTGGTTCCTCCTCTCATTATTGGTTCTCCACACCTTTCTATCATGGGTTTCAACCTTCCCTATGTCCATGGAAAACTATGATTTTCTTTACACAAATTTAATGGTGGTGTTTGTAAAGTGTAGAGATTTACATCACATTTTAATATTATTTACTCTATTTATTGTGGATTCACACCTTTGGAAAGTGGTTTCATGTGATAAAAGTAGGTGGTTTCATGAGTTATGCTTGTTTGAGAACCTTAAGGTCTGATCATTTTTTAGGGTTTTCTAAGATATTTTAAAGAATTTTATAGTATCTTGAGGACTAATTATTTATTAGGCAATTATTTTAAATTGTTCTATCTGGTTTGGAAAATTAAAGGGATTTAAACAGGTTGTTTTATATATTAAATAAGGGTCTATGTGACATGTTTGATAAAATGAAACTTTGAATGGTAATTGATTTAAATGAGGAAATTTTAATTTTTTTATAAAGGGAAAAGGAACAAGGGAAGTTGGGTACTAAGGTGGGAATACCCGAACAATTTCTTTTGGGCATGGCATTCCCTACTTAGCCTTGGATTATGCCACACTAACTAAACATAATATGATGTAAGAACCCAGTTTTATATTGAGGTACGAGTTTCTTCTTTTCTCTTTTCCTTAAGTGTTTTTGAGAAAATAAGGAAAATAGGGAAAAATCCCAAATTTTGGAAGTACACACTGTGTACGTTTGCACAAGCCGTGTACTTTTGGCCGTGTGGGATGAGTACACATGGCATGTTCCCATGTCGACGATGAAGGGTGTAAAGACCGACTACACGCCGTGTAGTGGTCCCTTACACGCTGTGTAGTCATTCGACAAGCGAATAGTAAGACGGTGGTCAGATGCGTGACAGAACACGCCGTGTACTCAAGGAGACATGCAGTGTATTCATGTCGGCATGTGAACAGTGCCACGCTGGCGGGAAACTGCCAGAGGAACAGTTAAAAAAATGGGAAGTACACGCTATGTACTTATAAATACACGCCGTGTACTTTGTTTTTTTTTTCTTAAAATGGGATGTAGCCTCCCCTATTCACAGGGAAGGCTTAGAATCGGATGGGAGCTCGGGAGGGGACGACCGAATCTTTGAGGATCCGTCGATTGCGAACCGGGAATCTGATTCTGCCTCTGTCGATCTCGTTGGAACCGTACGGGTAAGAACTTCCTTCTCCTGGTGTGTCTCTTGCCAATTATTCCTCTAATGGAAGTTATTTAAATTTGAAAGGGTTTTCTTCTAACCCAGATCTACTTCATCTTTGGGCATTTCTAAAAATGATATTCGCGTATATCATTCATTGGCATTTAAGGTAGGTGGTTTGGTGTTTATTTTCCATCTGTCGTGAGTTTTTGTGTGTTTTTTGAGCTACAAACCCATATTTCGGGTGTCGTGTGGCTGAGGCCATGTCTATTTTAAATACCTATAATTGAATAGGTAATTACTTATGATAATAAACTACTGTTTGGGATCATTTCTTGGATCCAGGACCACCCTAGCGGTGCGTTCCTCTATTTAGCCGTTTGGCCAGGATACCCGAGGGTATACCTTTAATGTAATGATTGTATAATTACCTTGAGAGGAATTGCTTGTTACTGCTTGTTTACATGTTGGGCTTGGCCCAGTTACCTGTTTAGAATGAGGGCAGATTTGTGATTAGCCTGTGGGAAACTTCTTTCATGCCTGTGGGCAGTTGATTCTATTCCTGTGGGAGACACTTCTTACGCCTGTGGGAAATATCTGTATGCCTGTGGACTGATTCATGTGTTGGTTTCTCTTTAACCGATGGTAGAAGTTTACATGCCTGAGGACATTGGATAGTTACTTAGAATGTTCACAGTGCTGATATTTCAAAATTTAATGATTAAATGATATTAAAATGGCAATATAATTGGTTAAGTTAGTTACTTTTTAGTACTTCTTACTTTATTGCATTTTACTACTGCACACTGTTGTTACATGCTTTCACACAGTTGGGCATGGGCCTTTGGTGGGTGCCTACTAGGAATTTATTTCTCACACCCTTTTTGGGTCATGCTTTTCGGCCCAAACAGATTATGTTTCTACAGGTGTGGATAGGGGAAAGAGTCCCTATACAGGTACTTTATTACTGCTGGGGTGTGGGAGCGCATGGGACCAAGCCTAGGCTCACGATGCTGCTGGCTGTCTGTTTTGCTTTTCTGTACTTGTACTTCAGTTGCGTTGTATCGTATTGTAGTGTAACATGTTCTGGCTGTTTTATAGGAATTGTGACATGTTGTATCTTCACATATATATGACTGCTGGGTTCCCTTTTTGTTATCAGTTATCCATTTCAGTTATATATACTATTGTTGCTTCCGCTGTTGTTGTATGTTTTATTCTTTCCGTTGCGCTACACTTTGACAAATGAGGGCATAGTTTCCCCACTATCAGACCTGGGCCCTCGCTGCTAGTCGGCAGCCTCTAGCGTTTGGGGAAATGCGCTTTAGGTCATGTGGTGAACAGGGTTCGGGGCACCCATTACGTGGCACCCGAATTCAGGATGTTAAAAAGTGGTATCAAAGGCGTTCTTTTCTTTTACTTATTATTTGGAGCCTTAGTCAGGGATAGGATGGAAACGGTAGTTGGTAATAAGCTGTGCCCGGGCGTAGCTAACCCGTGTATAGGGAAAATCTAGTCTACCTCGTATTTTTTCAATTTTTCTGATTTTGAAAATTTTATAGTTGATTTGACTTCACCATTGGGTGACGCGCTTGTGATTGTGCTGTTATATTTTATCTATGGGTTATATTTAGTTGCAACCCGATGAGATGAGGGTGTTCCATCTCATGCATCATTTAGGAATATGCTAGAAATCACATGCCATGTATAGTTCCATGACATGTAGGTGCATTAGAATTTTCATATTGTTGTGATAGTTGTTGTGCTAGAATAGAATGCTATTGTGAAAGCTGCTTGATAAATACCTGCTAAGTGATAGGGTGTTTCGGTATGAGATGGTTTATAGAATGAACACCAAACTTTGGTTTTTAGGGAGTATGGTCCCCCATTTACCTGAATTCTGTGGATAATTGACTGTTATTTTATTATAACACAGATAAGATTCCAAACTTTGATTCGCGGAGAGTATGGTCTCTCACAGATCAGAATTTGGCACTTAGGTGTTGTTTTCGGTATTTTTTGGGTTCCGGTAAAGTTTCTGAGGCATACTGTCCGAAAAACCCAGTATACATGCCGTGTAGTACTTTAGACACGCCGTGTATGTTCTTCTGTTTGGGAAGAAAAATAAACTTTTTGAGTACACGCCATGTAGTCTCTTCCCGTGTCACAAACCGTGTGGGTGGTGACATGGGGGAGGGAAGAGTTTGGGGTGAACACGCCGTGTAGCTTATGTACACGTCGTGTAGTGTTGACCCGGTGTCTGTCGTGTAACTAAAAACATGGGCGGAGGAAACCTTAAGACATACACACCGTGTCCATTATAGAACACGTCGTGTAGTCTGACCTAGGGACCCGACCGTGTAACTAACAACACGGGTCGGTGTAATCCCTTCGAGTACACACCGTGTGTATATCGAACATGCCTTTTAGGGTGAGCCATGTGTCCGGCTGTGTAACTAACAACACGGGTCGACGAAGCTCATCTAGTACACGTCGTGTACCTATGGGACACGTCGTGTAGTCTTGTCCGAGGACAGACCGTGTGGAGTTAGTCGTGTGGCTGGGAAACAGGGTGGTGTAACACTCCGTGTAGTGTTAAGCCGAGTAGTCGGCCGTGTCACAAATGACACGGGCAGTTGGAAAATTTCACCATACACGCTGTGTAGATTATATACACATCGTGTAGTTTCTTTCAACGGGATCCGTGTGGCTTAGCCATGTAGAAGGACCCAGGAAAGGGAAAAGGAGTCAGGTACACGCCATGGAATCATTATACACGCCGTGTAGTCTTGTTTTGAAAATTTTGAAATGCATTCTTCCTCTTGTTCCCCTTGTGGTTCCTTCGCTTTTAATCTTTATAATCTTAAATCTAAGACGTGTTTTGACCTTGTAGTTTCATGCCTCCAAGACGATCGTGCATTGTTCACTAGGAGAGTGGCGATGATTATACTCCAGAGATGTTGGGACATGAGCTACCAGTGGATCCTCCAGCAGATCCACATGTGGCGTCAGCCGTTATACCGGACACAGGCATGGAGGCGCAGTTCTGTGAAGGTTTTATGCGGTTCATGCAGACCTTTCAGGGAGCACCTCCAACTGCCAAATCTATGGCCGATCTAACTCATATCTTCCAGCAGCAGCATCCACCTATGTTTTTAGGGGATGGCGGACCACAGGCTGCAGAGTCTTGGTTGGGGTCGATGCAAACTATTTTCGATCACCTTGAGATGCCTTCAGGGAAGAGGGTCAAGTTCGCGACGTATATGCTACGTGATTTTTCCAAGAGGTGGTGGGATGTTACCACCCAGATAGAGCATCATAGAGACATGACGTGGTAATATTTTCAGGTAGTCTTCTATGACTTCTTCTTTCCAGAGACGCTGAGGGCATATAGAGCTCGAGTGTTCATGAATCTGCAGCATGTTGTTGTGTTAGTGATGGATTATTCTGCTCGCTTTACTGAGCTTCAGCATTTTTCACCCATCCTGGTGGGTGATGCGACGTTGAGAGCCATACGCTTTGAGTATGGTCTCCAATATGACATCCGAGCACTAGTGAATGTTTTCAGGTTGCCTACTATACATGCTATTGTGAACCAGACACTGATTACAGAGAGGAACCTGCAGGAAGCTAGTGGTGCGGGCCACGGTGGTTCAACACCAGTTTCTGGTACTATTTCTAATAGTAAGAGGAAGAGACAGATGGACTTCTCTCAGGGTGGTAGTACCATCCAGAAGAATGCTTCAGGTGGCCAGGTCATGTGCTACCAGTGTGGTAAAGAGGGGCACAAGAGGTCAGAGTGTCCACAAGACCCATTGGAGTGCCGAGCTTGCGGTAGGATGGGTCATCTGTAGAGATTTTGTAGGGCGTTTCCACCGATGGCAAGTGAGAGGGGTTCTATTCAGACTTCACGTGCGGGAGTAGGACCAACAGCTTCCTACAAGTCAGGGAACTAGAATACATCAGGGCGTGCAGGTAAAGATGGTGTTCATGGCTATGTTAGCCAGACACCAGGATCTCAGAGGCTGCAGGGAGGGACAGCTCAGGGTAGCCAGGTTGTGTCGTAGGGCCGCGTCACTAAGCAGGCATATGCAGTGCAACAGACCCAACAGGAGCAGGATCCCGAACCTTCTACAGTCAGAGGTACTATTCTAGTATCTTCTATTTTATCTTCAGTACTTTTCGATATGGGTGAGACACATAGTTTCATATATGTACCTGTTGTGGGGATACTTGGTCTCTGTGTTTCTACTTCTTCTAATATCATGACTCTAGACACTCCGTTGGGGACTAGAACGGCTGGTGTGCATCAGTGCAAGGAGTGACACCTTGATGTTGGTGGGTGTCACTTTCTTTGGGACATCTATGTATTAGATATGAAAGATTATGACGTCATTCTCAGGATGGACTATTTGGTTCCCTTTCGAGCCTTTGTAGATTTCTATCATCGTAGGGTGAGTTCACGTCACCAGAGGGCGGACAGTTTCTAGATAAGGGCTAATGGGATGTTCAGGCGAGTCGATCTGGGACAGAGCATCGTGGGAGAGGTGGAGTCACAGCTTGTATTTCTAGCTTATATCTAGATGATCAGGGGACTTTTTAGATGGATTTCCCTCCAGTGGTTGATCGTTTCAAGTATGTCTTCCCGAATGACTTTTCGGGTCCACCTCTGGAGCGAGAGGTGGATTTCTCTTTTGAGCTTATTCCAGGAGCAGCACCGGTGTCCATTCCTCCTTATAGGATGGCTACACCAGAGTTGTAGAAGCTCAAGAGGCAGTTAGAGGAGTTACAAGCAAAGGGTTTTATCCGACCCAGTACTTCTCTGTGGGGTTCTCCGGTCCTTTTTGTGAAGAAGACAGACGGTACCCTCAGACTCTGTGTGGATTATCGGAAGCTGAACCAGTTTACTGTTAAGAACCGATATCCCATGCAAAGGATTGATGATCTTTTTGATCAACTTCATGGGGCACGACTATTCTCGAAGATTTACATGAGGTAAGGATATCATCAGCTGTGCGTGAGACCATCAGATATACCAGTTACAGTATTTCAGAGCAGATATGGTTTGTACGAGTACTTGGTTATGTCGTTTGGACTCACGAACGCACCAGTGATTTTCATGGATTTGATGAATTGTGTGTTCCATCCTTATTTGGATTCTTTTGTGGTAGTATTCGTGGACGAAATATTAGTGTAATCTCACACTCGACATGACCATTCCACCCATCTTGAGATCGTATTGAGTACACTAAGAGAGCATCGGCTGTATGCTAAGCTCTCAAAGTGCCACTTTTGGATGGACCAGATTCACATCCTCGGTCATATCATCTCATAGGTAGGAGTTGCAGTAGACCCAGAGAAGGTGAGAGCAGTAGTTTCCTGGGAGCATCCTAAGAATGTGTTTGAGATACGGAGTTTCTTAGGGATGGCTGGTTACTACAGACGCTTTATACAGGACTTCTCCCACTTAGCAGCACCATTGATGGGTCTGACTAAGAAGGGTGTGAAGTTTGTCTGGTCAGAAGCTTGTGAGATAGCCTTTCAGGACCGGAAGGGAAGGTTGACATCAGCACCATTCTTGATACTCCCAGATCAGGGGAAGATATATACAGTTTACTGTGATGTATCAGGTATTGGGCTGGGAGCAGTGTTGATGTAGGAAGATTGAGTCGTTGCGTACGGGTCTCGGCAATTGAGTCCACATGAGAGGAATTATCCGACACATGATCTCGAGTTGGTTACGGTTGTGCATGCGTTGCGTTGTTGGAGACACTATCTGTTGGGAGAACATTTTTTGGTTTTCACTGACCACAAAAGTCTCAAGTATATCTTTACTCAGCGTGAATTGAATCTGAGGCAGCAAAGGTGGGTCGAATACCTTCAGTCCTTAGAATTTGAGCTTGCCTACACACCTGGTAAGGGTAATGAAGTAGCTGATGTACTGAGCAGGAAGACGCAGATACAGGCTGTGCAGGAGGCCAGTGATGAGTGGAAGATCAAGGCTTTGTTCTCTGAGATGCATTTGGAGGTTCATGATAGTCAGGGGAAAACTTATCTTTCGTCTTTATCTGTGACTTCTACCCTCCTGGATAGAGTGAGGATGAGACAGCTATCTGATTCAGAAGGCCTAGTTCTATGGGATTCGGTGGAAATTGAGGACCCTTCTCTTGGATGGATGATAGGTGATGAAAAAATTCTGCGTTTCCATGGATGATTATGGGTTCCATAGGATATACGCAAGGAGCTGATGTGAGAGTTTCATGCTTCAGCTTGGGAAGTTCATCCCGGGGTTTCCAAGATGTACTGAGACTTGAGACGTCGGTACTGGTGGTTGGGTATGAAGAGTGATGTAGCTGGTTTTGTTACGAGGTGTTCCACCTGTTAGCGGGTGAAGGCGGAACATCAGAGACTAGCCGGACTATTGCAGCAGTTACCTATCCCTGAGTGGAAATGGGATGACATCGCGATGGACTTCATGACTGGTTTATCGAGGTCACCTCGAGGCAATGATGTCTTATGGGTTTTTAGAGACCCGAAGCTCAATGTACATCGACATTACAATACTTTTGCGGAATGCTTAATACATAACAAAAACAGACACCGAAGGACCATAATAGTTTAGTGTCTTTGGAAACTCAGAACGTAATCTTCTAATCTTGGTGAAAAATCTTCAACATCTCCCATAAAAATCTTCCCCTTTTGGTTTTCTTACCTAAAACCTTTCTTTAAATCCTGGGGAAAGGAAAACATAAAAAGGGGTGAGATCAAATGCCTAGTAAGGATAAACATAGAGAACATAAAACAATCAATAAACATTTGAATGCAAAAACTTGAACATAAATTCTAAACATCAAAATCTTGAGCAAAGACATGAATCTTGGAAGTACGTAAGGAATATATCATAAGGGAACATCAATCATGATAAAATAGTATGGGAATAAAGCATGTGATTGTGGCAACCATTAAGCACATGATATGATTTCCATAGTATCCAAGGCATTGCTTCTAAGACCATCTTAGTGGACAAAGTCCCTTTCTAAATTGAGTTCACTCCTCGTTCCAGTCTTGTATTACTGAACCAGATTAACTTACCATTCTAGCCATGTCTATCTCATGAGATATAAATCTTTACCCAATGCATTGGAGGGAGATATAGGTCCCACCCATCTCATAATGAAATCATTCTTACTTGTGCCACAAAATAAACTTAAAACATTCATCATAACCCAAAGAATAAAATGGGTTTCATAAACATCATCCCATCATCTCATAATCCATATAAAACTAATGGACATTTCATCATAAGAATAGTGAAACCATGTAAATCATAGAGACATTAAACTTGAAACATACACATATGAAATAATGTCATCTTAGATGGAAAATGGTTTTGATAAAACATTTGAAATGAATTCTTGGGGAAAATATCCTTTCTTTTTCAAAATCATTTTCTTTTCAAAAAATTCCATAAAATTTTAAAAGAAAATGGTTTTGTTGAAAATAATCATGCAATCTTGTATAGGAATTTTCGTGAAAATGAGGCGTTATGAAACCGTAAAAATCCGTTCATTCCGTATAAGTTAAAAAATAACATTCTCCCCGTACTTTTGTCGGAAAAGTCAAAAATTACCTCGTATGGTAAAAAAATATTCCTTACATACCTTGTAGTAAAAGTCAAAAATGGTTAAAAAGGACTTTAAACATACATGAAACCATTTTTAGGAAACAATGACATGGATGATAACAATAACCCCAGTAAATACTTACGAATAAACAATCTCGGATAAGAACGAGATTGGAATAGTTATCCCTTACCTTAGGTCTGATATGCTTCGTACATATCCGAACATCCTGTATAATGATTTAAATAATTTCATTGACTTATTACAGAATCATATTCACTGTAATGATATCATATACGGTTCACTTATGACTTTATATTACCTGTTCTTTTGTAAATTTCATGTTAAAGCAATGTTTTGGGTAAAACGTTTTATTTATCGTACGTGTTTGGACTTGTTGTTCTTGATATTATTACTACTTATATCATGATTTAATTACTTCCAGAATGTAAATCATGATATATATATCATATATATTCAGTATATATATATAATATATAGATAAATGAAATTAAATACACCGTTCATGGAGACGGTAGGTCGTACGTACGCATGAACGTTGTTTTCTTTTCCTTATTGACTTGAATGGAAGTAAGTAGATGATATATATATATATATGTATACATAAATCCAGTAGCTTCATTATGTCATATATTTCATTATTATTCATTATATATACTTTATAATCATTCTTGAATGGTTAATCGTGGAAAATGAATCTCATCGCGTTCGTGGAGACGGTAGTCCGTATGTACGCACGAGCGATGATATATTTTCCATGATCATGGAATTGTATTGTATAATATTACAGAATCAATATCACTTTACAATAACCATATATAGTTATTTATTTACACCATTATACCCATCTATGTAAGGTGGTGGTGGAAAAAACTGATTACACCACGGCGTGGAGACGGTATTCCGTACGTACGCACGCGTGGTGATTTCATTTTATGTAGGATGGATAGAAGGTAAAATAGGGTTGTTTAATATTTATAATAACATATCAGTATATAATTTATACTGATGTTATTACTTCATAATGAAACAACTAAAGAAGATGAATTAGAAGAAGAAATAAAGTTGAAAGAATCGGTAACGGACATTACCTCTTCTTTGAAGCGCCTCTTCTTAACCTCCTTTTAGGGAACTAAAGATGGTCTCTAAAGAAGACCAGGACCTATAGGATGCTTCTAGAGAAGTGGATAAGAGAAATTGGAAGGTTTTGGCCAATCTTGAAGGCTCAAAGTTGTGTGAGGAAGAGAGGGAGTAGGTTCCCTTTTATAAGGGAGGAGAGGGGCACCTTTGGAAAAACTAAAAATATTATTTTATTATAAAGTCATATTCGGTTTTCAATAGCTCCAAATTGATTGATTTTGAAGATAAGGTGGGTATGGGTAGATATCTTCTCATCCAATAGAATTTATACAAGTTTAGATTTCTATTTGAACCTTATCATTTAGATTTAACTTTAAGTTAAATAATTTTACTTTTACCGTGTCTTCTTGTTTTCTTACACTATAAGGTTAATAAATTTACTATAACAAGCCAAACGAACCCCAAGTTGTTTATTATTAATATATATAACCTTATATAAGTCATTCGGCCGAACCTTAGATTTTTAGGAATAAAATAACAACTAATAATATAATATTTGTTTTAAAAACTATTTTATGTCAATTTTGACACTATTTGGTAATTGATTTTTGTGAAAATCATAACAGCATGATTAGTTCGAAAAAAGTTAATTAAATCAATAATAACATGTCATATTAACCTATATGATTATTTTAATTCATAAAAAGTCTCAAATTACATTTATTTGGGTATTTATAACATCAATTATGTTAATATTTCATTAATAAGATAATTACTGCATCATCATTGTGTCATAAATAAATTAAATTATTTAATGTTTAAATGGTATAAATAAAATACCATTATGTAGGAAATATCTTTATGTTTCTAATGAATATTTATAGTCTAATTTATCTTATGTATAACCCTATATTAAAAATGAATTAGTTATTAAACTTTGATTTTAACTATTTTAACCCTTCTTTAAATAAATTAATAATAAATGTCCTAATCTACCCCAAGTGGACCTAAATGGTCATATTTTATTCCTAAGGTTGTTTTTGGTCGAATTACACTTATCCAATAGAATTAGGACATGTTTTAGTATAATAATAATATCATTTTTACCTTTAATTACCCTATTTTACTTTTAACCGTGGTAAAAAAAAGTAAAAAGTTACTATTCACCAAAAAATATTTTCATCTCATTGAACAAAATTTTAGTCCTAGATATTAACCGTGTCACTCAGATTTTTGAAATTCCACTCACAGAAGAGGTAAAATTATGTTTTATGTGAATTTCCAAATTCTCCTAGGAGGTGGGTAAAAGATGGTGAAAAGTTCAATAAAATTTTTATATATCTAAAATCTTTATAAAATTACTCTGATGAATTACATTGAACTTATATAGGTATTATGTATCAATTTTGACCTAAAATAAATTTAAATAAAATAAATAATTATTTAAATTAAAAGTCGGTTTTTAAATAGTAACCATTTTCACTATTCATCAAAAATTGAAAGTTTTCAGAAAAAATACCAAAAATTCACCCTAGGCTAATTTCGATATTCCAAATCCAAAAATGAAGTCCATTTCAAAGGATAAAAATTTATAAAATTTTAAAAAGTGGGTATTACTATTCATAACGGCTAGTTTATATAACATATCGTTGTTTAGCGAAACTTGGTATTGCGTATAACACACGCTATCATGGAAGGTCGTGATTGCGTGTAATGCAAGCCAAGTCAGGGATGCGTGTTGTGCAAGCTCATTTTGGTGTAGCGTACAACACAAGACATTAATGAAATTAAAAATAATATTTTTCATAAAATCTCGGGGTGTTACATTCTACCCCCCTTAAAATGAATTTCTCCCTCGAAATTCGTCAGGCTTATAAATGGTTTACTACTCAAAAGTTTCTTTGATAGAAACCCACATCGTAAAAAGGAATACCAAAACCAATCTTTAAAAACTAAAGTATGAAACGTAACGGTTACCCAAATTAACTAATCACTGTGTTTCCATGTAGGAGAACATAGGTGAAAATATGGATATGGAAGAGAAATCTAACCATCATGTTCTGATGGAGAGTGGTAGAGAACATGGCTATGAAAAAGCCAACAATCACAAAGTCATAACTTTTTGATGATCTAAGGTACCATCTGATTCATCGGATATAAGGGCACTAGGACAACATTTTTGTTTTTCAAGATCATTTCCCTAAAATTGACAAATTTGAATTAAAAGAAATACTTACTTTATTTTGGTATAATCTCACCGTTG
Source organism: Viscum album (assembly GCA_963277665.1). Taxonomy (NCBI): domain Eukaryota; kingdom Viridiplantae; phylum Streptophyta; class Magnoliopsida; order Santalales; family Viscaceae; genus Viscum; species Viscum album. The sequence goes on from OY728160.1 coordinate 1,996,401,344, forward strand.
TTCGTGACTTGAACAATTTAAACTTCATCTCTTAAAGAAATGAAGTTGAATTTTTCATTCGTGAAGTGTTAGCAGATCATGTGATAGAATGATGGGTCATTCCATATGTCTCAAACAAAAGGTTAGCAAAAGTTATCAAATATACATAAATCCATCTATGGTGATGTTAATCATATATGATTCCAAATATTGACTTATACTTCATCTATCATACTACTTAATAAAACTAGTTTCTACTAACCAGGGACTTCCTGTAGGCCAGTGGTAGGCGATAAAGGCCTGTCGCACTTCAGTTGTGGGTTCGATTCCCGCATCTTTGTCTGACGCGATGAGTTGTCGCCCATCCTGCAGGTTGTCCTTTTTCTAAAACTACATTATTATAACATTCCATAAATAATATCGAGAAAATTTCTAGCCTTAAACAATACTATATGATGTCTAACTTAATCTATTCCAATCTTTAGGCTTACCCAAACTCACAGTATAAGGAAAAAGATTGATAGAGAGGTCATCTACCATGCATGTAAATACCGTCATTTATGCCCATATATCATAAGATATGTCTTTTTGGTCAAATTCCAAACATTCGAATGCCTTAATCATGTATTCTCTTGAAAAATGAATACCCATTGAACCTTAGTGAAAACATGAGTGCTGTCAAAATTTAACTCTTTCCACATACCAAAATCCAAAAATTCTATATACTCAAACCATGATATAACTTTTTTCTTATATCAGTCATAAGCTCATGAATATTTTCAAACATTTCATTTTCTCCTTATCCCTTCATTATGTGCATTTCATCTTCTTTCCAAAAATATGTCAATAACTTTCTATGGTTACCGGTACCATAAAATTATTGAAAACCACAATAGAATAATACAAAAATATTCCAATATACCATAAAAGTACCGAAACAACATTATTCTGGAATACCAATACATAAACACTTCAATCCATCTTCTTCAATGATTGTCATGGAGTAAGTCCTTCCTTGATTTAGAAGTAACCTCTTAGGTCAGGGCATTGAGTTGGGTAATGCCCATGTTCTCCACAAATAAGACATTGAACTCCATAACAGTCTTTCACTCTATGACCCTTTTCTCCACACAGATAACATCTTCCCCTACATTTGTGGTATTCCTCAAGGTTATTCTTCCCTTCTTTAGAAATCTCAATCTTCCTTTCTCTATGCTCCTCACCATGAAAACATGCATAAAATTCCATCTTCCTCTTATTTGATGACTTAGGAATACCACCAAAGTTTACCTTTTTAATCATATATCGTGATGACTGATTCAGCATAATCACAATATCATTCTCTCTAGGTATTACATAATTTTTGTGATCACAGTCACCAATTTTTCCATCGGAATCAACGTTAACTGAATTCTTTCTCGTTCCCTCCATTGACTAAAACCAGAAAACATAGTGTAAGAAATAGTTAAAATAACAAGGAACCACATAATCATTAAAATTCACTTATGGAATGTCTAACTAATCAAACATTTTTTAATCCAAGACACCTTAGGTTCACCCTAGGTTATTCATGATCGTCAACATAACTCTAGGACTGTAGCCTATAGTTATACTAAACCTTAGGGACATCCCTAGTCATACTGTATAAATATCTCTAGGGATTTCACTAAAATTTTCGCATCCTAGTTTCCAAAGGTTGACTAAACCTTTCCTCTGATACCAACTGTAGATACCAAAAGCTTGACATACATTGACATAACAATAATTTTGCGAAATGCTTAATACATAACAAAAACAGACACCGAAGGACCGTAATAGTTTAGTGTCTTTGGAAACTTGGAACGTAATCTTCTAATCTTGGTGAAAGATCTTCAAAATCTCCCATAAAGATCTTCCCCCTTTGGTTTTCTTACCTAAAACCTTTCTTTAAATCTTGGGGAAAGGAAAAAATAAAAAGGGGTGAGCTCAAACACCCAGTAAGGATAAACATAGAGAACATTAAACTATCCATAAACATTTGAATGAAAAAACTTGAACATAAATTATAAACATCAAAATATTGAGCAAAGACATGAAGCTTGGAAGTACGTAAGGAATATATAATAAGGTAACATCAATCATGATAAAATAGCATGGGAATAAAACATGTGATTGGGGAAAACCATTAAGCACATGATCTGATTTCCATAGTAGCCAAGGCATTGCTGCCAAGACCATCTTAGTGGACAAAGTCCCTTTCTGAATCGAGTTCACTCCTCATTCTAGTGCTATATTACTGAACCAGATTAACTTACCGTTCCAACCATGTCTATCTCATGAGATATAAATCTTTACCCAATGCATTGGAGGGAGATATAGGTCCTACCCATCTCATAATGAAATCATTCTTACTTGTGCCACAAAATAAACTTAAAACTTTCATCATAACCCAAAGAATAAAATGGGTTTCATAAACATCATCCCATCCTCTCATAATCCATATAAAACAAATGGACATTTCATCATAAGAAAAGTGAAACCTTTCAAATTATAGAGACAATAAACTTGAAACATACACATATGAAATAATGTCATCTTAGATAAAAAATGGTTTTGATAAAACATTTGAAATGAATTCTTGAGGAAAATATCCTTTCTTCTTCAAAATCATTTTCTTTTCAAAAAATTACATGCAATTTTAAAAGAAAAGGGTTTTGTTGAAAATAATCATGCAATATTGTATAGGAAGTTTCATGAAAATGAGGCGTTATGAAACCGTAAAAATCCGTTCACGCCGTATAAGTTAAAAAATAACATTCTCCTCGTACTTTTGTCGGAAAATTCAAAAAGTACCTCGTATGGTAAAAACAATATTCCTTACATACCTTTTAGTAAAAGTCAAAAATGGTTAAAAAGGACTTTAAACATACATGAAACCATTTTTAGGAAACAAGGACATGGATTATAACAATAACCCCAGTAAATACTTACGAATAAACAATCTTGAATAAGAACGAGATTGGAATAGTTATCCCTTAACTTAGGTCCAATATGCTTCGTACAAATCCGAACCTCCTGTATAATGATTTAAATAATGTCATTGACTTATTACAGAATCATATTCATTGTTATGATATCATATACGGTTCACTTATGACTTTATATTACCCGTTCTTTTGTAAATTTCATGTTAAAGCAGCGTTCTGGGTAAAACGTTTTATTTATCGTACGTGTTTGGACTTGTTGTTCTTGATATTATTACTACATAAATCATGATTTAATTACTTCCAGAATGTAAATCCTGACATATATATATCATATATATTCAGTATATATATATAATATATAGATAAATGAAATGAAATACACCGTTCATGGAGACGGTAGGCCGTACGTACGCATGAACGCAGTTTTCTTTTCCTTATTGACTTGAATGGAAGTAAGTATATGAAATATATATATATATATATATATATATATATATGTATACATAAATCCAGTAGCTTCATTATGTCATATATTTCATTATTATTCATTATATATACTTTATAATCATTCTTGAATGGTTAATCATGGAAAATGAATCTCATCGCGTTCGTGGAGACGGTAGTCCATACGTACGCACGAGCGATGATATCTTTCCCATGATCATGGAATTTTATTGTATAATATTACAGAATCAATATCACTTTACAATAACCATATATAGTTATTTATTTACACCATTATACTCATCCATGTAAGGTGGCCGTGGAAAAACTGATTACACCACGGCGTGGAGACGGTATTCTGTACGTACGCACGCGTGGTGATTTTGTTTTCCGTAGGATGGATAGAAGGTGAAATAGGGATGTTTCATATTTATAATAAAATATCAGTATATAATTGATACTGATGTTATTACTTCATAATGAAACAACTAAAGAAGAAGAATATGAAGAAATAAAGTTGAAAGAATCGGTAACGGACATTACCTCTTCTTTGAAACACCTCTTCTTAACCTCCTCTTAGGCAACTAAATATGGTCTTTGAAGAAGACCAGGACCACTAGGATGATTCTAGGTAAGTGGAGAAGAGAAATTGGCAGGGTTTGGCTGAGATTTAAGGCTCAAAGTGGTGTGAGGAAGAGATGGAGGAGGTGCCCTTTTATAAGGGAGGAGAGGGGCACCTTGGGAAAAACTAAAACTATTATTTTATTATAAAGTCATATTCAGTTTTTAATAGCTCCAAATTGATTTGTTTCTAAGCTAAGGTGGGGATGGGTTGAAATTTTCTCATCCAATAGAATTTAGACAAGTTTAGGTTTCTATTTTAAACTTATCATTTAGATTTAACTTTAAGTTAAATAATTTTACTTTTACCGTGTCTTCTTGTTTTCTTACACTATAAGGTTAATAAATTTAATATAACAAGACAAACGAACCCCAAGTTGTTTATTATTAATATATATGACCTTATATAAGTCATTTGGCCGAACCTTAGATTTTTATGAATAAAATAACAACTAATAATATAATATTTGTTTTAAAAACTATTTTATGTCAATTTTGACACTATTTGGTAATTGATTTTTGTGAAAAACATAACAGCATTATTAGTTCGAATAAAGTTAATTAAATCAATACTAACATGTCATATGAACCTGAAAATTTATTTTAATTCATAAAAAGTCTCAAATTACATTTATTTGGGTATTTATAACATCAATTATGTTAATATTTCATTAATAAGATAATTATTGCATCATCATTGTGTCATAAATAAATTAAATTATTTAATGTATAAAAATTATAAATAAAATACCATTATGTAGGAAATATTTTTAGCTTTCTAATGAATACTTATAGTCGAATTTATCTTATGTATAACTCTATATTAAAAATGAATTATTTATTAAACTTTGATTTTATCTATTTTAACCCTTCTTTAAATAAATTAATAATAAATGTCCTAATCTACTCCAAGTGGACCTAAATGGTCATATTTTATTCCTAAGGTTGTCTTTGGCCGAATTACACTTATCCAATAGCATTAGGACATGTTTTAGGGTAATAATAATATCATTTTTAGCCTTAATTACCCTATTTACTTTTAACCGTGGTAAAAAAAAGTAAAAAGTTACTATTCACCAAAAAATATTTTCATCTCATTGAACCACATATTAGTCCTCGATATTAACTGTGTCTCTAGGATTTTTGAAATTCCACTCACAGAAGCGGTAAAATTATGTTTTATGTGAATTTCTAAATTCTCCTAGGAGGTGGGTAAAAGACAGTGAAAAGTTCAATAAAATTTTTATATATCTAAAATTATTATAAAATGACTCCAATGAATTACATTGAACTTATATAGGTATTATGTATCAATTTTGACATAAAATAAATTTAAATAAAATAAGTAATTATTTAAATAAAAATTCGGTTTTTAAATAGTAACACAGTGTTTTCAATATTCATCCAAAATTGAATGTTTTCAGAAAAAATACCAAAAATTCACCCTAGGCTAATTTCAATATTCCGAATCCAAAAATGAAGTCCATTTCAAAATATAAAATTTATAAAATTTTAAAAAGTGGTTATTACTATTCATAACAGCTAGTTTATATAACATATCGTTGTTTAGCGAAACTCGGTATTGCGTACAACACACGCTATCATGGAAGGTCGCGATTGCGTGTAATGCATGCCAAGTCAGGGATGCGTGTTGTGAAAGCTCCTTTTGGTGTAGTGTACAACACAAGACATTAATGAAATTAAAAAGAATATTTTTCATAAAATCTCGGGGTATTATAGGGTTGTTGTGGACAGACTCACGAAGGTAACTCACTTTTTGCCGATCAAGGAGACCTACAGAGTTGACGAGCTCAGGGAGTTATATATTCGAGAGATCTTATGTCTTTATGGGGTTCCTCATTCTATCGTTTCAGATAGGGAATCCCGTTTTACGTCTCGTTTCTAGCAGAGTTTTCAGAGGGCACTGGGTACACAGGTGCATCTGAGCACGGCTTATCACCCTCAGACAGATGGCCAGTCAGAGCGTACGATACAGGTTCTTGAGGACATGATACATGCATGCGTCCTAGACTTTGGGGGATCTTGGGAGAAGCACATACCCTTAGTCAAGTTTGCCTACAATAAAAGTTTTCATGCAACTATCGAGATGGCACCATACAAGGATTTATATGGTAGGCCATGTCGATCACCTTTGTGCTGGTTAGAGGCAGGTGAGGCAACTTTACTGGGACCATGTCTCGTATAGAAGACTTCTGAGCAGGTCCAGTTGATTCAGAAGTGGATGGATACCGCTCAGTCTCGTCCGAAGTCTTATGCTGATCGCCGCAGATTACCCTTGGAGTTCGTGGTCGGGGATCAGGTTTTCTTGTGTGTTTCTCCGAGGTTGGGACACAGGAGGATCATGAGAACAGGGTTAACTTTCACCGAGGTATGTGGGGCCATTTGAGATTTGGGAGAGAGTCGGGCCGGTTGCCTATCGGTTGCAGTTACCACAGAGGTATCGGGACATGCACGACGTCTTCCATGTATCTCAGTTGCGCCACTATCATTCAGACATGTCTCACGTCTTTCATCCAGAGGAGGTTTAGCTTCATATGGATGCGTCCTTTGAGGAGCATCCGATTCGTATCGTTGATAGAATCACGAAGGTTCTCCGAGGCCGGTCAGTTCCTCTCGTACGGGTGCTATGGCAGCATGACCGAGTGCAAGACAAAACCTGGGAGTGGGAGACCGACGTACGTGCTCAGTGGCCAGAGTTGTTCATGGTTATATCTTCACCACCCTTGGAAGGGCAATTCGGGGATGAATTGCTTTAAGGGGGAAGGTTGTAAGAACCCGGTTCTTATTTTGAGGTACGAGTTTCTTCTATTCTCTTTTCCTGAAGTGTTTTTGAGTAAATAAGGAAAATGGGGAAAAAACCCAAATTTTGGACGTACACGCCATGTACTTTTCCACACACCATGTACTTTTGGCTGTGTGGGACGAGTACACAAGGCGTGTGGCCATGTCAGTGACGAAGGGTGTAAAGACCGACTATACGTCGTGTAGTGGTCCCTTATACATTGTGTAGTCAGTCGGTAGGCGAATAGTAATACGATGGCCAGCTGCGCGTCAGAACACATCATGTACTCAAGGAGACATGTCGTGTAGTCATGTCAGTAGGTGAACAGTGCCACACTGGCGGGAAACCGCCAGAGGAACAGTTAAAAAATGATAAGTACACGCAGTGAACTTGGAAATACACGTCGTCTACTTTGTTTTTTTTCACTTAAAATGGGAAGTAGCCTCCCCTGTTCACAAGGAAGGCTTAGAACTGAACCGGATCTTGGGAGGGGATGACCGAATTTTCGAGGATTCGTCGATCGCGAACCTGGAATCCGATTCCGCCTCAATCGATCTCATTGGAACCGTATGGGTAAGAACTTCCTTCTACAGGTGTGTCTCTTGACAATTATTCCTCTAATTGAAGTTATTTAAGTTTGAACAGATTTTATTCCAACCCAGATCTATGTCATATTTTGGTGTTTCTGAAAACGACGTTCACGTATATCGTTCGTTGGCGTTTAAGGTAGGTGGTTTGGTGTTTATTTTCCAACTGTCATGCGTTTTTGTGTGTTTTTGAGCTAAGAACCCATATTTTGGGTGTCTTGTGGCTGAGTCCATGGCTATTTTAAACACCTATAATTGAATAGGTAATTACTTATGATAATAAACTGTTGTTTGGGATCGTTGCTTGGATCCAGGACCACCCCAGGGGTGTGTTCCTCTGTTTAGCCGTTTGGCCAGGATACCCGAGGGTATACCTTTAATGTAATGATTTTATAATTTCCTTGAGAGGAATTTCTTGTTAATTCTTGTTTACATGTTAGGCTTGGACCGGTTACCTGTTTAGCCTGAGGGAATATTTGTGATTAGCCTGTGGGCACTATACTATTAGCCTGTGGGCAACTTCTTCCGTGCCTATGGGCAGTTGATTCTGTGCCTATGGGAAACTTCTTCCGTGCCTATGTGCAGTTGATTCTGTGCCTGTGGGCGACACTTCTTATGCCTATGGGAAATATCCGTATTCCTGTGGGTAGATTCATGTGTTGGTTTCTCTTTACCCAAGGGTAGGAGTTTACGTGTCTGAGGACATTGGCTAGTTACTTAGAATGTTCACTGTGGTGATATTTTTAAATTTAATGATTAAATGATATTAAAATGGAAATATAATTGGTTAAGTTAGTTACTTTTCAGTACTGATTACTTTATTTCATTTTACTACTGCACACTATTGTTACATGCTTTCACACAGTTGGGCATGGGCCTTTGGTGGGGGCCTACTGGGAATTTATTTCTCACACCCTTTTTGGGTCATTCTTTTCGGCCCAAACAGATAACGTTTCTACAGGTGTGGATAGGGGAAAGAGTCCATATACAAGTACTTGATTGATGTTGGGGTGTAGGAGTGCATGGGACCGAGCCTAGGCTTGCGATGCCGCTGGCTGTCTGTTTTTCTTGTCTATACTTGTACTTCAGTTGCGTTGTATCGTATTGCAGTGTAACATGTTCTGGCTATTTTATAAGAATTTTGACATACTATATCTTCACATATATATGACTACTGGGTTCCCTTTTTGTTATCAGTTATCCATTTAGGTTATATATATTGTTTCTTCTTCCGCTGTTGTTGTATGTTTTATTCTTTCCGCTGCGCTATACTTTAACAAATGAGGTCATAGTTTCCCCACTATCAGACCTGGTCCCTCGCTGCTAGTCGGCATCCTCTACCGATTGGGGAAATGCGCTTGAGGTCACGTGGCGAACCAGGTTCGGGGCACCCATTTCATGGCACCCAGATCTGGGGCGTTACATATGATATAGATGTGATTAACTTATAGTTAATGATGTAGTTCTACCTAATGGATCGTGCATAAGATATGTCATGATTTGTCCAATAACTAAGATGGTATGAGGATCATATGTTGGTCATGACCTTAGCTTCCCTAGGGATTTCCCCATGGTTCTTACTTTATATTTCATGTTCACATGCCTTTTCCATTCTTGGTTAAAAAATTAATGTAATTTTCATGCTTCAATCCTTTAAAAATAATGAAAGTATAATTTTATATACTTTATTTTCAAAATATCATCTTGATATTTATCCAAAAATAATCTCTCATGAAAGACTGGGTGGGATCCTACTGGTCTAGTTGTGTTCACACCTTAAAAACACCCAATGAGTGTATATAGACATTATTTTTGATGAATTTAAGTAAAGTTAAGGTGTCACTTCAGGGTGGTGGGTATTCTTGTTACTGAAGCTTGGGATTCTCATTGTGACATGGTGGGAATGAATCCCCCCCCCCCGTTATTATATTATGGATAATAAATTATGTTGTATATGATTAATGTTTTGTTTTCTTGATAATTTATTTATATTATGGGATTTCAATGAGTATTGTTTTGGTTCTAGTTATTTGAGTGCATGAATTTTTAAAGTATGGTGAGGTCATGTTGGATTATCAATCAATTCCCACTTGATGGTTTATTGGGAAAAATGTTCCCAAAGTATGTTTATTGATTCTCAGGAACTAGTTGTGAGTCGGTGGGGATCAGGAATGCCCTTCGATCATTTCAAAAACCCAAATTGAGTGCTTGGGTCAGGGGTATCTCAAGTTGGTTCTTGAAAATCTGGTATTAAAGCCCAGTTTTGGTTTTTGTTATTTAGAAAAAACAAGCTAGATAAGAGATGGGATTGTAAGAATTCATGAGGTAGGTATAAAGGGGTGTTTGGTCAACAATATTTGTATTAAATCATTAGTTTCTAGTGGTTGTTTTGAATATGGTTTTTGATTAAACCCATGAGTTACGACAATTTTTTCTCAAGTATGGTACTTCGTCTCCAATACATGGACTCAGGGATAGAAGTTTATAAAATAATGGGTTACTTGTTTTATTTACACCTTTTTTCTATAGTTTATAATTATTAATTAATTTTAATGAAATTTTTATGGTTTTAGTTTGTATAATTTATTAATTTTGATATTTTCCTTATTATTTATTTGATTTTATATAGTACCATGCCTCCTCGAAAAATCTCATTGAAGTGGTGGTTCGAATGCACCGATCTTTAAACCAAGGATAGGGACCTGGCCATTATCAGGATAAATAATCTGGTTTAGGTTAAATAAAAGATCAATCTTAGGAATTACTCCATTATTATCCCTATCCTTCTATGGAATCAATGTTCCTTAGGATAAAGAGGATTGGTTAAAAATTAAATATAGTTTTTTTATTTTCTTAAGACCCTAGAATCTATTAAAGTAAAGTGTGTCAATTTAATGCTTGAAGGTCACAACTATAAATAGTAGGGGTAATTATTTTAGGATAAGAAACATAAGAACATGGAATGTAATGATTTTAAGGTGATGTTTATCCAGCAGTTCTACCCAAACATGATGTCCCTAGAAAATTATTGGTAGTTCATGTTCTTTCAATAAGGTAGCCAAACTATTATGGAATATTCCAACTAGTTTGATGTGATTATCTATTTTTCTATTGCAATGGTTTCAAATGATAAATTGAAAGCTCATAGATTCAAAATGGGCCTTCAAACAGACATCTGATCTCAAATATTTCTCCTAGATATTTTTAATTATGATAAGGTAATAAGATGATCCTTGATAGTGAAGATAAACTATGAAGGGGTGTCAAGGCTGATTAGAAATGGAAATGGCTCTAGGAACCCATCCTAGTTTTCATCATTAGCTTATATGGGTAGTGGGTCTCTTTCCTGCTACTAGTATGAAAAGACTGTGCACATATGATCTTGATGAACAATATCCCCTAAGTCTTTTCACAAATTTAGGAACTTGTTCCATCTATATAAATTTTATACATCCAACCCTTATCCCTGAAGTGGTCAAGGATCTTCAACTCCTGGGGGTTTGTAACTCAGTTTGTTGCCTCTAAGGAAACAGGGCCTCGATCTCATGGGCGTGAAGGCAAGACTGTTTTGTCTTATGGGTAGAGAAATCTAAGTATTAAGCTCCATGTTTGTTTTATGTCTCAAACTCATTCAGTGGTGAATCATTTTCATGCGGTAAAGAGAGTTCTTGTGTAACATCATGAGTTTTAATAAAAGATTTATTTATTTTTATTAAAAAATTAATTCAATGTTAGTCATAATAATAAAACAAAATTGTAAATTAATATTAAATTAATAATTAATAAAATAAATAAATAAATGAAGAATTTATAATGAAAATTTATTAAATAAGATTTTTACTAGTTAATTTTATCAAGTTTCCAACAACTAGAATATGTTTTAATATAATTGAGTTTCTTTAATTTTAAAATTATTGACATGAAATAATATTTTAATTATAAAAATTTTATTTTAGTAAATTAACACCTAAAACAAAATGATTTAGAAATATAAATACTTAAATTTATATAAGTCAATTCCATTAATTAACTTTTCTAGTTAGATTTTTACAACATTTATAGTTGTAATTAAAATTGTATATTTATATATATTTATAAAGTTATGTTTAAAACATATAAAAAAAATTATACTTATATAAGAATAATTAAATATAAATCAATTTATAAAATATATAAATGGTATTATGATAATTGTTAAAATATATGTGTGAGTATTAATTTAAATTATGTGAAAATTATAAAATTTAAATTATTAATTTAATAAATAAATAAATTTTTGAAATGAAATATATATATATATATATATTAATATAAAAGAAATCATAAATGGTAATAAGAAACGTCTAAAATTTGATAAAACCATAAATTGAAGTTAAAAAATTGATTATATTATATGAATATTATATATATTAATATTATTATATAAAATAAAAAAATGTTGAACATCAAGATAAGAGGTTTGTGGGTGTAACGACCCAATGTTTTATCAATGAAATTACCTTATTATAATTATGTATTATAGTATAATCATATAATATTACTTATAGAACACAATAAAAACCTTGTAAATAAAGAATGAGTGAAATAAAAGGTATCTCTAGAAGTGAAGGAATACAAATCGATGAAATTTTAACTTGACCTTTGGAAAAGTAATGTGACCCTTATGAGTAGTAAAATGGCCAATTGAATAGTAACCTCACTAATGATAGTATAAAAAAATTTATCCATCTTTTAAGTGGCAATATGATATAATTATATCATAGTAAAAGTAATTAAATATTTTTAAAAAATATTAATTAAGTAATGGAATTTTTGTAAGTTGTGTATATTTAACTACTATTTTATGATTAATTAAGTAATTTAAAAGAATATTTATTTTCATAAAATGTATTCATAAATAATTATTTTTATGAATTATGATTATAATATAATTTTAAGTGACCTTAATTATTTTTTCAAAGTGTTAGAAAAGGAGTTTTAATTTTAAAATTAGTATTTTTCAAGTAAATTATGGTTTTAATTAAAAATTAGATTTCTCATATTTAGAAAATTATTTTCATAAAATGAAGTTCACTTTTGAATTTTACACATCAAAAAATAGTTAGGTTTATTTTTTTGGCTTTTTTCTAAAATACATGAATTTTTGGTGAATAGTAAAATACGATAATTTGCGAAATATGCTAAATAAATGAATTTTTGAAACATGATTGAGTTATGGATTATTTAAATGGCCATTAGTTTGAACTAAAATTCAATTATTAATGTTTTTTTTCTCAATAACCATCACTATTACTTGTCTTGGTAAAAATAATAAAATAATGATTAAAATAATGGAAAAACCCTCATCTCCTCCATTATAAATACCACCCCTCTTTACCTCTTCTATTCACTCCTCTCAAGCCTTATTAAAAGTAAAAATTCTTCTCAAATCTAACCCTAAGCCCCTAACCCACGTCTAACATCTCTTGGTATCTTCAAAATACCAAATACTCTCCCAGGGAAGTTATATTAAAGAGGTAAATTCCTCATTTCATTCCATTTATTTTATTTCAAGTTCTTTTCTTTCTTTTTCTTTCCTCACCTCATTTCATTAAAATGTTATGATAACTCTATTACCTTACATGTATTGTAATTTTTTATGATAATTTAATAATTCATCATTATCTCTCTTTTCCCCTCCTTTTATACTAGAAATGAAAACACCATCTGATATGTGTTTATTTATCACATTCAAGGATGACGGGTTTTCAATTTCTATTACCATCTTCAATTATATTCATGAAACCATTTTCATGGTCGAAAAAGACTATAATATAAGTGATATGTCAAATTTAAGGTTATGTAATCTTTTTTACACATGATATCAATTTATAAACCAAAATGTGTCCGTTGTGTTTAAAAACTGCAAATTAACCAAAACAGTTATCATTAAAGTTTTATATAATGATACATCTTCACTCCAAATAACCAGATGAATTTTATAAACATTTTATATTATGGATGTTCTTTAATAAAAAATAACTCCAATTTTGGATAACTATTCAAATATTACATTTTTATCCTCACATGTATATAAGTAAACCAATCATGAAAACCAAGGGAACAAACGCTCCCAAACAATCAAATTGAACCTCTTAACCCATAAAAAAGGTCATGAATGAACTTAATAAGGATATAATAAAAAATTAAATGAATAATAGGTTATTTAAATACTAATTAATTAATGTAATTTTATTATCCAAGACATTAATATCAAGGGAAGAACAGCTTTAGACTTAGGGTATGGGATTCTACCTGGACCTCCATTATTCCTTTAGGTTGATCTATCTTTCTTTTTACCCAAATAAAGTTATATTTTAATTTTATTTACATATTATAAAATCTATTTATATGTTTAAAACTCATGTATCAACATCTATTCATCATTCCATTTCGGGGATATACATATTTTTAAGTGGTTCCCTTCTCAATTCTTCTCGATAATCAAGCTCGTTTTAAGGGAACTCCCTAAAATATTACCCAATTTTAAGTTCACTATATAATATATTTTAAACCACCATTGTTTTCATAAAATCATACTTTCTATTATGAAAACCTTCTTTTTTTAATTTTAGTTTTATATAAAATATTATTCCCTTTTCTATTTAAAATACTCTTTAGTATTTTCCTTAAAACCGCACCAAAATGTTTTAATGATAAAATTTCTTAAATAATCTTCATACATGTTGTCGCTTATATTTGATATCACTTACCATGATATATGGATATTTTCCATTATTAATTTTCATGTATTTTATAATTCCTTTCTTTCAGGGAAACTTATATGATACACCCATTTATTGTGCTTTATGATATGATTATGATACCCATTTCATTTCCAAAGGTAAACCTTATGTTTATGTATAGTGGATTATGTATGATTCTGTATATGGAAAGAATATTCATATACATGTTAGGATGGGTGATCCCTGATATTTCTCCAATTAATTGGGTAAATTTGAGTCTCAAGAGATGTTATGTGAAACAGTCTTGGCGGTTAGACTTGACTCGTGCTACCATGTGAAACCGTCTTGGTGGTAAACCTTGACTTGTGGTTCTCTATGTACAATAATCCTTGACTCATGATAAAGTCATTTTTTATGTTTCTACCACATTATTATGACTCCATGTTTATATTATCTCGTGTTTATATGTTATGATTCCTTATGTTCCATGCTTTTTTATATCATTATGCCATGCCTTCTAACCCATGTGCTAAAGCTTTATTATTATGCTTATTACCATATTGGGCTTTTATCTCATCCCTTTGTTCATGTTATCCACAAGTTATCCTATGAAGATATATTATCGCAATGGAAGTCAGCATCTCTTTATGAATATTAAATAAATAAATGTTTTTTTAGTTCGGTGTTTCTAGTTTTATGTACCTCGTCTTCCAATACACTAGACTTTACGATCCTTAGCTTGTAATATGATGTTTAAAATCATGTAATGATATGTGTGAAATTATACGGTCTCTATAGTTGGTATCAGAGGATGGTCTAGTTATTTTTTGAGATTAGGAATAAATCAATTTATTAAGAACCTTAGGGATGAGACTAATTATAAGAAAACATTCCTAAATTTTGGTAAGTATAGAGTAAGTGGTTTATCAAAAAAATACATCCCTTTATAGATAAAAAGTGGATGTGGATCTTGCATACATGTATCTAGGGGTAAAACCTGAAAACACCACTCTGATCTAGACTCGAACGGGAACTGGTTCACAACAACGGGCCTTACTGCACTCCTATTTTGACACTCCTAGGGGATATTCATTGTTAAATTAATAAGCTTAGTACGAACCAATATTAAGGGAAAAAAAGACCATATGAATATATTTTAGGAAACAGACCATAGATAACCTAGATTGAAACCTAGGAAATCCCAAGTTAGGATATAATTTTCCTTTAATATTTTATCCTTTCATGTTTAAAGTTTCATTTTTTATGATTAATAGATAAGTATTCAAGCCCCCTAATTATACGTTCTTTTTCTTTGTTAATGGAGGTAAATAGAATAACATGTTCCAAAAATCAATGTGATGATTACCCTATTATATGCCTGATATAATAGGAATGGGGACTCAAAACTTTATGGCATTACTTTCTCAACTGGATAAAGTTATGAATAATAACTTGAATCATGTGAAACACCCTCATCCAACAAGGAAATAGAAAGTTTCTATTGAATACTTCATGTGGAAAAGGCCTCCCATTTTTAGTGGATCTTCTGGTCCCCTCCTCACAGAATAGTGTATTAACTCCATTTAAAAGATATTATCTGTCATCCGGTGATCAGAAGAAGAGAAAGTAATATTGGTGGTCTATTTTTTTGATGGGGAAGCTGATCAATGGTGGAAACTGATCAAGAATACAAAGTCCTAGGAGGAAATTGATTCCACGGATTGGGAGGAAATTAAGATAAAAATTCTGATAAATATTTTCCCCAAACCCTCCACCTCGAGATGGAAAGAGAGTTCCTTGGAATCAAGTAGAAGGGAGATGAGTCCATCGGGGCATATTAATAAAACTTTAAAAGGCTTTCAAGATGCATCTATTTATTATTCATGAACACTAAAATCAAGGTGGATAACTTATCTAGTGTACTAAAGCTGAGTATATGAAAATTTTTGGTGATTCATGGGTTCGACGGTAATAAAGAGATTTTTCATTGTACCCTCACGTTTGAAATGGAGATCAAAGTCTCCCAATGGTCTCATTATCCAGGTGGAAAAAAAAGAAAAAAATAGAGTCTGATATGGGTGGTTTGTAAAATAAATCCCATGATGGAAAGAAGATCGAACATCCCACGTGTCAAAATTTTGGGAAGGAGCATCCTGGGAACTATCTAAAGGAAACCAGGAATTGCTTCAAATGTGGAAGAATGGGAGATCTAGCTAAGAAATGTCGTAGGGATATAAAGAATTCCACTAACGTGAAAGAATAAAGGAATATTTAGATCAACACTCAGCATGTAGTGAAGTGTTACAACTTCAAGTAGCATGGGCATTATGTGAAAAAATTTCTTAAGCCAAGGGTTGTTAGAAGAAATCAACAACAAACTCCAAGGAAAAAAGTAATTTTTTATTCTACTACTACTGTTGATGTGGATCCAGACAATGATGTGGTGAAAATTATGCTAGTTATTGATTAAACAATAGTGAACGTACTATTTTATTATGGTTATATGCATTCTTTCATATCTTGCAAGTTTAGTAGAACTATTAAAACACCACCACAAAGTTTGGAGATTGAGTTATCTGTGAGAACAACAAATGGGGAAATTATTGCATCTAAAGTATATAACTCCTCCCTAGTTAAAGTTTGTGGACTGAACTTCCTAAAAAATCTCACCATACTTTCATTGGTGGAGTTCGATGTTATCTTGGGTATTGATTGGCTTTCTTTATACAAATCCAACATCAACTATCGAGAAAGGTATATCCCTCTTCACATCCCGAGGCATCCTCAAATTATTTACATGTGTAGGGAGGAAGATGAATCTTATTTTGAATCATTGTTTCATGTTTGTATATTATTTCCTTATGAGAAAGCATATCTAGCTCAAATTATTGAGAAAAATGAGATAATCATGCTTGAAGACAAGCCAATTGTAAGGGACTACACTGATGTATTTCCTGAAGAATTTTATGCTTCCTCTTGATTGAGAGGTTGAGTTCAAGATTTAACATTTTCCTAGATCTCTAACTATATCAAGGATGCCTTATATAATGTCCATTGTTGAGTTGGAAGAGTAGAAGAATCAGATACAGGAGAATCTGGAGAAGGGTTTTATACACCCAAGTGCTTCACAATGGTGTGGACCAGTCCTATTTGTTAAGAAGATGGATGGATCAGTGTTCCTCTGCATTGATTATCATGAACTCAATAAAATCAAGATAAATAACAAGTATCATCTTCCTCAGATAGATGACCTATTTGATAATCTATTTGGAGCCAACTATTTCTCTAAGCTGGACCTTCAGTCGGGATATCACCAATTAAATGTGAGGAAGAAAGATATTCCCAAAACTGCCTTTCAAAAGAGGTATAAATACTATGAGTTCATATTTATTCCCTTCAGACTAACTAATTCTCTGGAAATATTCATTGATTTAATGAATAGATTCTTTATATATTATCTTAAAAAATTTGTGGTAGTCTTTATCGATGATATTCTGATATACTCCAAGAGAAATGAGGAACATGAGGAGTATCTTAATACTGTGTTGATGACTTTGCTAAGGGAGAAAATTTATGAAAAGTACAGTAAATGTGAGTTCTATATGAAGGATGTATCATTATTGGGGAATGTAATTCCTAACAAAGGGTTATCTATAGACCCTTCCATGAAAAAGGAAATCAAAGAATGTCCTAGGACAACATCTGTAATGGAGATCCATAGCTTCCTTGGTCTATCAAGGTATTACCAATGATTTGTGGAGTACTTTTCATGGTTGTAAAACCCAATGACCAATCTGAAATAGAAGGGAGTGAAGTTTTTCTAAACTCAAGAATGTGATAATATCTTTAAGGATCTCAAAAAGAGGCTTATCACTATGCCAGTACTCACACTCCCAACAAGTAGAGAATTCTTTGTGGTGTATAGAGATTCTTCAAAGAAAGGATTAGGATTTTTACTGATGAAAAATGATAAATTGATAGCCTACACCTCAAGGAAACAAAAAATCCATGAGAAAAACTATCCCATGCATGATCTAGAGTTAGCAGTTGTGATATTTGTGTTGAAAATATGACTACATTATCTCTATGGGGGGAAGTGTGAGATATATACTGATCACAAGAGTCTAAAATATATATTCATATAGAAATATCTTAATATGTGCCACCAAAGATGATTAGAGATCATCAAGGATTATGACTGTTCAATCAACTGCCATCTCAGTAAGGAAAATAAGGTGGTGAATTCTCTAAGTAGAAACGATCCTGCAAATATATCAATGATGAGAATTGAAAAGGATCTGATATTCTTAGATTTGCAAAGGATGGACATGGGAATAATTGAGGGATGAACATCATAAATCCTTTCTTAAATTATTTCTTAACCATCCCTCATGTATAAAATAAAGGATGCTCAAATAAATGATGTGGAAATTCAGAAAAGGGTGGAAGCTATCAAAAATGGGAAATCCTATGAGTTCAAGATTTATGGGGAAGGGTTGTAAGATTTGGGTCATGATTATGTGTACCATCCAATCTAGAGATAAATAAGGATATTTTTAATGACACACATATCTCAACCTTCTATATTCACCTAGGGAGTACAAAGATGTATTGAGATATCCGAGATAACTTTTGGTGGGATAATATGAAGAAGGAGATTGCTAAGTATACATCAAAGTGCCTGGTATGTCAGTAAGTTAAGGATTAAATGAAAAAGTATAAGGGTATGATGAAACCACTACCCATACCAACATGTAAGTGGGGGAACATCACCATGGAATTTTTCACTGGACTTCTAAAAAAATCTATAGGAAAAAATGTTATATGGTGTGGATTGTCTTACAAAGACATCTCACTTTATCAAAATTCGAGAGGACTTCTCATTGGATCAACTTTCATAGATATATATAAAAGATGTGGTAAGTCTATATAGAGTACCACTATATATTGTATCTGATTGAGATCCAAGATTCATCTCGAAGTTCTAGAAAATCTCCAACATGCTCTAAGCACTAAAATGAACTTCAGTATGGTGTATCATCCTCAAACTGATGGCCAATCTGAGAAAACTATTCATACACTGGAAGAAATGTTGAGAGCATGTTCTATGGACTTAAAAGGAGGATGGGACCAACATCTTCCATAGGTTGAATTCCCCTATAAAAATAGTTTCCACTCCAGAATATGAATAGAACCATATGAATACCTTTACGGTAAAAGGTTTAGAACACAAGCATGTTGGAATGAATTCGATGATCATAAGATGCTAGTACCTAAAATGGTCGAAGAAATAGTGGAGAAGGTGAAAATCATTCAGCAACACATCAAGGCAGACCAAAGTCGACAGAAACATTATGCGAACAATCATTGATGGGACCTTAAGTTCAAAGTTTGAGACATGGTGTTCCTCCACATATCTCCATGGAAGAAGGTTATGAGGTTTGGGAAGAAATGAAAGCTAAGTCTCAAGTACAACGACCCCTTTGAGATTCTTGATCGCATTGGAGTTGTCACCTATCGACTAGAAATTCTACCTACCATGTCTAAAGTAAACGATGTCTTCTATGTATCCCTCTTAAGGAAGTACATACTAGATCCTTCACATGTACTATCTTCGTAGGCGGTATAGTTGAAGAATGAACTTTCTTATGAGGAGAATCCAATGAAGACCATAGATTGTAGAGATAAATTTATACGCAATAAAACTACTCACCTAGTGAAATTACAATAGTGGAACCATAAGTACGAAGAGGCAACATGGGAATTAGAGGAGGCAATGAATGAAAAACACATGCACCTATTTATGGCTTAGAATGTAAAACAAAATTTCGAGGGTAAAATTTCATAAGGGGGGAATAATGTAACGACCAAATGTTTTATCATTGGAATTACCTTCTTATAATTATTTATTATAGTATAATCAAATAATATTACTTATAGAACGCAATAAAAACCTTATAAATAAATAATGAGTGAAATAAAAGGTATCAATATAAGTTAAGGAACACATACCAATGAAATAGTAACTTGACCTTTTGAATAGTAATGTGACCCTTATGAATAGTAAACCAGCCAATTGAATAGTAACCTCAATAATGAAATTATAAATAAAATTTATCCATCTTATAAGTGAAAATATGATATAATTATATCATAGTAAAAGTAAGTAAATATTTTAAAAATTATTAATTAAGTAATGGTACTTTTGTAAGTCATGTATATTTAATTACTATTTTAGGATTAATTTAATAATTTAAAAGAAAATTTATTTTCATAAAATGAATTCAAAAATGAATATTTTCATGACTTATTATTATAATATAATTTTAAGAGACCTAAATTATTTTTTCAAAGTGTTAGAAAAGCAGATTTAATTTTAAAATTTGTATTTTTCATGTAAATTATGATTTTAATTAAAAATTAAATTTCTCATATTTAGAAAATAATTTTCATAAAATGTAGTTAATTTTTTAATTCTACACATTGAAAAATTTATATGGTAATTTTTTTGTATTTTTCTAAAGTAATTGATTTTTTGTGAATAGTAAAATACAATAATTTACAAAATATGCTAAATAAATGAATTTCTGCATCATGCTTGAGTAATGGATGAAGTAAATGGTCATTGGTTAGAAATAAGATACACATATTACTATTTGTGGTTATAATAACCAACAATATTGATTTTCTTGAGGAAAATAATAAAATAATGATTAAAATAATGGAAAAACCCTCCTCTCCTCCACTATAAATACCACCCCTCTTTACCTCTTCTCTTCACTCCTCTCAAGCCTTGTTCCTAGTCAAAATTCTACTAAAATATCTCCCTAACATTATATACCACATAAAATATCCCATGTTATCTTCAAAATACCAAATACTCTCCCCTAAAGAGGTTCTTAATGAAGTTATATTCAAGAGGTAAATTTATCTTTTCATTCCTTTTATTTTCTTTCAAGTTCCTTTCTTTCTTTTTCTTTCCTCGCCTCCTTTCATCAAAATGTTATGATAAATATAGTAACTTACATGTACTATAATTTTTTTATGATAATGGAATAATTAATCATCATCTCTCATTTACCCTCATTTTATACTAGAAATGAAAAGCTCATCTCAGATGTGTTAATTTATCAAATTCAAGGATAATGAGTTTTTAATTTCAATTACTATCTTCAATTATAGTCATGAAACCATTTTGATGGTTGAACCAAACTATAATATATGTGATATTTCTAATTTATGGTTCTTTAATATTTTATACACAAGATATTAATTTATAATGAAAAATGTGTTTATTGTGATTAAAACCTGCTAATTAACCAAAATGGTTATCATTAAAGTTTTATATAATGAGTCATCTTCACTAAAAATAACCACATGAATTTTATAACCATGTAATTTTGTGTATGTTCACTAATAACATATAAATCCAATTCTAGACTACCATTCTCATCCTATATGTTTATCCTCACATGTATATAAGTAAACTAATCATGAAAACCCAGGAAACAAACGCTCCCAAACAATGAAATTGAACCTCTTAACCCATAAAAAAGGTCATGAATGAACTTAATAAGGCTATAATAAATAAATTACATGAATAATAGGTTATGTAAATACTAATTAATGAATGTAATTTGATTATCAATGACATTAAGATCAAGTGAAGAATGCCTTTAGACTTAAGGTAAGGGATTCTACATGAACCTCAATTATTCTTTCGGGTTGCTCTATCTTTCTTTTTACCCAAATGAAGTTATCTTTTATTTTTATGTAAATATTATAAATATTTTTTATATTTTCTAAAATCATTTATCAATATACATTCATCACTATCTTTTAGGGATATTTATATTTTTAAGTGGTTCCCTTCTCAATTCTTCCCGATAAGCCAGCCCTTTTGAAGGCAAATTCCCAAAATCTTACCCAATTTCAAGTGCACTCTATAATCTATTTTAAGCCACCATTGTTTTTATAAAATCATTATTTGTTTTATAAAAACCTTCTTGGTTCACTTATGGTTTTATATAAAATACTATTCCCTTTTCTATTTAAAATTCTCTTTAGTATTTTCCTTAAAACTGCACTAAAATGTTTTAATGTTAAAATTCCTTAAATACTCTTCAAACATGTTTTCACTTCTATTTGACATCACTTAAAATGATATATTTCTAATTTCCCTTATGAATGTACATGTATGTTCTAATTCCTTTCTTTCATGGACACTTGTATGATAAACCCATTTATTATGATTTATGATATGATTATGATACCCAATTATTTTCCATGGGTAACCCTTATGTTTATGTATGATTGATTATGTATTATTCTATATGTGGAAAGAATATTCATGTACATTTTATAATGGGTTCTCCTAGATATTTCTACAATGCATTGGGTAAATTTGAGTCTCATCAGACATTATGTGCAATGGTCTTGGCGGTTAGCCTTCACTCATGCTACCATGTGCAACGGTCTTGGTGGTTAACCTTGACTTGTGCTCCTCTATGTACAATGAGCCTTGACTCATAATAATGTAATGTTTTATGTTTCTAACACATTATTATTATTCCTTGTTTATATTATCCCATGTTTATATATTATGATTCCTTAAGTTCCATGCCTTTTTATATCATTATGTCATGCCTTCTAACCCATGTGCAAAATCTTTATTATTATGTTTATTCCATTACTAGGATTTTAGATCATCCCTTTGTTCATGTTATCCCCAGGTTATCCTATGAAGATATATGATAACAATGGAAGAAAGGATATCTTTATGAATATTAAATAAATAAATGTTATATTTTTTCCATGTTTTCAGTTTTATGTACCTAGTCTTCCAAGACACCAGACTTTACGATCTTTGGTTTGTAATATGATGTTTAAAATAATATAATGATATGTGTAAAATGTCAAGATTTCTATATTGGGGATGGTGTTTAGAAAAGGGGATCGACCTCACACTCAGGGCTTCAGGAGAAATGGGATCGAAGGCTTCGACCAAGGGCTCTGTCATGGGAGGTCAAGCGAGGAGTTGAGGTCGAGCATTGGAATATGGATCAAGATTGGATGAGAGTTGAGTGGGATGACGAATGGACATCAGAAGTGAATCATTTTGAATCCAGAGTGGGATCCAACCATGAAAGGGTTCTGATCTCAAATGGAAGATATCAATCGTGAATGAATATCTCGTTGTCATCCTCTTGTATATCACAGATCATTGAAGGATAGTTGTGTATTTTAATTTTAGTTGGTCAAATAATTGGTTTTCAATTAATCTTCCACATGATCATCATATTTCTTTTTATCATACATCTTTATTTATGGTTTTCATGTCCTTCTCTAGTTTGGATTGAGTCAATAAATTTTATTATACCAATTTTTGGTTGGAATCATATTGTTATAAATTCTTCTTTGACATTTCTTCATGCCAATGTGCATATTTAATTTTTGTTTATAGAATTAACTATACTTGTCTTAGACATTAAATTTGGGAAATTGAACAGTGACCAAAAATTATAATCTTTCTCATAAATCCTTTTACCTGCATCATATATTCTTAATATTTATTAATTCAGATGCTTTTTTCTTTAACTTCTGCTTACGGTGTAATTAAATTATATAAATAATTTTGTGAACTAAATTTAATTCCTCTTAGTTCATTTTTAGAAGTATACATATAAATATATATATATATATTCTCTATCTTTTGAATATGACAAACCACCGATTATCACTTACACTGCGTAGCTTTTGATTTTATCAATGTCCATGAAAGAGTAGAATCAATTTTAGAATTGTTATCTTATAGAAAGTAACTTTAACTATCTACATTTTTTGGGTGTGATGATTAGAAGATTTGAACTACTATAAATGGAACTACCTTCATTCCATTGAAACACCAATTTCTGTTATTTTGTCTAGGGTCTTCAGGTTTCTGGAAGTAGCTTTGGATGTAGCATGCCAAGCTTCTTTAGTATATTTTCAAGGTATGGTAGTACTTATTTTAAACCAAAAAAAAAATATTTTTTATTCTATGCAATAACTTTATTGTTAATTTTTATAGTTATATTTTTTTAAAATTCTCCTGGAATGTTTATTTTTTGAATGAAACATTTGGAAGAAAGATTCTAATTTCTATAAAATATATGTTTATCAAATTATTTTTAAAGGGTTAATTATAAATTTTAAAAATTACAATTATGTATTTTTGTAAATTATTATAAATAATGATAATATTTTCAGGTTATGTTTTAATTCAAATATTAAATAAAATTATGATTTCCAAATTCATTTATTGATTTATGTGAGGGTTTTATTTTCAAGATTTATACTCGCAATTATGTTATTATATTTTTAGAAAACCCTTATTAAGGGAATTAGTTTTTTATGAAAAATATTATAAGAATTTGTATAATAATATTATTTTCAATGTTTATTTCATTGAATTTATATTTTTGATCTATGATATAAAACAATAATAAAACTTTGTTTTTTATTGTTTTTATTTCAAAATATAAAGGGTAATTTATTTTAAAAAAACATGTATGATTATATTTTATGAGATTATATTATATGAAAGTTATACTTTTTTCTGAAATTTCAATTTACAATGAGTTTTAAGTAATAAGGGATGTCATTTTACAAGTGAACTAAAAGTTATATTATATAAAAGTATAATTATTTTCTTATTTGAAAATAATTAATTAGTTTTGAAAGGGTTTTTATGGGTTTTAATTGAGAAATAAAGATCTTTAAAATGTTTTCTTAAAAAAGTGATTAGGTACTTAAGTTCAGATAGGAGAATGTGTAATGGGGAGTAAACCCACAACCTCATGGGATGTTAGTCCTACTAGTGATATTTCTTGGGTCCATATTTTTCTCATACGATCTTTCAAGTATTAAAATAATCCATAAAGTATTATTTTTGAAAATGATTTTGAAGGATAAATATAAGTGTTTTAAAAAAAATTGAATTTTATTTTCAAAATAAGTATTTTTTAAAGTTTATATATATATATATAATATTTATATTTGATATAAATTATTTTAAAATAGGATTTAAAGGAATTTTTATAAAATCATTTTCCACTAGTTTTAAAACCAGTTAATGGGAAATTTAATGCTCATCACAAGTTTTTAAAAATATTTTCACAGATATCTTAGAAGTTCTAAGATAGTCGAGTTATCTTTTCGAGTTAGCACACACAAAAAGAAATAGTTATCTTATTTTATTTTTTTATAACTCTAATTAAATTTTAAGGTGTTTTCTAATTCTCTAGAACCTAGATTAGAAAATGTCCACAATTGTGTAAATCATTTTGTATCTTTAAGTTATCTTTTATAAAAAAATACACCATATTTTTAGCCCCAAAATCGATAGTACAGGTTCGGGGTCTTTATAGTTGGTATCAGAGGAGTAGTCTAAATATATTTGTATATTAGGCATTATCTTTTGAGGAAAACAAAATCTACGTGATATAACTTTCTTTTGAACTTTTAGGTAGATAAATACCCTTAAGAATATAGAAGTCCATTCGTTCTAATTCTGATGATGAAAATTCAGTATTTTCTTATGTCCGAAAAATGAATCGCGTGGATGCAATTCTTTTAAGTGGGAGAATGTAACATCCTGGGTTTTAATAAAATATTTATTTATTTTTATTTAAACATTAAATCAATGTTAGAAATAATAATAATAATAAATTTTAGATGAATATTGAATTATTAATTAAGAAAAAAATAAATCAATACAAAAGTTATAATGACAATTTGTTAAATAATATTTTTTCTAGTTAATTTTATCAAGTTAACCAGAGATAAAATATGTTTTAATATAATATAATTTATTTAATTATTAAATTATAAATATGAAATAATATTTTGATTATAAAACTTTTGTTTTAGTAAATTAACACCTAATGTAAAATGATTTAGAATTATAAATAATTAAATTTATATAAATCAATTTTATTAAGTAACTTTTTTAGTTATCTTTATACAAGATTTATAGTTGTAATTAAAATTTTATAATTATAAGAATTCATAAAGTTATGTTTAAAACATATAAAAATATTTATACTTATATAATAATAATTAAAGATAGATTAATTTATAAAATATATAAATGATAATAAGATAATTATAAAAATATATATGTGAGTATTATATATATATATTAAATAAATTATAAAAGGTAGTAATAAATGTTTAAAAAAATGATAAAACCATAAATCTAAATTAAAAAAATGATTATATGATATGAATATTATATATATTAAGATTATTAAATAAAAAAATGATTAATATTAGGATAAGAGGTTTGTGGGGCAAGTGTTCAGAAAAGGGAATAGACCTCACACTGAGGGCAACATGAGAAATGGGATCAAATGGTTTGATTGAGGGCTCTGTCATAGGAGGTTGAGCGAGGAATCAAAGTCAAGCATTGGAATAGGGATCGGGCTGAAATGAGATTCGAGTGGGATAAAGACGAAACACTGGAAGCGAATAGTTTTGAAGCTGAAGTGGGATTCTACCATGAAAGGGTTCCGATATTGGATGGAAGAGATCGATCGTGGATGGAGATATCATTGTCGTCCTCTTGTATAACATATATCTCCGATGTTTGGTTGTGTATTTTAATTTTCAGTGTCCAAATATTTGGTTTTCAATTCAGATTCCACCTGATTTTTATCTTCATTTGTGTTGGAAATATCTATTCATGTTTTACCTATTCTTCTTTAGTTCGAATTGAGTCAATATATTTTATTATATTGTTTTTTCAATTGTCATTGGATTTCTATAAATTATTCCTTGAAGTTTCTTCATGCTAATTTCCATGTGTAATTATTCTTTGTTGTATTCACTAGAATAATATTAAACATTAAATTTGGGAATTTTATCAGTGACCCTAAATTATAAGGCTTCTCGGAAAACCGTGAACCAGTATCACGCATTCTAAATATAAATTGATTCAGATATTTTTTCCCTCATCTGCTACTTATGGAGGAATTAAATGATATCAATCATTTTGAGAACAATATTTAATTCATATTGGTTCATGTGTAGTGGTATATATATATATATTATTCATCTTTTGAATACATTTTACCCTCGATTATCACTTGCAGTGTAAAGGTTTGAGTTCTGTCAATGTATGTGCAAGAGAATAATCGATTTTTGAACTGTTATCTTCCAAATAAAAACATTAATTATCTATATTTTGTGTGTTCTAATTAAATTATTAGAACTACTATAAATGGAACTCCCTTCATTCCATTAAAATGATATTTTTTCTTATATGGTCCAGTGTGTTCACATTTCTGGTAATAACTTTGGTAGTAGCATGTTATGTTACTTTAGTCCATTTTTTAGGTATGGATGCACTTATTTTAAAACAAAAATATTTTTTTTGTTTTCTTCTTTTCACTAATTTTATTTTCAAAGTTTATAGTTATATTTTTTTAAAAATATCTACAAAGTTTATTTTTTAGAAAACATCTTTGGAAGAAAGATTCTAATTTCTTTAAAATCTATGTTTATCAAATAATTTTATAAGGTTTAATTATAAATTTTGAAAATTATAAATATTTATTTATGTAAATTATTATAAAGGATAATAATAATTTTAGTTTATGTTTTAATTCAAATATTGAAAGAAATTATGGTTTCCAAATTCATCTATGAATTTATGTGAGGATTTTGTTTTAAAGATTTATATTCATAATTGTGTTATTATATTTTTAGAAAACCTTTATTAAGGGATAAAGTTTTTATAGAAAATTATTCTAATAATTTATATAATCATATTATTTTCAATTCATAATAAATTTCTATTTTGGATCTATGCAATAAAACAATAACAAAGGTTTTTTTATTATTGTTTTAATTTCTAAATCTAAAAAAAGTATATTATTTTAACAAAATCTCTATGATTATATTTTATGCCCTTATATTATATGAAAAGTATCATTTTATGTGAAATTTCTATTTACGATGAGTTTTAAGTAATAAAGTCTATCATTTTATGTGTGCATAGCTCCTGTACATTCATGGATGTCATAATTTAAAAAATGATATGGCTATTATCTATTACATTTTGACATTTCATGCATGCACTAGTTTAATTTTATGAGTTTCTATTTTTTTTATGTTTTGAATGTATTTATTTAAAGGAAATTTTTATTTGGAAATTATTTAAATAATGTGTCATTATGGTAATTTTCAGAGTATTGTGATTTCTTTTAAAAATATGGATTTCTTCGAAACACTTATGAGATTTTATAAAAGGTTTATTTTATAAAAGTATAATTATTTTCTTATTTGAAAATATTTAAGTATTTTTGAAAGGGTTTTTAGGGGTTGTAATTGAGAAAGGAATATATTTAAAAAAATTAAAATTTTGATTCATCACTTAGGGTATCAGGTGGGAGAATGAGGAATGGGGAGTGAACCCACAACCTCATGGGACATTGTCCTAATAGTGATATTTCTTGTGGCCATATGGTTTTTATAGAAACTTCCAAGTATCAAAATAATCCATAAAGAAAGTATTATTTTTAAAAATTATTTCAATGGAGAAATCCAAGTGTTTTCAAAGAATCATTTTTTAAATTCATTTTCAAAATAAGTATTTTTGAAAGTTTTTTATATATATCAAATATTTATATTTTATATATAGTATTTTAAAAGAGTTATTAAAATAGTTTTTATAAAATAATTTTCCACTTGTTTTAAAACCCCTTTCTGGGAAATTTATTTCTTATCCCGAGTTTTTAAAAATATTTTCCTAGGTATCTAAGAAGTTCTAAGACAGAAGAATTTTCTTTTGGAGTTAGCACACACAAAGTGGAATAATTATTTTATTTTATTTTTTTACAACACTAATTAAATTGTAAGGTGATTTTTAATTCTCCAGAAACTAGACTAGAAAAGTTTCTAGATTTTATAAAGCACGGTGTATTTTTCAGTTATCTTTTATTAAAAAAATAAATAGTATTTTTAGTATTGAATCTAGAAGTAGGAGTTTGAGTTATTTACAACTTGTGGTGACTAAGGTGGGACTAGTGATAGTGAGAGGTATTACTCTCATCAAATCTTTTATGGTTATAGATAAATTTGATATAGGTTCCTCCCATTCATTTATATCTTCCTATATCATGGAATTAATAAAACTCCCAAACAATACCATGCCATATCTTTTGGAGATATCGACACATCTTACAAAGAAAAGGGAGTGAGGCTTTAAGTACCCCTTGTGTGTTTCCTCTATATTAGAAGTAGAGATATCTAGGGATTTTATTGTTATAGAGATGAGTCTATTAAATATAATTATTAATATGGATTGGATAAATACTTTCAAGGTTCATTTTTATTATTCTCATTAGAGGGTGACCTTCACTCCCCATGATAGAAGATCTCAGGTGTTACAAGGGGAATGTGACCTGTAGTCTATTCAGGAAGGACCACCTCATCCCAAAGTTGGTATATTAATATTATCTCTTATAGTTAAGGATAATGAAGGTGGTTTATAGATTTATTTTCCTAGAGTGTTTAGGGAGTTTCCCAATGTGTTTCTAGATAACTTCTCAAGTTTACCCCTGGAGTATGAGGTAGATATTTTTATCAAGTTGGCACCCAGAATTAAGTTTATATCTTTACTTTATTTTCGTATGGTGCCTATGGAATTTAATTAATTAAAAATTATACTAAAAAAGTTGGATGCTAAGAACTCTATATTCTCTAGTGTATCCCCATGGGTTGCCCCAATACTCTTTATTTAGAAATCAAATGTGACTCTACACTTGTATATAATTATGGAAAGATAAATCAAGACACTATTAAGAATAAATATCACTTAACCTATATCAATGAAATATATTATTAGTTAAAGTGAGAAAGGTGGTTATCAAATATCAACCTATAATTAGGATACCATAAACTTAGATTAAGGGAATTTTTTTATTCCTAATACTATTTTTAAGAGTAGTTGTGGTCACTTTAAGTACCTAGAGATTCTATTTTGGCCAAGCAATACTCCTAAATTATTCATGGAATTGATGAAGTGGATACTTCATAGATACCTTAACATCTTTATTATGGTTATAATGGATGAAATTATGGTTTATTCAAAAACTAAAGAGGATCGTGAGAGTTATCTGAGAATTGTTTGGAGTAATTTTTATGATCATCAACTATATGATAAATTTTATAAGTGTAGCTTCTAGATCCATGAAGTAAAATTCTTGGGGTATATGGTATCAAAACAAATAATTTCATTTGATTCAGAAAAGGTTATAGATTGTATGTATTGGGAAGAAATAATAAATTTCTTCAAGATTAGGAGCTTCTTGGTTTTTTAGGATATTACCAATGATTCATAAAGGATTTCTCTAGGATAGAATCACGTGTGAGTGCTCTAACCTAGAATGGGGTGAAATTATTATGGAATTTTGAATTCCAAGCAACCTTGATAAGATAAAGATATGTTTACCTCAACTCCTATATTGATTCTTCCAAAGTATAATCAAGTATATGTGGTCCAATGTGATTCATTGGGCATGGATTTTGGTTGTTAACTCATATAGGGTGATCACATAGTGGAATATGGTTCTCCTATGGTTTCGTCACATGAAATAATTACTCGACCCAAGAACATGAGCTTGTAGTGGTTATGAATTCTCTTAAATTTTGGTAGAACTATCTTTTGGGGAGATATTCATGTTTTATTCTGATCATAAGAGTTTGAGAAACACATTTTCTTAGAAATAATTTAATCTAAATAAAAGGAAATATGTAGAGTACCTTTAGGCATTTTATTTCAACCTTTCCTATAAATTGGGAAAATGGAATGTTTTTCTCAATGATCTTGATAGGAATTTACCTTATAGATATTTGAAGGAGTATATTAATGAGTGGTAATTCATGGGAATATTAACTTAAAATCATTTGGAAGCTAAATAAGAGATTTAAGATAAGTTTCTTACTAGTTCTTGGTTAATGCTCTCTCTTCTCAAGTTTATTCATTAGGAGAAACAAGGAGATAAGGAGTGTTAGAACATTAGAATAATTTTATATGGTGTAGAGACCAATAATGAATTGTCTCTATCTACCAGGGATATTATCTTCTTTCATAATTATTATGTGGTCCCCATATCCATGAGTAAAGCTGTGATGGAGTATTTGCATCACTCTTACTGAGTTGTTAACCTAGGCACCACCAAGATGCATTATAACCTAAAAGATTAGTACTGGTGGTTGGGTATGAAAATTAGAATATAAAATTTCATTCCACACTATTATACCTATCATCATATCAAATTCGAGCACCATAGATCTTTTAGTCTACTTTAACCTATCCATTTACCCACTTATAAAAGGTATGATATATCCATGGATTTTATTATTGGGTTACCTTGTACCCCTTAAGGAAATAATGCCATATAGGATATGATTAATTGATTGACCAAATTAGTTCATTTCATATCAATCAAGGACACCACCAAAGTGGTGAAACATGGGGAGTTTTATGTTCTGGGGATCGTAAGGTTTCATGGGGTACCTTATGCCATAATTTTTAATAGAAAATCATGGTTTACCTCCCAGTTTTGGATAGGCCACCAAGTGGTGATGGGGTCTTAGTTGAAGCTGATTATGGCCTACTTCCATTGATGGATGGGAATATAGAGTGTTTAATCTAGATTCTAGAGGATATTCTATGTTCTTGTATCTTAGAATTTATAGTCTTGTGGGATACCCACCTAAAACTATTTGAGTTTTCTTAAAATAACAATTATTGTTCTTCAGTCAGGATGGATCATTTTATGGCCTTTTACAGTTATACATGATGGTATCATATCTTTTGTACTAAGGTGGGAAATACTTCCTTGGTGCAGACCATAATTTTTTATAATATGATGAAAAAGATTTATATTATATAGAAGTGATTGTTAATGGCTCAGAGTCACCAAAAATCTACATTGATCATCAGTGTCACCCTTTGTAATTTTTGGTTGGTGACTAAGTGTTTTTAAAGTTAGTTCCTTGGTTAGGTCATTGATGACTCGGTAAGAGGGGTAAATATACTCCGAGGTGTGTGGGGCCCTTTGAGATCACTAAAAGGAACAAGATGGTCATGTATCAGTTGGATTTACCCCTTCGTGGACATCAATTCAGGATTTATTCCATGTTTATCATTTGAAAAAGTAAAATAAAGACCTCCCCATGTATTAAATTAGGAATATATGGAGATTGATCATGGTTTATTATAAATTAATAATCTAATTCATATTGTTGACTCTTGAGATAAAGTATTGTGTGGTAAATATATACCTTTGTTCTGGGTTCCATGGAAATATGGGGGGATTCTCAACAGATGTGGGAGTGAGAATAATTTATTATAGAGCAATGGTTATACCTTTTTCTTGAACAAACATCTTTTTTCTAACTTTATTAGATCAAAAAGTGATATGGTGAGATTATTTGTCACCCACAAGGTTTCATTTTTAGGCATATTATTTTTTTATTTATTTAATTTTGTTATATTCCCATTGTTTTTTTATATCATGGAATTTATGGTAAATTGGGTAAAATGTAGTCTTAGGTTGTAGTTGGGTCTCACCATGACCAAGGGATGTCACACTATATCCTAACCTAGGTGTAGATATAGTTATGGACCATAGTTGGATAATTTCATGACTTGGGGTTGTCATGTTGTGACTCAACCCAGGTAGTGTGCCTATTTTTCTAGAAGATAGGTCACATTATGACCTAACCCAGGTAGAGGGCCTAATTTTATAAGGGTACCTTGATTCAAATTAAAATAAGGTCACATCGTGACTCGACCCAGTTAGAATGGCTGTATTTTCCTTAAAGGTGGGTTGCACTATGACTTTTCCTACCCGAATTCATTAAAAATGTAAAATTGCCATTTTTTCTTTATAAATTTCAGTCACTTTCCCCTCATTTATCTCTCATTTGAACCTCCCAAGTCCCTTTCATGTTAATCCCTTTCTCCCCCATACTTAGTTCAATTTAAAGGATAAGTTCACCTAAGTTATTCAAGAAATATCTAAGTAAGTATTTCCTCCTCACATTCTTGGTTATCCTATACTTCCTATCACAACATTCAACCTTACATATGCCCATGGTAGCCTATGGTTTTCTTTACTGGAATTGAATGGCGTGGGTTGTGATGTGTAGTTATTTACCTTATATTCTAAATTTCTCCCACAACCACTATTTCTTGTGGATTTACTCCATCTTCAAATTTTTTCACTTGATTAATGTAGGTGGTTT
The DNA here is from genome assembly GCA_963277665.1 of Viscum album. Lineage (NCBI taxonomy): Eukaryota > Viridiplantae > Streptophyta > Magnoliopsida > Santalales > Viscaceae > Viscum > Viscum album. The sequence goes on from OY728160.1 coordinate 1,996,434,768, forward strand.
CATGGTTTATCATTTTTTGGTGAACCATTGGTGTTTGATCATTTTTTAAATACATTTTAAGTTGTTTTAAATAATTATATAGTTTCTTAAATAATGATTATATGTGTTATAATTATTTTAAATTATATTTTGATTTAGGAAATTAAAGTGGTTTTAAAAATGGGGTTTTATATTTGAAATGATAGTTTCATGTGATGTGTTTGATAAAATGACTTTGTAAATGGAAATTGATTTAAATGATGAAACTATAATTTTTTTATAATGGTAAATAGAACATGATAATTTAGGTAATTTGGTGGGAAGAATAGGACAAGTACTACTAGGCATGATATGCCTTGCCTAGCCTGGTATTACACCACACTAACGAAACATGTTGTGACATGGATGTGATTAACCGCTAGGATATGACTTAATTCTCCCTAGAGGCTCATGAAAGATATGGGATATGATTGGTTCAATCATTGATATTATAAAAGGATCATATGGTTCCCATGACCTTATATTTACTAGTACTTTCCCCATGGTTCATATTTTGGATTTCATATTCACATTACCTTCTTCATTCTTGGTTAAAATTTCTTAAATAACTTTTCATACTTCTTATCTTTAAAAATGTTAAAAGTATAATTTAATATGGTCTATTTTCAAAATATAATTATTTTATTTATGTAAAAATGTTTACTCATAAAAACTTAGTAGGATATTATTATTATAGATTTTTTCAAACCCTATATAAACCTAATGTGTGTATGTAGACCTTGTTTTGATAAATTCAGTTAAGTTCAAGGAAATGCTTAGTGGAGGAAAGTATTCTTGTAAGTGGATCTTGGGATTGTGGTAGTGTCATGGTGGGAGTGAACCCTCATGTCACATAAATATGGGTAGTAGTGTTTTGTTATTTTTTTGTTCTTATTTTTTACTTTTGTATGGATGCTTTATATTACCATCTTGTTCCTTTTTGTTTCTGTATATTGACCCCTCTTTTTATTATGTTGTGGAGATTTATTAGGTTTTATGTGATTTTTTTTATTTTCTTGAGAATTTTTTTAAATTATCGAATGTCTATGAGTAATTATTTTGGATCTAATTATTTGAGGGAATGACTCATCAAAGTATAGTGAGGTCATGTTGGGTTCTCGGTCAAAGAATGCTCAATTTTTTATCACACAAACCATTCCCAAGGTATGTTTCATGATGTCCATGAACTATTTTCATCCAAAAGGGGATCAATAACTCCTTTTGGGACTTTCCATATACTAGATCATGTGCTTGGGTTTGGTATATCTTAGGTTAGTTTGTAAAAATATTTCATTAAATCTGAATTTTGGTTCATGTTATTTGGGAAATTTGATGTAAATAGGGGAGAGTGTTGTCAAATCATATGAGGATATTACAAAGGGTTGTCTAACCAACACAATTATTACCAAACCTTGAGTTACCAAGTTTTTTTTGAAATGTTTACATTTGGTTTTTTATCATACCCAAGAGTTATTATAGGTTTTTTCTAGACAAGTTACATGGGTTGAAGACTGTGTAATCAGGCCTAGAAACTTTGAAAAGAATGAGTTGTTTGTTTTATTTCCCTATTTTTCTATATTTTAAAATAATTACATACTTTTAATGAAATTTTTATGTATTTATTTGGTATTTTTTTATGGTTTCCTTATTTTTAATTAGATTTTATATTATACCATTCCTCCTTCAAGACCGCATGTTAACCTTTTAGAGGGAGATATGGATAACATTTCATGAGATAATCCCTTGGTAGACCATAATCTAATTGAAGTGGTGTTTTGAATTTTTTAAGATTTGGGCCAAAATGTGGTCCATGTACCTTCTTGAGAAAAATGATTATATTCATGTTTAATAAAATATTGATATTAGTAATTCCTCTATCATAAGGCCCCTCCTTCTGAGGAAGTAATGATATTTAGATGGTAGAGGATGGGATGGAAAATATAGAGAGTATTTTTGAGTTTCTTGAGACCATAGAGGATATTAAAGTGAAGTGTGTCACCTTCATGGTTGAAGATCTCAGGTGGAAATGGTGGGAGTATATTTTTTAGGATAATCAAAATGAGAACTTAGAATATACAGATTTCAAGGTGATTTCTAACTATAAATTCTACCCGGACATGATGGACCTAAAAATTTCTGGTAAATACATATACCTTTAAAAAGGTGATCAAAATAGTATGTAATATTCCAATCGGTATTCCAAGCTTGTCCATTTCACTTATATAATGGTTTTAAATGATAAATTTAAGGGTCAAAGATTTGAAATGGGCCTTTGGCTTGAAATATGATCTATATTCCTACTCTTGAAGCTCCTAGATTATGATGAGGTCATGGACCAAGCCTTGATGGTGCTAAATAATTAGGTAGGGATATTAAGTATGATTTTAAATCTTTCTATGTCTATTGGAAGTAATAGTGTCCTCTTAGAGAATAAGTGGAATCATGGTGAACTGAGAAGAGGAAGTGGAAGTGGAACCAAGAATCCATCCTAATATCCATCATCTATAGATATGGAAAATGGGTCTATTGTCTGATACCAGTTTGAAAGACTAGGAAAATTTAGTTTTAATTCCCAATATCCCCTAATTATGGTTACACATGCATACTTATGTTATATCTATAGAAATTTTGTATATCCAATCCCTCTCCCCAAAATTTTGTGAGCTCTTCAGCTCATAGGGGATCTATAACTCAGTATAATTCCACTAAGGTAATGAAAGATTAATGTAATGGGTATGAAGGAAAAACTAGTTGTACTTATGAGAAAATTTAGTTGAGGACTGAGGCTTAGGGAAGTGCTAGTCCTCTTACCCAAAGGTAGTGTAGTTTTATGAAATAGAATAGGTGAATATTGATTCTGAGGTAGGACTAATGACAGTGAGAGGTACTATTATAATTGCATCATCTATAATTACCCATATATTTGAAATATGTGTATCTCATTATTATATATCTTTCTGTATAGTGTAATTACTAAAACTATCAACTCCACACTTGCCTTATGCTATAGAGATATTGACACCTCTCAAGAAAAATAGGGAGTGGGGCTTTTAGAAACATTCATGTCTTGCCTCCAAATCGAAAGTGGAGATATAATCGAAATTTATTATTATCAAGATATATTTGTCCAACATAATTATTAGGATGTATTATATGTATACTTTTAAGGTTTAGTTTTACTATTATTATTATAGAGTTACCTTCACTACCCTCAATGGGAACTCTCATGTGTTTTAGAGGGAATGAGACATGCAGTCTTATCATGAAAGGCATCATCTTCTCAAAATTTTAATATTGATATCATCTATTATATTTAAGGTTAATGAAGTTGAATCCAAGATTTATCTTCTACCATTGGTTAAGAATATTCTCAAGATGTTTTAAGATGACTTCACAGGTTTACCCCTAGATCGAGTGGTAAAGGTTTTTGTTGATTCGATATCTAGAATGTGTCCAATCTCTTTACATTCTTATCATATGGAACCCATGGAATTGAAAGAATTAAAGATTCAACTGATGGAATTGGAAGATAAATTCCTCATCTACCCTAGTGTATCTTTATGGTCCATATAGATACCCATACTCTTCATACATAGATATCACATCATATTAAATGAATATTCATTACATAACATAATGTTCCATACCAGAATCGTATAGGTCTAGTTCCTTTGTAAAATTGGACACATAAACAATTGGTTCATAAATAAACTACATCATCTCCCAATTATTTCTTCATAAATGGTACCCTTATTATATATATCATACATAAAACCTTTCTTCATAACCTAGGTAAAGGAAACATAAGAAAGGGTGAGCTCAGATGATCAACAAGGGTAAATAAGGGGAATATAAATGATCACTTGAGTATAACATGGGAATAAAGGTATGAGAACATGATAATATCATTTTAAAATCATAAAATAAATATAATAGATCATAATCTTGATTCATGGCATAAATCTTAGTAGTTTATAAGACATTAATCATATAATAATCAAAGAACCTGAGTCATGAGATCATAACATTGTCATAATACATGAGTTTGTGGAATACACATAAGCAGAGAAAATCATTTACTTAGTAGTCAAGAATAATTTAGAAGACTATTATATTGTAGTGGTTTTACTCCCAAAACCATCATAGTAGTCAAGGTTTACTCCTAAGAAAATCATAGTGGAGAGAATTCCTTACTGAATTGTTTTCACTCCTCATTCTAGTCCTTTTTATATCAGGAGATATTCATCTTTACCCAATGCATTAGAGGGATATAAAATTATGGTTTCACCCATCACATAATGAAAATAATATATATATATATATATATATATGCCATAATATCAGAAAACATTCATCATATTAGAACCCATGAAAATTAATGGATTTCATAAACATTCATCATAGCATAACCCATGTAAAAAAACAGGTTTCATAAACATTTCATCATTTCATCATATCATAACCCAGGTAAAATTAATAGGTTTCATAAGAATTTTTTAATCATACACATAAAACTTCTAAAGAAATAATAAGAATATATACCTTGGATTATGTCCCTAATAAATCATAATTTAAATCAAAGGGTGTTTTCTTTGATGAATAGAATGCCATTGCAATATCATTAAAACATTATTGAGGAAAATATCCTTTAAAATTAAAAAATAACTTTTCAAAAACTATAAATGAAATAAATATTGTGAAAATAATTTTAATTGAAAATATACTTGTAAAATTATAAAGAAATATGTAAAATTTTTAAAAAAAACATCATTCAGAAAATGAAAAGAAGATTAATTTAAAAAAATTATAAATTAAACCATGGGTAAAAATGAATTTAAAAAATAATTGTAGAATATTAAAAACATTCATGAAAACATTTTTAGAAAATTTAGAAATATAAGAGAAAGGATTTTTGACCGAAGAGAGAAATAAAGTCATTTTCCCTTAAAAACATTCTGTTGGTTTATTAAATACATAAAGAGAGGAAAATTAAAGGAAAATATGTAATTTATATAAATAACTAGTGAATAATAAAATTCGTGAGTTTATTTATAGGTATATTATAATATATCATTACCAAAACTTAATCATAAATAATCTCGATAAACAATGAGATTGTAACATAAAAACTTTACTATTTTGGTAACATTTGAATCATAAGAACCATGAAAGATTAACTTCAAATGAAAATTTAAATTTCTTTTTCATAATTATAATCATTAAATAACATGTCAAAGTGAAGTATATACACCTCATAAAAGAATATAGTTACATGACATAACATATGTCCCAAAGAAGATAATTTGAGAAGATAAAAACTTACCTCGAGTTCCACTTACTTCAAAAACACTCTAACCTATTTTATAATAATTTATATTTATTATAATTATACATTAGAATAATTTGTATACTTATAATATCATGTATTATAACTTTATAATATCTCAGCACTGATTTATCAATAATTACTTATTAAAATAATTGTTTCTAGGTGTTAATTACTCTGATTATTATAAGTATTTAACTTCAATAGTTCTAGTCCTTTTACTTTAATCATAGTTCAATCATATATTGAATTTTAATAACGTTTTAAATATCCTATATATATTCATTATATATATATTTATAATCATCCATAAAAGTTATTTATAAAAAATAAATTAGACCGTTCAGGGAGATGGTAGGCCATATGTACAAATGAACGTTGCTCCCACTTTTCAATGGATAGAATAAAATATAGTTAAATAATAATTCACCTTTATAGAATCATTATTGTATAATTTAAATCATTTATTTTAATTAAATCTATCTTTATTTCCCTCAAAATTAAAATGGAAATGGAAAACAAATCACATCACTTCATGGAGGTTGTAGTCTACACGTACGCATAAGAGATGTTATTGTTTTACAATGGATTGGAAGGTAAGAAGGTAAATGTGATAATATAATTTCATAAGTATAATTATTTCTTAAGTATCATATATAAACATTAATTCCATCATAATAACCATCCATGAAATATGGTGGTGGAAAATTTATTTTATTGATACGTGAAGATGGTAAGTAGTACGTACGCATGAGTGATACTTTTACTTTCTATTTGATGGGGAAGAGGGTGGATGATAGAGATTTAATAATAATAATAATAATAATAATAATAAAGTATATTGTGGATATTTAAGTTGTTATTTTATCATAAATACCATATATTTATTAGAGTTAAATAATAAGTAAAAAAAGAAAGTGATCAGTTAAGGAAATTACCTATTCTTTGAAAGAACTCCTTGAGATGTCCTATTAAGGATCATAGGGTTGGTCTTTTGGAAATAAAAGAACCTATATAATTTTTATAAGTATGTTTATAAGGGAATTTTTAAGGGTATGGTCAAGTTATATGGATCAAAGTGTTGTAAGGAAGAGGAAGGAGGGGTGTCCATTTATAATGGAGGGAGAGGGTACATTTGGAATTTCTTAAAAGTTCAAAATATAAAAAAGACGTTCTTAATAAAAATGATTCAAAATGGAAATTAATTCAAATAAAAAGTTTTCATGGTTGAAATAAAATGATACAATTAAATTTAAATAGGATTTGGTGTCATTTTAAACCTTAGCTTTTTTATTAATCCCTTCGTTAATTATTGTTTACCTTAACCGTGATATCAACTATTTTAACTATAAAGGTTTTAGAATCTTATCATAAATGGAAAAGTGACTCATAAATGGAAAATGAATTATTTATTAAATATAATTTAATTCACATGGAAAAAGATAATATTTTTTTGAATTTCAAATATTTAATAAAATATTATTTTTTATAAATACATTTAATGACAATTTTGTAACTATTCATTTAATTTGACTTTAAAGAAACAAAGACAAAGATTTAATTAGAATATAATCCTTTTAAACATCACTAATATGTTCTATTTATCTAAAAAATAATTTAACATTATAAATCTCTCAAATTATATTACTTTTATCACTAACAAAATCATTTATTTTACTTTTCTATTTATTGAATAAATATTGTATTGGTGTTTCACAATCATTTAAGGTAATTTTTAATCAATAAAAAATTAGAAATAAATTTTCATCGTGAATATAATTTAATTATTAATAAAATTACTATGAATATTCATTTACAACTTGGTTTTCCCCTATATGTACACATAAAAGATATTTAAAACTAAGAGAGTATCATTTGGTATCTTTCATTGATTTAAATATTATATAGGTCATTTTCATGGACAAGTGTCTCTAAATATTTTACATGAATGTTTAAAAATTTTATTGAATATATAATATATAAAATTAATTAAAATCATTCAAAAATAGTGAACAATTTAATTTATTAAGATAAAAAATACGTTGTGTGAATAAAAAAAAATTAGAAAATCTTCTCTTTTACTTTCAAATGATTTCATTTTTTATTTATGATCAACTAATAACCCAAGAATTTAATTTAAAAATGTGTAAACCATAAATTTTTCATAAATTAGTTAATTTTATTCATACTATACAATTTATTGGCTAGGTTATAACAGTAAACTATATTATGGTTCATTTTGACTCAAGGTTGTGTGTATCGAAAGCTATCAAAAAAATATTTGAAGAAATTTATTTTATAAAATCAAGTGGTGTTACGTCATATCCCGTTTATAATGAATTTTTTCCTTGAAATTGTGTCACTCTAGTAAAAAAAATGATGATTCATGTGTTTCATGACATCATTGGGTTCCCATGTAGCCTCTTCAAATTTCTAATTTCTCTAGAGAACTTTAACCAGGTAACTAGTCTTGTTCCGTAGAATTTTATCTCTACGGTTCAAAATTTATAATGGATAATATGTATATTAATGATAATACTCTAATGGTTCAACTTATTAGTTCATTGCATGTGAATTATTATGTATGTACCACCTTAGGAGAGATATATGCACCACATCGTGGACTAGAGAGAGGTTCGGTGGAAGCGGTAAGTGATAAGATACCATCCCTGCTCGATTCAGAATAACAAAATGGCCAATATACCTAGGTATTAGCTTTACCTTATTTCAAAATCTCATAATCTTATTCCAAGGAGATATTTAAAAAAAACCTTCTCACCAACTTCAAATTAAATATCACACTGATGATTTTCGGCATGACTTTGTTGATTCTCAAGTTTATACTTTCTAATATTCTTATCCTTAATTTTAAAAATCACAAACACTTTATTAAAACATTATTTTACTAAATTTTTATATACCAAGGATTTAAGATTTTTTTCTGAAAACATATTTTTATATTGAACTTAGAAATAGTTTCTAACTAAATCAATATGAACTTTATATTCTTTAATCTGATACATCAGACTAACTAAGGGTCTGGTCTATTGGACTGACTAGTGTCTTATCCATTTGATTGACTACCTTTTTCCATCAGACTGATCAAAGTCATATCCATAAGACTGAATGTGGTTCATATCCATTAGACTAACCATAGTTCATTTCATCATATTAATAATATTTAAGTCCATTGGATTGATTAAAGTTTATAATCATATTGTTGGAAATATTTCTATCAGAAAAAATTTATTACAACACTATAATAGTGCTATCAAAATGACATTAGATGGATGAATTTTTCTGATCCTTCTAGTGGATAACATCTGATTCTATTGCAACCAACTTCAAGATTCTTGAAAATTGAACTGTTGGAGGGATGCCTATAAATAGAAGTGCATTTGAGGAGATGGGAGATGATGCATTTTTCAACTCAACGCGTCTGAAGATATCTCTACCTAAACATCTCATTTTTACGTATTTTAATATTTTAGAGAGTTACGTTCTAAGGATTCTGAGTGATGAATATTAAAATACTTAGAATATTTTTTTCTTTTTTATTCTCTTGTTTTGATTAAGGTTTAGATCGAGGGATTCAAGGGATAAGAAGACTGGTGATTCTGATCAGGATGGTCGAGGGATTCTAGGAAATTAGAAGACAAAGCTGACACAAATAATCATATATGGGGATTTATTATTTAAGAGAGATAGAGTAGATACTGATAATCATATCAAGGGATTTTTTAAAACCCCAAGGATTTACAAATAAATTTAATATAGAATGTAATGCACACAATAATAAGCATATGTGAAACAACACTTTGTTATCATAATTATTTAAACAAGATAGTTATAACTTATCCATTAAACATAATTTTCCCACTTCTATGAATTTAATTTTGAAAAATGGACATACATGGTTTCAATGAATAAGATATTTAGAGTCTGATAGGATCAACTTAATTTTTTTAGTGAATAGTAACTTTACCCTTTTGAATAGTAATGTTATCCTTATAAATAGTGATATGACTCTTAGGAATAACAAACTTGTCAAATGATTAGTAAACTCACCCATTAAAGTATAAATAAAATTTACGCATCTTATAAATAAATTATGAAATTATTATATCATAGTATAAGTAAATAAATGTTTTATAAATTATTAATCAAGTATTAGTATTTTTATAAAAAATAAATGTTTATTTAAATTCTTATAATTAATATAATGATTAAAAAATAATTTTCATAAAATATAATAATAAGTTAATATTTTGATGTATTGTGATTATAAGATAATTTTATGAAACCTTAGTTAATTTTTAAAAGTGTCATAAAATCAGTTATAATTTTAAAATTGGTATTTTTTGAGTAAATGATGATTTTAAATAAAGAATTTAATTTTTCATGTTTATAAAATTATTTTCAGAAATTTGAGATAATTTTGGAATTCTACACATCTGAAAATGGTTAGGATGATTTTTTTTATTTTTCTAAAATAGTTTAATTTTTATAGAATAGTAAAAAACATAGTTTTTAAGAAAATAAGATATTTTTTGTGACACTATCAAGAGATATTTATGATATAAAATTTATTAAACTTACGGAATAAATAGATAATTATTTTTTAAGAGAAATTTTTTATATAAATAATTCAGAACATATAAATTATATTTTTCTTGATAAGTATAAAAGAACCATTATCATAGTCGATGCAATTCCTAGGTCGTGTTCACAAAGCCAATTTGGTTCCTTAAAAAAATAATTAAGAGATAAAAATTATCTTCAAAACCTTGTTATTAATTATTTTTTATAATGGATGTTTTTTGATGATATTTTAGAATTTTTTTAGTAATATAATATTAATCTTATCCAAATCCCTGTGCAATGCTTACGTAGGGCAAGAAAAGATAAAATAACAAATTTAAGAAGTTATCTTATTATGTATATGAGTGAATATACATAATGAACGAATATATAATTTTATTTTGAACCTAACTAATTTATTTTTATGATATTAATTTATTTTTATTTTTTATATATGAAATAATTAATATTAATTCTAATGAAAAGTTAATGCAGTGTTTGTGCAAGAATAAAAAAAATAAACAATGTGTTTTTAAATAAAATTATAAGAATATTAAATAACCAATATTTTGGATAAAAAAATTTCTATAATAAATTGTCGACCATTATCTCAATTTTATTTGAATTTGGGACATCTTGGACCCACATGAATCACTTTAAGTACTTTATAATTTTCTTTATCAAAAGGAAGTCATGTTATCACATTATAGTTTTTAATTAGTATAATATTTTATTTTATGGTTTTATAGTATATTTTTTTGAAAATATATAGTTTATTTAAAGGTAATAAATTTATCGTATTCATGAAATTTTATTTATAATTTTTAGGAAGTAAATAATTACCCTAATGGCTTAAACAATTACGATGCTGTAATTATTTAATTAAGTAATAAATCAAATTAATGATATTAAAAATGAAAAAATAAATATAATTTCATATTTTTAAGTTAATTAACAATTTCTATAAATTAATATGATATTTCTAGGATATAATAAAAAAAATTATTAGGATTTTAAACTTTTTTTGTTTTGTTTAAAGTCATGGTTATGAATAGTGTTTAATTTGACATAAATTATTTTTCATGATTAAAATATTTTATTAATTTATTTAAAAATTGAAAAATTATTGAAAAATGACTAATCTGATAATATTATGTCTAAATTTTTATCCCCTATGATTTCTAGCTCTTTTTAAAGTCTTTAACTCTATTTTTAGACTTAATATATCTTAATATTTTAAGTTATTCCTAATTTGTCCCTCACCTCAATTATAAAAGGAGGATCCTCTCTTCACAAAATTTCATAAGAATAAGCCTTATTGCTCAACAATTTTCTGCCAATTTCCCTTCTCCCCATCCCTTTCTACATTATAGTGCTTCTTGTCTCACAAAACGACCACTTTCAAGAGCCTAAGGAGATTCTCAAGGAGAAAAGATTCAAAAGGAGGTTTGAACAAATTTGAAGGAAGTCGAACCCGAGCTAAGAGATATCTTAACTCTATTTCATTTCATGGAGTTAAACATCTATGTCATTGGTTATGTTTTTTAAAATAATATGTGTGAATTACCTCTAATTTTTTTATACTCTATATCCACTTATATTATGTGTATTTATATTTGTCACACATAAATATGTCATTGATTTGTCCTCACTCTAATGATACAATATTTGAAAGGGTTAATTTAACAATATCATTATTATATGATATTGTTTTTACATAATTATTTACTGGTTCATATTTATCATCTATTTCCGTGTTTTTTTTAAATATTTTCAAAATCAATATTTTTAAGTTTTTTTATAATGACTCTTTAACTAAAACATCGTTTTAAATTTTTTAAAGATTTATTATTTTAAATCTTTCTCATTCCTTTACTTTTTTTCAAAATGGGCTTTATGGATTTATTTATAAGGGCATGAATATTTTAAAATATTAATTTTTTAATTTCTTTAAAATGTTTCAAAGTGGTATGGGACACTTTGATTCAAAAAACTCTTTTTTTTAAATTCCTTCTTCTATAAATGCATGGTTTTTGAATAAGTGATTTAAAATTAAAAAAGGTGTTTTTATCAAGAAATTTTAATGATTTTATTAGAGTATTTTCATCTATATTAACATAATTTGTTGGATCTTATGTTTGATTGATGTTTGTCTCTAATGATATCATTTACGATATTTTATTTAATGGTTTTTGGTTTGTTTTGACTGTAGATGCTCTACATTGATACCATTCATGGTTTATAGTTAATATATTAAAATTTTGTATACTAGTTTTAATAAGAATGTTTATGTTGCTTATGTTTCACCCTTTTCATATGAGTAATGCATTATAATTAGTAATTTGTGGTTTGGGGATCAGTTAATGAAATCCCTATGGGTTGGGGACTGATTAATGAAAGCCCTACGGGTTACAAACCGGGTAATGAAATCCACTCGAATCATCGATAGTTCTCATGAGATAAACTAGTTTGGGTTTTTACCCATTTATGTATGGTCTTGGAACGATGCCTTGATGGTATGGTTATGAAGTCTGGAATTATTCATTCCCTCATTATGAAATTGTTAATTGATAGTCCAAGTTATTATTCGACTAGTAGAATATCTATGGTCATGTTTTATTATGGAAATATTTATTCATCTTTTATTCCTACCATATTATGCTTGATATTGTGTTTTAATGGAATGTTAACATTTCGTTATTCACCATAAATTATTATTTATGTTTTCATTTTATTGTTTAACCTTACTAATCCTCTAACCTCACCCCTTTATTATGTTTTCTTTCCCTAGGTTATGAAGTATCAAACATTGAATAATATTTCAAGGATGTAGTTTATTCAATTTTGTTATGTATCATGTTTTCTTTTCTTTTACCAATATATTATGGGTATCATGAGTGTAATATGGTCTTCCAAGACTTCTAAATTAATCAATCCTCTGGGATTTGATTTCTTATAATCATGAAAATGTAATAAAATAATGCACCAGCTCTGAGTTTCTAGGGTTGGGGCGTTACAATTGGTATCAGAGAAAGTTTAGCAGCAACTATAGAAACTATATTTAGAAAACATAGATTAAATAAAATTACATTAAGATAGAATTTGAGGATAAGTATTCAATAGAATCCTAGAATTTTGTTAAGATGTATATTATGTGGGTATTCCAAGCAATACATCTATGTCTGGATATTTTAATTAGACGTAGTTCTGGCACAAATATACCTAGGGGTAACAACTCTAAAAAGGTGTCCTAGGCCTAACTCGGATTAACCTCTTACATGAAAACGGGTCTTACTATGCACCTGGTTTAACACTCCCAGGGGATAGGCTTAGGATAACTCACATTTTCTTTACACACCATTTTGAAGGATTAAAATGTAAACATTTTCTCAAATAAATCATGTTTATGATTATGAGATTAGATGTGCATAAATTTTTCAATTTATGTTAATTATTTAACTAGTATTGGGATTATACATTATGTTTCATAATTTTATGATTTGATCTAGTGTATGAAATTGTTGAGAAATGGTGTCTACTAGAATGAATGGGAACTGCATGAATGTACATAATCCAAAGAGTAATATTGATCATTTCTTTGATGGGTTTAACCCAGTCTTTCAAAGGGAACTAGTCACTCAAATATTCTCATCATACGAGGAGATAGTATTATTCCCTAATAATAAGAAGAAAGATTTTATTAAGTATTATTTCATTGGAAGTAAGCAAGAGAAAAAGAGGAAAATAGGTAAAAATATAGATAAATAATTAAAAGAAGTATTTTCCCATATGTGATAATTGTGGAAGGAAACACCTTAGTATATACTTAAAAGGATCGGGATTTTTCTACAAGTGTGGTGATAAATGACACTATTATTATGATTTCAAGGTTAATAAATTTTTTTCCAATGTACAATCTTTCAACAAAAAGAAGATTGGACACTATGCAAATCAATGTCTCATACGTCAAAGGAATATACACCGAAAAAAGAAAATGGATCATGGTCAAGATTATGATACTACCATGGATGAAGAGGAATGATTAATATTCTTATTTTTAGATTCAATAATTATGACTTTTGAGTATTTTAATCATTTATGTATTGGTTATAAGGATTATAGAATATATAAGGATTTCACTTCAATACTATTTCATTAAGGATTTGAGGTCGTATGATGAATGGTACCAAGGAAAAGTGACTCAGTATCAAGTTAAACATTTATAAAAATATATAGTTTAGGGAAATACAGACCTTAATATGTTCCTAATACTGAGATATCAGTTTCGGAATAAAGATATGATTTATTTGGATAATGTAAATTTTATAGCACTTACTATATTGGATCTAAATAAAGGACTGTTGAAAATGTGGTAGTATACAACATTTTTTACTTAAGGAATATATCCAAATTCCTATGTTTTATAAAGTAATAAGGAATCATGAACGTATTCATTAATTTTTTATGGTAATTCAAGTTATTACCATGCATTAAGAGAATTAAAAGAGAATGTACTCACATGTTTGCATGTGATGATTAAGAGACACTTCATGTTGTTTAATAAGTTCATTTTGGAAATTTAGTGAAATTCTTTATAAAGTGTTAGATCATGATATTTTGGAAAATTGAACCATTTATGAAATGGTTGAATTTTATCTTTGGATAAAGTTTTAGAGATTATTTTACCCTATGATAAAACTTGTACCATGAAATAAAGTAGGAATAGTTAAAGGAACAATCGAAGGATAAGATTATGTTTATTGAAATATATCAAGTACTAATATTTCCTTATATTATTATATAGTGAAATAATTTATCAAATTTATGGAAAGGATCTTGGAACAAAATAATGTTATCCTAGTACCTTCTTTTCTAATGTGGGTTTTCCACAATGGTATTTTCTAATATCAAATATTTTTTTTATTTTTTGAAGTGAAGTTTAAAATTATGAGGATGCAATTTATTAAAGATTGAGAGAACGTAACACCACAAGTATTTACAAATAAATTTAATGTAGAATGTAATTCACACAATAATGAGTCTCTATGAAAAAATACTTTGTAATTATAATTATTTAAATAAGATAGTTATAACCTAGCCATTAAACATAATTTTGCAACTTCTGTGAATTGAATTTCAAAAAATAGACATACATGGTTGTGATTAGTATGATATTTATATTTTGATAGGATCAACATAATTTTTTATTGAATAGTAACTTGACCCTTTTGAATAGTAATGTTAACCTTATAAATAGTAATATGACCATTATAAATAGTAATCCATCCAAATGAATAGTAACCTCAGCCATGAAAGTATAAATCAAATTTAGCCATCTTATAAATGAAATTATAACATAATTATATCATAGTATAAGAAAATAAATGTTTTAGAAATTATTAATTAAGTATTAGTATTTTTATAAAACATAAATATTTATTTAAAATTTTATAATTAATATAATGATTCAAACTAAAATTTATTTTCATAAAATATAATCATAAGTTAATATTTTGACTTATTATTATTGTAAGATAATTTTATGAGACATTAGTTAATTTATTAAAGTGTCATAAAATCGGTTATAATTTGAAATTTCGTATTTTTCGAGTAAATGATGATTTTAATTAAAATTTTAATACCTCTTATTTAGAAAATTATTTCCATAAAATAGAGTTAATTTTTGAATTATAAATATTGAAAAATGGTTAGGGTGAATTTTTTATATTTTTCTGAAATATTTTAATTTTTAGTGAATAATAAAAAATACAATTTTTAAGAAAATACGTTATTTTTTATGACAAGACCAATATATTTTTATTATATAAAATTTATTAAACTTATGGAATAAATAAATAATGCTTTTATTAGAGAAATTTTTTATATAAATAATTCAGAACATATAAATTATATTTTTCTTGAAAAGTATAAAAGAAAGATTGTCATTGGCGATGCAGTGTGTGCGCCACACTCAAAAATCCAATTTAGTTCCTTAAAAATAATAATTAAGAGCTAAAAATTATTTTTATGACCTTATTATTAATTATTATGTATAATGGATTTTTTTGGACAATATTTTAGAATTTTATAGTTTTATGATATTAATCTTATCCAAATAAATGTACAATGCTTATGCAGGGCAAGAAAAGACAAAATAATGAATTTAAGTTGTCTTGTTATGTATATGAGTGAATATACATAATGAAAAAATATATAATTTTATATTGAACCAAATTAATCTATTTTTATTATAGTTTATTCTTAATTTTTATATATGAAATAATTAATATTAATGTTTTTGCAATGCTGATGCAGTGCTTCTGCAAGAATGAGAAAAAAAATATTTTTAATTAAAATTATAAGAATTTTTAAATGACCTGTATTTTGGATAAAATAATTTATATAATAAATTTATCAACCATTATATAAATTTTATTCTAATTTGGGACATATTGGACCCACATGAATCGCTTTAAGGACTTTATAATTTTCTCTTTGAAAATACAGTCAAGTTGTTACATTATATTTTTTTTAATTAGTATAATATTTTATTGTATGGTTTTACAGTATATTTTTTCAAACATATATTGTGTATTTAAATCTAAGAAAATTATCTTCTTCATTAAATTTTATTTTTAATTTTTAGGGTATAAATAATTACCCGAATGGCTTGAAAAATTATGATATAGTAATTATTTAATTAATGAAAAAAGAAAATTAATGATATTAAAAATAGAAAAATAAATATAATTTGAGATTTTTAAATTAATTCAGGATTTATATAAATTAATATTATATGTCTAGGATATAATTAAAAATTTTATTCTAATTTTAAAATTTTGTTGTGTTTAAATTCATGGTTATGAATAGTGTTTAATTTGAAATAAATTATTTTTCATGATTAAATTTTTTTATTAAATTTAAAACAAATTATTGAAAAAGGTCAAATATGATAAGATTATATTTACATTATAATCTCTTGTGATTTATAGATCTTTTGAAATTCTTTAACAATATTTTTAGACTTAATATATCTTAATATTTTAAGCAAAACCTAATTTGTCAATCACCTCAATTATAAAAGGAGGCTCCTCCCTTCACAAAATTTAATAAGCTTAAGCCTTATTTATCACCTATATTCAGCCAATTTACCTTCTCCTCATCCCTTTCTATGTTATAATGCTTCTGGTCTCACAAAAAGACCACTTCCAATAGCCTAAGGAGGTTCTCAAGGAGAAAATATTCAAGGGGAGGTTTGAACAAATTTGAAGGAAGTCGAAACCGAGGTAAGAGATATCTTAACTCAATTTCCATTTATTGAGTTAAACATCTATTTCATTGGTTATATATTTTCCAAGAATATGTTTTAATTCCTATGATTTTTTTATACTATATATCCTCTTATATTTTGTGGATTTATATTTTTCACACATAAGTACGTCATTGGTTTGTCCTCACTCTAACGATACAGTCTTTGAAAGGGTTAATTTTGTAATATCATTTATTATCTGAGACTATTTATACTTAAGTATTTATTGGGACTTATTTATCATCCATGTCCATGTTTTTCTAAAATATTTTCAAAAGTAATATTTATAAGGTTTTATGTAAGGACTCTTTAACTAAAACATCGTTTTAAATGTTTTGAAGATTAATTCTTCTAAATATTTCTTATTCAAGTCCATGTTTTCAAAATGGGTTTTATGGATTTATTTATAAGGACGTGAATAGTTTAAAATATTAATTTTCTAATTTCTCTAAAATTTCTCAAAGCGGTATGGGACACTTTTATTCAAAAAAATATATTTTTAAATTTCTTCTTTTATAAATTCGTAGCTTTTGAATAAATGATTTCAAAGTAAAAAAAGGGTATTTTTCTCAATAAATTTTAATGCTTTTATTAGATTATTTTCATATATGTCAACATAATTTGTTTTATATTATATTTTATTAAGTTTTATCTATTATGATATCATTTACCATATTTCATTTAATGGTTTATGATTCATTTTTATTGTGGATGTGCTATATTGAAACCATTCATGGTTTATGGTTAATGTATTAATATAAATTAGACTAGTTTTGATACAAATGTTTATATTGGTAATGTTTCACCCTTTTCATATGAGTAATGAATTAGACTTAGTAAGTGATGATTTGGAGACTAGTTAATGAAATCCCTATGCATTGGGGACTGGTTAATGAAATCCCTATGGGTTAGGGACGGATTAATAAAATCCCATCGATGCATCAGTAGTTCTCATGAGACAATATAGTTTGGGTTTTTTCCTATTTATGTAAGTTCATGGCACAAGGCCATAATAGTATGGTTATAAAGTCCTACATTATACATTACCTCATTATAAAACTAGTAATTGGTAGTCCATGTGATTATTCGACTAGTAGAATATTCAGGTTTATATTTTATTATGGCATTATTTATTCATCTTTTGTTCCAACCATATTATGCACAAGATTATGTTTTAATGGAATGTGTTCTTTTATTTATTCAACATGCCTTATTATTTATGTTTCCAGTATATTATTTACCCTTAATGACCATCTGACCCCACCCCTTACTTATTTTTCCTTTCCCTAGGTTATGAAGAAGAAAACTTTGAATAATATTTTAAGGATGAAGTTTATTTCATTTTTTTATGTATCATGTTTTATTTTCTTTTCTCAATGTATTATGGGTATCATGAATTTAATCTGGTCTTCCATGATTGCTAAACTTATTGGTCGTACAGGATTTTATTCCTTATATTCATTACAATGTAATAAAATAATGCACCAGCTCTGGGATTCTAGGGTTGTGGCATTATAGTTGGTATCAGGATAAATTTTGCATTAAAATTGAAAAATAGATTTATAAAACATAGATTAGAGACCATTATCCTAAGATAGAATTTAAGAATAAGTATAAAATAACATCCTAGAATTTTGGTAAGGTGGATATTATGTGTGATGTCTAAGAAATACATCAATGTCTGGATACCACAAGTGGATGTGGTTCTAGCACAGATGTACCTAGGGGTAACAACTCTCACAAGGTGTCCTAGGCCTGACTTAGGATAACCTAGTACATAACAATGGGCCTTACTGTGCACTGGGTTTGATACTACCAGGGGATATGCTTAGACTAATTCACATTTTCTTTACAAACCATTATGAAAGATTTAAATGTAACTTTTTCTCAAAGAAACCAAGTTCATGGTTATAAGATTAACTATGCATAAATTTTTCAATTAATGTTAATTAGTTTATTAGTATTGGGATTATACATTATGTTTCATAATTTTATGATCTAATATAGTGTATTTAATTATTTATAAATAGTGCCTACTGGAAGGAATGGGAACCGTATCAATGTACATAATCTAAAGAGTAAGAATGATCATTTCTTCAATGGGTTTAAGCTAGTATTTCAAAGGGAAATATTCTATCAAACATTCTTATAATATGAGAAGATATTATAATGTCCTAACAAGAAGGAGAAATATTTTTCTAAGTATTATGGATTCATAAGGAATCAATAGAAGAAGATGACTATTGGGGAAAGGACAGAAAAATAATGGAAAGAATTATTTTCCGACATGTGATAATTGTGGAAGGAAACACCTTGGTATATTGTTAAAAGGAATGGATGTTTTCTATAAGTGTGACAATAAAGAACACCATTACTTTGATTACAAGGGTAATAAAAAGTTTTCTAATGCGTATTCTTTCAACTTCAATGAGATTGGTCTCCATGAAAATCAATGTCCCATGCATCAAGGGAATATGCACCAAAAGAAGAAAATAAATCATGGTAAAGATTATGCTACTGCCATGGATGAAGAGGAACGATTAATGTTATTATTTTTAGATTAAATAATTATGAATTTTTAGTATTTTAATCAATGATGTACTAGTTATAATAATTATAGAACATATAAGGATTGTACTACAGTACTATTTCATTATAGATTTGTGGTCGTATGATGAATGGCGCCAAGGAAAAGTGACACATTAGAAAGTTAAAATTTTGGAAAAATAATTGGTTGATGGAAAGACAGCCCTTAATAAGTTCTTGATACTGAGATATCAATTTTGTAATAGATAGATGATTGATTTGGAAAACATAAATTGGATAACACTTAATATCTTGGATATAAATAATGGATTTTTGACATTGTGGTAGAGTCTACAACATTTTGGACTTAAGGAATATATCCAAATTTCTATGTTTTACATAAGGAATAAGGAATAATGAAGGTATTAATTAAGGTTTATGGTAATTAAAGTTATTACCATGCTTCATGAGAATACAAGGATAATGTACTCACATGTTTCTATGTGATGATTAAGAGCCACTTCATGTTGTTCAATAAGTTAATTATGGAAATTCAAAGACCTTATTTCTAAAGTTTCATATGGTGATATTTTTTAAAAGTTAACCATTTATTAAATGGTTTAATTTGATCTTTGGACAAGGTTTTAGAGATTATTTTACCCTACGATACAACTTGTGCCATGAAATTAAGTAGGAGTAGTTAAAGGCACAACCAAAGTATAAGATTCTGTCTATAGAAATATATCAAGTACTCATATTTCCATATATTATTATAGAGTGAAACAATTTCTCAACTTTAGGGAAAGGATCATGAAACAAAATAAATGTTATCCTAGTACATTCTTTTCTGATGTGGGTCTTCCACAAAGACATTTTCTAGTATCAACCTTTTTTTCCTTCTTTGAAGTGAAATTTCAAATTGTGAGGATGAAAGTTATTGAAGGAGGGGTGAATGTAACACCCCAAGGATTTAAAAATAAATTTAACATAGAATATAATTCACAAAACACTAATTCTCTATGAAATAACACTTTGTTATTATAATTATTTTAACAAGATAGTTATAACCTAACCATTAAACATAGTTTTTCCGCTTCTGTGAATTGAATTTTGAAAAATAGACATACATGGTTGTGATCAGTAAGATATTTATAATTTGATAGTATCAACTTAATTTTTTATTGAATGTAAACTTAACCCTTTCTAATATTAATATTACCCTTATAAATAGTAATACGACCCATATGAATAGTAAACTTGCCAAATTAATAGTAACCTCACCAATGAAAGTATAAATAAAATTTAGGTATCTTATAAATGAAATTATTATATAATTATATCATAGTATAAGTAAATAAATGTTTTAGAAATTATTATTTAAGTATTAGTATTTTTATAAAACATAAATGTCTATTTAAAACTTTACAATTAATATAATGATTAAAAAGAAAATTTATTTTCATAAAATACAATCATTAGTTAATAATTCTATGTATTATGATTATAATATAATTTAATGATACCTTAGTTAATTTTTAAAAGTTTCATAAAATTGGTTATAATTTTAAAATTGGTATTTTTGGAGTAAATTATGAATTTAATTAAAATTTTAATTTATAATATTTAGAAAATTATTTTCATAAAATAGAGTTCATGTTTGAATTATACACATCAAAAAGTGCTTAGGATTAATTTTTCAAATTTTTTTAAAATTTAGGCATCTTATAAATTAAAGTATTATATAATCATATCATAGTATAAGTAAATAAATGTTTTAGAAATTATTAATTAAGTATTAGTATTTTTATAAAACATAAATGTTTATTTAAAACTTTACAATTAATATAATTATTAAAAAGAAAATTTATTTTCATAAAATAGAATCATAAGTTAATATTTTTATGTATTATGATTATAATATAATTTAATGAGTCCTTACTTAATTTTTCAAAGTTTCATAAAACAGGTTATAATTTTAAAATTGGTATTTTTTTAGTAAATGATGATTTTAATTAAAATTAAAATTTATAATATTTAGAAAATTATATTCATAAAATAGATTTCATTTTTTAATTCTAAAAATCAAAAAATGGTTATGATTAATTTTTCAAATTTTTCTAAAATAACCATTATCAATGTCGAAAGAGTTCTTGTGTCACGCTGACAAAGCAAATTTGGTTCCTTAAAAGTAATAATTATGAGATAAAAAATATTTTCATAGCCTTCTATTAATTATTATGTATAACTAATGTTTTTGGATGATATTTTATAATTTTATAGTTATATAATATTAATCTTAACCAAATGTTTGTGTAATGCTTGTGCGGGGCAAGAAAAGACAAAATAAAAATGTTAAGAAGCTGTCGTGTTACGTATATGAGTGAATATAAATAATTAAAGAATATAGAATTTTATTTTGAACCTAATTTATTTATGTTTCTGATATTAATTTATTTTTAATTTTTATACATGAAATAATCAATATTAATGTTTATGCAATGCTGATGCAGTGCTAGTGAAATAATAAGAAAATAAAAAAGTTTTTTATAATTAAAATTATAAGAATTAATAAATGACCCATATTTTGGTTAAAAAACTACTATAAGAAAGTGTCGAGCATTATCTCAATTTTATTATAATTTGGGACATCTTGGACCCACATGAATCACTTTAAGGACTTTCTAATTTTCTTTATCAAAAGGAAGTCAAGTTTCAACATTATGGTCTTTAATAAGTATATTATTTTATTGTATGGTTTCATAGAAGAATTTTTATAACGTATATATTTTATTTAAATATAATAAATTTATCTTCTTCATTAAATTTTATTTTTAATTTTTAAGGAATAAATAATTACCCTAATTGCTTGAACAATTACGATGTAGTAATTATTTAATTAATGAATAAATAGACTTAATGATATTAAAAATAATAAAAGAAATATAATTTGAGATTTTTAAGTTAATTAAAATAATTTATAGATTAATATGGTATTTCTAGGATATAATAAAAAAATTATTCGAATTTTAAAAAATAATTGTTGTGTTTAACGTCATGGTTATGAATAGGGTTTAATTTTACATAAATTATTTTTCATGATTAAAATATATTATTAAATTATTTTAAAAACATAAAACTACTGAAAATAGAAACATATGATATTATTCTATCGAAATTGTGATTCCCTGTGATTTATAACTCTTTTTTAATTCTTTAACCCTATTTTTAGATGAAATATATCCAAATATTTGAAGCAATTTCTAATTTGTCGCTCACCTCAATTATAAAAGGATGTTCCCCCATCCATAAAATTTGTTAACCTTAATCCTTATTACTCGCCTATATTCAACAAATTTTCCTTATCCCCATCCCTTTCAAAATTATAGTACTTATGGTCTCACAAAAAGACCACTTCCATGATCCAAAGGAGGTTCTCAAGGAGAAAATATTCAAGAAGAGGTTTGAACAAATTCGAAGGAAGTCGAACTCGATGTAAGGGATATCTTAAATCAATTTTCATTAATTAAGTTAAACATATATTTAATTGGTTATATTTTTTCCAATAATATGTTTGAATGACCTTGTATTGTTTTATACTATATATCCACTTATATTGTGTGGATTTATATTTTTCACACAAAATTATGTCATTGATTTGTCCTCGCTCTAATGATACGATCTTTGAATGGGTTAATTTTTCAATATCATTATTATCAAAGATTGTTTATAAATAATTATTAATTGGGTCATATTTATCATCCATGTCCATGTTTTTTTTAAATATTCTAAAAAGTAATATTTGTAAGGTTTTATGTAAGGATTATTTAACTGAAACATTATTTTAAAGGTTTCAAAGATTTATTATTCTTAATATTTTTCATTAATGTCCATGTTTCCAAAATGGGTTATATGGATTTATTTATAAGGATATGAATATTTTAAAATATTAATTTATTAATTTCTCTCAAATTTTTCAAAGTGGTATAGGACACTTTGATTCAAAAAAATCTTTTTTTAAATGTCTTCTTTTATAAATGTGAATCTTTTGAATAAATGATTTCAAAGTAAAAAAAGGTATTTTTCTCATGAAATTTTAAAGATTTTTTTAGAGTATTTTCATCTATGTAAACATAATTTGTTGGATATTATGTTTGATTGAGGTTTATCTCGTATGATATCATTTACCATATTTCATTTAATCTTTTATGATTCATTTTTATTGTGGATGCGCTATTCTGATACCATTCATGGTTTATTGTTAATGTATTAACATTTCTCATACTATATTCAATTCAAATTTTTATGTTGGTTATGTTTCTACCTTTTTATATGAGTAATGAATTGGAATTAGTAAGTGACGGGTTGGGGACCAGTTAATAAAATCCCTATGGGTTGGGGACCGATTAATGAAATCCCTACAGGTTGGGGACCAATTAATGAAAGCCCTTAGATGCTTCAATAGTTCTCATGAGACAAACTAGTTTGGGTTTTTACCCGTTTATGTGTGGTCTTGGAATGATGCCTTGATGGTATGGTTATAAACTTTGTCATTATTCATTCCCTCATTATGAAACCAGTAATTTATAGTCCATGTTATTATTCGATTAGTAGAATATCTATGGTTATGTTTTATTATAGAATTATTTATTCATATTTTATTCCTACCATATTAAGCTCAAGATTATATTTTAATAGAATGTGTACTTTTATTTATTCACCATTACATATTATTAATGTTTTTGTTGTATTTTTTACCCTTACTAAGCATCTGATCTCACACCTTTCTTATGTTTCCTTTCCCAAGGTTATGAAGAATAAAACTTTGAATAAGATTTCAAGGATTTAGTTTATTTCATTTTGTTATGTATTTTGTTTTATTTTATTTTCCTAGTGTATTATTGGTATCATGAATTTAATATGGTATTATAATACTACTAAATCGATCGTTACTTCGGGATTTGATTCCTTGTAATCATGATAATGTAATAAAATAATGTGCCCATTCCAGGCTTCTGGGGTCGGGGCATTACACTTTCCTGGTGTGGAAATATAGACATTTATAGTTAGGTTGGAGACCATAGATATCTTATGTCAAGATTTCTAAATTCCTTAACTCTTATTGTTAAAGAGTATAATTTATTTTATAAATCTTTTAAGTCATTCTTAATTTATTATAATATTTCATATTACTTTTTTTAACAAGTTTTATATTCAATTATAGAATTAATATTAGAAAGTTTTTTTAACTAAATATTTCTCATATATAATTTATCATACTCTCTATGATACTGATTAAAAATTTTGATTTATCGGAAGACTATTAAGATTGATACATATACTATGATCATTAGATAATTACTTAGTCTGATCTTTATAAAAAATAGGTTTTCTATTTTTGTGTTAGTTTAATTTTCCAAAATCAAAAATTTTACTAAGAATTTTTCTAACTAAAAAAATCTTAATAAAAATATTTTTAGATAATATATTTGATAAAAAGATTATCGAATTCAATTTATTTTATAAAAACCAAGAAGAATGGGTTACTAGATAAAAATTTCAAACTGAACGTTTACTTCTACTCTGATATGTATTCTTCTAATATTTTAGTTTTTTTAATTATCCATTACTTTTATTTTTATATGTTGTTTTAAATATTCTATATTTTTTAAAAAACTTTTATATTATTACAATTTTTAAAGTTTAAGTAATCAGAAAATACTATAGTCTGATGAATATTTTTCTGAAAAAAACATTAAGAGTTTAGAATATTTATTAAATCATTTGAAGATTAATCTTAACCATAGTATCAGAAAACAATTTTTAATCCTAGATGTTAAATCTCTGGAATAAGAAATTCCACCCCTAGAGCCTATATATAAGGGTGTGTGTCACCTTTTCCCACATAAAAATTCATAAATTCTTCTCAACCCTTGGATCTCTATTTATTTCTTAGTCAATAAATTTGTTATTAGTTCAATTATCTCATTTCTGCATCTATTTCTATATAATGGCTTCAATTGAAGATATTTTAAAATTAGAAGTTGTAAAGTAAAGGTTAATTGATAATTCATGGTATGAAAATTATGATTCTCTTCTGAAAATATTTATTAAATTTCAAGGACGGTAAAAGATCTATGTTTAAATATATGACTTCATTTTACATTATCAAGAAATTTTTATAGAATTCTATTCTGTGATAGAATTCACTATAAAGTATGACGTATTTGTGATTGTTTTCAATATGTTTGGTGAGATTTGTAAATTAATGATTCAGAATGTGGCCGATTTGGTTAAAATACCATTAGAATGTTAGGCATACCTTTCATCTCATAAGCTTCTGAAGAAATGTAGCAATTCTGAAAAGTCAAAAGTCAAATCATCTTTGTTCACTTATTATGAGAAGGTTAGAAAAATATTCACTTGAATCTAGATGATAGAGTTGTTACTTTGTGGATGAAAGGCTATTTGATTCCAAGAAATGGAGATAGGGGTGCATTGAAAGTTATTTATATCTTTATTTTATAATTCCTAATAAATATAAGGAAAAGTAACCTATAGAAGTTTGTTTTCCTATCAATTGAAGCTATTAAGATAAATTCCATGAAATAATGGATTATTGTGTTCCCTTGATTCATAAATAATATTTTGTTCAATTTTATGGAAGTGTTTTGTATTAATAATCAATCATATTACATTAAATAAAAAGTTTCACTAATTAGAGAAGAAACTGTGGGGATAATGAAACTAGTTTTCAATCCGAAGTTGAAAAATTTTATAGATAAATTGGAAAAGCCTGAATCCAATGCAGAAGTAATAAAAAATAAAAAAAAGTTCAATAGAAAAGGAAAGATTAATCCTCTCATCCCAAAGTTCAAAATAAACAAAAATAAATTTTTGATTAGTATTTCAAGAAATTTATGGCTTATAGGGCTCATAAAAATCAAAGGGTTCCATATTTTGGACTTGATAAAGCTAATTATTTAGATTTGATGATCAAAACAACAAGGGAAATATAAGAGAAAAATAAAAGGAAAAAAAATAAAATAAGACTTAATGATTAAATGATGATGAAAACCCAAATTAAAGGTATAGAAAATCATTGTATAAATGACCTATATCATTTTCATATTTATCAATAGTTCTATCTTTTCAAGGTTCCAGAATAATTTCTACTACCAATTTACAATTTTTTGAAACATCTATTAATCCAGTTTTTTTATAATTGAAAGGGTAAAGTAATTGAATCTAAAACCCAGTTTTTAAATTCAATTCAAAAATAGGATCGCAAATCAGTTGATAATTCAGTTCACAAGGAAGTTCAAAAATTCTTTCATAAGTTTGTAAAGGGAGTTTTAAGAACTATAATTAAATTAGATAAAGATTTATAAAGAGAAGAATAAGAATAGGTAGAAGAAAAAAATAAGAAATATCATTGAAATCATCATCATCATCTACATTATAGACTCAGTATGATAAAAATATAGTTTTAGATGTCTTTATGAATGAAAAATAATCATAACATAAGGAAGAGGAAGAAAAACATTCCCATACAAAGTTATCAGACAAGTTAGTGACTGATAGGAAGGTTTGATGTAATGAATGTTTTTGATGATGAAAAAATTGAAGGAAAAGAGAAGGAAGATGTTAGACCATATCACCAACATATTTTAGAAACTTTATCAGATTCATGAGACACATCAGTAACTAAATCTCAGGAAAGTATGGATTATATTTTTCAAACCTTGAAACCAATTATGGGTTCAATTACATACTAACCAAACATTGAAGCTTAGTGAAAATAGATTCAGAATAGGTTAAATGAAAAATATAAGTCTCTCAAATTTTTAAATTAATTAGTTGATCAAAATGAGTCTGAGATAAAGTGTTTCAAAGACAAATCTAATTCATGGAAAATGAGGTTTAATTAGATGGTAAAGTGGTCGAGACAAGGAGATGGTGATTTAAAATAACATGATGATCATTTTGTGGAGTTAAAGAAAGTATATTTTGATTTAGATAATTACTTTGATAAGTTATCATTAGAAATCTCGGATAGGTTGAAGTTTTTGGAATAGTTTAAAAATATTTTGAACAATATGAACCAAGAAATCAATGATTTGAAGGAAGAAATTAAAAGGTTTAAAAATTAGAATGAAATTATTTTATCCTTGGAAAAAGAGTTTTAGAGACTAAATGAAGAAAATAAAAAATATAATTTTTCTTGAAGAAGAAGTTATCAGTCTAAAATAAGAGAATCAGAAGTTTGGAGTGATGGAAGAAAAGATAGCCAAGATCGAATCTACAACTACAGAATTTGAGAAAAAAATAGGAGGATCTTAGGAAGATAAAATAAATTTTCAATAATTCTTATAATAAGGAATAAATATTTTTATGAACTCTATAGGTATTTTAAATCAAAAAAATTGAATGATATCAAGTTTTAATGTTTTATTCTCTAAATACATTTTGTTTTAATGTTTTCCAATTTAACTTGGATAAATGTTCTTAATTTTTATCTTGGATAAATAAGTTATTAAAAAAAATTGTGTAGTTATATTTTATACCATTTTAGGAGAATATATTATGTTACCTAATCCTTTTTAAAAACCCCAAAGGTGGAGAAATTATCCAAGGGGCATAAATTACCAAGGGGGGAGAAAATATCTAAGTGGATAATTTATTGAGTGATAGAATCCAAATTAATAATATTTTCTATCGGATGAAGAATGTTAACCAAAAATAAGTTATCAAGATATGGTGAGTTAATATAAGAAAAGGAAATATATTTCTTATGAATAATTACTTTGAAGTTATTAAATAAAAAAGGATTTTAGGATTTCTAAAGTTCATTGTTTTTTATTTTAAGTGTTGTGTTTTGTGCTTTCTAAAAATGGGGAGATTGTAGAATCTAAAGTTTATAATTTATAATTTTAATTTCCTTAATTTGGAATATCAAAAACACTTCATAAAAAACTTATTTTACAAAATTTTATATCACAAGGATTTTATAATGTTTTTGTAGAAAACATCCCTTTCTACTGAATGTAGAAATATTTTCTAACTAAATTAATATAAACTATATATTATTCAATCCAATACATCGGAGTGACTAAGGGTCTAGTCCATCAGACTGACTAGTGTCTTTTCCATTATATTGACCAATTTTCTATCCATTGGACTGACCAAAGTCATATCCATTATATTGAATGTAGTTCAGATCCATCGTCCTGACTATAGTTCGGTTCATCATATTAACAATATTTAAGTCCAACGAAATGAAAAAAAATTATTATAACATTGTAATGGTGTTATCAATAAATCATTGGATGGAGGTGTTTTAATGATATATTTAGTGAAGAACATATTATTTCTTTTCAATAAACACCAATATTCACAAAAAATATGACTGTTGAAGGGATGCCTATAAAAAGGAGTGAATTCAAGGAGCCGGAAGCTGATGCATTTTTCAACTCAACGTGTTCAAAGATCGCTCTGCCTGTACATCTCATTATTACAATGTAATATTTCATATATTTTTTTTATAAGGATTATGAGTGAGAAATTCTAAAATCATTTGAATATTTTTTCTTTTAAATTCACTTTTTTATCAAGGTTTGTATTGAGGGATTTTGGGGATACGAATAAAAGTGATTCTGGTCAGGATGATTAATGGATTTCTGGGTATTAGAATATAGTGATGACATTGATCATCATATCAAGGTATTTTATGTTTTATAAAGATATATATGATACTGATCATCATATTGAGGTCCTTCCAAGTGTGGAAAGACATACCTTTATAGTTAGGTTGAAAACTGTGGATATCTTAAGTAAGAATTTTTTACTTCCTTAACTATTAAGGTTAAAGAGTATATTTTCTTTTATAAAGCTTAAATTTTATAATTAATTTATTTTAAGCTTTTATATTACTTGTTTTAATAAGATTTATATTCTATTGTGCTATTAATATTAGAATTTTTTAACTAAATATTTAAAATATCTAATTTATCGGACTATCTATGACCCTGATTAATAAATCGTATTTTACAGATGACTTATGAGTCTAATGCATATAACTATATCATTGTAAAACTGTTGAGTTGGACCTTTATAAAAAATAGTCTTTTTGTGTTAGTTTAATTGTAAACTACAATTACCCACCCCCCCCTCTTGTAGCCATCATATACTCTTATGATCCAAAAAACTTTTCTATTGACTTTGAGCTACCTTGAGGTGTTGTTGAATGTCTCTAACTTTATCTTCCATTTACTCAGATAGCTTAGGTAACAATGTCTTTCTTTCTCCCACTTCATCACATAAGGTTAGAGTTTTACATGTATTTCTATAGAGGGATTCATAAGGATGCATATAAATTCTCGAGTGAAAGCTAATGTTGTAAGAAAAATAGACCAGAAAAAGGTGTTGATCCCAAAAACCTTTTAAATACATAGAAAAAGATCTCAACATATCCTCTAGGGTTTTAATGGTTCAATCAAACTAACCATTTTTATGGGGATGATATGTCATACTAAATCTCAACTCTAAATCCAGATCATACTAAAGACTTTGTAATAACTTTAAGGTAAACATCATATCCTGATCAGATACAATATAATGTGGTACTTCATGTAACCTTACCACTTCCATGATGTATATTCTAGAAATTTGATCAAGACATAAGTCTTATCTGATAGAAATTAAGTGTACTAACATTGTAATGTGATCGACAATAACCAAAATGGAATTATGTCCCTTAAAAGTTTTGGGGATTCCAACAAAAAATTCCATGGTGATGTTTTCCCTTTTTTATTCGGGTATGGGTAATGTTTGTAACATACACTTTGACTGTTGTCTCTCAGACATAAGTTTTTTAGATATTAAGCACTGAGATACATAGTTAGTAAAATATCTCTTCATGATATTCCACCATAAATACTATTTTATATCTTTATACATCTCCCTACTTCTAGGATGAATAGATAATGTTGAACTGTGAGCCTCATCCAATAGCACCTTCCTAGTATAGAAGAAACACATAAATAGTTCTAAAATTTTATCATTCCATCATAATTAGGGTTAAAATCTATAAAACTTATCACCTTCTTATATATCTCTATATCTTTATTTTGTACCTATTTAATCTTCACTTGGATAGATGGTCAAACACTCATTTGAGAAAGATAATATTTGTTTCCTTCCTTCAAAATTTCAAGATCCATCCTTTAAAAATCCATAAATATAAGATCTTTTGTGATCCTCATCATAGATAATATAGAATTATCCTTTAAACTCATAGAATCTTCCACCTTGTTCTATTTCTTATGGTGGTAGTGATTTGAACATTCATATTATTTAATCATCACCAACCATATTCATTAGTTCATATTAAACTCTTTTTGTATGAAAATATACTTTAAAATTTTATCATTAGTATATATATCACACATTTATCTATAAATATATTTCCTATGTATCTTTAATGAAAAAATAATAACAACTAACTTAAAATAATGAGTTGGATAATTTTATTCATGAACCTTCAATTGGTGTGAGTCATAATCTATCACCATATTTTTCTACATGAGAATTAATCCCAGTACCTTCTTCAATTCATCACTATGGATTATAGTCTCATCTCCACTATATGGTAAAGTAATCATAGTTTCACTGACTAATCTTCTCTTCAGTTCCTTGAAATTTTCTTCACATTAATTTTCTCATAGGAACTTAGCTCTCTTTCAAGTTAACTTGATGATTACATTATAAATTCATGAGACAATATCCACAAATCACATATAATATCTATAAAAACCCAGAAAACTTTAGATCTCAGTCACAATGGTTGGTCTGGGCCAATGTTCAATAAATATTTTCTTTGAATGATCTGCTGATATACCCACACATGAGATTATATGACCCAAGAATGAAACTTTCAAAATCCAAAATCTACACATGTTAAATTTTTCATAATGCTTCACATTCCTCAAGGTATTCATCACAAATCCCAAATGATATTCATGTTCTTACTTTCCCATTGAATATATAAGAATAACATTTATAAAGACTACCACAAACTAATCAAGGTAATCTATAAAGACTCAATTCATTAAATCCATGAAGATGACAGGGGAATTAATAAGAACAAATGGAATCACTATAAATTCATAGTGTTCATACTTTGTACAGAATGTTGTCTTGGGTATATCCTCTTTCTTAAACCTCAATTAATGATATCCAGAATTAAGGTAAATCTTAGATTAGTATTGATCTCTGCATATTTGATCAAGAAAGTCATCAATGTGTGGTAGAGGATACTTGTTCTTGATTTAGATATTATTAAGTTCCTAATAATTAATACAGAGTCATAATGATCCATCTTTTTTCTTAGCAAAAATAATGGACGCACCCCAAGGTGACATACTTGTCAATATTCTAACTTAGTTACTTCTTCAATTCCTATAACTCAATTGGGGTCATTCTATATGGAGTCTTTGAAGTTGTTTTAAATCCATGTATGAGTTATATTGAGAACTCAAATTCAAAATTTGGTGGAATATTAGGAAATAATTCCAAAAATACATCAATAATCACCAATACAATAGGATATCTTTTATTTGTGAGTTTCTCCCCAGACATATGAGATAAACATCCCATTTAAATAGGAATCAAGATCCAAATAATAGATGTATTTTCCATATAAAGTTCATATTTATCAACACTCAGATAAAAAATAATAGGTTGGTTCATAATATCAAATGTGACTTCCCTTCCTTAGAAATTGATGTAGGATTTATGTAAATAAATCCAATCCATTCCCAAAATAACATCAAATTAAATGATAGGGTGAATAACAATATTTACAAGAAGAAAATTCCCACATACTTCGATGTGAGAAGAATCATAGACTTGAGATGTGATCATCATACCATTAGGGGTTTTCATTTCTAATTCAACATATAATTTTTAAGGTGAAATCTTGATACCCTTATAAAATTATTCGAATATAGAATAGTGGGTAGAACTAGTGTCAAATAATATATTAGTAGTTTTAGAGTGGATAGTAGGTGTACCTTTCACCACGCCATTACCATACCCCTCATTAGAAATAGTGATTGCATGAGATTTATCATTGTCTCTTGGCTTAAGAGGTTGTTGACATTGATCATCATCATTAACTTTAAAATTTGAGCATTGGTTAGTATAATGCCCATACTCCTTGCATTTAAAACACTGGGGTGTGAGTATTCTGTATATATTTCTCTCAATTCACATCACAATCTAACTTTTCCCATAAATTTGACATTTGATTACCCAATGACCTTTCATTCCACACTTAAAACATTTACTAGTCCCCTTAATACAATTTCCACCATGTTTCCTTCCAAACATCAAGCATAAAGGAAAAATCATCTTCTTTACTCCATGATTTATATAATTTCCTTCGAATTCCATATTTATTTTCTTATAAAAACTATGAGATGGATAGGTAACTCTAATCTCCATTTCCACCTTGATTTCACATCAAATAATTTTTTCAGGTTGGATGATAATACCATAATCATACCTCGTAAGTAACATAAAATCTTCCTCATAGTTTCCAATAGATTCATCATCCTTCTTCTTTAGCTCAAGTAATTTATTCCTCATTTTCTTATGAATAATACAAGGAAATTGTGTCATGACCCGTCCACTGGAGCCAATGTCGTGACTACCCAAAGCCCTCTTTCTATAGGCTAAGGGTTGGCAACTAACACCAAAAGGAATATCTCTATATTGGGAAGGAATTGCCTTTAAACCTATGTAAACACACAGTCCAAGAACACAACAAGAATCAACTATGAAGTAAACTACTGTAGTAAAAAAGTGTACTTAAAGTAAAGGGGTCGGAATACAAGCCCAACTGAAAAGTAAAAGTACAACTGAAAAGTAAAAGTACAACTGAAAAGAGAAAAAAAACTCATGGATCATCCACCAAGTATCCTACCTGAAGGGTAGGTACAGATCGTCTCCAAAGCACACCACGTCAGCCCGTCACTTCCACGTACCACCTCATCCTGGCTCCCTCAAGCCTCAGACCAATTGATCGTCATCTGCACAAGACACAACAAGGTGCGAGTGAAGCCTGTGTAGGGGTGAGTATAACAATACTCAGTAGGGACCCCAAGACCCCCGAAGGTCTCACAGAATTCCACAAAGGCAAACCACTAAGCATGATATCGATCACAAAGCACAAAGCAATAGACACAGTTCAAACTAGGTTTAAGTGAAGTATAGAAGTTCAGATGATTAATCGTGAAGCTAGATCACCATATTCTATCAACAGGCACTGCTACTGACCATATGGAGTCTGACCCACATAGGATCGATAGGTACTAACCCCCGCAATGACCCACATAGGATCTGACCCTCCCGAAGTCGATAGGTACTAACCCACGCAATGATACACACAGTATATGACCCACACATGATCAGTATGTGATGACCCACATAGGATCGATGAGCTCTGAACCACACAGGATCTGACCCACATAGGATCAGTATGTCGCTAATCCACAATGGGCTTCACTAAGGTTGGTCCTCGTCAGGTCATGAGGTGTTGATCCATATAGGGTCTATAGGTGTTGATCCACACAGGATCACTCAGTGCTGATCGACACAGGACTGCAAGGTGATAACCCACATAGGATTGCTAGGTGATGACCCACACAGGATCACTCGGTACTAGCCTCTGTATGATATGTCTCCAACCGCCACCTCACTGCCAGCCATTGGATTCATGCCCATAGCACGCTTAATTCTGGGAGAACCGCTCCTTAAGCCATCGGTCATATTTCAACTAGCACAAAGTCCCACGAAGAAGTAACCCGATGATCTGTCACATCATAAGGGTCCCAACGCAAAAGACAGTGTGGAAACCGGACGCCCGGTCTGTAAGTTATTTGCATTTTAGTACCGAGAGACCGATTGGATTTGGAGTCGATCCAACCCATCAGTACTCTAACTTTCTACAAAACTCTCATGGAGTATTTCAAAAGGACCTCCTCATCCTAAGGGTTCTAACACAATAGATGGTGTTTCAATCAGACACTCGGTTTGTTAGTTGCATCCCTTTCTATGAAATGGGGGTGATCTCATCTCGGTCCTTCTGAGCTCAGTCAGGCCCACCAGAATATTCCAAAGGGACTGCTTCACAAAAGGGGTCACAATGCCACTGATGGCATGTCAATGGGATACCTAATTCATCAGTTATAAGCATTTATTTATTCTGGGACCGGTTGGATCTTGGACTGGTCCGACTCAGTCAGACCGGCCCGACGCAATGGGTCTCGATGTCTACTTGACCCCACCCAGGTCCGGCCCGTTAAAGATCAGCCTGATTCACTAGGTCCAGCCAATCGTGGTCATCCATGTTCGGTTCGCAGGCCCGGACTGCGGTTGTCCCAGCACACCGAGTGGGGCTCATCCCACCCACGTTGGCCCATCGGGTCGTGGGTCCGGCCCAGCCCATGGGTCTATCTCGCTGGGTGGGTCTGGCTCGTGTTGGCTTAGTCCACTCGGAGGAGGACCGCTGCATCCCGTTGTCCCCATGGTCGCGGGGTTGTTTCGGTCAGCCAGTGGGGCGTAGCCCCACTGCATTTAATTGGTTAGTTGTTTGGCTGACCAGGATTCACCAACACGATGCAGCGTGGGCCATGTCGCACCCTCCTAGCATGGCCTGCTGGCAGTGTCCACCTCTGCCGGTGGTGCCTACAGGGGCCACCCTTGTCCCGTACGGCCGGCTCGGGACGACCGCCCTTGGCTATTGTGGTGCGTCGTCGCACGCCACCTTCCACCGCTCACAGCTAGTTTTCTTGGGTCTCCTCCGGCCGCCGCCGACATGGCGGGCTGGCGGTTTCTTCCACGGGTCACAATATATGCTCTGGAGTCTGTTCTTGGTGTCATCTGAGCCTACGACTCTCTCACGTTTCCGCCATCATCGCGTGACCTGTTATTTCATGTTTTCATCGAGTTGTAAATTTTTCCCCGAAGTTCACATCAAGAATGAAGAGATGGAGGGTCAGGGCCTTGTTTGTTTGTCCCGTGCCCTCCGTGTTACATGATATCAAGTCGGAGAGAAATTTAATTCATCAAAGACAACTTCAAAATAAACCCCCAACCTGGAAGAGACGTTCCCTAACATCGATCAATAGAACTCATTCATCATCATCATCGGTTCGTGATTCGATGGCGCCCATCACCGCTCACTGGAACTGGTCTCATCCTCCAAGTGGTTGGCATCACGGTACTTTTCCAGAGATTCGTCGCTTGGTGAAGTCGTGCCAACACTCTATCCCGGGATCCATATAAATAGGATAGGGGGAGGGTGAGTAACGCACGTGGAATTAATGGGGTTCATCTAACTAAAAAACCTTCCTAATTACAATAGTGTATTTACAAGAATAAATTGGAGTCAATTCATTTAATGTTTTGACTTGTCGCTAGTCTCGCCACCACCGCTCATCCCTTGGAGGAAAGGAAAAAAGACAAATAAAATAACATTGTTATTTTATTATTCTCTTAAATTTCCAAAAACTAACTTCTTCTCTTGGTAAACTATGGTCAAAGTGAAGCCTCACTTAAGCGAATATCAATGCTATAGATGCAACGGTGCTCTTTAATTTTTGATCTGAGCAACGAGTCAAAAGATAAAAAACATCGCCCGAGTGTTTACTGAACGTATCTTTAAAAAAGTTCAGAAATTCATTCCGGGCACACCAGACCTCGAAATCATGCGTCGTAAATTTTAGCGGACTCATAATAGTTCCATATATTTAAAAAAAATACATGTAAAATATGGGTCTTTAAATTCTCCCCACCTTAGGGCTTTTCATCCCTAAAATCCACAATATAGACTAGGGAAACAAATGGGGGTGCTAAGAATGAATCTGAGCCTCTAGCTCCCATGTGCTCTCTTGGAGGTCCTCGTGCTGCCAGCGAACGCACACCAAAGGTATGAATTGTCCATGAAGGACCCACTCCTATCGATCCTCGATCTCCACTAAAACCTCTGTAAAAGTCACCCCATCATCAATGTCCATCTCTCCCTCATTTAATAACGTGTGATATATCAGGCACGTACTTCCTCAGCTGTGACACGTGTAATACATCATACACTTGATGCATCTATAGGGGAAGTTCTAGGCAATACTTCACCTCACCAACTCTTCTGAGAACCTAAAAGGGTCTGATGAACCTTAGAGATAGCTTTTCACCACGACCAAATCTCTGCAACCCTCATCGAGGTGAGACTCGTAGGATGATGTGGCCTCCATCCTTGAACTCCAAAGGTCTCTATCTCCTGTCATCATAAGACTTATGTCTACTCTGGGCAGTCTTCATCTGTTCTTGGATGATCTGCACCTTCTCAGTGATAGCCCGTACCAACTTTGGACCCATAAGTGCTGACTCCCTTGGGTCTATCCAACATAGAGGTGATCTGCATGGTCGACCGTACAAGGCCTCAAACGGTGCCATACCGATGTTGGAGTGATAGTTATTCTTGTACGTGAACTCTACTAAGGGAAAGTGATCCTTCCAACTATGGAAAAAATCTAGGATGCAAGCACAGAGCATGTCCTCTAGTGTCTGAATGGTACGCACCATCTAACCATCCTTCTGTGGATGAAAGGCGGTGCTCAAAGGTAGCTGAGCCCCGAACGCCTCCTATAATCCCTTCCATAACCGGGATGTAAAACGTGTGTCACGGTCAGATACGATCGTTGATGGAAACCCATGAAGTCGTACAATCTCATGTAAGTAGAGACATCTCAAGCCCTCTACTGATCCCTACTCTCAGATGGGTAGGAAGTGGGATGACTTTGTGAGTCAGTCAACAATCACCCAAATGGAATCATGTCCCATGGATGTCTATGGTAGCCCTGTCACTAACTCCATGGATATACCATCCCACTTCCACTCTGATACCTCAAGTGGTTGTGCTAAACCTACTGGAACCTAATGCTCGGCCATCACTTGATTAAAAGTGAGGCATCATGAAACAAACTATGCCACTTCCTTCTTCATCCCTAGCCACCAGTGCTGACACCAGAGGTCACTGATGCATCGCAGTAGACTACATAACCAACACCCTCTTCTGGTAGCCTCAAGATGGGGGTACTCGTTAGTCTCTATCTCAGCTCTTGAAAACTCTTCTAGCATATCTCCGTCCATATAAAGGGTTTTCCCTTCTTCATAAACTCTGAAAAGGGTGTCGAAACTCTGGAAAAGTCAAGTATGAATCTTCGGTAGTACCCAGCTAACCCCAGGAAACTCCACACCTCGGTCACACTTCTAGGTGGCTCCCAAGTAAGCACAGCCTCTATCTTCGCTAGATCCATTGCAACTCCAGCCTCCAAGATAATGTGTCCCAGAAATTGGAACTCCCGTAACCAGAACTCGAAATTCAAGAGATTACCATAAATCGGGTTCTCTCTGAGTGTATCTAGTACTATATGCAGATGATAGGCATGCTCCTCCTCCAATGTCGAGTACACCAAGATGTCATTGATGAAGACCACCACAAAGCGACCGAGGTATGGATAGAAGATCTTGTTCATGGGTCCAATGAACACTTCAGGGGCTTTGGTCATGCTAAATGGAATAAAAAAGAACTCATAATGGCCATACCGACATCTAAAGGTTGTCTTATACACATCCTCATCTTGTATCATGAGCTGATGATATCCTGATATGAGTTATATATTCGAAAACCAACGATCTCCCTTCAGCTGATCGAAAAGATCATCAATTCTTGGAATTGGATACTTGTTCTTCATGGTCACCTAGTTCAGGTGCTGATAATCCACATAGAGCATCAAACTCCCATCTTCCTTCTTAGTGAACGAAATCGGGGCTGCCCAAGGAGAGACAATGGGCCTTATGAACCCCTTCCTCTGCATGTCCTCCAACTGTACCCATAACTCACAAAGCTCCATGGGAGCCATATGATATGTTGTAGTAGATATCGGTGTCTTATTGGGGTACAGGTCGATGTAGAAGTCCCCCTATATGCGAGGAGTTAGTCCCAAAACATCATTAGGGAAGACATCGACATACTGGTCCACCACTACAGGATAGCTCAGACTCTCAACATCAACTTCCCTGAGGGTAAGGCCAGACAAATGGTGTGTGATCGATTGTACCCTCTTCTAGGTAAGTCCATCCTATGCTACAAAGGTTCCCTTCTCGCTGGTGAAGGAAAACCTGGTCCAATCCTTGTGAACACACCGCACTTTGCGCCCAATATAGTCAATCGAAGCTTGGAATGTGGATAACTAGTCCACATCCAAGATAACGTCATAAGGCCTCGACACTGCTATAAGAAGATCCCAGCTGTAGCTCTCGCCTCCTAGAGTAAGTTCACACTACCGGCACCAATGTGTAATCGATGAATATTCTCCCGTAGAAGTATCTAATCATAAGGATCGAGCCAATGGCTCCACTGGAATCTTCGAGCTTCGAATGAATGTCATGGAAATGAAATAGTAACTGGAACTTGTGTCTATAAGTACTGTAGATAGGGCAGAATAGACACAGATCATACCTCTAATCATCTTCGGGGTTCCATGTTCTTAGTCCTCTACTAGCTGCAGCTATGGTCACCATTGTCCACCTGCTCCCTGTGGTCAGGGTGGACCACCTAGTGGTGGTGGCAAAAGAACCTCAAATCTCCACCCACTACCTACTGCATGACCCACTCCTTGGCCACGTCTGACTCCCTATGGATCTCCTCACTTGAATATCTACCTCTACCTCGGTGGTCCCTTGACCATATATTGATTGTTGGTACGGTGGGTCGGGAAGTCGCGAGCCATGTGGCCCTACCCACCACACGTGAAGCACACCCAGCCTCCCAGCTGACCTCCTCTGCCTCACGAGCTCCGCACCTCTGACCCTACTTCCTGGGATCATCCACCAGAACTTCTGGTCCACTTGGACCTCTATGTCATCTGCCTACTACCAGCCGCAGATGACTCTGCTACGTGTCTTCTGGTGGTGGGTCTCGCTGTCAGTGTCTTCTCAGCAAGGAAACTCTCCACCAAGAGTGATATCTCCAGCACTCCAACATGCTTCAATATGATTATACATACCATTGAAGCTTTGATCTCCCATTGGAGTCCCTACTCGAACGTTTGGGTTCTGAAGAAAGGGTCATTCACCATGTCGGTAGAGTAGCGTGAGAGGTCAGAACCTCACCAAGTACTGGGCCACAGTCAGGCTACCCTGCTATAAGTGTAGGAGCTCCTGAATATGCACACTATGTAGAGTCACCGGGACAAAATCTTCCCTAAAGAGGCCCACAAAATCTTCCCAGGTGAGGGTTTCCTCGTCATGCGTCAGGAGTGTCATGCTCCACCATCTCCCTACTACTCTCGAGAAGATACTGGTAGCTAGGATCACCATCAGGTTGGATAGTGTCCCAACCAGGAAAAAACTCTGGTCATAGCCTCCATTCAGTCCTCAACCGCCTGCGGATCCATCTCACCTCAGAAACTCAGAGGCCACCGCCGTTGAAACTTGTGCAACGCACTCAGTTGGTGTGCACTGTCTCCTAGTGGAGATGGTGTAAATGGTTACCCAATGGGTAATGGTGCTGCTGGTACACCACCTGATGGTGCTAACACTGTAAGAGGGCCCTACACCAAGGTCTCATTTCTCAGTGGGCCATCATCGTGTACTCTCTCAGGAATCCTAGATGGTTGTCTACGTGGAGGCATCCTAAAAGAAAACAGGTTCACCATAGTCAAAAGTTATACCTGGTATGCTGACTCAAAGAAGTCAAAAGTAAAACACTTCCAAAACACATGCAATTAGTTTTTCTGTGCACCAAGTTGGAAATCAGAATTCAGGGTCCTGGTGTATGGATATGTCAGCCGCCGCACCAACACTAGATTCCCAACACGGAAAACCACACTCAAAACACTTAACATTATTGATCCATTAAAAAAAGGATCATAGTCCTAGTTCTTCAGTAGAACTGACCCCTTTGATACCACTTTGTCACAACCCATCCCTTGGGGCCCATTCTCTGACTACCCCAAGTCCGCCTTCCATAGGCTAGGGGTTGGAGACTAGAACCAAAAAGGCATGTCCTTATATTGGGAAGTCATTTCCTTTAAAACTGTACAAACACACAATCCAATAACACAACAATAATCAACTACGAAGTAAACCGCTGTAGTAAAAAGTGTACTGAAAGTAAATGGGTTGGAATACAAGCCCAACTGAAAAGTAAAAGTACAACTAAAAAGAGAAAACAACTCCTAGATCGTCAACCAAGGATCCTACCAAAAGGGTAGGTACAGATCATCTCCACAACACTCCACTTCATCCCATCTCCTCCGCGTACTGCCTGGTCCTCGCTCCCTCAAGCCTCATCCCAGCTGCTCATCGTCTACACAAGACACAACAACATTTGGGCAAAGCCCGTGCAGGGGTGACTATAAAAATACTAAGTAGGGACCCCAAGACCCCTGAATCTCTCACAGAATTCCACAAAGGCAAACAAAAAATCATGATCTCAATCAAAAAGGACAAAGTAATAAACACATCTCAAACCAGGTTTAAGTGAATTATAGAAGAACAGATGATTAGTCACGAAGCTAGATCATCTTATTCTATCAAGAGTCATTACTGCTGACTATATGGAGTCTAACCCACATAGGATCGATAGGTACTAACCCCCTAAATTACCCACACAAGATCTGACTCGCCCAGAGTTGATAGGTACTTACCCCTGCAATAACCCACATAGGATCTAACCCACATAGGATTGGTATGTGATGACCCACACAAGATCACTGAGCGATGACTCACACAGGATCTGACCCACACAGGATCGGTATGTCACTGATCCACGAAAGGCCACTCTAAGGTTGGTCCTCTTCGTGTCGTGAGGTGCTAATCCACACAGGGTTTCTAGGTGCTGATCCACATAGGATCGCTTGGTGTTGATCCACACAGGATTGCTAGGTGCTGACCCACACAGGATCGCTCGGTAATAACCTTCGTATGATCTGTCTCCAACCTCTTCCTTACTTCTAGCCACTGGATTCCCACTTATAGCATGCTTGATTATAGGAGCACCTCTCCTCAACCAATCGGTTGTATTTCAATCAGCACGAATTCCCATGAAGAAATAACCCAATGATCTGTAAGTTATTGGCATTTTAGTGATGAGGGCCTGGTTGGATTTGGAGTCGATCCAACCCAGTCCTACTCCAAATTTCTCTAAAACTCTCGTAGATTATTTCAAAAGGACCACCTCAACCTAAGGCTTCCAACATAATAGACGGCGCATTAACCAGATTCTCGATCTATTAGTTGCATCCCTTTCCATGAAACGGGGGTGATTTCCCCTCAGTCCGGTCCAGCTCAATCAGGCCCGCTGGAATATTCTAAAGGGACCGCTTCCTAAAAGGGGTCCCAACACCACTGACAGCATGTCAATCAGACACGCGGTTCTTCAGTTATGTGTGTTTATTTATTCAGGGACCAGTTGGGTCTGGGCCTGATCCGACTCGGTCAGACCGGCCTGACGCAACGGGTCTTGGGGTCTACTTGACCCCACCTAAGTATGGCTCATTAAAGGTTGACCCGGTTCACTGGGTCCGGCCCATCGGGGTAGGCCCGGTTCAGTTCGAGGGCCCGGGCCATGGTTGGCCCGACCCGTTATGTGGGGCTCAGCCCACCTGGGCTGGCCCACCGAGCCACGGGTCTGGCCCGGCCTACGCTGGTTGGGTCCGCCCAGAGGCAGCCCATTACGTCCCGCTGGCCCTGCGGTTGTGAGGCCATTCCGGCCAGTCGATGGGTCACTTCCCTGCCGCATTTAATCGGTCAATCGTTTGACCGAATGGGTTTTGCCAACATAGTGTGGTGCAGGCCACGCCGCACCCTCCTGCCGCGGCCTGCTAGCTACAGTTACTTCTTCCGACGGCCCCTGCGGGCGCCGCCCTTGTCCTGTGTGGCCGGCTCAGGCCGACCGCCATTGGCCTCCGCAACACGCCATCGCATGCTTCCTTCCACCACCCACAACTGGTTTCCATAGGTCTCATCCAACCACCGCCGACATGGCGCACTGGCAGTTTCTTTCACAGGTCACTGGAAGTTCTCTGGTGTCCGTTCTTGGTGTCATCTGCACCTACGGCTCTCCTGTGCTGCTGCTGTCGTAGAATGACCCACTATTTCATGTTGTCATCAAGTTGGAAATTGTTCCCCTAAGTTCACATCAAGAACAAAGAGGTGGAGGGTTCAGGCCTTGTTCGTTTGGCCCGTACCCCCCGCGTTACATGATGTCAAGTGGGAGAGAAATTTAATTCATCAAAGACAACTTCAAAATAAACATCCTACCTCGAAGAGACGTTCACTGACATCGATCAATGGAACTCCTTCGTCATCGTCATTAGTTCGTGATTTGGTGGAGCCCGTCACCGAATGATAGAACTGGTATCGTCCTCCAATTGGTTGGTGTCGTGATACTTTTCTAGAGCTTCATCGCTTGGTGAAGTCATGCCAACACTCTACCTCGAGCTCCAAATAAATAGGAGAGGGGGAGGGTGAGTAACACACTTAGAATTAATGAGGTTCATTTAATTAGGGAACCTTCCTAATTCCAATGGTGTGGTTACAATAATAAAGAGGAATCAAACCATTTAATGTATTGAGTTGTCGTTGGTCCTACCACCACCGCTTGTCCTTTGGAGGAAAGGAAAAAAGAAAAATAAAATAACATTTTTATTTTATTATTCTCTTAAAGGTCCAAAAAATAAATTCTTCTCCCAACAAACTGTGGTCGAAGTGAAGCATCCCTTAAGTGAATCTCGGAACTGTAGATTCAACGTTGCTCTCAGATTTTTGATCTGAGCAACGAGTCAAAAGATAGAAAACGCCGCCCATGTGTTTACTGAATGTACCTTAAAAAAAGTTCATAAATTCATTCTAGGCACACCGGGCCTTGGAATCACGCACTGTCAATTTTTTGCGGACTCGTAATAATTCCATATATTTTTTAAAAAAAATTACTTGGAAAATATGTGTCTTTAAAAATTACTTTTTGAAAAATAAGATCTTAAACTCATCCCACTCCATGGATTAAATTTCTTCATGTTTCATAAAATTCTTGATATGATTCCACCATTGATATGCTTCACCTTTCAAAAAATAGACATTAAAAATGAATTTTTCATTATTTTAACATTGGAGAGTATAAAATATATTTTCAATGGTATTAATCCATTTCTCAGGAACTATTAGATCATCAAAACAACTTAAAGAAGGTAGATGTTGTGTCATGAAGGACTCAATAAAAATTTGTTCCATACTTTTCTTGTTTATAAGTTCGTCTTTATTCATATATTGAGAAATTTTTTTGAGAATAGAAATGAGATTATATATTTTAACTCCCATAACATTTGGTTATTTTGGAGTATAAGCATTTCATTGTCCATCGCATTTAGCATTAACATTATTCCTTCAGGTTTTATCCATCAACTAAATCCAAATATCATATTTTGAGAAATGATAATCATAGTGGAAAAACACATAATCATGAAAAATAATTTATTGGATGTATAAATCAAGGAACCTACTTTTTAATCTATAACACCTTAGGTTTTACCTATTTCATCA
The DNA here is from genome assembly GCA_963277665.1 of Viscum album. Taxonomy (NCBI): domain Eukaryota; kingdom Viridiplantae; phylum Streptophyta; class Magnoliopsida; order Santalales; family Viscaceae; genus Viscum; species Viscum album. Next base: position 1,996,479,194 of record OY728160.1, read on the forward strand.
ATGATCATAACCAAAACTTTAGGATGTTATTCTATACTTAGACTTATCCCCAGGGTTCTCACTAAAGTTTTCTCATCCCAGTTTCCAAATGTAACTAAACCTTTCTATGATACCAACTATAGAAACTCATACTTTTCATACATATATATCACATATTATTAGATGAATATTCATTACATAACATAACGATCCACACAATAATCGTATAGGTCTAGTGCCTTTGGAAACTTAGATGCATGAAAAACTAGTTCATAAATGAAATAAATCGTATCCCACTAAGTTATTCATAACTAACATCCTTCTTATATATATCATACATAAAACATTTCTTCATAACCTAAAGAAAGGAAACATAATAAAGTGTGAGATCTAATGCTCAGTATGGGTAAATAAGGGAGATATTAAGGATCACTTGAGCATAGAATGATCATAAGGGTATGGTAACATGATCATAATATTTGAAAATCATACCCTACATATAATAGATCATAATATTGAGTCATAGAATAAAAATTTGTATTTCATAAGATAATAATAATATAGTAATCTAAGAACATGAGTTGGGATGGTATAATAGTATTATAAGACAAGAGTTTGTGGAATACACATAAGAAAAAAAAATTATATAGTAGTCAAGTATCATTTCAAAAACTATCTTAGTGGATTTATGTTATTCCCAAAAAAATCTTAGTAGTCAAGTTTCACTCCCAATACTATCATTGTGGATAAAATCCTTTACTTAACTTGTTTCACTCATTATTCCAATCATGTTTATCTCATGAGATACTCATATTTACCCAATTCATTGTAGGGATATATAATTTTAGGACCATCCATGACAAAAATAAAATCATATATATATTCTATAATATCATAAAAAATTCTTTATATCATAACCCATGAAATTAAATGGGTTTCAAAAACATTTATCATAGCATAACCCATGGAAAAGAAACGGTATTCATAAACATTTCATCATTTCATCCTAGCATAGCTTGTGGAAAAGAAATGGGTTTCATAAATATCTTATCATCATAAAAATAAACCATACATAGAAAGGATAATTATGGCATGCTTGTATTATATCCCTAGTGAATTATAAGTTAAATCAAGTTTCTTATCCTGTAATGCCCCAACCCCAGTTACCCAGAGTCGGTACATTATTTAAATACATTGGCATGATTACTAAGAATCAAGTCAAGAAGGACTGGTCGGTTTAGCAGTCTTGGAAAATAGATTACATACATTAACATTACATTACAATTTCAAACATAAAACATAGCGTAAATAGTTCTTTGAGAACACCATATTCCCTTTAGCTTAACCCTGCATATTAATCATAATACACTTATTGGAATCCTGGGAAAAATAAAACATAGAAAGGGGTGAGCTCAAACGCTCAGTAAGGGTAAGCACTACAGCAGAAAATGACATAAATATTAAGCATGGTGAATAATTGAAACCACATGCCTTTACCAATAATAAACATGAATACTTCTATGGAAAGAATATGAGTTGAGTAAATAATTCCATAATAAAACATAATCATGGGTATTCTACTAGTCGAATAACCACATGAACCATCAATATTATTTCCATAATGAGGGAATGTATAATGCCAGACATTCTAAAACATTTTGTCAAGGCCTCGGCCAGGACGTCTAAAAATGACTAAGGCCACAGATAAAACCACATATCAAAATGGGAAAGGGCCTCAGCCAATTCCACGTCTAGTTTTCTCATGAGACCTACTGATGCATCGAGGAGCTATAGCCGGCTCCACCCGTCACTTACTATGTCCAATACATTCCTCATATAAAAAGGATGAAACTTAACATAAACATTCGTATAATAAAAAGGATACGAAATGTCAATACTTTAACCATAAACCATGAATGGTATAAAAATGACACATCCACAATCAAACATATCACAAAACCTTCAATACAATATGGAAGTTTTGTATCATAATAAATCAACTTCAAAACAAGTTTAAAATCAATTAAAGGATTTGACATAGATGGAAATGATTTGTAAAACTCTTCGATAGAAATACCATTTTTCATGAAAACATTTAAAAGTCACACAATTGGGAAAAGAATTCATTTAAAGATATTTTTGAATCAAAGTGTCCCATACCACTTTGAAACTTTTTAAAGGAATTAACATTTTAAAAACATTCATGTCCATATAAATAAATCCTTAAACCCCATTTTGAAGACATGAACATTAATGAGAAAGATATAGAATAATAAATATTTAAAACATTTGAAATGTTGTTTTAGTAAAAAGTCCCTTAAAATAATCCCTTTGAAAACTCTTTCATAAAACATGGATATGGATAATAAATATGTCCCAATAGATACTTACGTAAAAACAACCTCGGATAAAAAAGAGATTGCGAAATTAACCCTTTCCAATTTGGTAACTTATGAAACATACACCCCATGAAAGAGGTATCATAAAATTAATATGTAAATACACAAAAATTAAAGTGTATTTCACAAATAATACAATTATGGTCAGTACATACACCACACAAAAGGTAATAGTGGCAATACGACATGAATCTCACGGGAATAAGGAGTGAGATTAAAACCTCTTACCTTGTACTTTTCCTTGATAGTGTGTATGTTAACCTCTTGTATAATAGTTAAATCATTGTTATTAAATTATAAAATAATCATATTCATAAATATGATATCATATATGATCTTTTAATATTGCTTTGTTAGTAATATTTTAGTATTATCGTCGTTTCGGGTGTTAACTGATTCATTTTCCTTTATATGCTTCGTTACGTAAGTCGTGTTTGTTATGGATAGGTTGTATCGTATTCATATCCAGAATGATATAAATCTTTAAAATTTACTTTTAATCATCAAATAATTATTATTATTTAATGTATATTATAGGGAAATGAATCTCATCGCGTTCGTGGAGATGGTAATCCGTACGTACGCACGAACGCTACTTCCATTTCATTTTTCATTTTAAAAGGAATAAAAACCAAATGATACATGGGTATATTATTATTACAGTATAATATAATATCTTATATGTGTTACTTAAGTTCATTAACACCATCCTTTATATGTTCCATGTATGATATGAACGAGTCATATAACTTTGAGGGGCGGTAGTCCGCACTTCCTCAAATGAAATTATCGTATATATATACAACATGAAATGAATAATGGTATGATATAAAATGGAATTATAGAAGCTTATATATAAAATAAATATCATTAAAATCATATTTAATTATAGTGCCATCATAATGGCCCCCATGATATGTGGTAGGAGATAATTGAACAATCATTGTTTCGTGAGGCGTTTGGTTGCCATCCACAGAAACATTATGTTCTTCACCCATTAGATGGAGGTGTGTGTAAGTGTAGTTATAATACTTCTAATAATAATATCCTAGTATATTTATGATACTTTTCTTGTTACAAAATAAAATAATAATAATATTTTAGGGGTTGGAGAAGTAAAATAAAAGAAAATAAGCTAAAAGAAGTCGTTACCTTTAATTTGGGTAACTCCCTTTGGTTTGAACCAAAAAGGACTCTTGAAGTGCCTTCTGCCTAAGGTAAGGCTTCTAAGAGGAGGATAGGGATTTATGGAGCTTAATTGGGTAGATTTTGGACGATCCAAAAGGCTTTGAATGTGTGAATTAGTGAGAAGTTGGAGTGTCCTTTTATAATAGGGGTGAGGGGAACCTTTGGAAAAGCTAGAAATATTATTTTATAATAAATTCATAATCAGTTTATAATGGCTCCAAAGTGGATTATTTAAATTTTAAGGTGGATATAGGTCTAAAAAAACTCAACCAATATATTTTACACAGGTTTTGGTCATTATATTAACCTTATCTTTTAGTTTAAACTCTTATTTAATTAGATTGACATTTACCATGTCACTTTTTATTTTTATATTATATAGTTAATAAACTTACCATATATATCAAAGAGACCCCCAAGTGGTCCATTAATGATACACATATCATGATATAATTATCTTGGCCAAACCTTATATTTTTACGAATTGAATATCAATTAATAATATAATATATATTTTAAAAACTCTTTTATTTCAATTTTGACACTATTCAATAATTTATTTTTGTTAAAGTCTTAACAACTTTATTAATTATAAACAAATTAATTTAATAAATCCTAACATGTCACCTTAACTAATTAAATTCTTGGATGTCATCAAAACTTTCAAATTATATTTATTTTAACATTTATAATACCAATTATTTGATTCTTTCATTAATAAGGAAAATACTGCATCATTATTGTTTCATAAAAAAATTTAATTATTAAATGTATAAAAATTATAAATAAACTACCATTATTTAGGAAATATTTTTATCTTTATAATGAATATTTATAGTCAAAAATACAACATATATAACCCTATGTAAAAAAAATTGCTAAAAGATCTACGCTTATGTCATTTTTGTATTTATTTTAACTTAATTAATATAAATTGTTCTTATCACCTACAAGTGGCTCCATGGGGTCCCAAAATTGACCCAAATATGCCCATGGTAGGACATGTATCAACAAATAAGGTTAGGACACGTTTTAGGGTAATTTATTGTTATTATTATATTATTTTTTTTTCCCTTATTTACCGGATTTACCCTTTAACCATGGTAAATAAAATATTTACCGAAGTAATTATTCAAAATGTCTAAAAATAAAAGTTACATATTTTCACAATTTGGAAATCATGATTTCAAATATGGAATCCATTTTTAAAAATTCAAAACACAGAAGTGGCAGAAATTAATTTAAAATTAATTCCCGCTGTCAAAACAAAAAACATGTTTTTAAGAAATAATAACTATCAAAAGATTGACACTTGTTTATGTCCGGTTTAAATGTGAAATTATGTACAATGAACAAAATTGTATTAAATGGTAAAAATATATTCTAAATATACTTTAAAACCAATCAAATCTATAATTTATCACTAATAATTGTTTCGATTAAAAAAGTTGTTTTTAATTAAAATTTAGTAGTTTTCACTATTCATCAAAAATTGAAAGTTTTCAAAAAAATACCAAAATTTCACCCTAGGCTAATTTCAATATTCCAAATCCAAAAATGAAGTCAATTTTGAAAGATAAAATTTATAAAATTTCAAAAAGTGGGTATTACTATTCATAATGGCTATTTTGATTGGTCACGGTGTGTTAGAATCTCGAAGTTGCGTACAATGCAAGCTATTGCATTATTAAAAGGGAAACATACCATGGAATCTTGGGTTATTACATTCTTTCCTCCTTCAATAAATTGCATCCTCACAATTTGAAATTATTTTTCGAAAATAAAAGGTTGAAAATAGAAAATACCTTTGGGAAACCCACATCGGAAATTAGGTTAATAAAATTTAGTCTTAATATAAGGAAAAGGGAAATGAAAAGGTCACCACCAAATTATGATATCGATTAGGAGAACATTGGTGGAAATTATAGAAATATAATTGGAGGAAAATGTAAATATTTATAGGTAGTGATTGAGGTCATCAATCAAAAACAAGTGTAAAATTGAGGGCCTTAAATTCATCAATCTATGATGATTTAAAATACCATCGGTTCAACAAAACATATGGTATTAGGATAACACATTTTTTGTTTTAAGATCCCTTAACTAAAGTATAAGAATTAATTTCTTCATAGAATAAGAGAAGAATAAAAATATATACTTGACAAGTAGAGTCCCATCCTTTAACTAATTTCTACCACAATCCCATCTTTCACTCTAAAAGATAATAGATCTTAAAATTAATATTCTATTTATCCTATTCGTATAGGGTTTAAAAAAATGAATTTATAATTCATATAGAAGAATTTTTTAAAAAATACTACAGTATTCAATCCAGGACATCATGTGGGCCAGTGGTAGGTGATACACCCTTGTCGCCCTTCGGTTGCGGGTTCAAGTCTCGCGGCCTTGCCGGACGCGAAGGGTTCCTGCCCGACCTCCGGGTTGTCCTTTTTATGGAAATCCAAAAATAATCTCAAACTAGACTTATCCAAAATACTTCTGTCCAAACTCACAGTCCAAAATTTATGTGGGAGATAAACACAATTAAGATCCTTTTTTCCACAGAATAACATGTAAACACCCTCATCATGTATTATTTTAAAACATGGTAACATCCAGAATTACATTAAAATCTTATTTATTACATTCATGCTCCCTTATTCTTTATAGAATACTTGATATACTCCTTCTCTCCAGAAATTTTGTAATCTCCAACAATGATGGAATATACAAATCATTAATCAGTTTCAAGGTAGTCAAGAATATCCAATATAATTTACCCAAATCAACCATCTCTTATTCCAAAATCAGTACCTCAATATTAGGACCATATTAAGGTATATCTTTCCTTCAACCTTGTAATTTACAAAAAAAATAACTCACTGTAGAGTCACTTTTCTTAGTACCATAAAATCTCAAATCCTCAATGAAATAATACTGTAGTACAGTCGTTATTTATTTCCAGTACATCATTGATACAATACTTAAATGAAATAATTCTTTAATAACAACATAAGAACACTAATAATTCCTCTTCATCTGTTGTAGTATCCTAACTTGATTATTATCCAATAGCATTATTTGCGGCATAGTCTGATGACTTGAACATTGATTTTTGTAGTGTCTCCACTCCTTGCAGATGAAGCATTGTACATTTGAAACCTTTTTATTACCCATGCAGTCACGTACTTAGTGTCATTTTTCTCCACACTTATAACATACTCTCATTCCCTTCAAGCATTTTCCAAGGTGATTATTTCCACAGTTATCACATATGGGAAAATCCTTCTTTACCTTCTTCCATTTATCTATCCTTCTCTCTACCATCCTTTCCTTCTCCGGCTTCCCTTCAAATCCATAGGACTCTGAGAATTCATTACTTATCATATCAACACATGATACTATTTCTTCATATAATGATAATACATGGGAGACTATTTCCCTTATAAATTATGGCTTAAGACCATGAAAGATATGATCTTTCTTACTCTTTGGATCATGCATATTGCTGGAGTTCTCATTCATTCTACTGGGTGCCATTTCTAAACAATGGCATACACTAGAGTGCAGCAAGGACCGTTGTCGTGCACTAGTTCCCGTTCGAGTTTAGCTCAAAGTGGTGTTTTTGGGTTTTACCCCTAGGTACATCTGTGCCAGAGCAGCCTCTACCTGCTCGTATCCAGACAGGGATGTATTGCTCGGAAAACTCACAAATTCTCTACAATATCAAAATTCTAGGAAGTTCTTCTATACTAATCCTCAAAGTCTATCTTAGGGATACGTGCTCTAATTAGAGTTTATATAAATCTAGCTTCCAAGGTTATTTCTAAACTTCCCCTGATACCAACTATAATGCCCCAACCCCAGTTACCTGGATTCAGTACATTATTTAAATACATTGTCATGATTACAAAGAATCAAGTCCCGAAGGACTGGTCGATTTAGCAGTCTTGGAAAATAGATTACATACATTAACATTACATTACAATTTCAAACATAAAACACAGCGTAAATAGTTCTTTGAGAACGCCATATTCCCTTTAGCTTAACCCTGCATATTAATCATAATACACTTATTGGAATCCTGGGAAAAATAAAACATAGAAAGGGGTGAGCTCAAACGCTCAGTAAGGGTAAGCACTACAGCGGAACATGACATAAATATTAAGCATGGTGAATAATTGAAACCACATGACTTTACCAATAATAAACATGAATAATTCTATGGAAAGAATATTAGTTGAGTAAATAATGTCATAATAAAACATAATCATGGGTATTCTACTAGTCTAATAACAACATTAACCATCAATATTATTTCCATAATGAGGGAATGTATAATGCCAGACATTCTAAAAAAAATTCAAGGTCTTGGCCAAGACGTATAAAAATGATTAAGGCCTCGGCCAAAACCATATATCAAAATGGGAAAGGGCCTCGGCCAATTCCATGTCTAGTTGTTTCATGAGACCTACTGATACATCTAGGAGCTATAGCGGGCTCCACCCATCACTTACTATCTCCAATACATTCCTCATATGAAAAGGATGAATCTTAACATAAACATTCGTATAAGAACTAGGATACGAAATGTCAATACTTTAACCATAAACCATGAATGGTATAAAAATAACACATCCATATTCAAACATATCATAAAACCTTCAATACAATATGAAAGTTTTTTATCATAATAAATCAACTTCAAAACAAGTTTAAAATCCATTAAAGGATTTGTTATAGATGGAAATGATTTGTAAAACTCTTTGATAGATATACCCTTTATGAAAACATTTAAAATTCACACAATTTGGAAAATAACTCATTTAAAGATATTTTTGAATCAAAGTGTCCCATACCACTTTGAAAATTTTGAAAGGAATTAACATTTTAAAAACATTCATGTCCATATAAATAAATCTTTAAAACCCATTTTGAAGACATCGACATTATTGAGAAAGATTTAGAAGAATAAATATTTAAAACATTTGAAATGTTGTTTTAGTAAAAATTCCCTTAAAATAATACCTTTGAAAAATCTTTCATAAAACATGGACATGGATAATAAATATGTCCCAATAGATACTTACGCAAAAACAACCTCGGATAATAAAGAGGTTGTGAAATTAACCCTTACCAATTTGGTAACTTATGAAACATACACCCCATGAAAGAGGTATCTTACAATGAATATGTAAATACACATAAATTAAAGTGTATTACACAAATAATACAATTATGGGCAGTACATACACCACACAAAAGGTAATAGTGGCAATATGGCATGAATCTCACGGGAATAAGGAGTGAGATGAAAACCCCTTACCTTGTAATTTTACTTGATAGTGTGTATGTTAACCTCCTGTATAATAGTTAAATAATTGTTATTAAATTATACAAGAATCATATTCATAAATACGATATCATATATGGTCTTTTAATATTTCTTTGTTAATAATATTTTAGTATTATCGTCGTTTCGGGTGTTAACTGATTCGTTTTCCTTTATATGATTCATTATGTAAGCCATGTTTGTTATGTATAGATTGTATCTTATTCATATCCATAATTATATCAAGTATTTAAACATTAATTTTAATCATCAAATGATAATTATTCTTGAATGGATATTATGGGGAAATGAATCTCATCACGTTCGTGGAGATGGTAATCCATACGTATGCACGAACGCTACTTCTATTTCATTTTTCATTTTAAAAGAAATAAAAACCAAATGATACATGGGTATATTATTATTCCAGTATAATATAATATCTTATATTTGTTACTTAAGTTCATTAACACCATCCTTTATACGTTCCATGTATGGTATGAATGAGTCATATCACTTTGAGGGGGCGGTAGTCCGCACTTCCTCAAATGAAATTATCATATATATATACAACATGAAACAAATAATGGTATGATATAAAATGGAAATACATAAGCTTATATATAAAATAAATATCATTAATATAATATTTAATTATAGTTCTATCATAATGGCCACCATGAGAGGTGGTAGGAGATAATTGAACAATCATCGCTTTGTGAGGCGTTTGGTTGTCATCCACAGAAACATTATGTTCTTCACCCATTATATGGAGGTGTGTGTAAGTTTAGTTATAATACTTCTAATAACAATATCCTAGTATATTTATGATACTGGTTTTGTTACAAAATAAAATAATAAGAAGATTTTAGGGGTTGGAGAAGTAAAATAAAAGAAAAGAAGCTTAGAGAAATCGTTACCTTTAATTTGGGTAACTCCCTTTGGTTTGAACCAAAAAGGACTCTTGAAGTGCCTTCTGCCTAAGGTAAGGCTTCTAAGATGAGGAGAGGGATGTAGGGAGCTTAATTGGTTAGATTTTGGACGATCCAAAAGGCTTTGAATGTGTTAATTAGTGAGAAGGGGGAGTTCCCTTTTATAAGAGGGGTGAGGGGCACCTTTGGAAAAGCTAGAAATATTATTTTATAATAAATTCATATTCAGTTTCTAATGGATCCAAAGTGGATTATTTAAAGGTTAAGGTGGGTATAGGTCTAAAACCACTCAACCAATATATTTTAGACAGGTTTTAGCCATTATATTAACCTTATCTTTTAGTTTAAACTCTTAGTTAATTAGATTGACATTTACCATGTCACCTTGTATTTTATATTATATAGTTAATAAACTTACCATACACATCCAAGATACCGCCAAGTGGTCAATTAATGATACACCTATCATGATATAAGTCTCTTGGCCAAACCTTAGATTTTTAAAATTTTAATATCAATTAATAATATAATATTTGTTCTAAAAACTCTTTTATGTCAATTTTGACACTATTCAATAATTTATTTTTGTTAATGTCTTAAAAACTTTATTAATTCAAAAAAAATTAATTTAAGAAATCCTAACATGTCAACTTAACCAATAAAATTCGTGTATTTCATAAAAACTTTCAAATTATATTTATTTTAACATTTATAATACCAATTATTTGATTCTTTCATTAATAAGGAAAATACTGCATCATTATTGTGTCATAAATAAATTTAATTATTAAATTTCTAAAAATTATAAATAAAATACCATTATGTAGGAAATCCTTTTATATTTCTAATTAATATTTATAGTATAAAATAAAACATATATAACCCTATGTAAAAATTGTTTTTCTAAAAGATATATGCTTATTTCATTTTTGTATTTATTTTATCTTAATTAATATAAAGTGTCCTTATCACCTACAAGTGGCTCCATGGGGTCCCAAAATTGACCCAAATATGCCCATGGTCAGAAATGTATCAACCAATAAGTTTAGGACACGTTTTAGGGTAATTTATTATTATTTTAATATTATTATTTTTACCCTTATTTACCGGATTTACCCTTTAACCATGGTAAATAAAATATTTACCGAAGTAATTATTCAAAATGTCTAAAAATAAAAGTTATCTATTTACACAATTTGAACATCCTGATTTGAAATATGGAATCCATTTTTCAAAATTCAATACACAGAAGTGGCAGAAATTAATTTAAAATTATTTCCCGCTGTCAAAACAAAAAGTGTTTTTAAGAAATAATAACTATCAAAAGATTGACACTTGTTTATGTCCGGTTTAAATGTGAAATTATGTACAATGAACAAAATTGTATTAAATGGTAAAAATATATTCTAAATATACTTTAAAACCACTGAAATCCATAATTTATCACTATTAATTATTTCGATTAAAAAAGTTGTTTTTAATTAAAATTTAGTAGTTTTCACTATTCATCAAAAATTGAAAGTTTTCAGAAAAATACCAAAATTTTACCCTAGGATAATTTCGATATTCAGAATCCAAAAATGAAGTCAATTTTGAAAGAGAAAATTTATAAAATTTCAAAAAGTGGGTATTACTATTCATAACAGCTATTTTGATTGGTCATGGTGTGTTAGAATCTCGAAGTTGCATATAATGCAAGATATTGCATTATTCAAAGGGAAAAGTATCGTGGAATATTGGGTTGTTACATATCCTTTGATTAATATAAATATCATTACAATATCATTAAAACATTCTTGATAAAAATATCATTCCCAGTTTTACAATCACTTTTCAAAAACTATAAATTCACAATATTTTGTGGAAATAATTTTATTTGAAAACATAATTGGAAAATTATCAAGTAATCTTTAAATTATTGACTGTTCATGTTTATGGTGAATTTCATTCATGCCGTATAAGTTAAAATAAAACATTCCTTTCACATTTTTTATAAAAAGTCAACATGTGCCTCATTCAGAAAAAAATAAGAAGAATAATTTTTAAACCATTTTTAAAAAAATAAACCATGGGTAAAAATGAATTTAAATAATCATTTTATAATATTAAAAACATTAATGTGAACTTTTTTATAAAACATAGACATGTAAGAGAAATTATTTTCAACCAAAGAGAGAAATAAAGTAGGTTTTCCGTAAAACATTCTTTTAGTCTCTTGAGTACTTAAAGAGATGAAAATGGAAGAAAAAAAATGTAATTTATATAAATAACTAGAGGAGAATAAATTCATTGGTTCATTGAGAGTTATATCATAAAATTTAATTATCATAACTTAATCATAAATAACCCCGATAAAAATTAGATTGTAGCATAAAACTCTTACCATTGTAGTAACATTTAAATCATAATAGCCATAAAATATTAACTTAAAATGAAAATTTAAATATCATGATCATAATTATGATCATGATATAACATGTAAATGGGTATTATATACACCTTATAAAAGAAGATATGTGCATGATATAACATTAGTCCCAAAGAGAATAATTTGAGATGATAAACTCTTACCTCGATCTCCACTTACTTTGAAAGAACTCTAACCTCGCGTATAATAATTTAAATTTATTTTAATTATATACCATAATAATTTAAATAATTATAATATCATTTATAATACATTTATAAAATTTCAACACTCATTTATCAATAATTACTTATGAAAATCATCATTTCCCGGTGTTAACTGCTTCGATTATCATGAGTATTTCCGTTTAGTAGTTCTGATCCTTGTACTTTGATCATGGTTCCATCATATTTAAAATGTTAATAATTATTTAAATATAATATATATTAATTATATATTTTTTTTGTTTATTTATATTCATCTATAAAAGTTAGATATTGAAAAATGAATTACACCATTCATAGAGATGATAGGTCGTGCGTACACATAAACATTGTTTTGACTTTTTGATAGATGGGATGAAATAAAGTAAAATAATATTTCACCTTTAAAGATTCATTATTATATCATATAAATCATGGATAATAATTAAATATATCCTTATTACCATCTAATTAAAAGGTAAATGAAAAAACAAATCATATCGCTACGTGGAGGTGGTAGTCCACACGTATAGAGGAGCGACGTTATTGTTTTCCAATAGATTGGAAGTTAAGAAGGTGGATGTGATATTATAATAACAGAGTTTAATTATGTCATAATTATCATATATAAACATTAAAACCATCATAATAACCATACATAAAATATATTTGTGGAAAATTAATTGTATCGCTAAGAGGAGACGGTAAGTCATATGTATACCCGAGTGATACTTTAACTTTTCATTTGATAGGAAAGAGGGTGGATAATGGTGATTTGATAATCATAATAAAATTTTAGTATATTTATGATAATAAAATTATTATTTTATGATAAATACCCTAGATTTAGATATGGTAAAGAATAAGTAAAAAAAAGTGATTGGTTAAGGTGATTACCTCTTCTTTGAAAAAACTCCTTTAGATATCCTCTTAAGCATCCAAGGGTTGGTCTTTTAGGAATATCATCACCTCTATAATGTGTATAAATAATTTAATAAGGGATTTTTTAGGGTATTTTAAAGCTATATGGCTCAAATTATTGGAATTAAGAGGAAGGTGGTGTCCTTTTATAAGGGAGGGAGAGGATAAACTTGACATTTATTAAAAGATTAAAATATAAAAAAGTTATTATCATGAAAAATGATTTCAAATTTACATTAATTTGAAGTATAATTGTGATTTCCTAACCCCAGTTCCACTCAAAGGTTCCCTAAATCTGTTTGGCGACATGGCATCAAGCATGCCTCCCCATATTCCAAAGGCTACGAACTAAAAGTGAGGGCCTAGGGAGTGTACGTGAGGAGACTGTGCCCCCAGAACTAGATTAAAGGATAGTGGATAATTAATAAAAATTAAATTGTGAAAGAAATATATGTAAACTGATGGAAAAATAGAAATAGACACTATGACAACTGGACCAGTAACTTGCCGTAGTGAAATAAGTATAGCAATGAGTAATAAATCAAGAAACAGATAATAATAATCAAAGTTGGAAACTGAATAATATAAAAAATGATGATGATAAATTTCATGTATCTACAAAAACAGAAAATCATGGATACAAGGTAGTATACAATACATACTATACAAAATAATTAAAAAGAAACCAAAAACTATCCATGTGTCTTGAGAACTGTCCTGGTCATCTGCTACTAAGCTCCATCCTGAAGAAACCAATCAAGATCAGGTGTCCAAAGCAGGATGCTTCCCCTTATCAACACCAGTATACATGTGATATTCCCAGGCACCAATGGTGGCCAAGATAGGGTGTGAGATAAATCTTAGTAGGACGCCACCAATGAAGTCTATACCATCTAGTCTGTGAATTCAAACTAACATTGTGCAGGTATATAAATGTAAAGCAGTACAGTAATATAAATACCTTGATAACTACTTCATCTTTATTTGATATGTCTCTGAACATGTAATCATTTAATTAATTTATTTAATTTTATTTTATGTAAATAATTCACATGAGACATAAAATCATTGACAATGTAACATAGTAATAATAATAAAGGATCCAAGGTGTAACACGGAATCCTATAATGATTATAATAATAATAGGATCCAATGTAATAACTAAGGAATCCAATAATGATAAAAGTAAAGAGGATTCAAGTAAATAACCAAGAAATCCTTGACCTCAGGGCTTGATCCAACTCAGTAATAACATTCATTCTGGCTGTAAGGGGTCTAAGTGTAATCCAAGGGACATCACCTAAGGAATTCCACTATAATAGATTCCAACTAAGTAAAAGGATCTCATCCAAGGTAAAATGGGCTAAGAATTATTGGGCCCAATGGGGTGTATCCATGGCACCACGTGTTTGAATACATCATGCTGGATCCAAGGAGAGTATCCAAGGAATACCAACATCTAAAAGATAGTGAAAAGATCCCATGGAATCATGCCCATAATCTTCTAGTATACAAGGACAATTTTCCAAGGTGGGTGTCCCCCTCAGAAACTAGCTCCTTGAACAAGAATGTAATCCACTTAGTTCTCAATGCATTCTCTTGGGAATCCAAGGCACAAGTTTGACCACTCCTATAAAGATAAAAAAGGGTCATATGCAATAAGCACCTTGTATGTATTTCATTATTTAATTAAGGTCATATAATACTCATTATTTTTAATAATTCAATAGGTTCAATCCATTATCTTTAATTCTAAGTGACAAGGCTAGTTATGACATGAAACCATCTAGTAATTTAGTTATATTTATATTCAATTATTAGGTTCTTTCATTTACCTTTCATAATCATGATAAGGTGGGATAAGGACAAGAAAAAATTTCCATTCAATTATAATTACTAGATCAAGAAATATCTATGAGTATACTTTCCATTTTCCATTTAAAGATTCATTTAATTGATTTAAACACATACCTTAGAATGTTTAAGTGATAATGTGATGTAATAGTCATTAAAAACACATTAATTTAATTATAAAACTTACCTTTATGAATGTTAAGTCAAATCACACCCTAATGGTGGTGTAGATAGTCATAAAAATTCTATAAGAGGAATAAATAAGGAAAAATACTACTTCGGGTGGCCATCATTGAGGTCATAACCTCCAACAATTAAGGACACATATATAACGATCTCTAGAATATGATCATGATGATTATAAGCAGGTAATATGAATTTAATAGGAAAGATCTAATGAAATCATCATGCGCACAATGAAGGTAGTTTATAAAATGAAGAGACTTGATGTATGAGTCATAAACCACATACATCGAGGCTATAGTACTCTCCCCATCTTGTATCAGCCTTTAGTTTGGCTTGGATTGGAAGAAATATAAATAATAGATCAACACCCTAAACATAAGGGATATGAGCCTGCATCTAAATAACCCCTTCTAGGTGAAGAAAAATAAAGAATGGATCAAGATGAATGTAGAGATTACTTGGAGGAATCCAAAGAAACTAACGGTGCTTCGATCAGACACTAGATGAAGAACTAGGATCAAAAACTAGGAAGGATGAAACTGTGGATTTCCAATGTGAAGAAAAGGTATCTCCCTAATTATAAATAAAATTAATAAGGATGAGGGTAAATTTAATTATATTAAAGGGAAATTTGATAATTTTACCCAAAATTTTAGGGGTACATGGTTTGGTCACACGGTTGGAAAAACCATGCACCAACCATGCTTGGTTCACTTCTTAAAGAGAAAACCTAAATTGTTAGGTTGTATGGTTAGAGAAACTATGTTCCTGTAGAGACCCAAAGCCTGACGTACATGTACATTACATTACTTTTGCTGAATACTTAATACATAACAAAAACAGACACACAAGGACGTAATAGTTTAGTGTCTTTGGAAACTCGGAATATAATCTTCTAATCGTGGTGAAAGATCTTCAACATCTCCCATAAAGATCTTCCCTTTTTTTTAAATAAAACCTTTCTTTATATCCTGGGGAAAAAAACATAAAAGGGTGATCTCAAATTCTCAGTAAGGGTAAACAAAAGAAATATCAATCACGTCATATTCATAAGAACATATCTTTTGGAAATCTTAACCTGCAAAAGAGATCATAATTTCATAACATGGGATAAATCATAGTAGTGAAATGTAATCCAAATAATCATAAATTAAAACATGAAACTTTGTGGCATACACACATAATCATAGAGAATCATTTCTTATTAGTCAAGACTCATTGCCAAGACTATCTTAGTGGACAAAGTCCCTTTCTGAACCGAGTTCACCCCTCATTTCAGTCCTGTTTCACTGAACCGGTATAACCTACCGTTCCAGCCATGTCTATCTCATGAGATATAAAATCTTTACCCAATTCATTGGAGGGAGATATAGGTCCCACCCATCTCATAATGACACCATTCTTATGTGTGCCACAAAATCATAAACCATACATCATTGCATAACCCATGTAATAAAAATGGGAATCTTAAACATCATGACATCATAAAACAATTCATATAAGATAAATGGATTCATAAAAATAATTCCATCACAACATAATCAAATTAATGTAATGATAGGGATAGAATCAGAACCCTATTTTATCTTAGATGGAAAATAATTTTGATAAAACACTTGAACTCCATTCTTGAGGAAAATATCCTTTCTACTTCAAAAACATTTTCCTTTCTTTAACATGTCATAAAATTTTAAACTAAAAGAAGTTGATTAAAAATAAACTTGAAAACTTTTAAAGGAAGCTTCTTGGAAATAATGTTTTAAAAATCCATTCATGCCGTATAAGTTAAAAAAACATTCTTCTCGTACTTTTGTCGGAAAAGTCAAAAATTACCTCGTATGAAAAACGAAAAAATATTCCTTTCATATCTTTTACTAAAAACTCACCGAAAGGTAAAATTGAATATAAACTATTGTAGAAGGATATAAATATTACATATTGAGGAAACATGGATTTGGATGATAAAATACACCCCAGTAAATACTAAAGTATAAACAATCTCGGATAAAAATGAGATTGTGATATTTCTCTTACCTTAGGTCCGATATACTTTGTACGTGTCCGAACCTCCTGTATAATGATTTAAATAATGTTATTGACTTATTCCAGAATCATACTCATTGTTATGATATCATATATGGTTCACTTATGGCTTTATATTACCCGTTCTTTTGTAAATTCCATGTTAAAGAAGCGTTTTGGTAAAATCGTTTCATTTATCGTAGGTGTTTGGACTTGTTGTTCTTGACATTATTATTACTTATATCATGATTTAATTACTTCAAGAATATAAAATATTATTTATATATCATATATATTCAGTATATATATATGTATATAATAGATAGATAAATGAAATGAAACACACCGTTCATGGAGATGGGTGTCCGTACGTACGCATGAACGTTGTTTTCCTTTCCTTGTTGTCTTGAATGGAATTAAGTAGATGAAATACATATATATACACATAAATCCAGTATCATTATTATGTCATATATTTCATGATTACTTATTATATATACATTATAATCATTCATGAATGGTTAACGTGGAGAATGAATCCCATCGCGGCGTGGAGACGGTAGTCCGTACGTACGCACGAGCGATGATATCGTTCTCATGATCGTGGAATTGTATTGGAGTGTATGTATACTATTACAGAATTAATATCACTTTATAATAGTCATATATAGTCATTATTTACACCATTATACCCATCCAAGTAAGGTGGTGGTGGAAAATAGATTACACCACGGCGTGGAGACGGTATTCCGTACGTACGCACGCGCGGTGATTTCCTTTTTCCGTAGGATGGATAGAAGGTTAATTAGAGTTGTTTCATATTTATAATAACATATCAGTATATAAGAAATACTGATGTTATTACTTTATCATGAAACAACTAAAGAAGAATAAGTTGAATAAGAAAGAAATTGAAAAAGATCAGTAATGGATATTACCTCTTTTTGACGCGCCTTCTCTTAACCTCCACTTAAAGAACTAAGGATGGTCTTTGAAGAAGACCAGGACCTCTAGGATGATACTAGGGAAGTGTAGAAGAGATTTTGGCAGGGTTTGTCCGAGAATTAATGCTCAAATTGGTGTGAGGAGGAGAGGGATGAGGTGCCCTTTTATAAGGGAGGAGAGGGGCACCTTTGGAATAACTAAAAATATTATTTTATTATAAATCCAAATTCGGTTTTAAATATCTCCAAATTGATTTATTTCGAAGATAAGGTGGGTATGGGTCGAAATAATCACATCCAATAGAATTTAGAAAAGTTTAGGTATCAATTTTAACCTTATAATTTATATTTAACTTTAAGTTAGATAATTTAACTTTTACCGTATCTTCTTGTTTTCTTACACTATAAGGTTAATAAACTTACTATATCAAGACAAAAGAACCCCAAGTTTTTTATTATTAATATATATAACCTTATATAAGTTATTTGGCTGAACCTTAGATTTTTAGGAATAAAATAACAATTAATAATATAGTATTTGTTTTAGAAATTATTTTATGTCAATTTTGACACTATTTGGTAATTGATTTTTGTGAAAATAATAACAGAATTATTAGTTCGAAAAAAGTTAATTAAATCAATACTAACATTTCCTATTAACCTATAAAATTATTGTTATTCATAAAAAGTCTCAAATTATATTTATTTGGGTATTTATAATATCAATTATTCTAATTTTTCACTATTATGGTAATTACTGCATCATCATTATGTCATAAATAAAATAACTTATTTAATGTCTAAAAATTATAAATAAAATATAATTATGTAGGAAATTCATATTATCTTTCTAATGAATATTTATAGTCGAATTTATCTTATTTATAACCCTATATTAGAAATTATTTAGTTATTAAACTTTGATTTTAACTATTTTAACCCTTCTTTAAATAAATTGATAATAAATGTCATAATCTAATCCAAGTGGGCCTAAATGGTCATATTTTATTCCTAAGGTTGTTTTTGGTCGAATTACACTTATCCAATAGAATTAGGACATGTGTTAGGGTAATAATAATATCATTTTTACCCTTAACTACCCTATTTACTTTTAACCGTGGTAAATAAAAGTAAAAAGTTAATATTCACCAAAAATTATTTTCATCTCATTGAACCAAATTTTACTTACTGAAATCAACCGTGTCTCTCTGATTTTTGAAATTCCACTCACAGAAGCGGTAAAATTAAGTTTTATGAAAAAATTCAGTTTATTAACTACCACTTAGTGGTTTCACTATTCATCAAAAAATGAAAGTTTCCAGAAAAATACCAAAAATTAGGCCTAAGCTATATTTGATATTATGAATTCAAAAATGATGTTTATTATACCAAATTCAAAACATATCAGTTACATTAACTAATTTAAAAATTAATTCCCGTCGTCAAAACAAATAGCGCGTTTTTAAGAGATAATAACTATCAAAAGATTGACACTTATTTATGTCTGGTTTAAATGTGAAATTACATCCAATGACCAACATTGTATTAAAATATATTCTAAATATACTTTAAAACCACTCAAATTAATAATTTATCACTATTAATTATTTCGATTAAAAAAGTTTTTTTTAATTAAAATTTAGTAATTTTCACTATTCATCAGAATATAAAAGTTATCCGAAAAGTACCAAAATTTCACCCTAAGCTAATTTCGATATTACGAATCCAAAAATGAAGTCCATTTTGGAAGATAAAATTTATAAAATTTCAAAAAGTGGTTATTACTATTCATAACAGCTAGTTTTAATAATATTTTAATAGCATATCGTTGTTTAGTGAAACTCGGTATTGCGTACAACACACGCTATCGAGGAAGGTCACGATTGCGTGTAATGCAAGCCAAGTCAGGGATGCGTGTAGTCCAAGCTCCTTTTGGTGTAGCGTACATCACAAGACATCAATAAAATTAAAAATAATATTTTTCATAAAATCTCGGGGTGTTACATTCTACCCCCCTTAAAATGAATTTCACCCTCGAAATTCGTCGGGGTTATAAATGGTTTACTACTCGAAAGTTTCTTTAATAGAAACCCACATCATAAAAGGAATACCAAAACTTGGATTTAAAAACTAAAGTATAAAATTTAACGGTTACCCAAATTAACTCATCACTGGGTTTCCACGTAGGAGAACATATGTGAAATATAGATATGGAAGAAAAAATCTAACCATCATGTTCTGATGGAGAGTGGTAGAGAACATGGCTATGGAAAAGTCAGAAATCACAAATCCATATATTTGTGATGATCTAAGGTACCATCTTATTCATCGGATATAAGGGCACTAGGACAACATTTTTGGTTTTCAAGATCACTAAAAGAAATACTTACATGATTTTGGTACAATCTCATTGTTGTTCGTTAATTGAAAAATTTCCATTTCATCCATTAATGAAATGAAGTTGAATTTTTTATTCGTGATGTGTTAGCAGATCATGTGATAGAATGATGGGTCATTTCATCTGTCTCAACCAAAAGGTCATAAAAGTTATCAAATATACATAAGTCCATCTATAGTGAGATTAATCATATATGGTTCCTAAAATGGACTTATACTGCTTAATATAATAAAACTAGTTTCTACTAAATAGGGACTTCCTGTAGGCCAGTGGTAGGCGAAAAAGTCCAGTCGCACTTCAGTTGTGGGTTCGATTCCCACAGCCTTGTCCGAAGTGATGGGTTGTCGCTCGTCCTGCAGGTTGTCCTTTTTCTAAAACTATATTACTATAACATCTCATCAATAATATCGAAAAAACTCCTATCCTTAAACAATACTAACTTATGTCCAACATAATCCATTCCAATATTTAGGCTTATCCATAATACTTTAGTACACTCTCATAATATAGTGAAAACGATTACCAGAGATTTAATACCATCGTTGATCCCCATATATCATAAGATATGTCTTGTTGGTCACATTCCAAACATTCAAAGGCCTTAATCATGTATTCTCTTGAATACCCATTGAACCTTAGTGAAAACATGAATTCAGTTAAACGTTAACACTTTCCACATACCAAAATCCTCAAAATTCTATATACTCAAACCATGATATCACTTAGTCCTTATATCAATCATGAGCTCATGAATACTGTCAAACATTTCATTTTCTCCTTATCCCTTCATTATGCGCATATCATCTACTTTCCAAAATATTTGAATCACTTTTCATGGTTACCGATACCTTAAAATTATTGAAAACTACAATAGACCAATACATAAATATTCCAATACACCATAAAAGTACCTCAACAACATTATTCTTGAATACCAATACATAAACACTTCAGTCCATCCACTTCAATGATTGTCCTGGAATAATTCCTTCCTTGATTTAGAAGTAACTTTTTAGGTCAGGGCATTGAGTTGGGTAATGCCCATGTTCTCCACAAATAAGACATTGAACTCCATAACAGTCTGTCACTCTATGACCCTTTTCTCCACACAGATAATATATTTCCCTCCATTTGAGGTATTCCTCAAGGTTCTTCTTCCCTTCTTTATAAATCTCAATCTCCCTTTCTTTATGCTCCTCAACATGCGAACATGCATAATAGTTTATCTTCCTCTTCTTTAATGAATTAGGCATACCACTAAATTTCACCTTGTTAATCATATATCACGATGACTCATTCGGCATAATCACAATATCTTTCTCTCTAGGAATTACACAATTTTGTTGCTCATAGTCACCAATTTGTTCATTGGATTCAATATTAACCGAATTCCTTCTGGTTCTCTCCATTTACTAAAACACAAAAAGAATTCTTTGAGAGGAAAAAATCATGCTAGAGAATACAACATAGTAAAGGGGGAGTACCCTCAATATCTAACATCTTAGGTTAAATTCTAAGATCGTTAGCACAATTCTAGGACTATAACCTATACGTATACTTATCCTTAGAGACATCCCTAGACATACCTTAGAAATATCTCTAGGGATCTCACTAACGTTCTCACATCCTAGTTTCCAAAGGTTGACTAAACCTTTCCTCTGATACCAACTATAGCGACTCATACTTTACATACATTGTTAATACTTCAAAATTGAAGCATACTTATTACAACATATAACAAAACCACTAAAGGACCGTATAGGTATAGTGTCTTTAGAAACTAGGAAACATAAACAACTGGTTCATAAAGCGTCTACACTGTCTCCCATTTATTTCATCATATCTATAGTCCCTTTTGGCATATCTTACTTAATAACCTTCTTCCTGACCTGGGGAAAGAAAACATACGAAAGGGTGAGCTCAAATGCTCAGTAAGGGTAAACAAAAGAAATATCAATCACGTCATATTCATAAGAACATATCTTTTGGAAATCTTAACCTGCAAAAGAGATCATAATTTCATAACATGGGATAAATCATAGTAGTGAAATGTAATCCAAATAATCATAACTTAAAACATGAAACGTTTTGGAATACACACATAATCATAGAGAATCATTTCTTATTAGTCAAGACTCATTGCCAAGACTATCTTAGTGGACAAAGTCCCTTTCTGAACCAAGTTCACCCCTCGTTTCAGTCATGTTTCACTGAACCGGTATAACCTACCGTTCCATCCATGTTTATCTCATGAGATATAAAATCTTTACCCAATGCATTGGAGGGAGATATAGGTCCCACCCATCTCATAATGATACCATTCTTATGTGTGCCACAAAATCATAAACCATACATCATTGCATAACCCATGTAATAAAAATGGGAATCTTAAACATCATGACATCATAAAAAAATTCATATAAGATAAATGAATTCATAAAAATAATTCCATCACAACATAATCAAATTAATGTAATGATAGGGATAGAATTAGAACCCTATTTTATCTTAGATGGAAAATAATTTTGATAAAACACTTGAACTCCATTCTTGAGGAAAATATCCTTTCTACTTCAAAAACATTTTCCTTTCTTTAACATGTCATACAATTTTAAACTAAAAGAAGTTGATTAAAAATAAACTTGAAAACTTGTAAATTAAGCTTCTTGGAAATAATGTTTTAAAAATCCATTCATGCCGTATAAGTTAAAAAAACATTCTTCTCGTACTTTTGTCGGAAAAGTCAAAAAGTACCTCGTATGAAAAACGACAAAATATTCCTTTCATATCTTTTACTAAAAACTCACCAAAGGGTAAAATTGAATATAAACTATTGTATAAGGATATAAATATTACATATTGAGGAAACATGGATTTTGATGATAAAATACACCCCAGTAAATACTAAAGTATAAACAATCTCGGATAAAAATGAGATTGTGATATTTCCCTTACCTTAGGTCCGATATACTTTGTACGTGTCTGAACCTCCTGTATAATGATTTAAATAATGTTATTGACTTATTACAGAATCATAATCATTGTTATGATATCATATATGGTTCACTTATGGCTTTATATTACCCGTTCTTTTGTAAATTCCATGTTAAAGAAGCGTTTTGGGTAAAATCGTTTCATTTATCGTAGGTGTTTTGGACTTGTTGTTCTCGACATTATTATTACTTATATCATGATTTAATTACTTCCAGAATATAAAATATTATTTATAAATCATATATATTCAGTATATATATATATATATATATATAATAGATGGATAAATGAAATGAAACACACCGTTCATGGAGACGGTAGTTCGTACGTACGCATGAACGCTGTTTTCTTTTCCTTATTATCTTGAATGGAATTAAGTAGATGACATACATATATATACACATAAATCCAGTATCATTATTATTTCATATATTTCATGATTA
The DNA here is from genome assembly GCA_963277665.1 of Viscum album. Taxonomy (NCBI): domain Eukaryota; kingdom Viridiplantae; phylum Streptophyta; class Magnoliopsida; order Santalales; family Viscaceae; genus Viscum; species Viscum album. The sequence continues at coordinate 1,996,503,396 of OY728160.1, forward strand.
CTTATTATATATACTTTATAATCATTCATGAATGGTTAACGTGGAGAATGAATCGCATCGCGTCGTGGAGACGGTAGTCCGTACGTACGCACGAGCGATGATATCGTTCTCATGATCATGGAATTGTATTAGAGTGTATGTATACTATTACATAATTAATATCACTTTATAATAGTCATATATAGTCATTATTTACACCATTATACCCATCCAAGTAAGGTGGTGGTGGAAAATAGATTACACCACGGCGTGGAGACGGTATTCCGTACGTACGCACGCGCGGTGATTTCCTTTTTCCGTAGGATGGATAGAAGGTTAATTAGAGTTGTTTAATATTTATAATAACATATCAGTATATAAGAAATACTTATGTTATTACTTTATCATGAAACAACTAAAGAAGAAGAAGTTGAAGAAGAAAGAAATTGAAAAAGATCGGTAATGGATATTACCTCTTTTTGACACGCCTTCTCTTAACCTCCACTTAAAGAACTAAGGATGGTCTTTGAAGAAGACCAGGACCTATAGGATGATACTAGGGAAGTGTAGAAGAGATTTTGGCAGGGTTTGGATGATCTTGAATGCTCAAATTGGTGTGAGGAGGAGAGGGAGGAGGTGCCCTTTTATAAGGGAGGAGAGGGGCACCTTTGGAATAACTAAACATATTATTTTATTATAAAGCCAAATTAGGTTTTAAATAGCTCCAAATTGATTTATTTCTAAGCTAAGGTGGGTATGGGTCGAAATCCTCTCATCCAATAGAATTTAGACAAGTTTAGGTATCAATTTTAACCTTATCATTTAGATTTAACTTTAAGTTAGATAATTTAACTTTTACAGCATCTTCTTGTTTTCTTACACTATAAGGTTAATAAACTTACTATATAAAGAGAAACGAACCCCAAGTTGTTTATTATTAATATATATAACCTTATCTAAGTCATTTTTCCGAACCTTAGATTTTTAGGAATAAAATAACAATTAATAATATAGTATTTGTTTTAAAAACTATTTTATGTCAATTTTGACACTCTTTGGTAATTGATTTTTGTGAAAATCATAACAGAATTATTAGTTCTAAAAAATTTAATTAAATCAATACTAACATGTCATATTAACCTAGAAAATTATTGGAATTCATAAAAAGTCTCAAATTATATTTATTTGGGTATTTATAATATCAATTATTCTAATTTTTCACTATTATGGTAATTACTGTATCATCATTGTGTCACAAATAAAATAAATTATTTAATGTATAAAAATTATAAATAAAATATCATTATGTATGAAATCTTATTATCGCTCTAATGAATATTTATAGTCGAATTTATCTTATGTATAACCCTATATTAAAAATGATTTAGTTATTAAACTTTGATTTTAACTATTTTAACCCTTCTTTAAATAAATTGATAATAAATGTCATAATCTAATCCAAGTGGGCCTAAATGGTCATATTTTATTCCTAAGGTTGTTTTTGGTCGAATTACACTTATCCAATTGAATTAGGACATGTGTTAGGGTAATAATAATATCATTTTTACCCTTAACTACCCTATTTACTTTTAACCGTGGTAAATAAAAGTAAAAAGTTACTATTCACCAAAAATTATTTTCATCTCATTGAACCACATTTTACTTACTGACATCGACCGTGTCTCTCGAATTTTTGAAATTCCACTCACAGAAGCGGTAAAATTAAGTTTTATGAAAAAATTCAGTTTTTTAACTACCACTTAGTGGTTTCACTATTCATCAACAAATGAAAGTTTCCAGAAAAATACCAAAAATTAGGCCTAAGCTATCTTTGATATTATGAATTCAAAAATGATGTTTATTTTACCAAATTCAAAACATATCAGTTACATTAACTAATTTAAAAATTAATTCCCGTCGTCAAAACAAATAACGAGTTTTTAAGAGATGATAACTATCAAAAGATTGACACTTATTTATGTCTGGTTTAAATGTGAAATTACATCCAATGACCAACATTGTATTAAAATATATTCTAAATATACTTTAAAACCACTCAAATTAATAATTTATCACTATTAATTATTTCGATTAAAAAAGTTGTTTTTAATTAAAATTTAGTAATTTTCACTATTCATCAGAATATGAAAGTTATTCGAAAAGTACCAAAATTTTACCCTAAGCTAATTTTGATATTCCAAATCCAAAAATGAAGTCCATTTTGGAAGATAAAATTTATAAAATTTCAAAAAGTGGTTATTACTATTCATAACAGCTAGTTTTAATAATATTTTAATAGCATATCGTTGTTTAGTGAAACTCGGTATTGCGTACAACACACGCCATCGAGGAAGGTCGCGATTGCGTGTAATGCAAGCCAATTCAGGGATGCGTGTATTGAAAGATCCTTTTGGTGTAGCGTACATCACAAGACATCAATAAAATTAAAAAGAATATTTTTCATAAAATCTCGGGGTGTTACAGTGCCAACCGTGAAAAACACCTCTACTAAAATGTATGCAGTTTTTTCATGGGCTTATGCCTAAGGTTGCACAGTTTCCCTAAACCATGCAACATTCTAAACCCCATTGTCAAGACTCACATGGGCATGAGGCCCTAGGTACATGATTAGAGAAATTCATGCACCCTTATTGGGCCCTCTATCTATCCCTCACATGGTTAGGGAAATCATGTGAACTAGCTCACATGGTTTCTTCTAACCATGCGGCCAGTGAATTTTCTCCATCGGTCATGGTTTCAAGCTTCGAAAAGGCCCCATACACCCCCATAACCTTCGTGATACTCATTAAGAATTAATAATAGGTCCAAAATAAATAATTAGACTAAAATTTAAAGGACCCATACCTAATTGAGAAACTAGGTTCTTACAGTCTTTCCCCCTTAAAGGAACTCATCCTCGAGTTCACCCACCAAGGGTGTTGAAACACTATATGAGAATAAATCTTTCCACTAGGCATGTACGTTGGCCTCCTGATCTTGATTCTCATCATATACATAGTAGTTATACTATATCACTCATACTAAAGGGATAGACCGGCCTCAGAGAGCCTTCATACTCCAGTCAATGATACATATAGGATACTCTTCAAAAGAAGAATTTTTATCTAACTCAACCTCCTCAGGGTCAAAATTATGAGACGGGTCAACATGATAATGGGGAAGCTATGAAATTTAAAAGACTTCGTGCATGACACAGTACCTATGAGGTAGTATAAATCGATAGGCTACCAACTCGACTCTCTCCAGAATCTCAAATGACCCGACATAATGAGGTGATAGCTTCCATTGACACTATATCCATTTATTCCCAAGTTTGGGCAATACCCATAGAAAAATATGATCCTCGGCCTAGAACTATATAGGTCATCGACGGCGATCTATATAAGATTTTCATCTAGACTAGGCAGTATACATACACTTTCTAATTAGCTGAACCTACTCTGAAGTCTCTTACATAAGACAAGGACCTAGTAGCACTTCCTCTCATACCTCTAACCAGAATAGAGGTGAGAGACAAGGCCTACCATACAAGGACTCATAATGATCTATCTAAATTGTCTCATGAAATGTATTATTGTAGGAAAACTCAATGAGATAGGTATTATTCTCCCAAGAACTACCAAAATCAAGGATTCATGATCAGATCATGTCTTCTAGAAACTGTATCATCTTTTTTGACTGGCCATTTGTCTAAGGGTGAAACGCTGTGCTCAAAAACATCCATGTACCCATAGATTTCTACAACCCCTACCAGAACCATGATGTAAAATGATATCCCTATCTGACAAGATAGTACAAGGGAACCCATGTATCCTTATGATCTCATAGAGATACAGTCTTCCCAGATCATTAATTGAGAAGGTCTCTTGGATAGGAAATAAGTGGGATACCTTCATTATTTAATCAATAATGACCCAAACCGCATTTCTACCTTGAAGAGACCTTGTTAATCCGACAACAAAATCCATAGAAACATCCTACCACTTCCATTTTGTGATTGGATGTGTCCGTAACAAGCCTAGAGGTCATTGGTGATCCATCTTCACCTGTTGATAGGTAGAACACCTCGTGATAAATCCTATTATAGTACATTTCATCCCATGCCACCAATATTGGTGTCACATATCTCAATACATCTTGGAGATTTCTAGATTAACTTATCACTAAGAATCATGGGGATATCACATTATTTCCTCTCTTATATCTGTAGAAACCTAGATATTCCCATGTATACAGAGGATATTGTCTCTGTCCACAAACCAATCCAGAGGTGGGTCCTCACCAGAAATAATTTTCTGTAGGAATAACCATTCAGGATATGAAAACTACATGCTCTTCACCCTCTCAAGGAGAAATGGTGTAACTTCTAGGTATGTAAGATAAAATTTATTTTGAATCTTTTTAAACTATAGATGTATCTTATAAAAGAAAACCATTAATTTCCATTCATTACTAGATTCCTACATAGAATATGCCTGAGTTTTCTAACTAAGTGCATCCATTACTGCATCGCCCTTTCCAAGTGTATAGAAAAGATCAAAGTTGAAGGACTAGAGGTATTTGAACCATCTTCACTATATGAGATTCAATTTAAACTACATAAATATATATTTGAGTCTATTTTAGTCCATATACACCATAAAGTTCTCACCCATCAGATAGTGCCTCCAGCAATGTAAGGCATGGAAAATTGCCGCTAGCTCGAGGTTGTTCATCAAGTAATTACTCTCATGGGGTATCAACTATCAAGACCTGTACACAAAAAATATATCCTCCTATATCATCACTTCTCCTAGGAAGATTCTTGATACCTCACAAAACACTATATAGCCTCTTCCAAGCTCAGGGAGAATCAGAATAGGAGACAAAACGAGCCTTCCTTTTAGCTCCTAAAAGGATTTTCCATACTCTTCTGACCATAGTAATTTAACACCCTTCCTTGTAAGACCAATAATATGTTAAGAAAGGTTTGATAAGTCCTGTATAAAATTTCTATAATATCCATCCATCCCTAAGAAATTATATATGTAAAACATTTTTTTGGTATACTCCTAGTAAACCACAACACTCACCTTCTAAAGGTCAATAGATACCCCTGATTCTGAAATAATATGACCCATAAGTGAAATTTTTCAATCCATAAGTGGAAATTATAAAGATTGGAAAAAATATGATGCTCTCTTGATGTATTCAGAATGATCTCAAGATGTCGATCCTGATCTTTATGAGTCTGAAAATACACCAAAATCATGTCAACAAAGACCATGAAAAACAAATATAGATAGGTCTAGAAACCCCTATTCATCAAAACCATGAAAATGGTAGGTGTATTTTTAAAACCAAATGGACTAATGAGACACTCGTACATACCATACCTACTATGAAAAAAATTTATAAGGTATTTTTGAAGGCCTGACTTGCGCCAGATGATAGCCTGGTCTTATGTCAATCTTTGAGAACACCCTATCTCCTCAAAGTTGGTCATAGAGATCATCTGTTCAAGGTAGTGGATACCATTTCTTAACCATAATATAGTTTAACCATCAATAATCCATGCATAAATGAAGGTTCCCATCTACCTTCTTAGAGAAAAGCATGAGTGAACCATAAGAGGAAGTGTTCGGTCTGATAAATCCTTTAGACTCCAGATCCTCCAACTATCTTGTAACGCCCCGACCACAGTTACCCAGATTCGGTTCATTATTACATAACATTGGCAAGATCACAAAGGATCAAGTCTCGAAAGACCGATTAGTTTAGTACTCTTGGAAACACTAGATATATTCATAAGTCTTACATTGCATCATAAGGTAAAAAAAACTACAACAATATCTTGTCTTCATATCCCCTCATATTATCACTGCAGGTCATTCATAAATTACTTCTTCATAATCCTGTGAAAAATAAAACATTGAAAGGGGTGAGCTCAGATGCTCAGTAAGGATAACATTATAGCAGAAGCTTTTATAGATAATCATAAACACTTAAGGCAGTTTATAACTAAAATAAAAGCCTTTTAAACTTGAACTTCAACATAAAATGGCAAAGATAAAATAAAATAATTTCATTTATTTACTCACATGGATATTCTACTAGTCGAATGATCACATGAAATATCAATAACCACGTTCATAATGATGGAATGCATAATACTAGACTATCATAACCACATAGCCAAGGCCTCGTGCCAAGACTACAAATAAGATTTTTCCAAGGCCTTGTGCCAAGACACTAGTTTGTCTCATGAGACCTACCGATGCATAGAGGAGCTATAGCGGGCTCCACCCGTCACTTATTAAGTCCAATGCATTCCTCATATGAACAGGTTTAAACATAACATAAACATTCGTATTAAAACTAGCATACGAAATGTCAATACTTTTACAAAAAACCATGAATGGTATAAAAATAGCACATCCACAGTCAAACATAACTCATTCGATACAATATGAAAGATTGTATTGTATCACATTAACCTCAATCAAGAATAATGAAGGATGTTGACATAGATGAAAATAATCATCAAAACTATTTGAGAGAAATATCCCCCTTTTCTTGAAAACATTTAAAAGTCACACTATTTGTCAAGAAGCCATTTAAAATAGATTTTTGAATCAAAGTGTCCCATACCACTTTGAAACTTTTAAAAAGAGTTTTAATTTTAAAACTTTAATTTCCATATAAATAAATCCTTAAAGCAATTTTTAAAACATGGACATTAATGAGCAAGATTTAGAAGAATAAGTCTTTAAAACATTTAAAAATGGTATTTTAGTTCAAGTTTCTAACCAAAAGAGAGACACTTGAATACAAATAATTGAGGTAATAAAAACATTGTAATATCATGAGAATAAAGGAATTCATGATATACTATGTCAAAGTACATTATATACACCACATAAAAGTGATTTGGTGTATAAAAACAAAGAAGTCTCAATGGAATGTAAATTGAGATGAAATCTCTCATAAAGGTTGTATCCTTAGATTAAGGATAAATCAACGACATAGTTATGTGTGACAAATATAAATTCACTAAATATGATTTTATATTCAGTGTAAAACAATCAAAGGACATTCACACATATTCTAGTAAAAACAACACCAATGAATTGGATGTTTGTCTCAACAAATTGATATTGAGTAAAAATTACTCTTATCAAGTTCATACCGATGACATTGAGAATTTATCAATGGAGTGATTATGTGTATAAAAAGTATATCCAAAGAAAATGGAGTGGAAATTATGACATAATCAAATGAATAGTGATTCCACACATAATCTTGGAGTAAAATAGTCAATGAAGTATGCGTAAAGCCGGATGAGTGGAAATTGAAATTTCAAATTCCCTTATTGATTTGGTAACATAAAAAACATGCACCCATGAAAGAAGGATCATACAATGATGATGTAAATATACATGAATTAAAGTATATTACACAATGAATACAAACATGGGCAGTACACAGACCACATGTAATAAATAAGTGGTGAACAATGGAATTCTCACGGAATTAAAAGTGAGATAAGAAACCCCTTACTTTGTACTTTTTCCTTGGTTGACGGTAGGTTAACCTCCTGTATAGTGGGGAAATAATTTTTATTAAATTATAAAAGAATCATATACATTAATATGATATCATATATGATCTTTGAACATTGATTTGTTAATAATATCTTAGAATTATCGTCATTTCGGGTGTTTACGGGTTCATTTTACTTTACATTCTTTGTTATGTGAGCCATATTTGTTATTAATGGGATGTATATTATTCATATCCAGAATGATATCAAGTCCTTAAATATTATTTTTAATCATCAAATGAGAATTATACTTGAATGGATACGATGGAAAATGAATCTCATCGCGTTCGTGGAGACGGTAGTCCGTACGTACGCACGAGTGACAATATCATTCTTTTGATATTAAAATAATATATAATTGGGTGGTATATCACATATACAGAATCATTATCATGTTATATTTATTATTTACATGAGTTAAACATCATTATTATACCCATCCAAATAATAATATATTGAATAACAATTACACCACGACGTGGAGACGGTAAGTCGTACGTACGCACGTGTGGTGACATGTTATTCAAAGGGTGGATAGAATACTGAATATGTTTGTACCATATTTATAATAACATCACAGTATATATATGATACTGGAGTTATTATTTTATAATGGTAACAACAAGGAAGAAGAAGTGGAAGAAGAAAGGAACCTGGAAAAGGGTGGTGAAATCATTACCCTTTCTTCGGGTTCTTCCTTTTGATTTGATCAAAAGGGATCCTTAGGTTGGATTTCTGATCAAACTAAGGCCTCTAGGTTGAATTGAGGGAATTTGGGAGAGTATTTGGGCAGATTTTGGCCGAACCCAAAGGCTTTTAAGGTGTCAAGAAATGAGAAGGAGGAGTGCCCTTTTATAAGAGGGGTGAGGGGCACCTTTGGAAAAGCTAGAAATATTAATTTATAATAAATTCATATTCGGTTTATAATATCTCCAAAGTTGATTATTTAAAGTTTAAGGTGAGTATGGGTCGAAAACCACTCAACCAATAAAATTTAGACAGGTTTGGGTCATTATATTAACCTTATCTTTAAGTATTAACTCTTAGTTAATTAGTTTCACTTTTACAATGTCTCTTTGTATTTTTATATTATATGGTTAATAAACTTACCATATACATCCAAGATACCCCAAAGTGGTCCATTAATGATACACCTATCATGATATAAGTCTCTTGGACGAACCTTATATTTTTAGGAATTTAATATCAATTAATAATATAATATTTGTTTTAAAAACTCTTTTATGTCAATTTTGACACTATTCAATAGTTGATTTTTTTGAAACTCATAACAGAATGATTACTTAGAAAAAAGTTAATTAAATAAATGATAATATGTCATATTAACCTATAAAATAATTTTAATTCAATAAAAGTCTCAAATTATATTTATTTGGGTATTTATAATATCAATTATTCTAATTTTTCACTATTATGGTAATTACTGCATCACCATTGTGTCATAAATAAATTAACTTATTTAATGTCTAAAAATTATAAATAAAATATAATTATGTATTAAATTGTTTTATATTTCTAATGAATATTTATAGTCTAAAACAAACATATATAACCCTATGTAACAATTGTTTTTATAAAAGATATATGCTTGTTTCATTTTTGTATTTATTTTAACTTAATTAAAATAAAGTGTCCCTATCACTTACAAGTGGATCCATGGGGTCCCAAAATCGACCCAAAGATACCCATGGTCGACCATGTATTAACCAATAGGGTTAAGACATGTTTTAGGGTAATTTAGTATTATTATAATATTAGTTTTTAACCCTTGTTTACCGGATTTACCCTTTAACCATGGTAAATAAAATATTTACCGAAGTAATTATCCAAAATGTCTAAAAATAAAAGTTACATATTTACACAATTTGAACATCCTGATTCCAAATATGGAATCCATTTTTCCAAATTCAAAACACAGAAGTGGCAGAAATTAATTTAAAATTAATTCCCGTTGTTAAAACAAAAAGCGTGTTTTTAAGAGATAATAACTATCAAAAGATTGGCACTTGTTTATGTCTGGTTTAAATGTGAAATTATGTTCAATGAACCACATTGTATTACATGGTAAAAATATATTCTAAATATACTTTAAAACCACTCAAATTCATAATTTATCACTATTAATTATTTTGATTAAAAAAGTTGTTTTTAATTAAAATTTAGTAATTTTTACTATTCATCAAAATATGAAAGTTATCTGAAAAGTACCAAAATTTCACCCTGGGCTAATTTTGATATTCCGAATCCAAAAATGAAGTAAATTTTGAGAGATAGAATTTATAAAATCTAAAAAAGTAGTTATTACTATTTATAACGGCTAGTTTAATTGGTTGTGGTGTGTTAGAATCTCGAAGTTGCGTACAATACACGCCATTGCATTATTCAAAGGGAAATGTATCGTGGAAGCTTGGGGTGTTACATTCTCCCCTCCTTCAATAAATTGCGTCCTCGCAATTTTTTTTAAAATTGGGCTTGATAATATAATGTAAAGTCCCACATCGGAAAAAGAGTCAATAAAACTATCACTTTAAAAGAAAGAAAGAGAGGTATAAAGGTCACCCAAGATAACCCATACTCAGATTCCATGTAGAAAAACATGGATATGGATGATAAACTAAGTGTCAAGTTATAATGGAGAGGGATAGAAATCACGATCAGGATAAAGTTAAAAATAAGAAAACCACAAACTTGTGTTGGGACAAACGGTCATTAGTCTCCTAGCGGGAAAGTAAACGGACAACATTTTTTTGTTTTAAGTTACATTACATAAGGATGAGGAATTTATTTATGATATTGACTAAGAATATAAAGATATATAATTAATTTTTAAGTAGAGTTTCATTCTTTAATAAATTTCCACCACTAACTCAATTTTTTTTTAAACGATGATTATTCAAGAAGACTTGGTCACACTAGAAGAGCTAGAATAAACTTCTATAGAATCACATGATCCATGCAGGATAAACTATATATTTACATTGTCTTTGGAGATTAATCAAAACCAAAATGGTTAGTGAAAGATCTAATGATCCCCCAAAAGGATATTCCTTGAGATAAATAAACACTAATCTTAATTTCTAAAATTAAACCAACAATACCCCAAAGTTAAATAAATACCATTCAATAATAAATTGTCTTTAAAATCCTTCAATATAATCCAAACTAATATTGAAACCCAAAACTTATAAGAATTTAGTCTTCCATGTTAAATTGTATCTCAAAATGACATCATCTACTCTTAAAGTCACATACTTAACCTAATCACATATTCTTTATTATAGGTTAATCATTTCCATAAATAACCCAAATCACTATAAATCCACAATAAAAACATAGATAAAAATCCACCATTACTCCTCTAATGAAATCCCACAGTATTCTATTTTCATTGGGCATATAGTGTTCCCAACAAAGCGAACATATTCCAAAATAACATTTATCACTTAATCACCAAATCATTTTCCTATACCAAGGGTATTCATTTGATAAGACATAAGAACCCAAATCAACTTAGTATTGATAAATAAAATCATTTAACTAAAAAAAATTAGTCACACTATCCAGGGACTTCACGTAGTCCAGTGGTAGGTGATAAATCCCAATCGCACTTTGGTTGTGGGTTCGATTCCCACAGCTTTGTCCGACACGACGGGTTGTCACACAGTCTACGTGTTGTCCTTTTTCAAAAACTATATTTTATAATATTACCAAAATGAGATAAATTCCTCAAAATACCATAACATAATTTAACCACAAATGTTATATCAAACCTTGCATTTTCATCCCAAATTATAATAACTTATAATTCTCTCAAACCCCAATGATCATATGAATCCAAATGGATATTTATACCTATATCCACAAGAGAAGAGATAGTTCTTCCTCAAATATCATTCTCACATGGAAAACTGCAGGGTTACAAATATAAGAGAAAATTATTCCAAAGTAAACCCATCCACAAGGAGCACTAATACTTTTTAAACATTTCTCCAACCATTTATTTCCACATGGATTCTTCTTTGACCAAGAAAATATTCTATAGAATAGGGCATTCACTCGGGTAATGGCCAGGTCCCCTACATTTACAGCAAATGACTGTAAATGGACTCTTGGGACCATTTTTATCTTCTTCCATAGTACTCTTCATTTTTCTTCGGCAATTCTTCACTTTATGTTCTTCCTTCCCACACGTAAAGCATTTCTTGGTCCCATTGAGACACTTTCCCGGGTGTCTCCTACCACATTTCTTGCATGATGGAAATTGAGGGTTCTTTTCTCCATGGTCTCCATTACTGGAGATCTTATCATTCATCACCTTTCCTTTCCTTGTTGAGTTCGGGATTTGGTTAATATATATGTTGTTGATCATATTTTTGGAAAACTGATTTGGCATAAAGACGATATCTTTTACGCCTATCAACATTCCATTTTGTTGCTCATTTCCACCACCGTTCCCACCTTGTACATCATTCTCAAAGTCAGTATGACTTCCTTGGAATCTAGCCATTGACTAAAACCAGAAAGCATTGTGTGAGTAACAGTAGTCATAAAATCATTTAGAGATTAACATGTCACCATATTCTCAATTTGAAACACATTAGGATTAACCAAGGTCATTTACTCTCATATTATATATATATTACTTTAAATCAGTTTGTAAAGAAATTTTAAATTATCCTAAGCATATCCCCCGGGAGTGTTGTAACCAAGAGTGCAGCAAGGCCCGTTGTCGTGCACCAGTTCCCGTTCGAGTCTAGCTCAAAGCGGTGTTTTCTGGTATTACCCCTAGGTACATCTGTGCCAGAGCCGCCTCTACCTGCTCGTATCCAGACAGGGATGTATTGCTCGGAAAACTCACAAAATCTCTACAATACCAAAATTCTAGGAAGTTATTCTATACTAATCCTCAAAGTTCATCTTACGTCTACGTTCTCTAATCAGAGTTTATCTAAATCTAGCTTCCAAGGTTTGTACTAAACTTCCTCTGATACCAACTGTAACGCCTCGACCCCAGTTACCCAGAGTCGGTGCATTATTACATAACATTGGCATGATCATAAAGGATCAAGTCTCGAAAGACCGATTAGTTTAGTAGTCTTGGAAACATTAGATATATTCATAAGTCTTACATTGCATCATAAGGTAAAAAAACTACAACAATATCTTGTCTTCATATCCCCTCATACTATCCCTGCAGGTCATTCATAAATTACTTCTTCATAATCCTGGGAAAAATAAAACATTGAAAGGGGTGAGCTCAGATGCTCAGTAAGGATAACATTATAGCAGAAGCATTCATAGATAAGCATAAACACTTACGGCAGTTTATAACTAAAACAAAAGCCTTTTAAACTTGAACTTCAGCATAAAATGGCAAAGATAAAATAGAATAATGTCATTTATTTACTCACATGTATATTCTACTAGTCTAATGATCACGTGAAATATCAATAACCACGTTCATAATGATGGAATGCATAATGCCAGACTATCATAACCACATAGCCAAGGCCTCGTGCCAAGACTAAAAATAAGATTTTGCCAAGGCCTTGTGCCAAGACACTAGTTTGTCTCATGAGACCTACCGATGCATCGAGGAGCTATAGTGAGCTCCACCCGTCACTTATTAAGTCCAATGCATTCCTCATATGAACAGGTTTAAACATAACATAAACATTCGTATTAAAACTAGCATACGAAATGTCAATACTTTTACAACAAACCATGAATGGTATAAAAATAGCACATCCACAGTCAAACATAACTCATTCGATACAATATGAAAGATTGTATTGTATCACATTAACCTCAATCAATAATAATGAAGGATGTTGACATAGATGAAAATAATCATCAAAACTATTTGAGAGAAATATCCCCCTTCTCTTGAAAACATTTAAAAGTCACACTATTTGTCAAGAAGCCATTTAAAAATAGATTTTTGAATCAAAGTGTCCCATACCACTTTGAAACTTTTAAAAGGAGTTTTAATTTTAAAACTTTAATGTCCATATAAATAAATCCTTAAAACAATTTTTAAAACATGGACATTAATGAGCAAGATTTAGAAGAATAAGTCTTTAAAACATTTAAAAATGGTATTTTAGTTAAAGTTTCTATCCAAAAGAGATACACTTGAATAAAAATAATTGAGGTAATAAAAACATTTTAATATAATGAGAATAAAGGAATTCATGATATACTATGTCAAAGTACATTATATACACCACATAAAAGTGATTTGGTGTATAACAACAAAGAAGTCTCAATGGAATGTAAATTGAGATGAAATCTCTCATAAAGGCCGTATCCTTAGATTAAAAATAAATCAACGGCATAGTTATGTGTGACAAATATAAATGCACTAAATATGATTGTATATTCAGTTTAAAACAATCAAAGGACATTCACACATATTCTAGTAAAAACAACACCAATGAATTGGATGTTTGTCTCAACAAATTGAGATTGATTAAAAATTACTCTTATCAAGTTCATACCGATGTCATTGAGAATTTATCAATGGAGTGATTATGTGTATAAAAATTATATCCACAGAAAAGGGAGTGGAAATTATGACATAATCAAATGAATAGCGATTCCACACATAATCTTGGAGTAAAATAGTCAATGAAGTATGCGTAAAGCTGGATGAGTGGAAATTGAAATTTCAAATTCCCTTATTGATTTGGTAACATAAAAAACATGCACCCATGAAAGAAGGATCATACAATGATGATGTAAATATACATGAATTAAAGTATATTACACAATTAATACAAACATGGGCAGTACACACACCACATGTAATAAATAAGTGGTGAACAATGGAATTCTCACGGAATTAAAAGTGAGATAAGAAACCCCTTACTTTGTAATTTTTCCTTGGTTGAAGGTAGGTTAAACTCCTGTATAATGGTGAAATAATAGTTATTAAATTATACAAGAATCATATAAAATAATATGATATCATATATGATCTTTTAACATTGATTTGTTAATAATATCTTAGAATTATCGTCATTTCGGGTGTTTACGGGTTCATTTTACTTTATATTTTTTGTTATGTGAGCCATATTTTTTATTAATGGGATGTATATTATTCATATCCAGAATGATATCAAGTCCTTAAATATTATTTTTAATCATCAAATGAGAATTATACTTGAATGGATACGATGGAAAATGAATCTCATCGCGTTCGTGGAGACAGTAGTCCGTACGTACGCACGAGTGACAATATCATTATTTTGATATTAATATAATATATAATTGGGTGTTATGTCATATATAAAGAATCATTATCATGTTATATTTATTATTTACATGAGTTACACATCATTATTATACCCATCCAAATAATAATATATTGAATAACAATTACACCATGACGTGGAGACGGTAAGCCGTACGTACGCACGTGTGGTGACATGTTATTCAAAGGGTAGATAGAATAATGAATATAGTTGTACCATATTTATAATAACATCACAGTATATATATTATACTGGAGTTATTATTTTAGAATGGTAACAACAAGGAAGAAGAAGTGGAAGAAGAAAGGAACTTGGAAAAGGGTGGTGAAATCATTACCCTTTTTTCGGGTTCTTCCTTTTGATTTGATCAAAATGGATCCTTTAGGTTGGCTTTCTGATCAAACTAAGGCCTCTAGGTTTAAGTTAGGGAAGTTGGGAGAGTATTTGGGCAGATTTTTGCCGAACCAAAAGGCTTTTAATGTGTGAAGAAATGAGAAGGAGGAGTGCCCTTTTATAAGAGGGGTGAGGGGCACCTTTGGAAAAGCTAGAAATATTAATTTATAATAAATTCATATTCGGTTTCTAATAGCTCCAAAGTTGAATATTTAAAGTTTAAGGTGGTTAGGGGTTGATAACCACTCAACCAATAAAATTTAGACAGGTTTGGGTCATTATATTAACCTTATCTTTAAGTATTAACTCTTAGTTAATTAGTTTCACTTTTACAATGTCTCTTTGTATTTCTATATTATATGGTTAATAAACTTACCATATACATCCAAGAGACCCCCAAGTGGTCCATTAATGATACACCTATCATGATATAAGTATCTTGGACGAACCTTATATTTTTATGAATTTAATATCAACTAATAATATAATATTTGTTTTAAAAACTCTTTTATGTCAATTTTGATACTATTCAATAGTTGATTTTTTTGAAACACATAACAGAATGGTTACTTCGAAAAAAGTTAATTAAATCAATCCTAATATGTCATATAGACCTAGAAAATAAGTTTAATTCAATAAAAGTCTCAAATTATATTTATTTGGGTATTTATAATATCAATTATTCTAATTTTTCACTATTATGGTAATTACTGCATCACCATTGTATCATAAATAAATTAACTTATTTAATGTCTAAAAATTATAAATAAGATATAATTATGTAGGAAATTGTTTTATCTTTCTAATAAATATTTTTAGTCTAAAACCAACATATATAACCCTATGTAACAATTGTTTTTCTAAAAGATATATGCTTGTGTCATTTTTGTATTTATTTTAACATAATTAAAATAAAGTGTCCCTATCACTTACAAGTGGATTCATGGGGTCCCAAAATCGACCCAAATATGCCAATGGTCGACCATGTATTAACCAATAGGGTTAAGACACGTTTTAGGGTAATTTAGTATTATTATAATATTAGTTTTTAACCCTTGTTTACCGGATTTACCCTTTAACCATGGTAAATAAAATATTTACCGAAGTAATTATCCAAAATGTCTAAAAATAAAAGTTACCTATTTACACAATTTAAACATCCTGATTCCAAATATGGAATCCATTTTTCCAAATTCAAAACACAGAAGTGGCAGAAATTAATTTAAAATTAATTCCCGTTGTTAAAACAAAAAAGCGTGTTTTTAAGAGATAATAACTATCAAAAGATTGGCACTTGTTTATGTCTGGTTTAAATGTGAAATTATGTTCAATGACCCACATTGTATTACATGGTAAAAATATATTCTAAATATACTTTAAAACCACTCAAATTCATAATTTATCACTATTAATTATTTTGATTAAAAAAGTTGTTTTTAATTAAAATTTAGTAATTTTCACTATTCATCAAAATATGAAAGTTATCTGAAAAGTACCAAAATTTCAACCTAGGCTAATTTTGATATTCCGAATCCAAAAATGAAGTCCATTTTGAGAGATAGAATTTATAAAATCTAAAAAAGTAGGTATTACTATTTATAACGGCTAGTTTGATTGGTTATGGTGTGTTAGAATCTCGAAGTTGCGTACAATGCACGCCATTGCATTATTCAAAGGGAAACATATCGTGGAAGCTTGGGGTGTTACATATCTCTTCAACTCTTGAAAATAAGTACGAGTTATTCTATATAGATTAATGGGAACTAGATATTCTTCTAGAATAAGATTAATCATAAAAACTACCTCTCTCTCAGGAGGTAATCCAGAAAGAATCTTTAGTAAAGATTTTCCTGAAATGATCAAAAATGGGAGGAAAATATGTTTGAGATAATCCCTTATCCTAAATTAAAATAGTAGAAATTTGGGTAGACACTCCACTTATTCCATGATGCTCTAGTCCATATCTACCGGCCTGTATATTCCACTCACCCTTGTGGATATAACTCTTTCCCTCTAGTAATGTAAATGAAACCCTGTAGTGATAGTATCCAACAAATGTGTGGTATGGAATCAACCAATAAATCTTGAGAATGACATAAAAACCTATAATCTAGAGAACAAATAGGTCCCATAAGAATAGATAACTACCTACCTCCAAGGTAAATCCCTGCACTAATGTATACCCGCTGATCACACCCCCAATGGTGTATCCAGGGTCATCACACCACATTAATAATGAATTCCCATCCCAAGACTTTCCACAGTCAATAAATAGATAAAGGAGTATGAATCACCTATATCTAATAAGGAATATAGAATAGTGGAATCTATTAGAATAGTACCTCATACTATCAATAGTCTTACACTCGGATTCATGGGTATTGGTTTTAAGGCATAAAAATGACCTGAACCATGACCATATGCAATAGTTAGACTACCCTAAGCATGTCTACTCTACTAGTGATGATAATCAGAATTCTAGATACTGTGACCATGAAATCCTCCTCCGCTAGTACTACTAGTGCTACTCTAACTCCCCACCTGACACGACATAGAGGATTCGGCCCTTGAAGGTAGAGCTAGTTTGAATCCTATTTAACTTGAAGTAGATGGAAAGGTCCAATAGAAACACTAAATATGTCACATACTGCCTCAAGAATGATAATCCATCAGGTCTCTATCACATTGAGGCTTCAGATTCCCTTGTCTTCCACACTGATGGCATATAGAAAAGCTACCAATGCAGTTACTCTGACCGCTACTGCTCTGATAAGAAACCTCAAAGGAATGATTACTACTACTATAATAACTATTGGTATGCCTCAACATTAAATATCTATGCCCAGAACTATCACCTTCTCTCAGGTTGGGATCAGTGATAAGAACCTAGTTAAAAATATTAGAAAATGTAGGTAAGTGAAAAACATTCACCTGGGTACTGATGGCATACTTAAGCTCACCCTTGAAGTGTTTATCACATGATAGCTCATCATCAGCTAGAATTGGTACAAAGTACTATAACTTAGTAAATCACACTGAATAATCCATGACTGATATGTCACCCTAATATAGATGCATAAACTCTCTTGATCATTCATCTCTCAACATATAGAGAAATAAGTGATTAGAGAAGACAGTATGAAAATCATCCCAAACCATGCCCTAATGAAGACTAGCCTGGGTAATCACATCCCTCCAGCACTTGGACAAATCAAGAAGCATATAGGTGGAAATATTGACCCTCTACTCTAGAGGAATATCTATATCCTCAAAGATAGATAGAGTGGTCTCCATCCAAGACACAATATCCTGAGGACCACCATCCCCCAAAAAGATAGGAGGATGTTGCTGCTACAACTCACATGTTAAATACTCTATCATAGGTGTGGGTAATGGATCACCCTACATGGATAGAATTAGACATTAAAAACTGTCTTGTAGCTGAGAATTGGTGCCTAGATCAGGTATAATAGGCATTGACTAAAGTGTCACTCTTGGTACTAAGACTCGAGTATTAGGTCCTTCCATATCTAGATTTTGGTTTATTCCACCTTCATAGTGCATGACTCAAGGATTTCGTGGTTTCATAGCTCTAAAAATTCCAAGAACATGCCTCAGATCAATATTTGAGAATAGGTAGAAGAACTAGCGGAAGAAGAATGTAATAATAAGGGATCACTATGCAAAGTACTACCCCAACAACCCACTTAGAAGGCTAGGGTATTGGTAAGTGTTTAATTTTAATTTATATTGGTTCTATTATGTGAAAGGGGTTATTCACACATTTCCTATTCATTTACTAGAAACTATTTGATTTTATAAGATAGGATTTACTTGTACAGTTTTCATTTTCTTATTTATATATAAAAACGTAGATTTAAATGGATCGTTATTCACAATGAATAAGGGTCCATACTCCTTATCACTAAAATTGACACCAATTAAATTTCTATTTAATCCCTTATACTTGTTGTCTCATAATATAATGGATAATATACAATGGATTGACTTGGTAAACTACCCATTCCAACACATGAGGTCTCATACACCTCATGAATTGGTACTTGAAATCACTTAATCATAGACAAAGATTAGATCATGTAAACAGAAGTAATATGTTAGCTGCATAGAAAAATATAATAACCATATCTAACTCAATAATCATAGGAATCACATGCAATGAAATAAGTGAAATGCACCTATATAGAATTTCATATGCATGGCATGTGAATTCTAGGTGCATATAATGATGCACGATTGATGATTACTTTCCCTAATCTCATCAGGCCAAGTAATAAATGAAATCATCAACCATAATAATAATAATAACCATGACATATCATGTGTGTTACCCAATGTTGAAAGTATATCAACGGTAATAAGTGAAATACAGAATAATACTTTTCATTTCAGGAAACTAGATATTTACCCTGAACATGGGTTAGCTATGCCCCAAAATAGATTATAACCATGTTCCAAAGTGTTTCTAATCTATTATATATTATATCAAAATATTAAATCAATAAACTAACTACTCTAAAACCACTTTGTAACATCCCGACTTGGGTTTCTCTCAATGGTTCCCCAAATCTGGATGGCCACATGGCCTCAAGTATTCCTCCATGTATGCTAGAGGATTTTGACTAGCAATGAAGGCATATGGTGTATATTGGGGAGAATATGCCCTTATAAATAGAGTGGATCATAGTGAATAAGTAATAATTGGTAAATAGAAAAATTAAGATATGTAAACATATTTCCTAGAAGAAACAGACACTATGAAAACTGGACTAGTAACCCACTATAGCGGAAGTAGTATAGAAATGAATAACAACTCAAGAAAATGATAATAATAGTCAAAGATGGAAACTGAATCATATAAAAAAATATGATGATACATTACATATCTCTATAAAAACTGGAAATCATGGATACATGGCAGTAGGAAATACATGTTATACAATATAATCAAAAATAAATCAAAAAGTATCCATGGATCCTCAGCACTGGCCAAGTCATCTACCACCAAGATCCATCCAAAAGAAAGCAATAAAGATCAGGTGTCTAAAGCAAGAAACTTCTCCTTTTCAACACCTACATACATGTGATCTTTCTGGGTACCAATGGAAGCTCAGATAGGGTGTGAAATAAATCTCAATAGTCCACCACCAATGGATTCTATACTGTCCAGTCTATGAAGATAAACTAACAGTGTGCAGATATATAGATTTAAATTAGTACAGTAATTTAAATACCCTAATACCTTCTTCATCATTAGTTGGTATGTCTCTTAACATGTAACAATTTAATTAATTAATTTGAGTTGAGTTTATATAAATAAGTCACATGAGATATAACTGCACTAACAATGTAACATGGTAATAATAATAATAAAGGATCCAAGGTGTAACAAAGCATCCAGTAATGATGATAATAATAAGAGGATCCAAGGTAATAACCAAGGCATCCTATGATGGTAATAGTAAAGAGGATTCAATGTAATAATCAAGGAACCCTTGACCTTAGGGGTCAATCCAACTTAGTAATAACATGAAGCCTGGATATAAGGGGTTTGAGTGTAATCCAAGGGGCATTTCCCAAGGCATTACACTATAAGAGATTCTAATCAAGTCCAAGGTTCTCATCTAATGTAAAATGGGCTAAGCGTTACTAGTAGCAATGGAGTGTATCCACGGTGCCACAAGTTTGAAGAAATTATGCTGGATCCAACGAGTGTATCCAAGGAATCCTAATATACAAAAGAAAATGAAGAGAATCTACAGCATCATAAATAGAATCTGGTAGTAGAAAAGGACCATGTTCTAATGTGGTTATCTCCCTTGGAAATTGAATCCTTGAATCAAAATGGCATCCTCTAATTGCTCAATTAATTACCTTGGGAATCCAAGGCCAGCTCAATTCTGACCACTCCTATAAATATAAAAAATTCCATGTGCAATAGGTACCTTATATATAATTCATTCTTTAATTAAGGTCATGTAATACTCATACCTTTTAGTAATTCAATAGGTTCATTCCATTAACATTTATACTAAGTGAAAAGGCTGGTTAGGAAATGAAACCATCTATTACTTTCGTTACATTTTATATTCAATTATAAGGTTTTTTTCATTACCTTTCATAATCATGACAAGGTGGGATAAGTATAAGAACCCAATTTCAATTCAATTATAATTACTAGGAAAAGTGATATCTGTGAGTATACTTTCCATTTACCATTTAAAAATTCATTTAATTGATTTAAACACTTATATTATAAGGGTAAAGTGATATTATGATGTAATAACATTAAAAAATCGTTCATTTAATTATAAAACTTACCTTTATGAAGGTCAAGTCAAAGCACACTTGAACGGTGTCACAGATAGTCATAACAAGGCTATAAGAGGTATAAAAAAAGGAAAACACCCTACTTGGGGTGGATTTTGTTGAGGACATAACCTTTAATGATGAAAAACACATATATAACGGGCTCTAGAATACAATCATGATGATTATAAAAAAGCAATATAAATTTATTAGGCAATGCTCAATGAAATCAGTGTGTGGACAATTATGGCGGTTTATAAAATGTAAATACTTGAGGGATGAGTCATATACCACCTACCTCAAAGCTATAGAACTCTCCTCATCCAATATCAATATTTATTTTGTCCTCGATAATAAAAAATCTGAAGAACGGATCAATTCATGAAAATAGGTCATATAATCCTACATCTAAATAAATCCATTGAGGATAATATAAATGAATAATGGCTCAAGATGAATATAGATCTTACCTGTAGGAATCCAAAGAGATAGACGGTTCTTTGATTAGAGACTCGATGAAGAACCGAGATCAAAACTAGGAGGGAGGGAGCTTGGGAGCTCCAACATGAAGAAAATTGATCTTCCTCAATGGGAATAGAATGAATAAGGAGGGGTGAATTTAATAATATTTAAAGGAAATTTGGTTATTTTACCCAAAATTTTAGGGGCGCACGGTTTTGCCACACGTTTGGCCAAACCATGCGCCAACCTTTCTTGGCTCACTACTTAAGGAGGGAACCCTCATGGTTAGAGAAAGCATGTTCCAACCATGCAAAACACCTTCGTTAAAATGTATAATGTTTTTTCATGGGTGTGTGCTTGAGATGGCATGGTTTCCCCAAACTGTGTGACCTCCTTCACACCACTCTCAATCCATGCGCAGGTGTGCAGCCCTAAGTGCATGGTTAGGGAAAGTTGTGCACCCTGATAGGGACCTCTATCTAGCCCATGCATGCCTAAGGAAATCATGCGGACTGGCTTTCATGGTTTCTTCTGACCATGTGGATAGTGCATTTTTTCCACCGACCAGGGTTCCAAGCTCTAAAAAATCCCCAAACACCCCCATAACCTCCATGAACTCATTAGGCAACCATAATAAGTCCAAAATAAATAATTAGACCAAAATTTAAAGGATTCATACTTGAGTAAAAAATGTATTCTTACAAAAAGTGGATATAGTTAAAATAATATCATCAAAGAAAATTTATATAGGTTTTGGTAGCATTTTAAACCTTATCTTTTTTATTAATCCCTTTGTTAAGTTTTTTACCTTAACCATGATAATAACTATTTAAACCATAAATGGTTAATAATGTTATTATAACTATAAAATTGGCTCATAAATAGACCATGGGTGATGTTTTTAGTTATATTCTATTCACATGGATGAAGATAATATTTTTATTAATTTTAAATCATTTAATAAAATATTATTTATTATAAAATATCATTAATGTATACTTTATAACTATTCATCTAATTTGAATTTAAAGACACTAAGAGAAATATGAAATTAGAGTATAATCATTTTAAAGATCAATAATATGTTATATTTATCTACAAATTTTGTGTAGCACTATAACTCGCTCAAATTATATTACTTTTAATATTTTTAAAATCATTTATTTTATTTTTCTATTAATTGAATAAATATTTTATTATCATTGCACAAGTATTTAAGTTAATTATTTAATCACTAAAAACTATAAATAAATTAATAGTAGGAATATAATTTTATTATCCATGAAATTACTATTATTATTTGTTCACAACTTTCATTTTCCCCTATGTGAACACATAAGATATATTTAAAACTAAGAGAGTGTCATTTTCTAACTTTCTTTGATTTAAATATTATATAGGTAATTTTCATGGACAAGTGTCTATTAAATAATTAAATTTTGTGCCTAAGGTGATAATGGGATAATTACCTTCATCTAATAGTAATTTAGATGATAAATAGTGACTTTACCACTTAGTTGTAACCTAGATTAACTCATTTTACCCTTTACTACGGTGATAAATTTTACCATAGTTACTATTTATAATGCCTAAAAATAAAAGGGACTTGTTTACCAAGTTTTAACCTCCTAATTCCAAATATTTAATCCATTTTATCAAATTCAATACTTGTAAGTGGTATAAATTAATTTTAAAAATAAGTTCACAAAACATGACGAAAACTGCTTTTAGAAAAAAAAACTTTTTTAAGCATAAAACTAGATTTATTCTGATTTAATTAATAGTAAAAATAGTAGATGAATGTTAAGATATTTTATTGAATATATAATATATAAATTTCATTAAAATCATTCATCAATATTGATTAATTTAATTTATTATGATAATAAAATACATTATGTTCATAAAAATAGTTTTTTAGAAAAATAGCTCTTTTACTTTCAAATGATTTCATTTTTCATTTCTAATAAATCGATAACTAGTAATTTATTTTACACGTGTAAAATACATATTTTTTATAAATTTTTTAATTCTATTAATTCCCTACAGTTTAACAATTAGTGTAACATCTCAACCCGGGAGCCACTAAATGGTGCCTTGAGTCGGTGGGTCACATGGACTCAATCGTGTCTCCCCATACACCAGAGGATATTGACTAGAATTGAGCTTATATGATGGTATTATGGGGATAGTATACCATCTTGATTAAATTAACTCATCATTATTATAAATTAATACAAATATAAAGCATAATATAACCCAAAAATAGAAGATAAAACATCCAAACAGTATTAATAATAATCAAAGCCAAAGGCAACATCATATACAAAATGATGTGTATGTAATTGAGATATAAAAAATATATAAAATACATGGAAATAGGAATCTAGTTCAACACATGTATCAAAGGTATAAAAATACCAAAAATAAACCATCTTAAATAGCATCATGAGCCATAGACAAGTCTTGTACACCCCTGATCCTATGCAACAGTCAATAAAGTATCACTAAGAGGGTTCTTTCCATTGTCCCTAATTGAATCCATGAAGTCTATATGCATACCCAATGGAATCATGAACAAGGAGTGAGATAACACTCAATAGGCCACCAATAACGGTGTCTATAATAAGTCCAGTATATAAATATAAACTGAAGTAGTATGCGGATATAACTGGAGTAACAGTAATAAAAGTAGAATTGATAATTTCTAGTCTATCAAAGCTATTTTGATCATGAAACCAAATCATAATGGCTAATTGTAAATCATGGTAATCATCATCAATAACCTACAATGTGTAATTAAGTATCAGACCAAAAAGTCCCAGATCCAAGGAGTAGGAAAGTCAAAGTCATCCAAATATGCTAAGTAAATACGATCCTAGAGTAGAAATTTCCAAGGCATCCTAATAATTTAATTAAACTATATCCAAGGATAAAAAATTTATAAGGAATCATATTGGTTAGTATCCAAGGAGTATAAATGTCAAAGTCATCCTAATAGGTCTTCATATATAAGGAGTAGAAATTTCCAAGTCATTCTAACGGGTTATCATATCCATGGAGTATAAATGTAAAATGCATCCTAATTGGATAAGTATCTAGATCCAAGGAGTAGAAATGTTCAATTAATATTAATAAGCTATATCCATGGAGTAGAAATGTACATGGAATATAAGTAAGCTATATCCATGGAATAGAAATGTCAATGTCATCATAGTGGGTCATTGGTGTCATACCGCATAACCAAATCATTTACAATTTCATAAATCATTACATTAATCATCATATTAATCCCATGATAATCATATAAAATACAAGGGATTATCCATTTCATACATTTTATATACAAATGAAAAGGTGCCTAAGGGTGCTCACAACCATTAACAAACCATTTCATTACCATATTCTATTCCTAATAAAGTAAAGTTAGCTCAACTCACCCCAAGGGAGGCATATTCATAGTAAAAGGAAATAAAACATCCCATGGTTGGTTTAGGTTGAGTTTAATAACCTCCAACCTTGTAATAGGGTGTCACTGCATGTCTTAAACATTAAATTAACATTTAACTCAAAGGTTCATTAATTTAGGAAGCGTCATTGGAAAGTCTGGCATGCAGAAAAATGGAAACAAGGTATAAACAACCATACTTGAGATATAAGGTATAGACCACATACCTTAAGCCTATGGTGAAATGATAATCCATTATCATGATTTTATTATGCCCAAATCAGAAGAAAATGGTAAAATAGTCAGACACCCTGAAAATAGGGCATAAGATCTTACACTTAAATAATGTTGAAGATGGTGAGATAAACCAAGGAAGGAAGGGAAAATACTAAATAAATTATTGGTGGTGATCTCCTATGGTGGAGGAT
Organism: Viscum album; assembly: GCA_963277665.1. Lineage (NCBI taxonomy): Eukaryota > Viridiplantae > Streptophyta > Magnoliopsida > Santalales > Viscaceae > Viscum > Viscum album. The sequence goes on from OY728160.1 coordinate 1,996,529,316, forward strand.
CTGTACTTGGGAGAGAAAAAATGGGAGTTGAGGAAAATAAAAGGGTTTTTACCCTTTAAAATATATTCACATCATTTACACAGCATGTAAATTCTTTAAACATCATGTAATGATCAGGATTTTCTTTCTAGGAAAAGTCCATTGCACGTAGTGAATTAGCCTACCCAGGACATTACATGTCTTGTATTTGATACACACTATTAATTTAATACATGTTTTGTATTCTAAATACATGTCATGTATTTGTATTACATCCAACTTCCATACCCCTTCTTCCTTCTTCCCAAACATACCAAATGGCCTAAGGTCCCGACTTCTAAATCTAATCCAAAAATAGGGTTTCAATAAGGGATTAACACAAAGTTAAAATGATAAGCACCTAAAGGAAAAATCGTGGATCTTAAAGTCCCCCCTAGTTAAAATAATTCGTCTCGGGTTTTCCCTTCCAAGGGTAGTAAGGCATCATCTAATAATAACTACGACCATTGAACATGTACATATCCCTCCTACTCCCAAGTCTCATCATGTATATCGTTGTGCTACCATAGCACCCACACTAAAGAAACATACCTACCTCAAAGATAATTTTTGTTCTGATCAATGATATGAATGGGATACTTATCAAAAGAATCAATGTAATCTAATTTTACATCCTCGGGATCAAAAGTATGAGATGGTTCAGTATGGAAACATCGAAGATATGAAATATGGAAGATTTCATACATGGTATAGTACCTCTAGGCTACTGAGCCAACTCTATCCATGATCTAAAAAAGGACTAAAAAATGAGGGGACAACTTCCCTTTCCTACATATCTGTTTATTCCCAGATCTGGATGATACTTTCAAGAAAACATGATCCTCGACCTCGATCACCAGAGGTAATTGATGAAGATCATCATGGGATTTCTTTCTATACTGAGCAGTATCCATTCATTTTCTAATCAACTAAACCTACTCTGAAGAATCCTAAATGAGATTACATCTGAGAAGCACTAACTCTCCTTCCTCTAATAAGAACAAAGGTGATCGGGATATCATACCATATAAGGCCTCATAGGGTGTCATTTGTATCATCACCTGATAACTATTATTATAGGAGAATTCAACCAGAAATAAATACTTCTTTCAAGAACCCCCAAAAATGAGGACACATGTTATAATAATATCCTCCATAACCTATATCATGTTCTCTAAATTTCCATTGGTCTAAGGGTTGTATGTCATTCTCAAAATCACATGTGACCCAATTCCCTCTATAGAACCTTCCAACACTGAGATAAGAAGCAATAATATCTATTTGATATGATATAATGTGGAAATAATTTTAGTTATACTATCTCATGAATGTAAATCCTCCCAACCTCATCTACTAAGTAGGTCTCCTTGATAGTCAAGAAATGGGAAACCTTCGTTAGTTTTTCCACAACAACCCATACAGTATCACTACCTTGGGGTGGCCTTGGTAACCTGGTCATGAAATCCATGGTGAAATCATCCCATATCCACTAAGTAATGGGAAACTTATATAATATCCCCACTAGTTACTGGTGTTCTACCTTAACTTGAAAATAGGTGCAACATAGAGTAACAAAACCAATTATTTCCCACTTCATCCCAGGCCACCAATATTAGTGACATAAGCCTCAATACATCTTCGTGATGCTGGGATGTACTTAACAATATGAGTCATGTAATTACCACATCAAATCCTATCATATTTCTACTGAAACCTAGAAACACCCATGTATAAATAGAGTTTCATCCTCGCTAATGGTCTAATAAGGTGGTAGGTCCTCACCTACCATGCTCACCCATATGACCAAGACTTTATAATTTGATAGTTTTATCATCCTCACCCTATCTAGAAGAGTGGAATTAACTATCAAGGATAATATAAAAGTATACCCATGACTATCCTAAACCTCCAAATTCACCTCTAAAAACAAGTCCATAAGATTCTACTCATCACTGGCCTCCGAAAATTCCTATTTCTAATTCCTCTTTATCAAAACATTAGCAACTGCATTTCCATTTCTAGGCAAATAAGAAAGCTCAAACTTAAAGGAATATAGATATTGAATCCAACTTCATTTATTGAGATTAAATTCATGATATATAGAGATATAATTGATTCTATTATGGTCTGTATACACCACAAAATGATCTCCCAGAAAATAATGTCTTCAACAGTATAAGGCATGAACAATAGAGGCTAATTCAAGGTTTTTCATCAGGTGATTCCTCGTGTGTGGCCTCAACTGATGAAACATGCATGCCATGACTCAATCCTCCTACATTAGAACTGAAACTATCCAGATACCTAATGCTTTACAATATACTATATAACTCCTTCCTCGCTCTAGAATAATCAGGATTAATACTGAATTTAGTCTCCCTTTAAAATCCTGAAAGGTTGTCTCATAGGATTCATACCATGAGAATGTCAAACCCTTCTCAGTAAATATCATAAGAGGTGTTTCTAATAGAGATAATTCCTGAATAAAGTTCCTATGATAACTGAATATCCCTGAGAAACTCAATATATCAAACACTTTCTTGGGATGCTCCTAGGAAACTATAACTCTCACCTTTTCTAGGTTAATTGATAATACTATCACTGAGATAATATGACCCAATAAGTGAGTCTTATCTTTTTAAATTTGAAATTTTTGATATTATCAAATAACTGATGCTCTCTCAGTGTATCCAGTATGATCTCAATAAGTTTTTCATGTTCATGTCAAGTGTGAGAATACACAAAGATATCACCTGTGAATACCACCATAAACATATCCAGATATGGATTAAAACCCAGTTCATTTGTCCCACGAAAACTGATGACGTGTTTGTGAGACCAAATGACATAACCAAATACTCATAAACAAAATAACTATTATGGAAAAATTTATATGGTATATCTAATGGTATAATATACACCTAATTATAACCTAACCTCCAATTAATCTTTTAGAAAACCGAAGCTCCCCAGATATGGTTGAAGAGGTCATCAATCTGAGGCAAAGGATACTGATTCTAAACTATTAACTAGTTTTATTTCTAATAATACATAAATAAATGAAGAGTTACAAATAAATTCTTGGGGATAATAACTGGTGAACCACATGGAGAAGTATCGGGTCATATAAACACCTTTTCTTTGAATTCCTATAGATACCTTTTGAGCTCCTGAAACTTAGTATTATCCATCTTGTAAGGAGGAATGGGTACCAATGTAGCTCTAAGAAATATATCAATATAAAACTCTACCTCTCTCTCAAATGGTAGTCTTGAAAATCCTTTTGGTTTAACATCCCAAAAACTATCAACAAATAGAGGAAAAATTCAGGATACATCCCTTGATCATCTAGATATAATCTATCAATTTTGGTTGTCATCTTGCTTAACCCACGATGCTCAGGTCCTGCTCAACTTTTCTGGACATCTCATTCACCCTTATGAATAAACAACCCACCCTCTAGTGATGTCAAAGTCACCCTTCAGCAATAGTAATCAACATGATCATGATAGGGAACCAACTATTCCATCCCAAGAATGATATCAAACCCTATCATCGGGAGGAAAAAGAGCTCTCATAACAGGTGACACCCATCCCATCTTAAGGTGAACTCCCTGCACTAGTATACACTCTTCGGTCATATACCCAATGGAGTGTCAAGTTTCATCACGCCATAGGAAAACTAACTGTAAACCTCAAGTATCTCTACAACAGGCACAAATATGAAGGAATGAGAATCACCTGTATCAAAAAGAGTAGACACTAACATAGAGGCTACAAGAATAGTACCTCTCACTATATAAGGTTCGACACTCTGATCCTCAGGTATCGGTTGCACAGTATACATGTGGACTAATCTGTGGACCTAATATATATCATGACTACCCTAAGTAGGTCCACTCTTCTATCCCTAAAAATATGATGTATGGCTACCTCAACCACAGCCACCACCTAACCCTGATTGGCCATCCGTACTACAGCTCCCTGCCTCAACAGAAGCTGTTGACCCAGCTCCTAAACGTGGAGTTTGTGAAGACTCTATCTCATTGTCTTCTAGAATAAAGGTCCTATAAAACCATTTTATATTTCTCATTTTTAAAATATTGTCCCTCAATTAGGTTTTTATCTCACTGGCCCCTCATGTGCCCCCAACTCCCATGCTAGTGACAGAAAATAGAACTACCAGTAGTCATGATCTGGCTAGTATTCCCCTCATGAGAGGTGTCAAGGTGCCTATTACTACTACTTGACACTATTACATTAGGTTGATAAGATTAAATTTCCAAATCTGCGCCCCTAGATTCCCTTGGGTTATGCTCAGTGATCAGTGCCTAATTTACAGTTTCAGTTAAAATATGAAGCTGAAAAAATTTCACATATTATTGAATTTCATACTTGATACCATACTTAAATTTTCTACCTTTATATAACTCATAACCTAAAATAATAACTGTGAAATTATAGACCTATTTAAAATAGGAAGAATAGCCCATGAATAATAAAGTTCCCATATCTAAGTGCATAAACTCTATGGATCTATTGGCCCTCAACATCTCAAGATAAAAATAATCAAAAAAGGCCATCTAGAATTACATCAAGGACATATCCTGATGATGATCCATCTGAGTAATAACATTCCACCATCTCTTGGTGCACTCTCAAAGTATATAAATATAAATATTCACTCTCCTCTTAGGATTTTTCTTCTGATGCTCAAAATTTGATATCATGGCCTCTATCCATGACTCTGAAGCTGGTGGTCAGTCATCTTCGAAACATTTGGGTGGATGATACTACTAAAACTCATGTACCAACTCTTCCATAGTTGGGTCAGATCATAGGGATCCCTGAATAGTCTACATAAATATTATGAAAATCTCTTGGAACTGGGAATCAGTACCCATATTAGTTATAATATGAGTTTCTTTGAGTGGCAATATGTTAGGTTTTATAGGTGGCCCATATCCCACCACCTTCAGAGCATGGTCATCACCACCCTCCTAGAACACAATTGGATGTCTTTGTGGTGTAATGTCTCTAAAAATTCTAACCACACACCTCATTCAAGTTTTACTAATTACTATATCGCAAATATACAAAAAAGGACTGGTATAATTCTTCATATAAACGAGTCACACACCCCTGTCTTCTCTTAAATCTAGTTCTGAATGACGTATAGATCATAAGAACACAAGAGATTCTACCTACTTCCCACTACTAATGTCAGTTCAGGTTCAAGTTCTCTACTATAATTTAGGGTTTTTGATATATAGAGTGTTAATTGAAATTTATAGGGGAAAACACTCTCCAAGTTACAATTGGAACCTCCCTTTAGTGGAAACCTTTTCATTTTAGAATTCAAAGTCATTTCAATTTGTATTTATTTAAATTAAAAATATTCTTAAATGGTTGAATTATATAGATTTCCATTTTCAATTTATAAATTCCCATACACTTTATAAATTGAACTATAACAACCATTTAATCACAATTATAACACGTTCCAGCCCATACGACCAGTGGTCCATAACTCAACATGCCATAATTGACTTCTTAAGGTGTATTCACTAATATATGAAAGAAAACACTATTATTTTGATGCAATCACTTTAAGTAACCAATTATTTTTCTTGTCTAACTGAAAAAAAAATAGTCTAATAACTAATATATAATTTAAGGTACATACAACAGATATCATGCAGTCAGGAAATGCATCCAACATGGCATGGAATAATGCATGACATATTAGTCCTATAAGGTGCCTAAAATAATGAATGATCAATTCTTACTTGTTTTATTGGTTTAAGAATAAAATTTAATCCTCAATCATAGTAATAATAACATTTAATATCATGTGAATCACATAATAGTGGAATCAGATCAATAGTAATAAGCGCAAACTAGAACATCAAGTCCCATTCCAAGGTAATTTGGATTTTTCCTATATTTGAGTTAGATACTCCCAAGTACATCTCATTACCAAATCCAAACACTTTTCTATTATCCTACCTACCAATCCCAAATATTAATATAAAATAAAAATAATACCCTCTAATACCACTTTATAACATCCTGAATTAGGAGCCACTAAATGGTGCCCCAAGCTGGTGGGTCACATGGCCTCACGCGCGCCTCCCTATATACCAGAGTATTTTAACTAGTAGCAAGGGTCTATAATGGTACAATGGGGATACTATAACCTTATATTCAGAGTAACTCAATGGTATCATAAATGAATGAAAATAGGAAGAATAATATAATCCAACAACAAAAGACAAAACATCCAGACAGCAATAATAATAATCAAATCCAATGGTAGTGTCATATATAAAATGGTGTATATGTCATAAAGCTATAAAAAAGACAAGAAATACATGGAAATAGTCATCTATTAAAATATAAGTATCAAAATTAAAAAAGAAATGAAAATTAAACCATCCTAGATAGCATCATGAGTTATAGCCCGATCATGTGATCCCATGCTCTTATGCAACAATAAATCAAGTATCACCAAGTGGGTGTTTTCCCCTATCCTTACCTACATCCATAAAGTCTATCCAAGTACCCAACAGTATCCCAAATAGGTGTTAGATAACACTTAGTAGGCCATATCCAACTGTGTCTATAACAAGTCTAGTCTATGAATATAAGATGAAGTAGTGTACAGATATAATAGGTGTAACAGTAATAAAAGTAGAATTGATACTTTCTAGTATATCAAAGAAATTGTGATCATGAAAATAAATCATAAGGGATAACTTTATATCATGGTAAGTATCATCAAGGTTATATTCCCTATAATTAAGTATCATACCAACAATTCCATGATCTAAGGAGTAGTAAATTTCAAGACACTTAAATATTCAAAGTAAACTGGATCCAAGGAGTAGAAATTTCCTCAGATTCCTAATAAGTTAAGTAAACTGGATTCAAATAGTATAAATTTCCAAGGAATACTAGTGGTTTGGATCCAAAGAGTAGAAATGTCTAATTCATCCTAATAGGTTGTTAGATCCAGGAAGTATAATTGTCCAAGGAATCCTAGTAAGTCATTGGATCCAAGAAGTTGAAATGTCCAATGTATCCTAATATGATAAGTATTCAGATCTAAGGAGTATAAATGTCCAAGTAATCTTGATAAGCTATATCTATTGAGTATAAATTTCCATGGAATCCAAATAATTTGGATCCATGGAGTATAAATGTCCCTGGAATCCTAGTAGGCCATCGATTTCATACCGCGAACCCTCCATTATCATCATAACCAAGTCATTTACAATTTTATAAAACATTGCATTAATTAATACTTTTATAATCATATACAATCCAAGGTATTATCCATTTTATACCTTTCATATATAAATGAAAATTTTCCTAAATGTGATTATAACCTTCAGCAAATCATTTCCCATCCATATTCAATTTCTAATAATATAAAGTTATCTAAACTCACCCCAAGGTCGGCATACTCATAATAAAAAGAAATAAACCACCTCTTGGGTGATTCAAGTTGAGTTCAACAACATCTATCCTTATAATAGAGGTTCACAACATGTCTAAATAATGAAATTAGCATCTAACTCAAAGGTTTATTAATTTTATAAACAGTGCCAAAAATTACAACATGTGACACAATGACAAAAAGGTATAAACAACCAGACTTGAGGGAAAAGGTATAGACAACCTACCTTAAGCCTGTGGTAGAAAACTCATCTAGTATCGGCCTTTGATTCAAACCAAATCGAAATAAAATGGAAAAAAGGTCAAACGCATAAAAAATAGGGCATATGATCTTGCATCAAAATAATGATAAAGATAGTGAGATAAATCAATGAAGGAAGGAAATATACTAAATCACTTACTAGTGGCGATCCAACATGACAAATAGAATTCCAAAAGGAGGCCTGATGGAGAAGGAATCATGAATACTATATTAGGCTTCAAGGGAAAGCTCTTATGATAGAGGCTTTGTGCATGGGAGAGAAAAATGGGGAGGTAAAGAAAATAATAGGGTTCTGCCCCTTTAAAATAGATTCCTATAATTTACACAATGTGTTAATGCTTTACACATTGTGCCATGCTCGTTCTTTCCCTTTAGATGAAATTCTATTACACTTCAAGAATTGTCCTACTTAGGACATTACACATTGTGTATTTAATACATGTTGTGTATTATAAATACAAATCATTTATTTGGTCTGTAACCAACTTTTAGACCCATTCTCTCTTTTACTTAAACATACTAACTAGACTAAGGTCATGTCTTCTGGATCTAATCCAAAAATAGGGTTACAACAAGGGTTTGACTAAAAGTTAAAATGATTGATACCTGAAGGAAAAACTAGGATCTTATAGTTATGTTATAATTTAATATTATATTAAAATTCATTTAAACTTGGCGTTATGTGTATTGAAAACTATAAAAAAATATTTGAAGAGAAATATTTCATAAAATCCCGAGGTGTTGAAGGTCACCCTAGTAATTTTTACTAAGATAGTGGATAGGAATATCCACTTGTGCATTGATTATAGAAATCTAAATTTGGTGAGTTTTAATAATAAATATCCCTTTCCCTATATCGATGACCACTTTGATCAGTTAAATGGGACAAGGTGGTTCTCAATGATTGACCCTTTATTTAGATATCATCAACTCGAAGTAAGGGAGTCTGATATTCCTAAGACTATTTTTAGGTGCAGGTATAGTCACTTTGAATTATTGGTGATATTGTTTGGTCTATAAAATTATCTATAAATATTCATATTACTGATGAATTAGATATTTCATAGATACATTCACACCTTTGTTTTGGTTTTTTTGGTTGACATTCTAGTTTAATCAAAAATTTAAGAGAAACATGAGCATCATCTAATATTTTTTTGGTGACTTTTCATGATCATCACATCTATGATAAGTTATCTATGTATAGATTTTGGATTCAATAAGTTGAATTCTTAAGACATATTGTATTAGAATAAGGCATTTTATTAAATCCTAAAAAGGTGAGATCTATTATATCTTAGGAAGAACTAAGAAAGTTATTTGAGGTTAGTATCATCTTAGGTTTATCTATATATTATGGGTGATTCATGAAGGCTTTCTCTAGGCTTGCATCTCTTGTGTCTTATCTCACCTATAATGGAGTGAAATTATTATAGAATGTCGAATATCAAGAATCCTTTAATATACTAAAGTAGTTGTTGACCTCTGATCCAATCTTGATTCTACCTAGGGCTAGTTAGGGATATGTAGTCTATTGTGATGCATTAAGTTTGGGGTTGAGTTGTGTACTCCTAAAAGGTCATCACATAATAGTATGTGGTTCTCACTATCTTTGACAACATAAGAAGAATTACAAGACCCATGACCTTGAGATCATAGTGTTTATGCATGCTATCAAGTGTTAGAAGCATTATCTTTTTTGGGATATATTATAGGTTTATTCTGATTAATAGTTTGAGCTACATATTTTCTCAAAAATACATGAATATTAAGAATAAGCAATTGATGGAGTTCTTGTAGTAATTAAATTTAAACCTTGAATATACATTAGTAAAAGGTAATGTGGTCATTGATGCTCTTAGCATGAAATTTTCTTCTCAATATTTGAAGGATTCTTGTAATGAGTAGGGCCTGATATGTCTCTTTACTTGGATGCATTTGGAAGCTAAGGAAGAGAGATAATATAAGTTTCTTACTAGTATTTGGTTGACGCCCTCTCTTCTTGAGATTATTTATAAAAAGAAACTTGGATATGAATAGTTTTTATGCATTTGGATAATTTTATATGGTTGGGAGACCACTAGTGAGTGGTATCTATCTCTTGAGGATATTTTATTCTTCTATAAACATTATGTGTTCCCCTTATCCATGATGAAAGTTTTGATGAAATATTATCATCACTCTCAACGGTTTGTTCACCTAGGTACCATAAATATGTATTATGACCTAAGACATCAATACTGGTGGTTGGGTATGATATGTGACATATAAAATTTTATTTCATGCTATTATACCTATCTTCAATATCAAAATCGAGAACCATGGTCCTTATGGTATACTTCATCCTCTTCCTATACCCTCCTAGAAATTGGATGAGGTATCTATAGGTTTAATCATTGGTTTATATCATACCCCTTGGGGAATAAATTCCATATTGGTCATGATTGATTGACTAAAAAATCATCTCATTTCATACTAATAAAGGACACCAACAAGGTAGAGGAACATAGGAAGATATATGTCCATGAGATTTTGAGGTTGCACAAGGTACCTTCTGCCATTATTTTTTATAGAGATTCCCAGTTTAACTCCAAATTTTTTAAATACCTCTAAGATATGATGGGATCCCAAGTGAAGTTGTATATGCCCTAATATCCACATATATATGGTAATATGGATCAGGAAATCCAAATTCTAGGGGATATGATTTATACTTATGTCTTAGACTTCATATCCTCATGGGATACCCAACTAGCACCGGTTGAGTTTTCTTATAATAAAATTTAATAATATTTAATTAGGATTTCTTATGTTGAGGCTTTGTATCGTTGGACATGTTGGTCTCCCCTATATTGGATTAGGGTGGGAAAGACTTATTTGGTGGTACATAGCATTGTTATAAAGATAATGGAAAAGATTTGATCTATTCATTAGTGATTTGTAATGACTCATAGATGAAACAAATCTTATGGTGTTTTTCATCATCACATTTTGTAATTTTTTCTTTATGATCAGATGTTCTTAAAGGTATCACCTCGGTTAGGTCACTAATAGCTCAGGAAGAAGGGGAATAATACTCTGAGGTATGTGGGACCCTTTAAGATCACTGAAAGGACTAATAAGGTCATTTATCGATCATTTTTACTCACACAATTAGTTTTAATTCATGATTTCTTCCATGTATCACAGTTGAAAAATTGAAATATAGATCCCTCCCACGTATTTAATTAGAAGATCTAGAGATAGACCTCGATTTCTCAGTGAATGAGTAGTCAATTCGAAATATCGATTCCTAAGATAAAGAGTTTCCTGAGAAATCCATACCTTTGGTTTGGATTTTATGGAAACATATGGGTGGTTCACTGATACATGGGAGTAAGAATCCTTTATGAGGGAGAAATTTCCTTACCTATTTCTTGACCCACAATCTTCAAGCTGACTTTCTTAGGGTAGAAAGTGATATGGTGGGGAGAATTGTCACACCCACAATGTCATTTTCAGGTACAAAACTTTACACAGATAAAAAAATAAATATTTTTTTAAGGTGATGATACTTAAAAGCCAAGTTTTAAGGATATTTGAAATTTTGGATCCCTAAGGCATACTCTCTAATAATATTCATACAAATGAGTGTAAAGACACGGTACTAGAGTAAATAATAATGGTTTCATCCTACTTTCCTAAAGAATCAATTATGTCAACTACCCAATTCCCCTCCTACCAAGTGTGATAGATAACCACATTTTGATTGAGAAGGCTATTGAAAACTGGAAATGTTCTATTTATTTAATTTTTTTCTTTTTACTTTATTTTGGTATTTCTTGAAATTTTCAGAACATCAGGTAAACTATAGTTTCAAGATACAGTTGGGTTATGACATGACCAAGGGAGATCATTTCATGAACAAGTGAGGTCATGAAATGACCCATCCCAAGAGAATTTGTAGTCTCAAACTGTAGTTGGATTATTCTAGGACAAGGGGAGGTTGCGACATGACCCATCTCAGTCGGTTAGCCGATTTTTCTAGGATATAGGTCATATCATGACTCAATCTAGGAAGAGGCCCTGATTTTATGGGGAGGAAAATAAGTCAAGACCAAGGAAGGTTAAATCACGACTCAGTCCAAGTAGTATGGTGATATTTTCCTAGAAGGTGGATCATATCACAACCAAACTTTCCTGAGTTCATTAAAAATATAAAATTCCCATTTTTCTCTTACATGTTTTAATCCCCTTTTCCCCTCATTTATCTCCCATTCAAACCTCTAAGGTACCATTCACATCAATCCCATCCCCCATCCCCCCACACCTTGGATTGATTTCAAGTGATATTTCACCTATTATCTTCAAGAAAAATCATGGTAAGTGATTCCACCTCTTATTATTGGATCTATTCTCCTTCCTATCATGGTTTTTACCCTTTCCTACAGCCATGGTGACCTAGATTTTTCTTTACCAGAATTAAATGGTTGGTTTTATGATGTTTATGGATTTCCATAATCTTATAAATATATTTAATCCATATTTCCTATAGATTCACACTATTGTAAAGTGGATTCACTTGATTAAGGTTGGTGATTTCATCAGTTATATTTTTTTAAAAAAACTCAACTGATTGATCATTTTTCAAAGGTGTTTTAAGTTGTTTTGAAGAATTTTATTGTATCTTGAGGACTTATTATATGTGATATATTTGTTTAAAATTGGTATATTCAATTTATGTAATTAAAGTTATATAAAAAAGGTGTTTTATATGGTAATTGAGGGTTGCATGTGATGTGTTTGATAAAATTACCCATTGAATAGAAATATATTTAAATGATGAAATTATTATTTTTTATAAAGTTGAATATCACATGGTAATCCATTCACTTAGGTGGAAAGACTATGAAAAGTTTCTCTAGGAATGACGCACCTTACCTAGCTATAATATCCTTGAACCCTCACTTCCTAATCTAGTGCTAAAAACATAAATTTTCATTTCTGGATTTTATAATAAGGAATGTGACACAATTTTTTCCACTCAATGCTTAAAACATCAAAAGGATATATTGGATCAATTGTATACCCAAGTTCATTTTATGTTTAGAGTTTTATAGAATTATAAAAAACTCTTACATAACCATTACCCATGACTTCAAGAGAGTACCATTCCCAAAATACCCATCTTTTTATATTCCATATTAAGTCTTCAACATCTCACCCAAAATTATTCACATATGAAACATTTTTTCAGACATAAATCATTTCACATAATTCTTCATAACCTAGGTAATAATAAATATAAGATGGGTGAGATAAAATGCTCAACAAGGGTAAACATTAGTATTAATAATTGAATTTCATCAATGATAATAATATAATCATAAGGGTATGATAACGTAATAAAAGTGAATGAGCATAACATAAGAGATCTCATACTAATTAAACCCATATTAATAAACAAGTGGCATGGAATAAAGCTTTATAAAAGTTAATAGTTATATGAATCCATAATCATGATCCATGTGATGTTAATTTTGATCAAATGAATAATTAAAATCCCATAAAAATCATAATAAATCGTGTAGGAAACTTTGGGACATCATTTCAATATTAATCTTATAATCACTCTTACGAATGGAATAACCATATGGTTGAATTCCATACCCATGCAATAGATATCTATCATGGACCCACTCATCCTTGGTTTATCATAGGACCCCCATCATTGGTTAATAATGTAACCCCACTTCCTTGGTTTATAATGTAAACAACCATCAACATAATCAATTCCCAAGACCTATAACATAATTATAAAACATGGAAGCTCTCATTTCATAAAAAAAACTCATAAAACAACCATAATACCTTTATTAACTTGATTAACTCATGGAAAATTAATGGGTTACATGATAATCTATTTGATATAAACAAAATCCATCTAAAGAAATAAAGAGAATGGTATCATTAAAAATTATCCCCAGTGGAGCATAAAGAAAATCAAGGTTTTTTTATATTGATAAATGTAAAATCCATTAAAATATCATTAAAAACAATCTTCATTAAAAGAACCTTTTCAATTTTAAAATCAATTTTAAAAACTCTAAATTCAAAAAAAAATATTATGAAAATCCTTTTCTTTGAAAATAACCGTGGAAAAAATAAAAAAAAATATTAAAATAAAATAATGGTCATGATGGTTATAAAATCCCTTCATGTCATAAATTTTAAAAAAAACATTGTTTTCAAGAATTTTTTAAATAGAGTCAAAAGTGACTCATTTGGAAAATGTTGATAAATTTACTTTTTTTTAAACCATTTAAAATAAGCTCAAATATCATGTAAAAAAGTTTTAGGAAATAATTTTGTTTAGAAAATAAAATTTTTGAAAATATTTTAGAAAACATGGATATGGAAGAGAAATATTCTTGACCTAAAAGAAGATACAAGATCGGTCACTTATAAAAGACTTTATTATTGTTTATTTAATCAATAAGGGAGTAAATGGAAATTAAACATGTAAACCAATCACATAACCAAATTATAATAAAATATATGTGGTTTAATAAAATAAGTGCATATGATTTTCTCTAAAGAAACCTTGAATATACACAATCTTGAAAAGAAAGAAGATTGTAACATAAAGCCTTTGACACTTTACTAATTATTTCAATTGTAATACCCATGAAATAATAACTTCAAATGAAAATTTAAATATCATTAAAATAATTACATTCATTATATACATGTCAAAGGGTTAGTATATACACCTCATAAAATAAGATAGGAGAATATCATAGACATATGTCCCAGAGAAAGGGAATTTGAGATGAATAACCCTTATAAAAGATCATGCTATTAAATTGAGACTTATTCAATGGAGATATTATGTGTAAAAAATGTAAATACCCAAAAAAAATTAAATAAAAAATAAAAAAATTATATCAATTCACACATAACATGGTATAAAAATGTCAATTAAAAGGAGTTATAACCCAACAGAAGGAAGTTTAATTAAGAAAACTTTTACCACTTGGTAAATTTCAAGTAAAATCCCCTTGGATGGAATAATTAAAATTGTAGATTAAAATAACATTAAGTATAAATTATTCATGATATAACATGTAAAATTTTTATTATATACATCACATTATATAAATAAGTGGGGAATATTTCATATGTATCGCATAAATAAAAGTGACATGAGAAACTCTTACCTTGAGTCCATGATTTCCATGTATATCATTTAAATTATGTATAATATAGTTATATAAATTATTTTATTTTTTAAGAAATTATTCAAGGTTAAATACCTTATAATTTAATTATTTATTTTATTTATTTTAATGACATATTTAAATACTTAATCAGTTAATTCCATGTCAGGTATTTTGAGGATGTTCAATTCATTATTTCAAAATGGATTCATTGTGTTAATCACGTTCAAAGAGGTAATTTTACCATAATATATAGAATAATAATCACATAACAATTATATTTTTATACATAAATTATAATTTTAAAACCAATCATGAAATATGTTTATGAAAAATGAATTATGTCACAATCATGGAGATGGTAGGTTGTATGTACACATGAGTAACATTTCCATTTTTCAACAATCATTATGGAAAGAAAGTAAACTTTATTTTATCTTTAAATAATGATAATAATATCATAAATATAACATTATTTACTTAAATATACTTTTATATATCATACATATTATGTGGTGATGAAAAATAACCACATCGCTTCGTGGAGGTGGTAGTCCCCACGTATACATGAACAACGTTATCATTTTTCAGTGGGTTGAAAGATAAGAAATAAAATGATATATTATATTTTTAGGATTATAAATATGTCATTAATATCATAATTATGTAATATATATAACATATTTCAACTAAAATTATCCTTATTAACTTCCATGTAAAGATTTAGTGAAAAATGAATTACATCACTTCATGAGGCGGTAGTCTGCCATACACATGAGTGATGTTATCGTATCCCCCAAGGAATAGAAATCAAGATGTTAAATGTGATATAATAACTCTAAGAGTATAATTATTTTAAAATATCTTATATATAATTTAAATCCATCATTATAAAAATCAGTGAGAGGTGGTGATGAAAAAATAATTACATTGATTCGTGGGGTGAGAGTATTTCATACACAATAATGATGGTTTTGTTTCCCATTTGATGGAAGAGGAGATGAATTTAGGTTATTAAATTAACATAATAACATATAATTATATTGTAGATACTATTTATATTATAAAATCATAATTTAATAATATCTTAATGAGGTGGAATAATAACTAAAATAAAAATTCTTGGTTAAGTACGATACCTCTTCTTCAGATAACCTCCTTAAGTTAGCACCAAAAGCCGTCATAGGATGGATTTATGATTAAAAAAGGTATCTTGGTAATTGGTATGGAATTAAGCTATTTGTTTAGTAATTTTATGATCCAAATGTATTTTAAGTTGTTAATAGTATAGAAGCAGTGGTGGCCATTTATAGGTGACATGAGTAGCATAATTGTAATTTTTTGAAAAGAAAAATGTGTACCCACATTTTTCACATGAAAAAGGGATCCAATATTTACCATTATAAATTATTATACATTATAATTCTGAAATATTTCTATAAAATATATTTTATACAAGTTTTTAGGTAAATTTAACCCTTATATCTTTAGTTTAACCCCCGGTAAACTTGTTTTCGCCTTAATCATGGTAAAATATTTTTACTGTTTTCACTATTCGTTATGACCAAGAAATAAGTTGAAATTATTAAATAATATAAATTATGATGATTTAAAATATTTAATCCATTTTACAAAATTCAATTCATATAATTTTTTTAATTTAATTTAAAAATAAAACCTATAGATGTCATAAAAACAGTTTTCCAAGATATATATTTTTCAAGCATAAGATGTTTTTGTATTAACTCTATGACTAGTAATAATAATTGTATGAATATAAATTAATATTTATTTATATATAATATATATATTTAATTTAAATAATTTCTTAATAGTTTATTTTTAATTAATTAAAAAAGGAGAAACAATATTCACTATAAAACAGTTTTCAGAAAAAACCCAATTTTAAACCCAAAAATAAACTTATACTAAAATATAATATAAAGATGATTAAAATTTAATTAATTGGATTAAATAAAAATAAATAATACTCATTTTACTTTAAATAAAATTTTAACCATAATGGTACTTTTTAATTACTTAATTTATTGGAAAGAATTGATAGCTTTATAAAAATCTGTATTTTTTCACTATTCACTAAAAAATCAATATTCTCTGAAAAATACCAAACTTTTACCCTAAGTTAATTTTGATATGGTGATTTAAAAAAAATCATTTTATCAAATATATTTTTTAAAAGTTTTTAAATTAATTATAATATTTTTCTCACAAAAAGAAATAAAAATCATTTTTGAAGAAAACATATTTATAATGAATAAAATAACTTTACTAAAAATTGATTGATTATTTATGTAGAATTTATAAATAAATTTATATTGAGTAGAAAATTTATAAATATATATATATATATATTATAAAATATCTAATATTATTCATACCATCCAATTTAACGGTTAGGTTATAATGGTTATATTTAAAATAATTTTATTTCATGGTTTGTTTAAGCTTGGTGTTGCATGTATTGTATTATATCAAGAATAGATTTATTTTTTAAAAATATTGTGGTGTTAAATTCTCCCCTACCCCCCCCCCCCCCATTAATAAATTGTGTCCTTTCAATTTGAACTTGAACTTGGGAATCAAAGGTTTGACATTTGAAAATTTCTTTGTGGAAAACCCACATCATAAAAATTGTTAATAATACATTCTCTTAAAGTAAGTATGAATTTCATATAAAATAAAAAATATATTTTTCCATATAAATAAAAATTGTTTTCATGTGAAAAAATGGATTTGGAAAAAAGATCCATTTATCAGGTAGTGTTTTTTTTAAGAGAAAAAATACCATCGATTTAATGAATAACATTTTTATTTCACTATCCTTTTCCTAGATTTAAGGAACTTATTTAACATATTGAAAAATAAAATAAGTAAATATTCTTACTTTACAAATTTAATTTCATCCTTTAATCAATTTCCCTCAAAATATCATCTTTTTATTCAAATGATGAGTATTCAAGATGAATTTTTTTATACCTAAAGCACTAAAATCAACTTATAATTGATCATAAAAACATTAAAGGACAATAATTTATTCCTCTTTAATTTATATATTAACCAAAAGAAAATTGATTTCTTTAGGTGAGATAGTTACCAAAATTAATAAACCTTTATATGGTGAAATAATACATTAAGGTCCAAAATTGAATAGTAATACCCAAAGTTAAAACTAAATCATTCCATATAAAAACAACCCTATATCCCAAATAACCTCAATAACTTCAACATTAAAGAGTGTTTTAAAATAAAATTTTATATCAATACTTTCATATTACAAGACCTAAAATATAGTTATCTTCTTCTAAAATAAAATTAATCACTTAGTCACCAAATCACTTTTTAATCACATGGTCATTTGTATAATAAAACATGTGCCCCCATAATTACCTCAATATCCAAGATCATATAAACCCTAAATTTTATAAATACCTTAAAACATATGTCTAAAAAGTTAAAATCATACTTCATGTTAAACCAAAGCAATACTTATACTTAAACAAAATAAAACAACTCCTAAAATTTCACTAGTCACTTTAAGATCTCATATCTTAAAACCTAAAAATGGGTGTCTAATACTTTAAAATTATGATCAACCATAATCTTATAAACCTAGGATGGTATCTATAAATATTAAGATAAACTCCCATAAAACATCTCAATCTCCAAATCTTTCTAAACCTTGATCTAATACCAACTATAATAGCCCTAAATACACAATTTTGGATCCAATGCTAAAAACATAAACTTTACATTTTGGGATTTGATACCAATGAATGTGACCAAGTTTTTTCCATTAAAAACTTACAACATCAAAATTATTTACTAGATCACTTACATACCCATGAACATTTTAGGTCTAGAGTTTTAGAGAACTAATAAAAACTTTTACAAAATCATTATTCATTACTTAAACAGGGTATCATTCCCACTCTACCTAGAATTTCATATTCCATATTAATTATTCAACATATCCCAAAAAAACTAACATATTAAACCTTTATTAAACACAAATAATTTAACATCATTCTTTATAATCTGGTGAATAATAAACATAATAAGGGTTAACTCAAATGCTCAATGAGGGTAAACATATGGATTAATAATTGAATGTCATCAGTGATAATAATATTATCACAAAGATATGATGACATAATAAAAGTTCATGAGAATAAAATAAGAAAAATCATACCCATCAAACCTATAACAATAAACAAGTGGCATGGAATATATCTTTAAAAAATTTATGAGTCATAGGAATCAATAATCATGATCCATGTGAGGTCAATATTGATCAAAGGAATCATTAAAACCTCATAGAAATCATAATAAATAATATAGGTAACTTTGGGACATAATTTCCATATCACTATTACAATCACTCTTATAAATTGAATAATAATATGGTCAAATTTCATACGTAATACATTACAGGGCTATCACGGACCCACCCATCCTTGGTTTATCATGGAACCACCTGTCCTTGGTTAAAAACGTAACCACTCATCCTTGGTTTATAATAGAACCACCCATAAACATAATCAATTCCCAATAATTATAAAATAATTATAAAACATGGAAGATCACATTTAATCATAAAATTCAAAAAAAAACCATTATCCCTTTCATAACTTGATTAATCGGTGAAAAGGGAACAAGTTCCTCGATAATCTCTTTGAAAAAATCATAATCCATCCTCAGAAAGAATGAGTATGGTATCATTAAAATTTATCATTAGTTTATAAAAATTAACATCAAGGTTTATTAACATTTATGAATATAAATACCAATAAAATATCATTAAAAACATTCTTGAGGAAAATTAACTTTTCCCTTTGAAAATAACTTTTAAAAACTAAAAATTCAAAAAAAATATTTTGAAAATAATTTTATTTGAAAATAACCTTGGAAACACATAAAATAATATTAAAATAAAATAATTGTTATGATGGTGGTAAAATCCATTCATCTCATAAATTTCAAAAATAAATATTGTTTTCAAGCATTTTGTAGAGGGGGTCAAAAGTGACTCATTTTGAAAATGTTAACAAAATTTTTGATTTTTAAAACCATTTAAAAGAAGGTAAAAGTTAATGTAAAATAGTTTTAGGAAATAATTTATCTTTAGAAAAATAATATTTTTTTAAAAAAATTAGAAAACATAGTTATATAAGAGAAAAATTCTCGATCTAAAATAATATACAAGATCAGTATCACTTACAAAGGACTATCTTGATGTTTATTTAATAAATAAGGTAGAAAATGGAAATTAAACATATAAACCAAACACACAACCATAGGATAATAAAAATTGTATTTTTCAATGAAATAAGTGAAAATGATTTCCTCCAAAGGAAACTTGAACATAAACAATCCTTAAAAGAAAGGAGATTGTAACATAAAGCTTTTGCCACTTTAGTAATATTTTCAATCATAATCCCCATGAAAGGATAACTTCAAATGAAAATTTAAATATAATTAACATAATTAGATTAATTATATACATGTAAAATGGGTAGTATATAAAACACCTAAAATAATATAGGTTAATATCATAGACATGTGTTCCAAAGAAAGTAAAGTTGAGATGAATAACACTTAAAAAAGATTATATCATTGAATTTAGAGTTAATAAATTGAGAGATTATGTAAAACCAATGTAAATACACACAAAAAAAGTTTAAATACATAATAAAACAATTTATATATCAATTAACATATAATAATGGCATAAAAAATCAATGAAAAAGAGTTATAACCCAATGAAATGAAATTGAGTTAAGAAACCTTTTACCACTTGGTAACTTTCAATTCAAACCCATTGGATTAAATAACTAAAATTTAAAATTAAAATAACATGAATTATAAATTGTTCATTATATAACATTTAAAATTGGTATTATATACACCACATAATATAAATAAGTGGTGAATGTGGCATATGTCTCACAGAAATAAAAGTGAGATGAGAAACCCTTACCTCGAGTCTAGACTTTCCATGTATGTCCTTTAACTCCTTTATAATAAACTTATATAAATTATTTTATTTATTAAAAACTTTTTAAAGGTTTATTAAAATATAATTAAATCATATATTTTATTAATTTTAAATACATATTTAAATATTTAAATAGTTAAGTCCATGTTGGGTGTTTTGAGGACGTTCGGTTCAATGTTTCAAAACAGATTTTGTGTGTTGACCATGATTAAAGAGATCATTACTCCATCATCTCTAGAATAATAATCATGAAATAATTATAATTTTTATAAATAAATTATAATTTTAAAACCAATCATGAAATATGGTTATTAAAAATGAACTATGTTACAATCATGGAGATGGTAAGTCATACATACGCATGAGTAACATATCCATTTTTCAATGATCATTATGGAGATGGTAGTCCACAAGTACGAATGAATGACATAGTCATTTTTCAATGAGTGGAAAGGTAAAAAAGAAAATGATATATTATTTTTTATAATTATAAATATGTCATTAATATAATAATTATTTCATATATATCATATGTTTTTATTAACTTTATTTTTATTACCTTTCCTATAAAGTGTTAGTGAAAGATTAATCATGTCACTTTGTGAGGTGGTAGTCCACCGTATACATGAGAAACATTATTGTATCCACCACAATATAGAAATTAAGAAGGAATGTATGATATAATAATTAAATGAGTATAATTGTGTTTAAAATAAATTATATATATTTTAAATCCATCATTATAACAATATACGAGAGGTGATGAGGAAAAATGAATTACATCGGTTCGTGAGGTGGTAGTCCGCCATACACACGAATGATGGTTTTGTTTCTCATTTGATTAAAGAGAAGATAAATTTTGGTTATAAAATTAAAATTATAACATTTCAGTATATGGGATATAATTTTTTTATTATATCATAATAATTTAATAATATTTTAAGGATGTATAAGAATAAATAAATAAAAATGCTCGGTTAATCACAATACCTCTTCTTCGGATAACCTCCATATGTTAGCACCAAAATCCTTTATAGGATAGATTTATGATGAAGAAATGTGATCTAAGACATTTTTAGGGAATTAATTAAGGTATTTTGGTAGTTCTTGGATGATCCAAATTTATTTTAAGGTGTGAATAGTAGAGGATATGGGATGTCCTTGTATAAGTGAGGTGAGTGGTACGCTTATAATTTTTTGAAAATAAAAAGGTGTACCCACATTTTTCACATGCCAAAAAGATAAAAAAATGAACCATTATAGATAATTCGAAATTATAAGGTAAAAATAAAGCCATAAAAAGATTTTATACATGTTTTTAGGTCATTTTAACACTTATCTTTTTATTTTAATTCCCTGATAAACCAGTTTTTTCCTTAATCTTGGTAAATGATTTTTACTGTTTTTACTATTTATTATGATAAAAATTTAATTTAAACTTATTATATAATATAAATTATTATGATTAAAAATATTTAATCTATTTAACTATATTAAATTCCCAAAATTTTCATAATTTAATTTAAAAATAAATCTCGCAGACGCAATGAAAAAGCGATTTTTCAAGAAATGTATTTTTAATGAATAAGATTATATTATATTAACTCTATGACTAGTAATAATTATTGTATGAATTTAAATTAATATTTATTTATATAATATATATATATATATATATATTTAATTTAAATCATTCCTAATTATGGGTTTTTTTAATTAATTATAATGGTGAAACATTCTGCACTTTAAAACGGTTTTTAGAAAAAACTCATTTTTAAACCCAAAAAATCATACTAAAATCTAGTATAAAGATCATTTAAATGTAATTAATTAGATTAAATATAACTAAATAATACTTATTTTACTTGAAATAAAATTAAAATCATAATGTTACTTTTAAATTACTTAATTTTTTGGAATGAAATGATTTTTTTACAAAAATCGGTATTTTTCACAATTCAATAAAAAATCAATATTTTCTGAACAATCCAAAAAAATTAACCCGAAATTAATTTTTATATTATGATTTAAAAAATTAATTCCATTTTATTAAATTAATTTTATAAAATTTCTAATAATTAAATTTAATATTTTCCCACAAAAATAATAAAAAACATTTTTGAAGAAAATATATTTTTGATTAATAAAATGAATTTACTAAACATTGATTGATTATTTACTAATTATTTATCAATAAATTTATATTTAGTATGAAAATATATATATATATATATATTTATTTATTTAATAAATTAGTTAATACTATTCGTACCCTCTAATTTAACGGCTGTGTTATAAAGATCATATTTAAAAAAATATTATTCCATGGTTCATTTAAGCTCGATGTTGCTTGTATTGTATACTATTGAGAATATATTTCTTTTTTTAAAATATCAGCATGTTACACTATCCTTGTATTATGCCACACTAACTATGCATACTATTATATTGATTTAATTAACTACTTGGACTTGATGTAGTTATACCAAGCATCTTGTGTATGGGACAAGACATGATTGGTTTGATAACTAAGATAGTAAAAGTATCCTTGGGTTCCCATGACCTTAGTTTCCCTAGGGATTTCCCCATGGGTATTGTTTTTCATTTATTGTTCAAGTTCCATTTTTCATTCTTTGTTAAAATTATTTAAATAATTTTTTATGTTTTCGGACTTTAAAAATGTAAGTATAATTTTATATGGTTTATTTTCAAAATATTATGCTTGGATTTATATAACAATGGTTACTCATGAAGCACTTGGTGGGATCCTAATGATCTAGTTTTTCTCACACTCTACATACACCCAATAGGTGTATGTAGACCTTTTTTATCATATTAAAATAAAGTAAATTTGTTTCTTGGGGTGTTGGGTAATAATATTATTGGAGCTTGTGATATTGGTGGTGAAATGGTGGGAGTGAACTCTCATGTCATGCAGAGATGGGTAGCAGTGTTTTGTTACATCTTATTTTTAGTACTAATTGTATACTTTTTTATCTCTACTTTGTTTTTCTATCCCATTCTTTTTTTTATGTATATTTATTAGAATTTTTTATTATTTTTTATATAATTCCATCTGTTGTAAGAACCTGGACCTTCTTTTCAGGTATGTTTTTCCTTTCTGGTCGTTTTTGGAGAAAAGTGGAATTTAAAGAAATTTTCCAAGTACACGTCGTGTACTTTATGAGTACACGCCATGTACTTTCTTCCCGCAGCAAGCCATGTGTTGTCCATGTAGTAGCCACACACACGGCCATGTGGGAGTGACATGGAGGCCACCTAATGCGGAGTAAGGAATCAGCAAGTACATGTCGTGTACTCCAAAAGTACACGCTATGTATTTTGTTTTTTTTTCATTAAACGCATTGGGGTCGCGTCTGACGGACAAAACTCCCTTATTCTAGGTCATCTTCGTTCGAGAGAACCCGTACAGCTGTGACTTATCTCCGAGCCCCCGAGCCTCCGTCTGACCTCTGATTCGAACACTATTTATTGTGTTGGAATCGCATCGGTGAGTTCTCTCTTCTGCTTGAGCCTTGTTTTCCAATTCCTCTTCGTTTCCAAGTTATCATGGGTTGAACATTTTCAACATTTTCTTAGATCTACGATGTTCCAAAAAGATTCAAGCTTTGAGGTTCAAGTATATTGATCTCCTAACCCTGAGGTATGTGGTTTGTGTCTTTTCGTTCAAAGTCTTTGAGTTTTATGTGAAAATTCCACCAATACCCTTCAACGGGGTATTGCGTGTTTACCGTTTTACCCCTGTTATTTTCCTGCCATGCTTGTATTCTTATGTAGAGGTAATTTAGATATGAATAGGGTTGATTGTTATTATTTGGATGTGTCTTGCCCATGAATATACTGTTACGACCATTTGGTCTTGTTTATCCTTGACTTCTTTTCCAGTTTTTCATGGTTGTTGTTGTAGGATAGAGAGTTTGTATTTTTGACATTCTTGTTATGTTGTAGACTATCTAGCCAAGTAGTTCTATAGGTTTACTTTGGCTATATTGCACTTCTATGTTCTTTGACTTACACAGGGCCGTGACAACCTGGTGTAGTAGAATATAGTGGGAATTGACCGGGTGAGCTTTCTCAGAGAGTCTTGAAGCACTTTTGGCTATAAGGGGGATTGACCGAGTGAGCATCCTCAGAGATCCTAGAACCACTTATGGATATAAGGGTATTGACCGAGTGAGCTTCCTCAGAGATTCCTTGATTTCTTTATACTATAATGGAATTGACCGCGTGAGATTCCTTAGAGAGTCTTTTTTGAATTGAATGACCTGGGCTATAAGGGGAATTGACATGTGAGCTTCCTCAGAGAGTCTTTGTTGAATTGAACGACCCAGGATATAAGGGGAATTGACCGAGTGAGCTTCCTTAGAGAGTCCTAGACCTTGGGGCTATAAGGGGAATTGACATGTGAGCTTCCTCAGAGAGTCCCTGACTACCTTAGACTATGTAGGGAATGGACTGTGTGAGCTTCCTTAGAGATTCTTTCCTTGCCTTTTACTATAAGGGGATATACTATGAGCTCTTCCTCAGAGAGTCTTATTAAATTCCTATATAGAACCAGAGGGGTTAGACCAAGTGTGTTGCCCATAGGGTTGCTTGTACTTTTTAGATAGGACCATAGGGGATGGTTGTGAGAACTTCCCAAGAGGGTTACCTATTTGTGGTTTAGTTGTTTGCTTCACTATTTATTGATATTGATATGTGGATTGTTTACTGCTGAGTATTGTTTTGTTACTATTTACTGTTTACTATTTATTGTACTTTTACCTGCCATATACTCACTGACTGTTAGGCACAGATCTTCGGGTGGTTGCCTACTTGTATTTAGTCTCACACTCTATTTGGGTCATGCTTTTGGGCCCAAAAATATTATATTGTTATAGGTATATATAAGGGAAAGCTCCCTTCTACTTCAGGTACTTGACTTGTTGTGGAGCTGGAGAGCATGGGACCAAGCATGTTCTTGCGATGCTGAGGATCTGTTTATATTTTATTTTGTACTTTGGTTTAGTACTTTTTTTATTCTATCATTGTGACTTGTTTGGCTGATTTCCTAGATATATGTATCATGCATCATTTATATATATATATATATATGCTCCAGTTGTTTTATTATTCTAGTCTTTTGTTGTTTTCTATTGTTGGATATTTACTACTTCCGTTATTGTACATGTTGCTTACTTCCACTGTGTACTCTTCCAATGAGGGCATAGTTTCCCTAGTATCACACCCAAGGCCCTCGCTGCTAGTCAGCAGCCTCTAGCATTTGGGGAAATGCGCTTGAGGCCATGTGACCAACCGGGTACGGGGCACCTCTGGGTGGATTCCGGAACCGGGATTTTACAAAGTGGTATCAAAGGATTTATTTTCTTTTGATTTACTATTTGGATCATTTAGCCAAGGATAGGACAGAATAGGTACTTGGTAATAAGTTGTGCCCAGGAGTAGCTAACTCGTGTACAAGGAAAATCCAATCTACCTCGTTAATTGCAATTTTTCTGGTTTTTCAATTATTACAGTTGATCTAATTTCACCTTGATTTATACACATGATTTGTGTTGTTATTATTGATGTTATTGAGGTTCTATTCTGTTGCAACCTAATGAGATGAGGGCATTTCATCTCATTCATCATATAGGCACTTTTTAGAAATCGCATGTCATGCATTTTTTCCATGCCATCTAGGATGTATTAGTAATTGCATGTTGTTGTGATAGATGATGTGTCAAATATGCATGTTGTTGTGATAGTTTCCTTGATAGAAATACATGTTTTTTGATAGGGTATTGTTTGTGTAGATATTTTCTTGAATGAACGCCAAAATTTGTTTCTTGAGGTGTTATGGGCCCTCATAGACCCGAATTTGGTGGATCATTACCTTTTTTTCCTTGCTGTAACTTGTATAAGATGCCAAACTTTGATTCGTGGGGAGTATGGGCCCTCACGGATTGGATTTTGGCGCTTTTTAATGCTTGTTTAGGTGTTTTCTAGGTTTCGGAGTAGTTTCTGAGGCTTACTGTCCGGAAAAACCCAGAATACACGCTATGTAAGGTTAAGTACATGTCGTGTGTTCTTCTATTTGGGAAGAAACAGTTTTTATTAATTACATGCCATGTACTTTATATACACGCCATGTAATCTCTAAAGAGTGTCGTAGGTCGTGTGTACAGAGACATAGGATGGGAAAAGTCTGGAGTGCACACCTTGTGTCTTGTCCATACACGCCATGTAGAGCCGACCCCGTGCCCACCTGTGTCACTAACACCACAAGTTGGCCGAGTCGTGTCTAATACACATCGTGTGCTGTCTAAACACACCATGTAGTCTGACCCAGGTACCGTACCGTGTCACGAACAACATGGTTTGGTGTCACCCTTCCTTGTACACGTCGTGTCTGCCTTGAACACGCTGTGTAGGTTTACCTAAGTACTCGGTCGTGTCACGAACAACACGAGATGGTGTTATCCCTTCTCATACACACTGTGTCCATCTGGAACACACCGTGTAGTGTGAGTCATGTGTCAGGCCGTGTCAATAAAAAAACGGGCCAGGTGAAGCTTGTCTAGTACATGACGTGTAGGAGTTGTACACACCGTGTAGTCTTGCCTTAGGAGTGAGTCGTGTGGATTAACCATGTAGAAGAACTCGGGCAGGGAAAGGGGACTCAAATACACACCGTGTGTGGAGACAACACGCCGTATGTCTGGGGTGTTACACGACCAGTTTAGGTAGGAGTACATGCCCATGTAAATGACTTCAGGGAACACACTGTGTAGTAAATGTACACGTCGTGTAGTCATGTTTTGTAAAACTTGAGTGCTTTCTTTCTCATGTTCTCTTCTTACACTCCTTGTTTTCAGTCCTTGATAAACTTGATCTAAGGTGTGTACTTGAATTTGTAGATTAATGCCACCGAGACATCCTCCGGTTGTGCGCCAGTTGCCAGATGGTGATCAGAAACCAGACATGGCCGATCAGGGACCACCTGTAGATCCTCCCGTTGTGCCAACCTTGGCACCAGCCGTTTTACCTGACATAGGCATTGATGCACAGTTTAGGGAGGTCTTTCTGTGGATGATGCAGACTTTTCAGTGAGCATCGCCTCCTACCCCGTTGATGGCTGACTTGACGTGGGTCTTCCAGCAGCAGCAACCTCCCACATTCTTAGGGGAAGGAGGACCTCAGGCTACTGAGTCATGGCTAGAGGCCACACTAATGATTTTCAAGCATCTGTAGATACCTCCAGAGAGGAGGGTGAAGATTTCTACCTACATGCTCTGAGACTCTGCCAAGAGATGGTGGGATGTGGTCTCACAGGCGGGCCACCAGTAGAATATGCCTTGGGATGAGTTCTGGTTCATCTTATATGATTACTTCTACTTGGATACATTGAGGGACAATCGAGCCTGGGAGTTCATGAGTCTGGAGCAGGGTAATCTTTCTATTATGGAGTATTCCTCTCACTTCACAGAGCTACAGTGTTTCACGCCTATTCCAGGAGCCGATGATTTGTTCCTTGCAAGAAAGTTTGAGGATGGTCTGAGGCACGACATTCGGTCGTAGGTGAACATCTTCCGGTTGAATTCAATATCTTCTATCGTCAACTAGGCGCTGATCACAGAGTGAAATCTGAAGGATTCTGGAGCTGCGAGCTAGGGAGTTTCGGCATCCATAGTTACTGTTCCACCAGTTGATAGCAGGAAGCGCCGTAGGGAGGCTGGACGAGGAGATCAGATCAGGCGGGATGCATCTTCCGGTAGCCAGGTGGTGTGCTACTAGTGTGGTAGAAGTGGGAATACGAGGCCACATTGCCCGAGAGACCCAGTGGAGTGCTGATCTTATGGAAAGATGGGTCACCTTTAGCGCTTTTTTTAGTTATTCTCACCAGCAGCTAGTGACAGGGGTTCTTCTATGACTCCCTATTCAGGATAAGCACCACCAATTTCTCACCAATCTAGGAACTGCAGTTATTCGGGCCATTCGAGCCAAGGTGGAGGTCATGACCATGGTATCCCGTCACCCGGTTTTCAATTACATGACGGTGGATCAGCTCTGAGTTGTCAGGCAGGGTCACAGGGCCGCGGTACAGGATAGACTTTTGCAGTGGAGCTGACCCTAAAGGACCAGGATCTCAGACCTTCCACCATTCGAGGTACGATCTTAGTAGCCTCAGTTTTAGCTTATGCTCTTTTTGATATAGGGGCTTCCCATAGCTTTATATCTATTTCTGTCATGGAGAGCCTTGGGCTCTGTATCTTTTCTTCTGCTAATATCTTGACGCTAGACACTCTGTTTGGGAATAGAACAGATAGTGTATGTCAGTTTATAGAGTGTCCTCTACAGGTTAGTGGATGTCACTTCTTATGGGACCTCTATATCCTAAAGATGACAGGCTATGATGTCATTCTCAGGATGGACTGATTAGTTCTATTCCCAGCAGTCATCGACTATTATCACCACAGGGTGAGTTTCATATCACCAGAAGGTGGATCTTTTCTTCATAGGGGTGAGTTGGATGTCCAGGTGAGCAGAGTGGGTCTAGAGCATCATGGGTTGGGAGGAGTTACAGCCCAGATTGCTAATCTTTATCTAGATGACTAGGGGACTTCACAGTTAGACGTTCCTCCAGTGGTGGATCTTTTTACGGATTTCTTTCCAGAGGACTTTTTAGTTTTTCCTCTAGAGCGTAAGGTAGACTTCTCAATTGAGCTTGTTCCAGGAGTAGCACTGGTTTCCATTCCTCCTTATAGGATGGCTACACCTAAGTTACAGGATCTTAAGAAGCAGTTGGAGGAGTTATAGGCAAAGGGTTTCATCTAACCTGGAACTTCTCCTTGGGGTTCGCCTATACTATTTTTGAAGAAGGAAGATGGCACCCTCATGGTTTGTGTGGACTATCAGAAGTTGAACCAGTTGACATTTAAGAACTGATATCCCTTACTAAGGATCGATGACCTCTTTGATCAGCTTCGAGGAGCCCGAGTGTTCTCGTAGATTGACATGAGATCCCATTATCATCATTTGCACGTTAGACCATCATATATACCTCTTACAGCCTTCAGGAGTAGGTATGGTCTATACGAGTACTTGGTTATGCCATTAGATCTCAAGAACGCACCTGCAATTTTCATGGTACTGATGAACCGAGTGTTCCATCCATAAATGGATTCTTTCATGGTGGTCTTCATGGAAGATATCTTGGTGTACTCTCACACTCTACAAGACCATGCTACCCATCTTGAGATCGTTTTGAGTACACTAAGGGAGCATCAGTTATATGCTAAGCACTCAAATTTCCAATTTTGGATGGATCAGATTCACTTCTTAGGTCATGTTATCTCATAGGAAGAAGTATTAGTAGACCCAAATAAAGTGGGATCTGTAGTTTCATAGGAGCATCCGAAGAACGTATTTTAGGTACAAAGTTTTCTAGGGATAACTGGATACTACAGACGTTTCATACAGCACTTTTCACACTTTTCATCACCGCTGATAGGTCTGATCAAGAAGGGGGCGAAGTTCTTATGGTCAGATTCTTGTGAGTCAGCCTTTCAGGAGTTGAAGGGGGGGACGACTTCAGCATTGATACTAGTCTTTCCAGATCCAAGAAAGAGTTATACTATTTACTGTTATGCATCAGGTATCGGGCTGGGAGCTATGCTTATGCAAGGTGATGGAGTCATTGCGTACGGCTCTCGGCAGTTGAGGCCACACGAGAGTAATTACCCGACACACGATATGGAGTTGGCCGCTGTTGTTCATGCCTTATGCTGTTGGAGACATTATCTTCTAGGAGATCACTTTGTGGTTTTCACCAATCACAAGAGTCTCAAGTACATCTTCACTCAGCGTGATCTGAATTTGAGATAGCGCAGGTGGGTTGAGTACCTGCAGTCTTTTGACTTCGAGCTTGCCTATACACCTGGGAAGGGCAACGCAGTGGATGATGCATTGAGAAGGAGGACTTAGATATAGGCATTTCAGGAGGCCAGCAGTGAGTGGTAGCTTATGGATTTTTTCTCTGAGATTCATTTGGAGGTTCATGACAAACAGGGAAAAACTTTTCTATCTTCTGTAGCTATTACCTCTACTCTTCTTGATCGAGTTCGAATGAGGAAGCTATCAGATTCTGAAGGCCTAGTCCTACGGGAAAGCATGTCAAGAGAGGACCTTATTCCTGGATGGACTATAGGAGAGGAAGAGATCTTTCATTTCCAGGGATGTGTATGGGTTCCAGCAGACATACGCAAGGAGCTGATGTGGGATTTTCATTCCTCAGTTTGGGCAGTTCATCCTAGAGTCACCAAGATGTATCATGATCTACACCATCAGTATTGGTGGCCAAGTATTAAGAGGGATATTGTTGGTTTTGTCATGAAGTGTTCCACTTTTCAGTAGGTTAAGGTGGAGCATCCGCAACCAGCATGTATTTTAAAGCAGTTACCCATTCCCAAGTGGAAGTGTAATGACGTTGCGATGGACTTCGTGACCGGTTTTCTGAGGTCTCCTCGAGGGAATGACACAATTTGGGTTTTCATTGATAGTCTCGCGAAGGTTGGTCACTTCTTGCTGATCAAGGAGACCTTTAGTGTTGATAATCTCGGAAGGTTATATATCTGAGAGATTGTACATCTACATGGAGTTCCACACACCATTGTTTCATATAGGGATGCACGTTTTACTTCTCAGGTCTGGTAGGGGATTTAGAAAGCTTTGGGTACACAGGTACTTTTGAGTACAGCTTACCACCCCCAAACAGATGGCCAGTCTTAGCGTACAATTCAGGTGCTTGAGGACATGCTCCGAGCATGAATTCTGTATTTTGGAGGTTCTTAGGAGAAGCATGTACCTCTTGTGGAGTTTTCCTACAACAATAGTTTTCAAGAAACTATTCAGATGGAACCTTATGAGGATTTGTACGGTAGGCCATTCCGATCACCCTTATATTGGATTGAGGCAGGAGAGGTAGCTTTGATGGGACCTCATCTTGTTTAGAAGACCACAGAGCATATAGAGTTGATTCGGAAGATGATGGCTACTGCACAGTCTCGACAGAAGTCTTGTGCTGATTAGCAGAGACGACCTCTAGAGTTCGAGGTCAGGGATCAGGTTTTCCTGTGTGTCACACCAAGGTTGGGATACAAGAGGATTCGGAGACAGGGTAAGCTTTCACCGAGGTATGTCAGACCGTTTGAGGTGTTGGATAGATTTGGGCTGGTTTCCTATCGGTTGAAGTTACCTCAGAGGTACCGAGCTATGTACGATGTCTTCCATGTTTCTCAGCTCTGATGTTACTTTTCAGAATCGTCTTATATCTTTCAACCTGAGGAGGTTGAGCTCAAAGTGGATGTGTCATTTGAAGATCATCCCATCTGGATTGTGGATCACGGTACAAAGGTTCTCTGTGTATGGTCTATTCCTCTGATATGAGTGTTATGGCAGCACGAGCGGGTGTAGGACGAGACTTGGGAGAGGGAGGCTGATGTACGAGCACAGTGGCTGGAACTGTTCGGGGTTTCTTATTATATATCGTGCTAGGGAAATTGAGGGATGAATTTCTTTAAGGGGGGAAGTTTTTAAGAACCCAGACCTTCTTTTTAGGTATCTTTTTTCTTTCTGGTCGTTTTTGGAGAAAAGTGGAATTTCTGTAAATTTTCCAAGTATACGTTGTGTACTTTATGAGTACACACCGTGTACTTTCTTGATGCAGCAGGATGTGTGCTGGTCGTGTAGTAGTCGCATACGCGGTCATGTGGGAGTGACCTAGAGGTTTCCTAATGTGGAGTACGGAATCAAAAATTACACATCGTGTACTCCAAAATTACACGCCGTGTATTTTGTTTTTTTATTAAACGCACTAGGGTCGTGTCTGACGGACAAAAGTCCCTTATACTAGGTCGTCTTCATCCGAGAGAACCCGTACGGACGCGACTTCTCTCTAAGCCCCTGAGCCTCCATTCTACCTCCAATTTAAACACCGTTGATTGTGTTGGAAGCACATCAGTGAGTTCTCTCTTCTGCTTGAGCCTTGTTTTCCAATTCCTCTTCTTTTCCAAGTTATCGTGGGTTGAAGGTTTTAGACGTTTTATTATATCTATGACATTCCAAGGAGATTAAAGCTTCAAGGTTCAATTATATTGATCTCCTAACCCCGAGGTAGGTGGTTTGTGCCTTTCCGTTCAAAGTCTTTGAGTTTTATGTGCAAATTCCACCAAAACCCTTGAACGGGGTATTGCGTGTTTACCGTGTTACCCCTGTTGTTTTCCTGTCATGCTTGTATGCTTGTGTATAGTTAATTTGGATATGAATAGGGTTGATTGTTATTCTTTGGATGTGTCTTTCCCATGCATTTACTGTTACGACCGTTTGGTCTTGTTTAGCCTTGGCTGCTTTGCCTGTTTTCCATGCTTGTTGCTTTAGGATGGAGAGTTTGTATTTCTGACATGGTTGTTATGTTGTAGACTGTCTAGCCAAGTAGTTTTGTAGGTTTACTTTGGATATATTGCACTTTTATGCTCATTGACTTACACTGGGCCGTGAGAACCTGGTGTAGTAGAATATAGGGGGAATTGAAGGGGTGAGATTCCTTAGAGAGTCTTGGAGCACTTTTGGCTATAAGGGGGATTGAACGAGTGAGAATCATCAGAGAACCTAGAACCACTTTGGGATATAAGTGGATTGAATGAGTGATCTTCCTCATAGATTACTTGATTGCTTTATAATATAAGGGGATGGACCGTGTGAGCTTCCTCAGAGAGTCTTTTTTGAATTGAACGACCTGGGATATAAGGGGAATTGACATGTAAGCTTCCTCGGAGAGTCTTTGTTGAATTGAACGACCTGGTCTATAATTATAATTGACCGAGTGAGCTTCCTCATAGAGTCCTAGACCTCGGGGATATAAGGGGAATTGACATGTGAGCTTCCTCAGAGAGTCTCTGACTACCTTAGACTATGCAGGGAATGGACTGTGTGAGCTTCCTCAGAGAGTCTTGCCATGACTTTGACTATAAGGGGATAGACTGTGAGAACTTCCTCAAATAGTCTTATTAAATTCCTATACATAACCAGAGGGGTTAGACAGAGTGTGTTTCCCAGAGGGTTGCTTGTAATTTTTAAATAGGACCAGAGGGGATGGTTGCAAGAACTTCTCAGAGGGTTACCTGTTTGTGGTTTAGTTGTTTGCTTCACTATTACTTGATATTGATCTGTGGATTGTTTACTACTGAGTATTGTTCTGTTACTGTTTATTGTTTACTATTTGTTGTACTTTTACCTTCCATATACTCACTAACTACTAGGTACAGATCTTCGGGTGGTTCCCTACTAGGATTTAGTCTCACACCCTATTTGGGTCATGATTTTGGGCCCAAACAGATTATATTGTTATAGGTATAGATAAGGGAAAGCGCCCTTCTACTTCAGGTACTTCACTTGATGTGGAGCTGGAGAGCATGGGACCAAGAATATGCTTACGATGCTGAGGAGATTTTTATCTTTTATTTTGTACTTTGGTTTAGTACTTTTTGTATTCCAGCATTGTGACTTGTTTGGCTGCTTTCCTAGACATATGTATCATGCATCATTTATATATATATATATATATATATGTGTGTGTGCTCTAGTTTTTTTATTATTCCATTATTCTGTTGTTTGCGGTTGTTGGATATTTATTGTTTCATCTATTGTACGTGTTTCTTAATTCCGTTGTGTACTCTGCCAATGATGGAATAGTTTCCCCACTATCACACCCAAGGCCCTCGTTGCTAGTCAGCAGCCTCTGGAGTTCGAGGAAATGTGCTTGAGGCCATGTGACCAACTGGGTACGGGGCCCCTTTGGGTGGCTTCTGGAACCGGGACGTTACATCTGTTGTATAGGATTTTGGTTTCTTTTCTTTAGACTATGTATATTATTGAATTTTGATGAGTTGTTGTAACACCCCGAGATTTTATGAAAAATATTCTTTTTAATTTCATTGATGTCTTCTGTTGTATGCTACACAAATATTATCTTGTGCTATTCGCAACATCGTCTTAGCTTGTAGTATACACAACACTGACTTGGCTTGTATTACACGCAATCGCGACCTTCCTCGATAGTGTGTGTTGTACGCAATACCGGGTTTCACTAAACAATGATATATGGTTATAATATTATTATGAACTAGCCGTTACAAATAGTATTAACTAAATTTTTAATTTTATAACATTATTATTCATCTTACACATCTTTTAGAACATGGTATAAAAAATAAAATAAATTTTTCAGGTAAAATAAGTATTTTTCAAAAAATGCATTTTTGCCGCCTTTTGATGGCGCACCCACTTTAAATCTAGTTTTTGAAATGTTTATAAGTTCAATTTGATAAAATAAAATTCTTCTTTGGAATCAGGAAATAAAAATGTACTTTGGATAAATTTTTCATATTATTCTGATAACTTTCATATTTTAATGAATAGTAAAAACGCGCTATAATTTAATTAAAAACAACTTTTTTCATCGTAATAATTTATGAGGATAAATTTTAATATTTAATGGTTTTAAAGTATAATATAATATATTTTTTCCATTTAATATAATTTATGTCATTAGCATTGATTTTACC
The DNA here is from genome assembly GCA_963277665.1 of Viscum album. Lineage (NCBI taxonomy): Eukaryota > Viridiplantae > Streptophyta > Magnoliopsida > Santalales > Viscaceae > Viscum > Viscum album. Next base: position 1,996,564,896 of record OY728160.1, read on the forward strand.
TTGAATTCGTAGGTTAAATCAATTCAATCGTTTGCAATGTTTTGAACAAAAACCCGTTTTCTTTCGACAAAGAGATTAATTTTAATTTAATTTATAAAACTTTTGTGTATTGAATTTTAAAAAATGGATTCCATATTTGGAATCATTGGATCCAAATTATGTTAATAAGATACTTTTTATTTTTGGGCATTATGAATAGGAACTACGGTAAAAAAAATTACCATAGTTAAAGGTAAATCGGGTAATTAAGGGTAAATATAAGATTATAAAATTACCTTAACACCTGCAAAAATCCTATTGGATGACTAAAAGTTGACCCATATCACCTAAGGGTCGGATTACATTCATTTAATAGACTTTTTTCCATGAAAATAATTTAATTATTATTAAAACCAAAGAAAGTGACAACATGTCACTTTCTTAAATATTATAAGTATAATAATTTTAGTTTAGTGATAAACTTAATGAAACTTTGAAAATTAATAGTCTCCAGAAATATAATAAAATTATCTACATCATATGAATTTATTTATAATTTTTATGGATTAAATAATTATATTTAATTATGACACAATATCGATTTTGAAATTATTTTATTGATTGAAATATCAAATAAATGATCTTAAAAATATTAAAATAAATATTATATGAACTATTTAATGTTCTCCACAAACTTTATAGATATATATGTCATTTTATGAATATATTAAAGATTTTAGTTCGAACATATCTTCTGTATATTGTTTATTTAAATTCAAATAAATGAATAGTGTCAAAATTGACACTATTGTTATTTTATAAAAAATAACATATTATAAAATTGTTTAAAAATCACCAAAATATTTAAAAATTATAAATTTAAATTTATATGGTCTAAAATGTCATAAAGTGTCAAATTATGGAAAATTCACAACACATATGTAATTATTTATAATAATCTAAAATTTAGAATATTATTACCACAAATAAAATTAAATTGATAAATAAGGATAAATCAAGTTGATATTGTTTAAAATAGATTCCTAACATGTCTAAATTTTATTGTTTTATTATATTACAACCCTATCTCATCTAATATTCGTATATGATTCATTTTCGAAGTTTTTAAGTGGGTTTGGGATTTAATATAAACTAATATTTCTTATATTTCCAAAGGTGCCCCTCTCCTCCCTTATAAAAGAACACCTCCTCCCTCTCCTCCTCACACCAATTTGAGCCTTCAAGATCGGCCAAACCCTGAACATTTCACTTCCCCACTTCCTTAGAAACCTACTAGAGGTACTGGTCTTCTCAGAAGACCAAATCTAGTGCCCTAAGAGAAAGTTTAAAGGAGGCACTTCAAGAAAGAGGTAATACCTTCTACCGTTTTCTTGAAGTTCCATTCTTCTTATACTCCCTCTTCTTTAGTTGTTTCATTATGAAGTAATAACATCAGTATCCCTAATATACTGATATGTCATTATAAATATGAAACAACCATATTTCACCTTCTATCCATCCTATGGAAAACAAAATCATCGCGCGTGCGTACGTACGGAATACCATATCCATGCCATGGTGTAATCTGTTTTTCCACCAACACCTTACATGGATGGGTATAATGGTGTAAATAATAACTATATATGGTTATTATAACATCATACTGATTATGATATATTATACCATCCACTCCAATTCTATTCAATAATTATGGGAACGATATCATCGCTCGTGCGTACGTACAGACTACCGTCTCCACGACGCGATGAGATTCATTCTCCATGTTAACCATACATGAATGATCATAAAGTTTATATAATGAATAATAATGAAATATATGAAATAATAATGCAACTGGATTTATATATATATGTATTTATGTCATCTATTTAGTTTCATTCAATTCAATAAGGAAACGAAAACAGCGTTCATGCGTATGTACGGCCTACCGTCTCCATGAATGGTGTATTTCATTCCTTTTATCGATCTATAATATATATGTATATGATGAATATATATTATATATAAATCTTGTTTTACATTCTGGAATTATGTAAATCAGGATATAATTAATAATATCAATAACTACAAGTCGAAACACATACGATAAATGAAATGATTTTACCCAAAACGCTGCTTTAACATGGAATTTAAAAAAGAACGGGTAATATAAAGTCATAAGTGAAACATATATGATATCATAACAATGAATATGATTATGTAATAATTCAATTACATTATTTAAATCATTATACAGGAGGTTCAGATCCATACAAAGCATATCGGACCTAAGGTAAGGGATAACTTTTCCAATCTCGATCTTATCCGAGATTGTTTATTCGTAAGTAATTACTGGGGTTATTGTTATCATCAATGTACATGTTTCCTAAAAATGGTTTCATGTATGTTTAAAGTCATTTTTACCCATTTTTGACTTTTACTACATGGTATGTATGGAATATTTCTTTTTTGAGGTACTTTTTGACTTTTCCGGCAAAAGTACGAGAAGAATGTTTTTTTAACTTATACGGCATGAAAGGATTTTTACAGTTTTATAAAGCCTTATTTTCATGAAGCTTCCTCCAAAACATTTCATGACTATTTTCAACAAAATCATTTTCTTTTAAAATTTAATGGAATTTTTTGAAAAGAAAATGATTTTCAAGATGAAAGGATATTTTCCTCAAGAATTCATTTCAAGTGCTTTATCAAAACCATTTTCCATCTAAGATGACATTATTTCATATGTTTATGTTCCAAGTATAATGTCTCTATGATTTACATGGTTTCACTTTTCTTATTATGAAATGATATCCATTTATTTTATATGGATTATGTGATTATGGGATGATGTTTATGAAACCCATTTTATTCGTTGGGTTATTATGAATGATGTATGTTTATTTTGTGGCACAAGTAAGAATGATTTCATTATGAGATGGGTGGGACCTATATCTCCCTCCAATGCATTGGGTAAAGATTTATATCTCATGAGATATACATGGCTGGAATAGAAAGTTAAACCGGTTCAGTAATATAGGACTGAAACGAGGAGTGAAGTCGATTCAGAAAGGGACTTTGTCCACTAAGATGGTCTTGCCAGCAATGCCTTGGCTACTATAGAAATCATAACATGTGCTTAATGGTTTCCACAATTACATTTTTTACTCCCATGCTATTTTATCATGATTAATGTTTCTTTATGATCTATTCCTTATGTACTTCCATGTTTTATGTCATTTCTCAAGATTTTGATGTTTAAACATTGTGTTCATGATTTTAAGTTCAAATGTATATGATTTGTTTTATTTTATCCATGCTTAACCTTATTGAGCATTTGAGCTCACCCTTTTTATGTTTTATTTTCCCCAGGAAATAAAGAAAGTTTTTAGGTAAGGAAACACAAAGGGGAAGATCGTTATGGGAGTTGTTGAAGATATTTCAACATGATTAGAAGTTTATATTCTGAGTTTCCAAAGACACTAAACTATTACGGTCCTTGTGTGTCTGTTTTTGTTATGTATTAAATATTCCACAAAAGTAATGTAATGTCCATGTACGTAAAGCTTCGGGTATCTACAGTTGGTATCAGAGGAAAGGTTTAGTCAACCTTTGGAAACTAGGATGCGAAAACATTAGTGAGATCCCTAGAGATGTTTCTAAGGTATTTCTAGGGATGTCCCTAAGGATAAGTATACGTATAGGATATAGTTCTAGAACTACAGTAATGATCTTAGAATTTAACCTAAGATGTTAGATATTGAGGGTACTCCCCCTTTACTGTTTTGTTTTCCCTAGAATGATTTTTTCCTCTCACACTATTCTTTTTGGGTTTTAGAAAATGGCTGGAAACAGGAAGATTCACGATAATGGAGGATATAACAGACAATGGAATGATATTCTTCATTAGAAACCAAATGAAACAGGATTTGGAAGTCCAAACATCGTTATTATGCCTAATCAGAAATCTCATAATATGATCAATAATCTCAACTTTGGTAAGTTTTTTTACTCAGATAATAAGAGAAAGATGGAGTTTCATGATGATCATAGAGGAAAGAAAGTTCAATTTACCTCATGTAAATCATGTGGGAAGAGCCATCAGTGAGATTGTTTCAAAGGAACTGGAAGATGCTTTGGGTGTGGAAAAGAATGACACAAATCCAGTAAGTGCAAAGGAAAAGGTCCAGTTAACACCATGGAAAAGGATAATGTTATTGCTAAGACATCAACAATGATTAGATGTTTTAAATGTGGAATGTATGGGCATTATGAAAACCAATTCCCTAACAGAAAATCTCATGAAGCGAATCAGCATGGTCATATGAGTAGTATTTATGTGGATTATGATGAAGAGACTACAAATGAAATATGAGATGAAATAAATGATGAAGCTCAGTCTGTGGTTTAAGAACTTAGTGGAATGATTGTATGTTTATAAAGAATAATGTATGGTAATATGGAATAAAGAATCATCTAAGGATTGTTACACTATTGTTTTTCCTAAAGTATTTGAAAGTATATTTTTAATGGTACCGATAACCATGGAAGGTTATTCAGATAGTTTTAGAAAGTAGATGATATGCGCATAATGATGGGATAAGAAGATAATGAGATGTTTGATTGTATTCATGATCTCGTGACTAATATAAGGACTAAGTGATATTATGGTTTGATCATATAGATTTTTTGGGATTTTGGTATGTGGAAAGAGTTACATTTTGACAATATTCATGTTTTCACTAAGGTTTTATGGTAATTTATGTTTCAAGAGAATATTTGACTAAGGTATTCATGTGTTTGGAATGCAACCAACAAGATATACCTTATGATATATGTGAGATAAATTCTTTTATTCACATTCTTGGTAGATAACCTTTCTAGTAATTGTTTTCTTTATACTATGAGCTTGGACCGAAGTATTTTAGATAAGCCTAAAGATTGGAATGGATTATGTTGTACATAAGTAAGTATTGTTTAAGGATAGAACTTTTTTCGATATTATTGATGGGATGTTATAGTAATGTAGTTTTAGAAAAAGTACAACCTGCAAGACGGGCGACAGCCCATCGCGTCGGACAAGGCTGTGGGAATCGAACCCACAACCGAAGTGAAACTGGCCTTTATCGCATACCACTAGCCTACAAGAAGTCCCTGGTTAGTAGAAACTAGTTTTATTTTATTACACGGTATGATATATTAAGTATAAGTTCATTTTTGGAATCGTATACGATTAACCTCACCATAGATGGACTTATGTATATTTGATAACTTTTTCTAACCTTTTGTTTGAAACAGATAGAATGACCCATCATTATATCACATGATCTATTAACTCTTCACAAATAAAAAATTCAACTTCATTCCTTTAAGAGATGAAGTGGAAATTATTCAAAGCACGAACAACAGTGAGATTGTACCAAAATCAAGCAAGTATTTCTTCTAATTTAAAATTTTCAACTTTAGGGAAATGATATTGAAAACCAAAAATGTTGTCCTAGTGCTCTTATATCTGATGAATCAGATGGTACCTTAGATCATCACAAATCTATGGCTTTTTTATTGTTGGATTTTTCATATCCATGTTCTCTACCACTCTCCATCAGAACTTGATGGTTATATTTTTCTTCCATATCCATATTTTCACTTATGTTCTCCTATATGGAAACCCAGTGATGAGTTACTTTGGGTAATCATTACATTTCATACTTGAGTTTTTAAAATTAAGTTTTAGTATTCCGTTTTACGATGTGGGTTTCTATGAATAGTAAACTATTTATAACCCTGAAAAATTTCGAGGACGAAATTCATTTTAAGGGGGGTAGAATGTAACACCCCGAGATTTTATGAAAAATATTCTTTTTAATTTCATTGATGACTTCTATTGTACGCGAAACCAAGATTATATTGCGCTATTCGCAACATCGTATTATCTTGTATTATACACAACACTGACTTGGCTTGCATTACACGCAATCGCGACCTTCCTAGATAGCGTGTGTTGTACGCAATACCGGGTTTCACTAAACAATGATATATGGTTATAATAATATTATAAACTAGCCGTTATAAATAGTATTAACTAAATTTTGAATTTTATAACATTATTATTCATCTTACACATCTTTTAAAACATGGTATAAAAAATAAAATAAATTTTTCGGGTAAAATAAGTATTTTTCAAAAAATGCAGTTTTGCCGCCTTTTGATGGCGCACCCACTTTAAATATAGTTTTTGACATGTTTATAAGTTCAATTTGACAAAATAAAATTCTTCTTTGGAATCAGGAAATAAAAATTTACTTTGGATAAATTTTTCATATTATTCTGATAACTTTCATATTTTAATGAATAGTAAAAACATGCTATATTTTAATTAAAAACTTTTTTCACCGTAATAATTTATGTGGTTAAATTTTAATATTTAATGGTTTTAAAGTATAAATAGAATATATTTTTACCATTTAATATAATTTATGTCATTATCATTGATTTTACCTTGAATTCGTAGGTTAAATCAATTTAATCTTTTTCAATGTTTTAAACAAAAACCCATTTTCTTTCGACAACGGGATTAATTTTAATTTAATTTCTACAACTTTTCTATATTGAATTTTGGAAAAATTGATTCCATATTTGGAATCAGTGGGTCCAAATTATGTTAATAAGCTACTTTTTATTTTTTGGAATTATGAATATTAACTACGGTAAATTTTATTTACCATAGTTAAAGGTAAATCATGTAATTAAGGGTAAATATAATATTATAAAATTACCCTAACACCTGCAAAAATCCTAGTGGATGACTAAAGGTTGACCCATATAACCTAAGGGTCAGATTAGATTCATTTAATGGACTTTTTTACATGAAAATAATTTAATTATTATTAAAACCAAAGAAAGTGACAACATGTCACTTTCTTAAATATTATAAGTATAATAATTTTAGTTTAGTGATAAAATTAATGAAACTTCGAACATGAATAGTCTCCAGAAATATAATAAAATTATCTAAATCATATTAATTTATTTATAATTTTTAGGGATTAAATAATTATCATTAATTATGACACAATAGTGATGTTGAAATTATTTTATTGATTGAAATATCAAATAAATGATCTTAAAAATATTAAAATAAATATTATATGAACTATTTAATGTTCTCCACTAATTTTTTAGACACATATGACATTTTATGAATCTATTAAAGCTTTTAGTTCAAACATATCTTCTTTATATTGTTTATTTAAATTCAAATAAATGAATAGTGTCAAAATTGACACTATTGTTATTTTATAAAAAATAACATATTATAAAAAAATTTAAAAATCACCAAAATATTTAAAAATTATAAATTTAAATTTATATGGTCTAAAATTCCATAAAGTGTAAAATTATGGAAAATTTACAACACATATGTAATTATTTATAACAATTTAAATTTTAGAATATTATTACCACAAATAAAATTAAATTGATAAATAAGGATAAATCAAGTTGATATTGTTTAAACTAGATTCCTAACATGTCTAAATTTTATTGTTTTATATTATTACAACCCTATCTCATCTAATATACGGATATGATTCATTTTGGAAGTTTTTAAGTGGGTTTGGGATTTAATATAAACTAATATTTCTTATATTTCCAAAGGTGCCCCTCTCCTCCCTTATAAAAGGGCACCTCCTCCCTCTCCTCCTCACACCAATTTGAGCCTTCAAGATTGGAAAAAACCTGCACATTTAACTTCCCCACTTCCTTAGAAAGCTACTAGAGGTACTGGTCTTCTCAAAAGACCAACTCTAGTGCCCTAAGAGAAAGTTTAAAGGAGGCACTTTGAGAAAGAGGTAATACCTTCTACCGTTTTCTTCAAGTTCCATTATTCTTCTACTCCCTCTTATTTAGTTGTTTCATTATGAAGTAATAAAATAAGTATCCCTCATATACTTATATGTTATTATAAATATTAAACAACCCTATTTCACCTTCTATCCATCCTACGGAAAACAAAATCAACGCCCGTGCGTACGTACGGAATACCGTCTCCACACCGTGGTGTAATCTGTTTTTTCACCAACACCTTACATGGATGGGTATAATGGTGTAAAGAATAAATATATATGGTTATTATAAAATCATACTAATTCTGATATATTATACCATCCACTCAAATTCTATTCAATAATTATGGGAATGATATCATCGCTCGTGCGTACGTACGGACTACCGTCTCCACGACGCGATGAGATTCATTCTCCATGTTAACCATACATGAATGATCATAAAGTTTATATAATGAATAATAATTAAATATATAAAATAATAATTCAACTGGATTTATATATATATATATATATATGTATTTCATCTATTTAGTTTCATTCAATTCAATAAGGAAACGAAAACAGCGTTCATGCGTACGTACGGCCTACCGTCTCCATGAACGGTGTATTTCATTCCTTTTATTGATCTATAATATATATGTATATGATGAATATATATTATATATAAATCATTTTTTACATTATGGAATTATGTAAATTAGGATATAATTAATAATATCAAGAACGACAAGTCGAAACACATACGATAAATGAAATGATTTTACCCAAAACGTTGCTTTAACATGGAATTTATAAAAGAACGGGTAATATAAAGTCATAAGTGAAACATATATGATATCAAAACAATGAATATGATTATTTAATAATTCAATTACATTATTTAAATCATTATACAGGAGGTTTAGATCCATACGAAGCATATCGGACCTAAAGTAAGGGATAACTTTTCCAATCTCATTCTTATCTGAGATTGTTTATTCGTAAGTAATTACTGGGGTTATTGTTCTCATCCATGTCTATGTTTCCTAAAAATGGTTTCATGTATGTTTAAAGTCCTTTTTACCCATTTTTTACTTTTACTATATGGTATTTATGGAATATTTCTTTTACGAGGTACTTTTTGACTTTTCCGGCAAAAGTACGAGAAGAATGTTTTTTTTAACTTATACGGCATGAAATGATTTTTAAGGTTTTATAAAGCCTTATTTTCATGAATCTTCCTCCAAAATATTTCATGAATATATTCAACAAAATCCTTTTCATTTAAAATTGAATGGAATTTTGTGAAAAGAAAATGATTTTCAAGATGAAAGGATATTTTGCTCAAGAATTCATTTCAAGTGCTTTATCAAAACCATTTTCCATATAAGATGACATTATTTCATATGTGTATGTTTCAAGTATGATGTCTCTATGATTTACATGGTTTCAATTTTATTATTATGAAATAATATCCATTTCTTTTATATGGATTATGTGATGATGGGATGATGTTTATGAAACCCATTTTATTCGATGGGTTATTATGAATGATGTATGTTTATTTTGTGGCACAAGTAAGAATGATTTAATTATGAGATGGGTGGGACCTATATCTCCCTCCAATGCATTGGGTAAAGATTTATATCTCATTAGATAGACATGGATGGAACGGAAAGTTAAACCGGTTCAGTAATACAGGACTGGAATGAGGATTGAACTCGATTCAGAAAGGGACTTTGTCCACTAAGATGGTCTTGACAGCAATGCCTTGGCTACTATGGAAATAATTACATGTGCTTAATGGTTTCCACAATTACATGTTTTACACCCATGCTATTTTATCATGCTTAATGTTTCTTTATGATCTATGCCTTACTTACTTCCATGTTTTATGTCATTTCTCAAGCTTTTGATGTTTAAACATTATGTTCATGTTTTTAAGTTCAAATGTATATGATTTGTTTTATTTTATCCATGCTTACCCTTACTGAGCATTTGATCTCACCCTTTTTATGTTTTATTTTCCCCAGGAAATAAAGAAAGGTTTTAAGTAAGGAAACACGAAGGGGAAGATCGTTATGGGAGTTGTTGAAGATATTTCAACATGATTAGAAGTTTATATTCCGAGTTTCCAAAGACACTAAACTATTACGGTCCTTGTGTGTCTGTTTTTTTTATGTATTAAGTATTCCGCAAAATTAATGTAATGTCCATGTACGTAAAGCTTTGGGTCTCTACAGTTGGTATCAAAGGAAAGGTTTAGTCAACCTTTGGAAACTAGGATGCAAAAACGTTAGTGATATCCCTAGAGATATTTCTAAGGTATGTCTAGGGATTTCCCTAAGGATAAGTATATGTATAGAATATAGTCCTAGAACTACAGTAATGATCTTAGAATTTAACCTAAGATGTTAGATATCGAGGGTACTCCCCCTTTACTATGTTGTTTTACCTAGCATGATTTTTGCCTCTCACACTATTCTTTTTGGGTTTTAGAAAATGGATGGAAAGAGTAAGTTTCACGAAAATGGGGGATATGACGGACAATGGAATGATATTCTTCATGAGAAACCAAATGAAATGGGATTCGGAAGTCCAAACATCGTTATTATGCCTAATCAGAAATCTCATAATATGATCAATAATCTCAACTTTGGTAAGTTTCCCGACTCAGATAATAAGAGAAAGATGGAGTTTCATGATGATCATAGAGGAAAGAAAGTTCAATTTCCCTCATGTAAATCATGTGGGAAGAGCCATCCGGGAGATTGTTTCAAAGGAACTGGAAGATGCTTTGGGTGTGGAAAAGAAGGACACAAATTCAGTAAGTGCAAAGGAAAAGGTTCAGTTAACACCATGGACACGGATAATGGTATTTCTAAGACATCAATAATGATTATATGTTTTAAATGTGGAATGTATGGGCATTATGTAAACCAATGCCCTAAGGGAAAATCTCATGAAGAGAATCAGCATGGTCATATGAGTAGTATTTATGTGGATGATGATGAAGAGACTACAAATGAAATATGAGATGAAATATATAATGAAGGTCAGTTAGTGGTTTAAGAAGTTGGTGGAATGATTGTATGTTTATAAAGAATAATGTATGGTACTATGGAATAAAGAATCATTTAAGGATTGTTACACTATTGTTTTTCCTAAATTATTTGAAAGTATATGTTGAATGGTACCGGTAACCATGGAAGTTTATTCAGATATTTTTGGAAAGTAGATGATATGCGCATAATGAAGGGATAAGAAGATAATGAGATGTTTGATTGTATTCATGAGCTCATGACTGATATAAGGATTAAGTGATATTATGGTTTGATCATATAGATTTTTTGGGATTTTGGTATGTGGAAAGAGTTACCTTTTGACAGTATTCATGTTTTCACTAAGGTTTTATGGTAATTTATGTTTCAAGAGAATATATGACTAAGGTATTCATGTGTTTGGAATGCAACCAACAAGATATATCTTATGATATATGTGAGATAAATTCCTGTATTCACATTCTTGGTAGATAACCTTTCTAGTAATTGTTTTCTTTATACTATGAGCTTGGACCAAAGTATTTTAGATAAGCCTAAAGATTGGAATGGATTATGTTGGACATAAGTTATTATTGTTTAAGGATAGAACTTTTTTCTATATTATTTATGGGATGTTATAGTAATGTAGTTTTAGAAAAAGGACAACCTGCAGGATGGGCGACAGCCCATCGCGTCGGACAAGGCTATGGGAATCGAACCCACAACCGAAGTGCGACTGGCCTTTATCGCATACCACTGGCCTACAGAAAGTCTCTGGTTAGTAGAAACTAGTTTTATTTTATTACGCGGTATGATATATGAAGTATAAGTTCATTTTTGGAATTGTATACGATTAACCTCACCATAGATGGACTTATGTATATTTGATAACTTTTGCTAACCTTTTTTTTGAAACAGATAGAATGACCCATCATTCTATCACATGATCTGTTAACGCTTCACAAATAAAAAATCCAACTTCATTCCTTTAATATATGAAGTGGAAATTATTCAAAGCACGAACAATAGTGAGATTGTACCAAAATCAAGCAATTATTTATTCTAATTTAAATTTTTCAACTATAGGGAAATGATATTGAAAACCAAAAATGTTTTCCTAGTGCTCTTATATCCGATGAATCAGATGGTACCTTAGATCATCAAAAATCTATGGTTTTGTGATTGTTGGTTTTTTTATAGCCATGTTTTCTACCACTCTCCATCAAAACTTGATGGTTAGATTTTTCTTCCATATCCATATTTTTACCTATGTTCTCCTATATGGAAACCCAGTGATGAGTTAATTTGGGTAATCGTTACATTTCATACTTTAGTTTTTAAAATTAAGTTTTATTATTCCTTTTTACGATGTGGGTTTCTATTAATAGTAAACTATTTATAACCCCGACGAATTTTGAGGACAAAATTCATTTTAAGGGGGGTAGAATGTAACACCCCGAGATTTTATGAAAAATATTACTTTTAATTTCATTGATGTCTTATGTTGTACGCTACACCAAGATTATCTTTCACTATTCGCAACATTGTATTAGCTTGTAGTATACACAACGCTGACTTGGCTTGCATTACACGCAATCGCGGCCTTCCTCGATAGTGTGTGTTGTACGCAATACCGGGTTTCATTAAACAATGATATATGGTTATAATATTATTATGAACTAGCCGTTATAAATAGTATTAAATAAATTTTTAATTTATAACATTATTATTCATCTTACACATCTTTTAGAACATGGTATAAAAAATAAAATAAATTTTTCGGGTAAAATAAGTATTTTTCAAAAAATGCAGTTTTGTCGCCTTTTGATGGCGCACCCACTTTAAATCTAGTTTTTGACATTTTTATAAGTTAAATTTGAAAAAATAAAATTCTTCTTTGGAATCAGGAAATAAAAATTTACTTTGGATCAATTTTTCGTATTATTCTGATAACTTTCATATTTTAATGAATAGTAAAAACACGCTATATTTTAATTAAAAACAACTTTTTTCATCGTAATAATTTATGTGGTTAAATTTTAATATTGAATGGTTTTAAAGTATAAATAGAATATATTTTTACCATTTAATATAATTTATGTCATTAGCATTGATTTTACCTTGAATTCGTAGGTTAAATCAATTCAATCTTTCGAAATGTTTTAAACAAAAACCCGTTTTCTTTCGATAACGAGATTAATTTTAATTTAATTTATGCAACTTTTGTGTATTGAATTTGGAAAAATGGATTCCATATTTGGAATCATTGGGTCCAAATTATGTTAATAAGCTACTTTTTATTTTTGGGCATTATGAATAGTAACTACGGTAAATTTTATTTACCATAGTTAAAGGTAAATCGGGTAATTAAGGGTAAATATAAGATTATAAAATTACCCTAACACCTGCCAAAATCCTATTGGATGACTAAAAGTCGACCCATATCACCTAAGGGTCGGATTAGATTCATTTAATGGACTTTTGTTTATGAAAATAATTTAATTATTATTAAAACCAAAGAAAGTGACAACATGTCACTTTCTTAAATCTTATAAGTATAATAATTTTAGTTTAGTGATAAAATTAATGAAACTTCGGACATGAATAGTCTCCAGAAATATAATACAATTATCTACATCATATGAATTTATTTATAATTTTTAGGGATTAAATAATTATCATTAATTATGACACAATAGTGATGTTGAAATTATTTTATTGATTGAAATATCAAATAAATGATCTTAAAAATATTAAAATAAATATTATATGAACTATTTAATGTTCTCTACTAATTTTATAGATACATATGACATTTTATGAATCTATTAAAGCTTTTAGTTCAAACATATATTCTGTATATTTTTTATTTAAATTCAAATAAATGAATAGTGTCAAAATTGACACTATTGTTATTTTATAAAAATAACATATTATAAAATTGTTTAAAAATCATGAAAATATTTAAAATTTATAAATTTAAATTTATATGGTCTACAATGTCATAAAGTTTCAAATTATAGAAAACTCACAACACATATGTAATTATTTATAATAATTTAAAATTTATAATATCATTACCACAAATAAAATTAAATTGATAAATAAGGATAAATCAAGTTGATAATGCTTAAAATAGATTCCTAACATGTCTAAATTTTATGTTTTATGATATTACAACCATATCTCATCTAATATTCGGATATGAGTCATTTTGGAAGTTTTTAAGTGGGGTTGGGATTTAATATAATCTAATATTTCTTATATTTCCAAAGGTGCCCCTCTCCTCCCTTATAAAAGGGAACCTCCTCCATCTCCTCATCACACCAATTTGAGCCTTCAAAATCTGCAAACCCCTGCCCATTTCACTTCCCCATTTCCTTAGAAACCTACTAGAGGTATTTTATTTGCAAAAGACCAACTCTAGTGCCCTAAGAGAAAGTTTAAAGGAGGCACTTCGAGAAAGAGGTAATACCTTCTACCGTTTTCTTCAAGTTCCATTCTTATTATACTCCCTCTTATTTAGTTGTTTCATTATGAAGTAATAACATAAGTATCCCTAATTTACTTATATTTTTTTATAAATCTTAAACAACCCTATTTCACCTTCAATCCATCCTACGGAAAGCAAAATCACCGCGCGTGCGTACGTACGGAATACTGTCTCCACGCCGTGGTGTAATCTGTTTTTCCACCAACACCTTACATGGATGGGTATAATGGTGTAAATAATAACTATATATGGTTATTATAATATCATACTGATTCTGATATATTATACCATCCACTCCAATTCTATTCAATAAGTATGGGAATGATATCATCGCTCGTGCGTACGTACGGACTACCGTCTCCACGACGCGATGAGATTCATTATCCATGTTAACCATACATGAATGATCATAAAGTTTATATAATGAATAATAATGAAATATATGAAATAATAATTCTTCTGTATTTATATATATATATATATTTATTTCATCTATTTAGTTTCATTCAATTCAATAAGGAAACGAAAACAGCATTCATGCGTACGTACGACCTACCGTCTCCATGAATGGTGTATTTCATTCCTTTTATTGATCTATAATATATATGTATATGATGAATATATATTATATATAAATAGTGTTTTAAATTATGTAATTATTTAAATAAGGATATAAGTAATAATATCAAGAACGACAAGTCGAAACACATACGATAAATGAAAGGATTTTACCCAAAACGCTGCTTTAACATGGAATTTACAAAACAACGGGTAATATAAAGTCATAAGTGAAACATATATGATATCATAACAATGAATATTATTATTTAATAATTCAATGAAATAATTTAAATCATTATACAGGAGGTTCAGATCCATACGAAGCATATCGGACCTAAGGTAAGGGATAACTTTTCCAATCTCGTTTTTATCCGAGATTGTTTATTCGTAAGTAATTACTGGGGTTATTATTCTCATCCATGTCCATGTTTCCTAAAAATGGATTTATGTATGTTTAAAGTCCTTTTTACCCATTTTTGACTTTTACTACATGGTATGTATGGAATCTTTCTTTTACGAGGTACTTTTTTACTTTTCCGGCAAAAGTACGAGAAGAATGTTTTTTTAACTTATACGGCATGAAAGGATTTTTACAATTTTATAAAGCCTTATTTTCATGAATCTTAATCCAAAATATGTCATGACTATTTTCAACAAAATCCTTTTCTTTTAAAATTGAATGGCATTTTGTGAAAATAAAATGATTTTCAAGATGAAAGGATATTTTCCTCAAGAATTCATTTCAAGTGCTTTATCAAAACCATTTTCCATCTAAGATGAAATTATTTCATATGTGTATGTTTCAAGTATAATGTCTCTATGATTTACATGGTTTCACTTTTCTTATTATGAAATGATATCCATTTCTTTTATATGGATTATGTGATGATGGGATGATGTTTATGAAACCCATTTTATTCGTTGGGTTATTATGAATGATGTATGTTTATTTTGTGGCACAAGTAAGAATGATTTCATTATGAGATGGGTGGGACCTATATCTCCCTCCAATGCATTGGGTAAATATTTATATCTCATGAGATATACATGGATGGAATGGAAAGTTAAACTGGTTCAGTAATATAGGACTGGAACGAGGAGTGAACTCGATTCAGAAAGGGACTTTATCCACTAAGATGGTCTTGGCAGCAATGTCTTGGCTACTATGGAAATCATAACATCTGCTTAATGGTTTCCACAATTACATGTTTTACTCCCATTCTATTTTATCATGATTAATGTTTCTTTATGATCTATGCCTTATGTACTTCCATGTTTTATGTCATTTCTCAAGCTTTTGATGTTTAAACATTATGTTCATGTTTTTAAGTTAAAATGTATATGATTTGTTTTATTTTATCCATGATTACCCTTACTGAGAATTTTAGCTCACCCTTTTTATGTTTTATTTTCCCCGGGAAATAAAGAAAGTTTTTAGGTAAGGAAACACAAAGGGTAAGATCTTTATGGGAGTTGTTGAAGATATTTCA
Source organism: Viscum album (assembly GCA_963277665.1). NCBI lineage: Eukaryota > Viridiplantae > Streptophyta > Magnoliopsida > Santalales > Viscaceae > Viscum > Viscum album. The sequence goes on from OY728160.1 coordinate 1,996,581,286, forward strand.
ACATGATTAGAAGTTTATATTCTGGGTTTCCAAAGACACTAAACTATTACGGTCCTTTTGTGTCTGTTTTTGTTATGTATTAAGTATTCCGCAAAAGTAATGTAATGTCCATGTACGTCAAGCTTCGGGTCTCTACAGTTGTTATTTTGGTTCTGCTTATTTGAGTTCATAACTCACCAAATTATAGAAAGGTCATGTAGTGTTCTCTATTAGATCCTTCTTAGTATTTTACTAAGAAAACTATTCTCAAGGTTTTTTTCTTGATTCCTAGGAAATAGTATTCATCCTATGGGTATCTGGGACTTGGGGTACTTAATGGGCCTCTAGACCACAATCCAAGATCACCAACCAACATTTCTAGGTCCTGTTAGACTATAAAAATATGGAACACATTTTAAAAGGACTTAAATAAACCAGGAATAAAACTTCAAGAGATATGAGTACCAGACTCAAAATATATGATATGGGTCGTGACCCATAAATAATTTTTTTTCTTTTTTATTTTAATTCTATTTCGATTTAATGTAAAATTATTTGATGAAAAGCATATATATATATATATATATATTATTTTATTAATGAATATATAAATAAACAATTATGTGATATATATAATGTGTTTAATATTTATTAGTCATTAATATTAAGTGATTTTTACTTTTTAAAAATATTTTTTATATTAATTACATATATGGGTCAATGCGTGGATCAGTCCACTTAAACTAAAAACTAGATTGGTCTTAATATTTTTGAGTCTTTATTAAATGTGTCCTAAATTTACTATTCGTTTTTAGGCCCGATCCATGTAAGCTTGGTCTTCACTTCCCCAATATAGCATGTTGAGAACCCCTATCGGGGATTCCATTCAAGCCTAGTCATGGACCAGCTTGAATGCTCAGATCAGGGTTATCCAGGGTTGGTTCATGATCGAAATGTTGTAGAATACTCTATAATAAATAAATCAAGGATGTAAATGGTTAGGGGTACTTGAGGAGTGTTTAACAAAGGGGAAACTAGGTATGATGTACTTAGAGATAGTCAGTGATGGAGATTTAGATTACATGGGATCAGTGATGGTGACTCCCATGATCCTTTATTGGATGAATAAATACTTGTTAAGGTATGTAGATCATGAGTTCTATCATAATGAAATTTCTATAAGATTTTTTATGGATGGATTCTATGAATGTGGGAACACTACATCCACTTCCATAGAATAATGGTGGTGTAGGATGATTTATTGGAGGAGGTATTAAGAGAGTTTCACACTTCCCCATCTACAGTACATCCTAGAGTGATAAATATATGCCAAGATATAATGCATCAGTATTGGTGGATAAGTATGAAGAGAAGCATGGTTTATTTTTTAGAGTGTTTTATTACCTTTCATCATGAGAAGATCAAGCAATGGGTGTTAGGTGCTATGAATTAGTCATAAAATGTTTCATAATAGAAGTGGGAAAAAATATTTTCCAAATTTGTGATAGGACTTTCACATTTATTGAAGGGTTATGAAACTTTATGGCAATCATAAATAGGTTGATGAAGTCAATGTACTTCCCTCCAATTCAATATCATATTTTAGTGGATAGTATGGGATGATTTTTTGTGGATGAGACTATCCATTAGCATGAATTACCATATAATATCATTTCCAGTCATGAACTACTTGAAAAAAGGGTTGCATCCATGGGTAAAAACCATAGTCATAGGTCTAAAGACCATGGTCATAGCCTACAGTCATGGTTATTCCACATGTTGATGTTATTTTCATGTAGGTAGGAAAACGACCATATTCAAGTTGTGATTGTGTATGTAGGTGGGATATCTCCATGATCAAGGACTATGGTAAAATTTCTATGGCCACAAGCACCTCCTTTGGTCATGGGTCTTGTCAAATTTTAAAAAAAAATACACTAGTGAGGTTTGATTTGGAAACCTATTAATTATTCTATGGAGTATTATATCACTAACCAACATCAAATTGTGTGTGTGTGCATACATATATATACACATTTATATACAAACATACATACATATATATATATGTTATTATATATATATTATTATTATTATATATTTAAAAATAAATAAAAATGTTTGGTATTCATGGACCAAAAACCACGAGCAATGTGGAATGTAGTTTTAGGGGTTTTGACGGGGACCTATGGTCATGGTTCATGTGGCCCATGGAAATAGGTACGTCTTATATCCGCATAACTCCTAGACTATTTCTTTCAGCATGGTTATATTCATGGCCCTCATGGATCATGTCTATTGAACTATGTTTATGAAGTGATTTTCAAGTAGTGGTTATTCCAAATCCAACTCCCGTGTATGATAGATCTTGAAATTGGAATTCAGGATGCAGATGCATCTGAGTATGGTATTCTATTCTCAAATGAATGGGTTAATAGATTGAATTATCTGAGTGTTGGATGATATGTTATGAGCATGTGTGATAGACTATGAAGGATCATGGATTAACCATCCACCATTAGTTGAGTTTTTATATAGAAAAATATATAACTCCATGATAGTAATAGTGACTTATAAATCATTATATGGTAGATCTTTATAGTCATCCCTATGTTGGATGTTGGAGAGTCAATGATGATCAATCTTGGGTTAACATAGAAAACTATAAAAAAAGTTTTAGGAAAGTGGTAAGAAAATGAGAACATATTATAGTCGATAGAAGTAATTTACAAACTGAAGGTAGAGGCTCATGAATTTCAAGGTGGGATACTATGTGTTCTTCAAGGTCACATCATGTTAAGGTTAGAGAAGATTTAATAGGGGAGAGATTTATCCCCAAGATTAATCAAGTCATTCCAGATTTGAATTCATGTTGTTGAGGTAACATTACACTAAGCACTACTATATCAAGTGAATATAGTGAATGATGTATTATATGTTTCATAACTCATGAGATACATGTATGATCCATTATATGTTATCGAATTAGGAGATTTGGATATAGAGGGTGATACTGCATTCATAGAATATTCAATTTACTTCTAAGATCATTGGAAGAAGATCCTTTATGGGTGGAAGAATCCCCTTGTGATAGTCCTTTGGAAGCATGAAAACACCAAGGAGATCACCTCAGTTCATGAGATTCAATTGAGAGCTCAATTCCCCCCAAATATTCACTTGATTGTTTATTTTCTATATTAAAATTATGGAAGGTGGGAAAATACAGTTTTTTTTGTATTTTTATAGTATTCCTCTATTTATTTTTCATAATTTGTTTCTTTAAATATCTATCCTTAATTTTTTATATGATTTAAATTCTCATATGAGATATTATATTAAAAAATATGAATTAAAATAAGATAAATTAATTAATTATTAAAATATATTTCATGAAAAAGGGACCCCTTATTGACCACAATACATTTTTTTTGTGTTGATTATGCTTGATGAAAATTACATATGGGTATTTAATTTGAAAATGGTTTTGGATAAAAGGTGCTTTTTTAGAATTTTTATGGATGCATTAAATCCATAAGGTGTGTTGATGCTGGAGAAAAACGTGTCTAGAAGAAAGCCACCCTGGCACAACCCCTCAGGCTATGTTGTATAATATTACTAATTCATGATTCATGTATCATGGATTGAGGCATTCATAATATCCCTATTCAAGAAGATATGACCACACTACAAATTCAATTTTCACTATGTAGGGTGTGTATTTGGAAGGGAAATAGTTTCTAGTGTTTCTCCAGGTCTATAGGAGGCAACAGAGCAGAATGTTAGGTTGCCCCATGAGTAGATGATTAGCCACTAAATGAGGATAATATTCATTGTTAATATACATAATATTCATGTTATTTATTATTCATAAACACCATTTTAGTTCATTTTACACTTTGAACATCATTTCACATTATGATTGTAATACCTTCTTAAAATGAACTATTATGTGGTACATTTTTTAACATAATTTGAAGTACCTAATGATTCATATGATTATACATATTTTAATTTGATATTTTTTAAAATTGATCTACACTCCAATATGAACATGTTTCATTCAGGGATCAATGGATAATTCATGGAAGAAGATGGGGATATTTTGTGATGAAAGGAAGCAATTCTAGAGAAGGCAGATTGGACACCAGCCCACTGATGAGACGGTGGGTCCCAACATAAAGGCCCAATGAATCCCAAATTTCGTGGTATTCTAGAATACATGTATAGTAATAAATAACTCTTCATGATCCAATGCTAATTCGGCCTCCATGGTGTCCATTTAGGCGGTCCAAGTTAGAAATAAAATTCTGGGCCAGATTCAGCGGCCCAGAAAAACAGCCCACTAATCTGATCATATCTCCGAATATACAACTCCAAATGGGGCAAACTTTTACAGTCGGTTATGAGACATCTGGGGATCCATTTTATTCTTCTATTTCCTACTATGATTCGGCCATATAGAAGTTCATCAAAGTGCGTCTGTTTGGTGGATGAAATCTGGCTGCCACCTCGGGTCAAATGTGGAAAAGTATAAGTTCCACAAGCTTTCCACCACCCTAAGCCTACCATAATCAAGTGGGATGATTTGTACTGTTTTATTCTCGACCCAAGTCTTCCAAAATTACTATTTAAGGTAGTTGTGGTGGAGGAGTTGAGGATCTTTGATCTTTCTTTCATTGTAATGTTATGCTGCGGTTTTGTTGTCTCAAATTTGTCTTCCACATGTAAGTTGTTTTAATTCATCCTTGTTTCTTAATAAAAGTTCTTCTTATCTTATTATTATGTTCTTATACTTATCACTTTGATACCTTTGGTTCAAGGTGTGAACTTTTTCATACCAAATCTTGTGATATTATCACACAACGGTGGATTGATTGTTATTTTATTGTGTTTTTTTTTATTTCTCCATTTCTTCCCTCGTGAGTCTACTTCCCACTTCCATTGAAACCATAGAATCAATGGAGGGATAACCCAATTATGGGTTGATCCAAGGTAGTATAAAGGGGATGGATTGGATGTTATTTATCACCTCATTAATGTGTAATCACTTCTTTAATTGAGATTTTTATTTGATGATTTTTAAACTCCATCGTCCTTGTTGAATTTAAGGTCACACACTTCAAGTGCTAATATGAACCTTTACCTTGAAGTGCTCAAAACTTTGATCCTTAAAGTGTATAGGTGATTTGTATTAAAGGGTGTAGGCATTAAACTAGTAAGTGATGATATTGTTTTATCTCCTTAAATGAACCCATCTCAAATATAAGAAATTGAAATCATTAAAAAGAAAATACGTCTAATCCACCCCGAGCGATAACCTAGGATCAACTCATTATTTTAAATTGAATTCACTTAAGTCTCTTAGAGTTCCTTTAAACCCATATAAAATCAAACCAAGTTGGCCACTTCATAGCCAAAAATAGTCCATAGAATGTGCGTGTCTATAGGTTACTTCTTAGGTCTCTGAGGATTCGACAACCCAAGCTAAACTACAAGGACCATCTTACCTTCTTCTCTTGGGTAAATTTGAGCGAGAATCAGTAGCTATGTAGGGGTGACTAGTCATATTTTAACATATATATAATTTCAATAAGGCCTATGTTTTTGGGTAAAGCTACACCATATAGGTTTAAATAGTATTCCACCACATCACAATTATACCTTATGACTTAGAGAGTATGGAATAGGCATCATGATTGTTTTGATTTCTTCTAATCCTACATGAGCTCACAATGTAGGAAATAGACATGTTGTAATTAGTCTAGTAGGTCAAGAGGTTATAGGTGATCATGCTGTGATTATGGGTAGTCCTCGGAGGATCTTTATGAATGATAAAAATGGATAGGGTCATATGGATCCAAGCCATAGAATAGGAGACAATGTCCATAGAAAAATTGATTGAATGCTCATTTTGTGTAGCAGTTTAGGAGGCTACATCATGAAGTTTCTCTAGTATAAGGATGATATTATATATAAGATAAAGTCATAATACAGTCTAAAAGTCACAGTAAAAAACTAGAAGTTTGGTAGGGAAGTTATGATCCAGATTTTAGGCCTTTAATGTGAATTAAATGGTCATTATTCGCCACTTTTAAGTGGTAATGACACATGCAAGATCCTAGGAAGTTAAGAGGAATATTTTTTTGTCCCATACCTTATATAAAATAAATATATTTGATTACTCCTAAAATGAACATATATATATAGATAGGTTTAGAGTAGTAATTGATAGGGTCCCTCCAAAGAGAATTTAAAGGTAATTTCTAGACCTGCTAGAAAATTAAAAGGTGGAGAAAAAGGAGAGGTATCTAGGAGCTTGATCTCATTGGAAAAATATAAAATTGTGTAGAAGTGACACATCATTACTAGTTTAATTTCATATTATTATCTCATTAAGAAAAATAGTGGCATGAAAGGAGTAGTGAGTTCCTATTTTTGATGATAATTAGTGATTTTTCTCATTAGTGTGAATAGTGAGTTCATGCTTTTAGTGTGGTTGTTCTATTGTGTAAACCAAACATAAGTAGTTCTATAAAGTGTGTTAAGTTCATAGGAACATCATCTTTATATTATCCTTATACTATTATAGTTAGGGTTAACAAAGCAAAAATATCTTGTTTGCTTTATTAATTTCATCAATTATAGATAAAAAGTTAGGGAGAGAAAATGTGTTCCTCACATTGATGGAACAAGATCAAATTCAAGGGAAAAGTGATTAAATTTTCATTACCCTTATTCACCCCCCTCCCCACATAGGATAATATCATTTATAAGGTACCAAAAATTGGTATCAAAGGTAAGGTTCTTGGGGTGACATTCTATCTCTCAATCATAAGCATGGAAGTGGTAGTGGTTGTTAATCACAAAGGCTTACTAATTTTCAAAGGTACAAATTTCCAGTTATGAAAGAAATGGATTTAGAACTACTTAAAGTCATTGGGGATGGAATTTCACATGACATACATTCATTGTATATTTTTGAACATGGAAAAAATAGCTTTATTAGAAATATACCACAAGGTACAGGATGTGGATGCAAATTGAAGCAATTCCTTAGGGGGGTTTTGGAAAACCCTATCTATACAAAGGTAATATCTTATAAAACCTCTCATGTTATGTGGGAAAATATTTTGAATATATATGAAGGTGATTATAAATTTTGAGAGTAAAAAATTTAAAGTGTTTTGGAATAAGTATAAAGATTTTAGGATGATCCCAACTGAAATGATTGATGAATTTTTTGGTCTAAATTCTCTTTTAGAAGATATGTGAGGTATTGATAAAAATATTTAAGATTTCAAAATCATAAAAATAACCTTGAGGATACTAACTTTACATTTTAAGGTGAATGTATTCATGTTTGAATACAAATATCCAAAATATGTTTCTCTAGACAGTCTTTACGATACACTTGTCATATGTGAAATGAGAAATTATGAAAATGAATCAAAATTAAAAGATAAATCATAGGAGGTTTCATTAAAAATGATAAAGAAACATTATGTTAAATAAAATCCATATTAATATGATGTGGATGGGTTGATGTATTTCCTTTCCTATAATCTTAATAGGGGAAAAGGTAAATTCAAATTCAAGATTCCTCTTACTTGATTTCGATGTGGTAAGGTAGAAAATATTTCTACAAAATGATTTAAAAAATTTCAAGATGATGAGGATGAAGAATATATGAATAAACCCTTTAAGGGTGAAAAAAACACAATGGAGATTTTTCAGAAGGAAGAACCTGTTATCTCATGAAGACAAAAGATCATATGAGTTAGAGGTGGGAGAGATTGAGGATTGCAAGGAACTTAATGAAGATATTTTTGTGGATGATATATACAAAACAAAAGTTGATGATAGTGATAATTAAATTGATTAAATTAAGGTAAAAGTTTATCTTTATGGTGAAATCTAGGAATATGTTGAATAAAATTAAAAATGTAGGGATAAAACCAAAAATTCTAATGCATTTTTTCATTACTCAAATATTTATATGCAACAATAGGAGGAAGAGAAGTTGAAACTAAAAGTATATATAGGTAAACTGAAATATATAATTTATAGTAACATGGATAATGAAGTTGTTCTCAAAATAAAAGTGGAATAATGGGATCAAATCATAGATGGATTGACCAATATAGTGAAAACATTGTTGATATTTTTTTGAGATCAATGGATAGGCTTAGTTTATAGTTTTTGAATAGTGTGTGTACCTCATACATGATCATAAATGAAAACATTATCATAGAAATCAAGTAAAAAAAATGTGGAGTGGCCCAATTAGGTAATGATGAATGACTTTAAATAATTGGATCTAGTAAGACCAATATTGGTGGAAAGGATCTTAGAAAAATATTTGTTCTTATTGTTAAAGGTATTAGATACAATATGCTAAGTGTTAGTAAGTATTGTGATTTAGGGAATGTGGTGGAATTTAGAAAGAATGGGTGTACTGTAAAAGATATATATGGTTTACTTATTCTAAAATTAATATGGAATAATGTAAATTTTTACCTTATTAGTGAAGAAATTAGTGTATGTTTTCCAAAGATGTTGAAAATTAGATATAGAAAAAGAGACTCGGGCATTTGATATAAAAAACTTTAGAAAATCTAGTGAAGAATGATAGATCTCATGATTTTCCCAAGATTACATGTAACAATACTCACACATGTAATTATTGTCAAAGGGGAAGACTATCCAGGAGACTTATAATCCAAAGAAGGTAAAATCATTAAGAGTGTTTGAGCTTGTACATGTGGATATTTTTGTACTAATGAATCCTAAATCCTTTAATCAGAAAAGGTATTACATTTTTTTGATGATTTCTACAATATGGGTTGGTTTATGGTTATTACACATAAAACTGGAGTATTTAAGTGTATCAATTGATTCCAAAGATAAGATGAAAAAAATTATTAGTGTAAAAATTTTGAAGTTTCCCACCAATAATGGTATATAATTTAAAAATTACCAAGTGAAAGAATATCAAAACAATATGGGATTCTACACCAAGTTTTCATGGTAATAACTCCTCATTGGAATAGAGTTGTTGATATGATAAATCAAATTATCAATAATATGGACAAGATTATACTTATTGAAAAGTACCTATCAAATAATTATTAGAAATTGGGTGTCCTAATAGTTTTCTATATCTTTGATTGGTAATTGTCGGTCAGAGTGAATACTCAAGAGGGGGGGTGAATTGAGTACCTATTAAAAATTTCTGTTTAAAATATTTATATTGAAATCCCCCAATTTATAAAACAAGTTAAACTATAGTGAATTTATAAGGATTTTAAGTGTTCAATTAGTTTCTCAAAGATTGATTATTTCTCAGTTAACTTAATCTAAAGATTAAGTTAGCTTTTGAAACTAACTTACTAGCTAGAAATAATTAAAAACACTTTCTAGTTCAACTATTAGAGTTACTTTAAAACATATTTTAACTTCAAAGTAATTAGCAGCGGAATATTGAAAATAGTTTAAACTAAAATAAGATGAACAAAAGTTTTAACCAAGAGGTTCAGTCTCAAGCTGATACTTATTCCTCTCAAACAGTTTATATATAACTTTGATCCACACCCTGGATCGGGGTTTACAATAGTACTCAGACTGTCCAGGTCCTCAGACCTCTACTACAGTTCTACGTGGGAAAGAAACAACAACAGCACACAGCCTGTCCAGGTCCTCAGACCTCTACCACAGTTCTACATGGGATACACAAAGGTATAAAGAGTTTGGTGTGAGGATTTTAGTATCCTCCAGTTCATCTTAGGAGTCAGTGTGTGTCCAAATATACAGAAGAACACAAACTACTCGTAATGTAATAAAAATGATCACAAAAGAGCAATAATATGAAGATGAGTTTAGAATGCTCTTGTGTGATGTCAATGCAGCTCTGGACTCCTTTGGATTGAAGCAGATGAAGCTTTGAGTCCTTCTCTGGAATTTTTCTAGAAAAAAAAGTGTCGTGGTTCTGTCCCTTTACTTCCAGTATAGGTGTTCAACTTGAATGTGAGAGTATTCCTTGCAGCACTTGAACATCCTCTTTGAACTTATGTTCTTGATGTGTATGAGTGTTCTTTGAGTTCTTCGTGTGTTCTTCTCTACATGTACATGTGTATCCTCTTGTATGTGTCTTTTTTTCCATTCTCTATGTCGCTTTTTTTATACGTAGCTTTGATCTTCCTTTTATAGCTCATGCGGTGGTTCTACATAAGTAATGATTACTTATGTAGGTACAAGGTACGGTTCCCTGACATCCAACAAACATTATTAATTAATTTTAGAAATAAGGTGTGATTACTTATGTGGGAACGAGGTGCAGTTTCCTGACATCCAACAAAGATCATTAATTAATATTAGTTGCATTAAAATCAAAAAATATGACCATTGATAATAAACAAATAGAGAGATAGAGTTTAGAGAAACAGTGACTGGTTTCCATCGGTAGCTCTTTGTATCAGTGAACTTGTAGCAGTGGACTCATAATGGTAGGGCTTGCATCAGTAGTTGTTACTCTCTGTAACAGTACCTTTCTTGTATTAGTAGCTCCATGTGTAGTGGTAGCTCCTTTTATCGGTAGCTCCATCTATCGGTAGCTCTTCATAACGGTGAACTTCTATCAGTAGCTCTTCCTCGCTATCAGTAGCTGTTAATATCGGTAGTGATAGATCTCTCTATCAGTAGCTTGTATCAGTGACCTTGTCTATCATTATACTTAGTCTATCGGTGAACTTTGTTTATCGGTAGCTCTGTCTGTATCAGTGACCCCAAAACTCTAATTCTTATAAAGTATATTTTCTGTGCATTTCATTTCCAAATTGAGTTAGTATCATAAGTAATCATTTTTAAACATTTATAATCATAAATAAACATTGAATAACATATTCCAATGATATGATATTATCATTTTGATATTCATATCAACTCATTAGCATGATGACATAATTAGAAAGTATAATTAATATATATATAGACATTATTTGGGATTATCAAATCATATCTAAACATAATTGAGATTATCAAAAAATGTGAGTCCAACAATCTCCCCATTTTTGATAATCACAAATTATGGAATTATAATCCAGAATAAACTTTAATGAATTAGATTAAAATAAATCTAATGGAATTTTTCAGTGTGTTCATATCATAACTCTAAAATGTATCAGAGTTAAACTATGTAAAAACATAAAAGTAAAAAAAGAAATATAATATTTATTTCCCCTAAAGACACATATTATAAATTTCTCCCCCTTAGTGTAATTTCTCCCCATATTATAATTTTTCTCCCCCTTTGTGATTAGTAAAAATAGAAAAGCAATGGTTCATAGAATAAATGAAGAAGAGAGAAAACAGACATTAGCATTTCACATGACAAAGTTATATGAGATAGTACAAAAGAAATACAAGAAGTAAAAAAGATTCCTATCAAATTTCCTAGCCACTAATCAATCAACCTCCTCAATAGGTAATTTGGATTTGTCTTTGGGATCAGAAGAGGATTCAAGCTTGGTAGGAATAGGTGAAGTCTTGGGAACACCAGTGATAATCAAAGGTGGTTAAGCTACTGAAACACTGGCAGGTCTGTAATGAGTACTCCTTTTTGTGATCATAGGAGCAAGACTTCTGATAGCTTGAGCTGGAGTCAACTGAGGTGAAGAAGCAGACTGACCAGAGGTAGGCAGGGCTGGAGGTATAATAATAGGGGTACTGTCCACATGCATAAAGGGTAGTAAGAGATTCCTAAAATCCATGATGATACCTCCCCCTCTCTCCATAGCAGATATAAAATCATCCTTGTTCTCCATAAATTTGTCCAAAGTAGGGGTCAACTCCGTGATCTTACTAACTTGTTCTTTAAGGGCTTGAGTAACAGGGAGTAGTTATAGATTCTCTAACAGCAGCTTGAAATGATTGGTTAGCTGATGCTTGGTGTACACTCTCTGAAAATAGTGATCTATTTTGTCTTTTATTTCCTTCTGGGAAGCAGTAGCATCTCTCATATAATCTTGGACGATTTTTCTGATATCCCTGGTGGTAGTAATAACATGGTAATCCGATGAGATACTGGTACTAACTTGACCAAGTTATTCTTTCATCATAGATCTGAACTATTCAACATCAACTGAAACTCTGGAGGTACCAAGCGGTTTTACAGTAAAAGCAACTATTTCTTTGAAAGATTGTGTCAAACTACTTATCAAATTTTACACAACAAAATCCTAAGTAATGACATGCATTTTTATGGTATTCTTAAAATCTTCAAACACATCCACAAACTATTTCACTACACCTCGAATGTAGTTTATGTCAGTATCAACTTAAGATTTAGAACTCATGAAGGTGTAAAATGAAGCAATAGATTGCTTCAAAGAATCAACAGCCTTTGTCAAACTTTTAACATGATTTTGACATTCTTCTACTTCATCCATAACTTCTGTCACAACACTTGAAAATAAAGTTCTCAGAGAATATAACAAAGAACTTTCCATCTTACTTAGCTCTTCAACAAAACAGGTTTTCAAATCAGATTTCAGTGCCTTAAGATCTCCTTTTCTCACAATTTCTTTTGGCAGATCTAAAGGAGCTACTGGTTGAGCAGTAACTTCCTCTGAGAAAATATCATAAGACATAGGATGCCTTCTAATGGGTGTCTCATCATCATAATCAGTATAGTATAGTCCCAATACAACAAATTCAGGATCCATAGACCAATATTCCACTTCAGAGGTCACAGAAACTGATCCTATCCTTATAGGTTTCTCCCCCTCAACCTGAGCTTCCATCACTATATCTACAGCAGCAGCATTAGACTCATTGGGTACTTCCTATTTATAAGATTCATCTACAACCATATTCATATCCAAACCAGGTTTCACAGGCTGGGGTATGTCATCAATAGGTACTGGTTTGTCTACTTCAAGAATCTCCTCAGCAGGCATAATAGAGCTCTCAATCAGAGGACTGAGACTCAAATAGCTACTTCCATTCTCAGATACTTCTTCCTATACATCATCACTATTATTGGAATCTAGAGCAGTATCCCTATGATATGATCTAGGCAATTATTCCTCATTTATAGAGATTTCTTCAACACTTTCTCCTTGAAATGCTTCCCTTCTAGTTAGGGTCACAGATGGACTTTCCTTTCCATAAGATACCTTTTCAGCAGCTGGGCTGGGAGGAAAATCAAGATCCCCTCCATCTTCTATAGAGGTATCCTCCTCAGCATCATCATCACTATATTTAGGTTATTCCTCATCAGGTCCAAGACCTGGATCTCTCTTATCTCTTGGCCAATTGGGATGCTCAATAGGGTTAAATTTATCATAAATTTTCTCATCATCATTTACCCAATCCCTTTTCCATGGGTTCCACCCAATCTTCATGTACCTACAAACTATTTTTGTAATAAAAAAATTTTCTCTTACAACCACTGTCTCATCCTGAGACTCAGCCACACCTTTTACCTTGATCATCAAAGAGATCATCTTTGCAAAGAATAGAGCATTTGTTTTTGATTTTGGCATGTTCATATCTTCGATTTGAATCATAAAAAGCCTACAAAAATTCACTTTAACACCATGACTTATCAAATACAACAATAATATATCTTGGAATCTGAGGTTTGAAAAATCCCCTCTTCTTGGACTTAACAAATGCTGGATAAATTTGAACAGCAACCGATTTTCTCCATCCATTTCTGTAGAAACTACTTTTCTTGGTGTTCCATCTCCAGTGAGCTCTTAAAAAGTAGTTTCATACTAAAAAATGTCGCTAGTGAGAGGTACTGACTTTGAGAAATATCCAAAATCATCCTAGTGTGGAAATTTCAAGCACTCATCCCATTCAATGGAAGAAAAAGATATTATCTTGTCATTCACTAGTAATACCATTCTGTTCTCACTTTCAGATTATAAAAACGAAAAAACTCATAGAAATACTTTACCAATTTAGGATAATAAGGATCATTGTTATTCACAAAACATTATAGCCACCCTTGTTCCTCCAGAATCATTAGAATCAAAGATTTGCTGGGCAAGAGCCATTCTGAACAGAGTTCTTTCTCGATTATGATATTTCTATTCAGTAAGTGCGGGTTTACTGTACTCTTCTCATGACTTTTTCCACTACCACTGCCTTTATATCCTTATTTCCTCATATTTTCACTTGGTACATTACCTTCATCTCTAACTACTATCCTTTTTACTCTTTCCATTTCTGAAATGAATAACTTAGGGTTCGCAAGAAATGCGGGGGTTCGAGGAGTAAGGTTTGAAGAGAAGGAGCTCACGGTGGATTGAAACATGACTTAGACTTAATTTTTATCATTAAGGAATCAAGATGTAATAAAAATAAATAAATTAAAAATAATAAAGGTTTCCATTAAAAACACAAAATCCAAACAGTTCAAAACATATTGGTGAAAACTACCGGTGAGAATTCTAACGGTGAGGACTTTTTAATGGTGAGGTTTATCTAACAGTGAGGTTTCTCTAACAGTGAGGTTTCACTAACGGTGAGGTTTCACTAATGGTTAGGTTTCACTAATGGTGAGGTTTCACTAATGGTGAGGTTTTTCTACTAACGGTGAGGATTTTCTATCAGTGAGGTTTAAGGAAAGTTTATCATTCCTAACTCATGTCTAATGTAACTTAACCTTTCTGAACTTAAAGTCTTTGGTGAATATGTCAGCTAATTGATGTTAAGTGCCTATAAATTCAAGATTAATATCACCCTTTTGATAATGATCTCTCAAAAAGTGATGTCTTACATCAATGTGTTTAGTCCTAGAGTGAGATATAGAATTCTTAGAAATGTTGATCGCACTAGTGTTATCACAGTTTATAGATACATACCTAAATTGATATCCATAGTCCAATAAAGTGTGTTTTATCCATATTATTTGTGCACAGCAACTACCAGCAGCTATGTACTCTGCTTCAGCGGTAGACAATGCAACATAATTCTTCTTTTTACTACTCCATGATACTAAGGACTTACCTAGAAAGTGACATGTTCCAGAAGTTCTCTTCATATCTAACTTGCAACCAGAAAAGTCAGCATCTGAATAACTTGTTAAATTGAATGATTGTCCTTTTGTATAAAATAATCCTAAATTAGCAGTATGTTTAAGATATTTGAAAATCCTTTTAACAGTAATCAAGTGTGACTCTTTTGTATTATCTTGAAATCTTGCACACATACACACACTAAACATAATATCTGGTCGACAAGCAGTAAGATAAAGTAAACTCCCAATCGTATATCTATAACTGGTTTGATCCACTGGTTTCCCAGTTTCATCTGTATCTAGGGTGAACATTTGTTACCTGAAGTGGCCTTAAAAAATGATTCAATTCCCCACAAATGTAAATTCGATAAAATGTTTTTTATTTTACTCCAGAATTTATATGGAATACCATTTATCAATTTTGTTAGTACTTGGTTTAGTATTTGTGATGATATTTGTAACGTGTATCCCTAAAAGGATAATGGAATACTTGCATGACTTGTAATTGATCTCATTATTTCCAAAAATTTGTGGTTCCTTCTTTCAATTATATTATCCATTGAGGTGTATAAGTAGGATTGATTTGAGATAAAATCCCAAAATCCCATAAATAATCAATGAATTATCGATTGAGATATTCTCTACCATGGCCTGAGTGGAGTTTCTTAATCTTCTTACCAAACTAGTTCTCAACATCATTATTGTATTCTTTAAATTTTTAAAGTAATTTGACTTATACCTCATTAAGTAGACATTTCCATATTTACTAAAATCATCAGTAAAAGTTATGAATTATGAGTACCCACCCATTTCTTCAATATGAAATGGTGCACACACGTCTATATGAACTATTTACATAAGCTCATTGTCCCTTTAACCTTTCCCACTAGATGGGGTGTTGGTCATTTTTCCTTGTAAACATGCATGACATACACTAAGTGGTTTTAGTTCAAAAGAATCTAAATATCCATCTTGATGTAATTTAGTCAAGTGATTTTTGTTTTTATGACCTAGTTGATGATTCCAAAGTTGGGTGTGGTATGAGTCATGTGAGGTTGTTTTATTATCAATTTTCATTACTTGGTCTGTGTATTAAAACAAATAATGACCATTATTTAAATGTTTCTTACCATAAAAAATGTTATCTTTATAAAAAAGCAACTTTTATTTCCAAATTTGAAAATAAAACCATTTGTATCTAGTCTGTATATTGATATAATGTTTTTGGTAATGGGTGGAAAATAATAATAACCTTTCAAAACCAAGATCATTCCAGTCAAAAACATGAGGTGGTAGTCCCCAATAGTTACAACAAAAATTTTATCTTCATTGGATGCTTGTAGATCTACCTCTCCTCAATCAATTCTTATAAATTTTCATGGTTCCTATACTTGAATACATATGTGAGCACCAAAATCTGTATCTAATACCCAATTTTGTAAAAACAAATAAATTTTACTCAATAATAAACACACTATAAGCTTCCCCTTTCTTCATAGTCAAGGAGTAGTTTTTATTCTAGTGTCCCTTCATGACACATGTGAAACAAAGAGCACCATGTTCTCTTGCTTTCCCCTTGATCATCCTTTTCTTGGATGGGCATTGTAGAGAAGTCTTGGCCTTGGGGATTTTTTCTTTTCCTTTATTCTTGTTCACCATAAGGACCAAAGGATTTTCACACTTCATCTTCTTATCCACTTGGAAAATAAGAGTGAGAAGATCTAGTAGAGGATTCTCAATGTTGTTCAAATTAAAATTAAAAACAAAAATGGAGAACCTTTAAGTTAGTGATGCAAGAATGAGATTAGTTCCCAATTATTTAGGGATTTTAAACCCTAGAACCTCTAGTTGATTAATTTAGTCAATGATATTGAATACATGAGGTCCATATGGGTAACCCTCCACAAGATTACTTTGAAAGAGTGCTCTAAAAATATCAAACCGCTCATGTCTAGATCCCTCCCAATATAGGCCATGGAGATGCTCGAGCATGCTATATGAAACCATGTTTTCATGAGACTTCATGATCTCACTAGAAAAACATGAAAGAATAAAACATTGAACATTCTATAATTCATTCATATGTTTCTCATAGACTAGGAACTCTTCATCACTCACCTCCTTGGCAGGCGGATCAGGAAGTGATGATTCTAGCACGTATGATTTTCATTCATGGTGAAGAACATCCTGAAGGAATATATACCATTCCTAGAAGTTACTTTCAGTTAGGAGATGGTATTTATCTAATATTGATCATAGGGATAGTGTGGATCAATATTTTTCCATTTATTATACAATTTAAAAAGAATATTATTAGTGTTTTGCTTGATTACAAATTGTGTGAGATATAATAAATTAATTGTTTTTATTAAATCTACCACTATTTTATCAAGTCCCAATAACCCTCACCATTGAACCTATAATGTCTAGTTGCTCTGAAATTATAGTATTCCCATTTGCATAACCCCAAAAAGTATTGGTCAAGCTACTTGAAGGTATTTAGGTAGGAAGATCTTTGATAAGTGTAGGTTTGTAGCTCCTTGATCCATTGAGTGGACTCCCCCATCCTGAAATCCTAACTTAGATTTCCTCAACACTTACCTCCAAATTACACCAAGTCTAGTAAGGGATAATCTTCCTAATGTAAAATATTTGAGTCCACCCAAAACCTTCATAAGAACTCCCCGTATAAAAGTAAGTGCCCCAATAATATTTTGAAAAAAAAATAGTTCTATTGGTTTCATTACTAATCATGTAATGGAAGTCCAAGTATGACTTAATATTTATTTGAGGGATTTTAATTTATTAGGCATAAATTTTATCTTGTTTTATCCTTCACATGTATTTTTAATATTAAGTGGATTTTACTTAATTAATTGATCATGTTGGATAAAACATTTATGCATAATCCATTTATTTAAATTCTATATTTTCACATTAATTAATTTATTTATGTGATTATGGTCTTGCATACATAAAATAAATAACACATATTTAGATAAAAAAAGTAAATGACCTGATCATGATCTTATCTAATGATTGATTTAATGATTGAATATTAAATCAACCTATGACATAGGGGAATAACTCCATTTGTTGGTCTTGGAATGAGTTACAATATTCCACCTATACACCTATGTATCAATAAGTTGGAATCATCATGGTTCCATCTGGAACCTCCTCCACGTGCCTTGGGATATCCATTAAGTAAACGTATTTATTACTCACACATAGTTGAGGGGAACCAAATGATTGGTCAAATATGGTTACATAAATATCCTTGGACACGCGGGTCCTACATAATAGAGGGAGAGATGACTAACAGGCCATCATATAATTTAATATTAAATAATTGAAAACAAATGGAAAAAAATAAATTAAATAAATTCCAACATATATATAGTCCTTCGTCAAGCTCATGATCGGTCATACATGCAACGAATATGAAAAATTAATTAGCTAGCATTCATTTATTTATTCATTCATTATTAGTAAGATAAATGGCTTGCATTTATTAATTAATTCTATTTTATCTTAATGATCATCCAAAATTAATTGGAGATACAAATTATTTATTGCATTCATGGAAAATAAATGGAATAACCAATAATTACAAATTTATTATAAAAAAAATAATTTAAAATTTAAAATTTTTTAAAACCATTATTAAATTTTCAAGCACACATTGGTGTTTCAATCAATAAAATAAGGTTTTAATGCTAAATTTTTAAAATTAATGTAATTTTTAATTATTTTCTTTAATGGGAGACATCACGGTGTGTACAAACTAGCTATATATCGTGTATCTCGGTTGTCGTGTATCCAAGGTACACACCAGGGTCTATAGCATGTACCTTGTTGGTCGGAGTGGATACTCAAGAGGGGGGTGAATTGAGTACCAATTAAAAATTTCTGTTAAAAATATTTATTTTAAAAAAAATCCCCAAATTAAATAATAAGCTAAACTATAGTGAATTTGTAATACAGTAAAGGTTCAGTTAGGTTCTCAAGAGATTGATTAGTTCTCAGTTAATCTAATTTGAAGATTAGATTAGCTTCTGAAACTAACCTACTAGGTTTCAATAAATACAAACACTTTATAGTTTAACTATCAGAGTAACTTTAAAATAGATTTTAATTTAAAGTACTTAGCAGCGGAATATTCAAAATAGTTTTAACCAAAATAAACAAGCACAATAGTTTTTAACCAAGAGGTTCAGTCTCAAGCTGAGACTTAGTCCTCTCAAACAGTTTTATATAAACTATGATCCACACCCTGGATCGGGGTTTAAAACAGTACTCAGACTATCCAGGTCCTCAGACCTCTACCACATTTCTACGTGGGAAAGCAATAATAACAACAGCTCATAGGTTGTCCAGGTCCTCATACCTCTACCACTATCCATAGTGGGATACAATATTGTAAGGGAAAGATCGGGGATTTATAAATACTCTAGTTTAGCACAGGAGACATTGTGTGCCTAAAAATACAGAGTACACACACTGCTCAAAATGTAAAAAAAGTGAAACACAATAGAGATAAAAAAAATAGAGATGATTTTATAATGCTCTATGTGTTTTGAGTGGAGATATGGACTCCTTGGATTGATGCAGATGAAGCTTTGAGTCCCTCTCTGGTTTTATTCAAGAAAAAAATAGTGTCATTTTTGTATTTGAATTCCAGGTCCAGGTTGATCATCTTGATCAGCTTGAATGAAGGTGAAATCGTTAAAGCTCTTTTCTCCTTGAATGTTTAGGTTATACAGATTCAGCATGTATTCTTCCTTCTTCTTCTATGCATGTAAGTCCTTGTGTATCTCCAGAAGATTGTCTCATATTTTCATGAAAAGACTGACCACCCAACCGACATGTCTTTAGTAGTTCGAGGCTCCCTTATATACCTTCAGCTCCGGCAATGGGAATGATTACCTTTTTACAGGTACAAGGTACGGTTCCCTGACATTCAACAGACATTAATTAATTAATACTAGTTTCATTAAAAGCACCAAATATGACCGTTGTTAATAAGAAAATATAATTAGGGTTTAGAGATATAGTGACGGGTTTCCATCGGTATCTCTTAGTATCAGTAAGCTTGTATCAGTGGACTTGAGTCAGTAGGTCTGTATCGGTAGTTTTTACTCTTTATAACAGTAGACTATGTATCAGTGACAGTGAATCTATATCGGTAGCTCCTCTTATCGGTATCTCTTCTGTATAGATAGCATTCTTGTATCGGTGGCTCTATTCATCGGTAACTCGCCTATATCGGTAGCTACTTGTAGCGGTGGCTCTGTCAGTATATCGGTAGACTTCATATCGGTAGTTTTCTGTCTGTCTGTATCAGTAGCTCTTGATTATAACAGTAGACTCTGTCTATCGGGGATCTTTGCTTATCGGTAGACTATGTCTGTATCAGTGACTATGTGCATACCGGTAGACGTACTCTATCTGTAGGTCTGTATTAGTGACTCAGAAACTTAATACTTATCTGTTCTATGCAAATTATATCCAAATTGAGTTAGTATTAATTCAACACATGTATAAACATAGATAAACATTTATTAAAATATTCCAATGATTATTTTGACATTTTTGTCAACTCAAGAGTAGGATGACATAATTTATCATATATATAGGATTATCAAAACATATTAGAACATAATTGAGATTATCAAAACATGTGAGGTCAAAAATATCCCCCTTTTTGATAATCACAAATTATGGTATTATAATCCAAAATAATCATTAATATATCAGTATAACATACATTGGGTCTCACTTCTCAGTGTGAGTAATGACAGTTTCAAATGTATCAGAGAATATATTATTACATGAAAATGTAACAGAGGTATGAAACAATTGTATCAAAGGTAAAATTATAAAATAAATGTACCAGAGGTAGAATATATTATGCTCATATTCCATATTTATCCCCCTTATATAAATTATTCAATATTATGCTCATATTTCTCATATTTCTCCCCCTTTGTGATTAACAAAAAGTGGTAAACAATGGATGAGATAAGTAACAGAAGATAAAATAGAATAAGACCATATATATTTATTGGTGAAAAAATATAGAGAAATACAAAAAGAATACAAGTGATTCCTATCAAATGTCATACCCATTATTCAATCGACCTCCTCAACATGTGATTTGGATTTTCCCTTGGAATCAGAAGTGGAGTCAGGCTGGGTAGAGGCAAGTGGAGGATTGGGAACACTAATGATAATCATATGAGGCTGAGCTACTGATACTATGCCTGGCTTATAATGTGGAGTCCTCTGGGTGATCATAGGAGAGATACTTCTAATTGCTTGAGCTGGTGTCATATGAGGAATAGAGGCAGACTGAGTAGAGGCTGGAAAAGCTAGAGGTACAACGATAGGGGTATTGTCTACATGAAAAAATGGAAGCAATAGATTATTAAAGTCTATAATGATTCCTCCTCATATTTCCATAGAATAAATAAATTCATCTTTGTTTTCCATAAACTTATCTAGAGTAGGAGTCAACTCCCTGATCTCGCATATATGCTCTCTAAAATCTTGAGTGATTGAAGGTAGTTTCATGTTCTCTAATAGAAGCTTGAAATGATTGTTCAATTGATGTTAAGTGTAGACCCTTTGGAAATAGTTTTCCACTTTGTCTTTTACCTCTTTCTCTTATAAAATTCTGAACAATATATCCTATATACCTAGTGGTAGTCACCACTTGGGTCAAGGAAGCTGAGTCTACAGAGCCACTAGTGGAAGACTGTCCAATCTCTTCTCTCATTATAGCTCGAATCTGCTCAACATCCAAACAAGGCTTGGTAGAACTCAGAGGTGAAACAGTAAAGGCTATTATTTTCTTAAAAGATTTATTCATCCCACTTATGAGATTTTTCACAAGAGAGTCCTGGGTGATGACATGTTGCTTCATAGACTTCTTAAATTATCCAAAAACTGATACCATCTGGCTAACCACGCTTTTTAAAAATGCAAAATCCTTGTCTGCTTGAGATTTAGAGCTCATATAAGATTCCAGAGAGACAATTGATTTCTTTAGAGATTCAACATCTTCTTTCAATCTTGAAACTTGATTCTGGCAGGTCTTAAATTCATCCAAAACACCAGATATTGATTCAGTCATCATAGATCGAATAGATTATATTAAGGAGGTTTTAATTCTTCTCATTTCTTCCATAAAATAGGTCTTGAGATCAGACTTCAACTGGTTTAGATCATATTTTCTTACTATATCCTTAGGTAAAGTTTCAGAAAGGAGATTATAAGTGACAGGAGGTCTACTGATGGGTGTCTCATATTCTGAATCAGGATAATCCAACCCAAAAACTACAAAACCTGGGTCTTCTACCCAGTCTTCAATGTCATGAGCAACTGAAACAGTACCATGTCTGATGGGATGCTCCCCCTCAATCTGTGCATTCACTTGAACATGCATATCAACAGCAGCTTGAGTAGGCAGGTCTTCCTCAGAAGAATCCTCCACAACCATTTCCATTTCAACAACAAGAGGCTCATTGGGAATAAGTGCATGTACTACCATCTCAACCAAAACAACCTCTTCAAGTATAGAAGAATTCTAAATCAGTGGAATCAATCTCAAATTAATCTCATTTGAAATATTAGAAACATGTTCTCTATTTTCATATACTTCTTCCTCATTCTCTGGATCAGGCTGGTCTTCCTCATCAATAGGGGCTTGTTCATTGCCTACTCC
This sequence comes from Viscum album, assembly GCA_963277665.1. NCBI lineage: Eukaryota > Viridiplantae > Streptophyta > Magnoliopsida > Santalales > Viscaceae > Viscum > Viscum album. The sequence continues at coordinate 1,996,604,019 of OY728160.1, forward strand.
TAACATAGTTTCCTTTCCAGATGATACAACTTAAGTAACTGGACTTAGAGGAAAGTCTGTATCCATTCTATTAGCTATAGAGGTATCCTCCTCATCAGTATCATCACTATACTGAGGTTCCTCTTCATCAGGTCCTAGACTTGGATCTCTTCTGTCTCTTGAACTATTGGGATGGTCAACAAGGTTGAACTGATCATACACCTTCTCATCATCAATAACCCATTGCCTTCTCCATGGGATCCACCCAATCTTCATATACTTACATATTATGCTTGTGATGAAAAAAAAATTCTCACAACTACTTTCTCATCCTGAGACTCAGCTACTCCTTTCACCTTGATCATTACCGAAATCAACTTTGCAAATAATAAAGCATTGGATTTTGACTTAGGCTTGATCATATCTTCAATTTGGATCATCAACAGCCTACATATATTTACCTTGACACCATGCCTTAGAAAATCTATCAAATAAATATCTTGGTACCTCAAATTTGCAAAGTTCCCTCTTCTTAGACTTACCACATGTTGAATGAATTTGAACAATAGTCAATTTTCTCCATCCATCTCAGTAGCCACTACCTTTATTTTTTTTCCACTACCAGTGATCTCTTTCAAAGAAACCTCATAGTCAAAAATGTCACTGGTATGAGGTATTGTCTTCGAGGTATACCCAAATACACCCTCATGCATGACTTTTAGACATTAATCCCATTCAATAGAAGAAAAAGAAATTTCCTTGTCATTTACTAATGAAACCATTCTGTTTTCTTCTTCAGACTTCTCAAAACAAACAAAGGCATAAAACTCCTTAACCAACTTCAGATAATGAGGTCCATTGTTTTTTGAAAAATAGTTGAGCCATCCATGTTCCTCCAATACTCTTAGAACTAATGACTTGCTAGGATAGATCCATTCCTCGCTGAGTTCCTTTTCAATTAATACTTCTCTATTTTGCAAATGTGGGTTCACTACACGCTTCCCCGACCTTGTTCTACTTTCACTGCCACTACCTTCAGGTCCTATTTTCTGTTTCTTTGCACTTTGAGCATCAATATCATCCATGGCTGTCAGGAGTTTCTTTCTTGCCATCTCCAATCGAATAACTTAGGGTTATGTGTAATCTGAGGGTTCGAGAAGTGAGGATTAAAGAGAGGAGAGTTTACGGTGGATTTAAATGTGACTAAGGCTTAGTTTTTATCATTTAGGAATTGAAATGTAATAAAAATAATTATACTGAAAATAATAAGAGTTTCGGCTAAAGAAAATGAAAATCAGACAGTGTGTGACATATCGGTGACAATTATCGGTGAGAACCCTAACGGTGAGGTTTACCTATCGGTGAGGTCTATCTATCGGTGAGGTTTTCTAGCGGTGAGGATTTCTAATAGTGAGGATTTCTAACAGTGAGGATTTTTTTAATGGTGAGGATTTCTATCGGTGAGGATTTCTATCAGTGAGGATTTGGCTAACGGTGAGGATTTGGCTAACGGTGAGGATTTGGCTAACGGTGAGGATTTGGCTAACGGTGAGGATTTGTCTAACAGTGAGGATTTGGCTAATGGTGAGGATTTGGATAACAGTGAGGATTTGGATAATGGTGAGGTTTTGGATCTAAAAAGTCTATCATTCCCAACTCATGTCTAATGTAACTTAACCTATCCAAACTTAAAGGATTGGTGAATATGTCAGCTAATTGATGTTCAGTACCAATAAATTCAAGAGTAATATCACCCTTTTGGTAATGATCTCTCAAAAAGTGGTGCCTTACATCAATGTGTTTGGTCCTAGAGTGAGATATTGGATTCTTAGAGATATTGATCGCACTAGTGTTATCACAGTTTATAGATACATGTCTAAACTAATATCTGCAGTCCAATAATGTATGTTTCATCCATAGAATTTGTGCACAGCAACTACCAGCAAAAATATATTCTGCTTCATCAATAGACAATGCAATAGAGTTCTTCTTTTTACTACATCGAGATATCAGGGACTTACCTAGAATATGACATGTTCCAGAAGTTCTCTTTCTATATAATTTGAAACCAGAAAAGTCAGAAACTAAATAACTTATTAAATCAAATGATTTTCCTTTTGGATAAAATAATCCTAAGTTAGTAGTATGTTTAAGATATTTGAAAATTATTTTAACAACAAGCAAGTGTGACTCTTTTGGAATAGCTTGAAATATTTCACACATACACACACTAAACATAATATCTGGTCGACTAGTAGTAAGGTAAAGTAAACTTCCAATCATACCTCTGTAGTTGGTTTGATCCACTGGTTTCCTAGTTTCATCAGCATCCAACTTACAAATAGTACTCATAGGTGTGTCACTTTCCTTAATACTATATAAACAAAAACATTTTAAAATATCCTTTGTGTATTTATTTTGATTTAAAATAATACCATTTTTATTTTGAAAAACTTGAAATCCAAGAAAATATTTGAGTTCTCCCATTAAACTCATTTCAAATTAATTTTTCATACTCTTTGAAAAATCAATACACAAGGAATTTTTAGAAGATAAAAAAATAATATCATCAACATAGATTTGTACTATCAAAACATCTTTGGAAATTCTTTTAATAAAGAGATTTAGATCAGTAATACCTTTAGAAAAACCTTTTGAAATAAGAAAACTACCAAGTCTATCATACCAAACTCATGGGGCTTGTTTTAAATCATATAAATCTTTAGAAAGCTTAAAAACTCATTTTTGAAAATGAGGATTAGTAAATCCAGGTGGTTGTTCAATAAAAACATCTTAGATTATAAAACCATTTAGAAAATAACTTTTAACATCCATTTGATATAACTTGAAATTCATATGAGCAACATAGGCAAGTAGAATCCTAATATCTTCTAATATAGATACAGGAGAAAAGGTTTCCTCATAGTATATTCCTTCCTCTTGACTATATCCTTGTGTAACGAGTATTACCTTGTTTCTAATGATATTTTCTAATTCATCAAATTTATTTCTAAAAACCCATTTAGTGCCTATGGTCAAAGTGTCCTTAGGTCTGTCAAATAATTCCCAGACTTTGTTTCTTTCAAATTGATTTAATTCTTCTTGCATATCTATTACCCAAAATTCATCATTGATTGCATCATTGATGTTTTTAGGTTTTAACTGTGAATGAAATGCTTGACGTTCAACCTGATTTCTTAGAGAAGCTCTAGTTTGTGTCCCTCTATCAAGATTACCTACAATAGCATCCAAAGGATGATTCTTTAGAATCCTAGTTGGTCTGGTCAAGGTAGGACTAGAGAGTTCAGGTTCTTCTGTAGGTTTGGTTCCAACATAATCGGGTTCTAGAAAATTTCTAGAATTACTTGATTTCATAGCAGGTTCACTGCTTTTATCATTAAGGTCCAGAATAGACAGATCGTTTTCAAGATTTTCAAGAGAAGGCTTAGGTTCATGTAGATCAGTTTCATCAAATTTGATATGTAATGATTCTTCCACACATTTGGTTCTTTTTTTAAAGACTCTATAAGATTTACTAGATGTAGAGTAACCTAGAAAGATTCCATCATCACTTTTAGAATCAAACTTGTCAAGATTATCCTTAGTATTGAGAATAAATACTTTGCAACCAAAAACTCTAAAGTAACTAACTTTAGGCTTCCTATTATTCCATAGTTCATAAGGGGTCTTTTTAAGAACAGGTCTAATCAAGACTCTATTTATAATATAACAAGTTGTATTTATAGTTTCATCCCAAAAGTAAACAGGTAGGTCATACTCATTAAGCATAGTTCTTGCAATTTCTTAAAGGGTATTATTCCTTCTTTCAACTACACCATTCTGCTAAGGTGTCCTAGGGGTAGAGAAATTATGATTGTATCCATTATGTGATAAATAGGTTTAAAAATCATAATTTTCAAACTCACGACCATGATCACTTCTCAGGATCTTAATCTTAAGTCCACTAAGGTTCTCTATAGACTTGGAGTATTTAATAAAATAAGATCAAGCTTCACTTTTGTGAGCTATAAAATATACCCAAGTATATCTAGAAAAGTCATCTACTAAGACATAAACATAGTGCTTCCCATTTAAACTTGAAAATCTAGAAGTTCCAAACAAATCCATGTGAATCAACTAAAGAGGTTGAGAAGTTAAAACTTCTTTCTTTAATTTGAATGAAACTTTATGTTGCTTTCCCTTTTGATAGGGAGTATAAACTTTGTCTGATGGGAATTTTAGTTGAGGTAGGTCTCTAACTAAATTTTTCTTAGTCAGTTTCTTAAGTGAATGAACATTGCGGTGTCCTAATCTTTTATTCCATATCCAAGACTCTTTGTGAAAATCATTTAAACAAGTAACCTTTTGTTTGTAAAAAAGAATTTAAATCTACAACATATACATTTTCATTTCTCAAGGCAGTAAATACCAAAGCATTTTTAGAATTAAATACATTTCAAGAATCATTTTCAAATTTAACATTGAAACCATCATCACACAACTGAGAAATGATTAACAGGTTGTATTTTAATCCATCAAAAAATAATACTTTATAAATTAAAATTGAATCATTGTTACCAATTTGGCCTAATCTGATGATTTTTCCTTTTGAATTATCACCAAAGGTAACATGCCCTCCATAAAATTTGATTAAAATTTTGAAACATGAGTAATATACAGTCATATGCCTTGAACATCCACTGTCCAAGTACCATATCTTCTTATAGGAACTCTTCAAGAAAGTCTCCTACAAAACAGTTTTAAACAGAAAATGATTTTGGTACCCAGATTTTCTTAGGTCCAGACAGGTTAGCAAGCAAAACCTTACGCATCTATATTTGTCTAATCTGTTTCCCATAACTATCAGATTAAAAAGATTTTGAATAATTTATTCTATTTGGTCTAGTATAATATAAAAATTTAGATAAAGCAACATAATTTCCAGAACTGGAACTATCACCAAACTATCCAGTTTTTGGAATAAATTTATTTTTAACAAGCTATCTCTATCCAGGTTGATATCTTAAACCAGTAGTGTACTTTGGTGAAGCTTGTTTTCCAAGAATTTTAGTTAGAGTATTCTTTCCATTTGTGATATTTTCTAAGTCTATTATAAGTTTCTCATTGGACAATTTAAGTTGAGTATTCTCCTTTAACATTTGAGCATTCTTTTCCTTTTCTATACTAAGATCGGATTTAACAGTACTAGTCAAGGCATACTGTTTCTTTAATGACTTGTACTTATCTTTCAACTCATTACAAGTATCTTCTAACATATTACAGTATTAAAATAATTAATATTTAGTCATATTGTTATCACTATTTGAATCACTTTCATTCCCAGAATAATAATCATTCAGCATAGGGGAGACAGGTACCTCAGATGTTTTAGTCATAAAGCACATGTTGGCATGATTCTTTTCTGAATCAGAAGCCTCAGACTCACTTGTGATGTCTTCTGAAGCACTCCATGTTTCCTTCATAGCTTTCTTATATTTTCTATCCTTGTAGTCATATTTCTTATTGAACTTAAATTTTGGATATTCAGCCTTTATATGTCCTTTCCTTTTATATTCATAACAGACTATCTCATCATCTTTATCACCTTTGTTCCATTCACCTCGTTGGTCATACTTACCCTTATAGTTTGTTTTTCTGAAAAATTTATTCTTCCTATAGAATTTCTTTAATCTCCTAGATGTTTGAGCCATCTCTTCATCACTATCCGAATCTGAACCTCCACTTTTTGAGCTTTCAGTAGGTATGTAAACTTTATCCTTATCCTTTCTCTTTGAGGCAGTAGACTTAAATTCCACTGATCTCTTCTTAGGTTCATCATCTTCCTATTTGTTTACCTTTAGTTCTTCTTTATACATCATCAAATTACCAATTAACTCCTTAATAGGTAGTGAACTTATATCACACGACTCTCTTATTGAAACTGATGTGCCTCTCCATCTTTTTGGCAGACATCTGAGTATTCTCATGATCTGCTCCTTTTATGGAATAGCTTTTCCCAGTGAGATCATAATATTAACAATCTCATTGAACCTGAGATACATGTTAGTGATAGGTTCATCAGGCCTCATTTTAAAATTTTCATATTTAATAGTGTAAGTGTTTAATCTCATTTATTTCACATTGGTTGTTCCTTCATGAGAAATAGCCAAAGTATCCCAAATTTCATGTGTTGTTTTACAAGAAGAAATTCTATCAAACTCTTCATCTCCTAGAGAGCAGTAAAGGGCATTCATGGATTTACAATTATTTTTGTAATCATATTTTTTGGGATCATCCCAAGTAGCTCTAGCAGTCTTTGGAATCTCATACTCAAATTCTATAGTAGTCCAAATATCAAATCCTATACTTTCAAAATGAATTTTCATTTTTATTTTCTATTGGTCATAATTAACACCATTAAAGAAAGGTGGCATGTTGGTAGCAGAACCTTCTAATATATTATCCATAATTAGATTTTAGATAATATATTTAAAGAGATAAAATTTAGAACTAATAGAAATTTAAGATCTTTAAGATACAACTAAAATCACAGTTGAAAACAGAGTATTTTGAAATCCTTTACTACTAAGAACCCTCGAATACCAAATGTTGGTCGGAGTGGATACTCAAGAGGGGGGTTAATTGAGTTCCAATTAAAAATTTCTATTAAAAATATTTATTTTAAAAAAATATCCCAAATTAAATAATAAGCTAAATTGTAGTGAATTTGTAATACAATAAAGGTTCAGTTAGGTTCTCAAGAGATTGATTAGTTCTCAGTTAATCTAATCTGAAGATTAGATTAACTTTTGAAACTAACCTACTAGGTTACAATAAATACAAACACTTTCTAGTTTAACTATCAGAGTAACTTTAAAATAGATTTGAATTTAAAGTACTTAGCAGCAGAATATTCAAAATAGTTTTAACCAAAATAAACAAGCACGGTAGTTTTTAACCAAGAGGTTCAGTCTCAAGCTGAGACTTAGTCCCCTCAAACAGTTTTATATAAACTATGATCCACACCCTGGATCGGGGTTTACAATATTACTCAGACTGTCCAGGTCCTCAGACCTCTACCATAGTTCTACGTGGGAAAGAAATAATAACAATAGCTCAAAAGCTGTTTAGGTCCTCAAACCTCTACCACTATCTATAGTGGGATACATGATTGTAAGGGAAAGATTGGGGATTTAGAAATCCTCCAGTTTAGCATAGGATACAGTGTGTGCCTAAAAATATAGAGTACACACACTGCTCAAAATGTAAAAAAATGAAACACAATAGAGCTAAAAAAATAGAGATGAGTTTATAATGATCTATGTGTTTTGAGTGAAGCTCTGGACTCCTTGGATTGATGCAGATGAATCTTTGAGTCCCTCTTTGGTTTTAGTCAAGAAAAACAGAGTGTCGTTTTTGTATTTTACTTCTAGGTCCAGTTTGATCATCTTGATCAGCTTGAATGAAGGTGAAATCATTGAAGCTCTTTTCTCCTTGAATGTTCAGGTTCTACAGATTAAATATGTATTCTTCCTTCTTCTTCTATGCATGTAAGTCCTTGTGTGTCTCCAGAAGATTGTCTCGTATTTTCATGAAAAGACTGACCACTCAACCGACATGTCTTTAGTAGTTCGAGGATCCCTTATATACCATCATCTCCGGCAATGGGGATGATTACCTTTTTACAGGTACAAGGTATGGTTCCCTAACATTCAACAGACATTAATTAATTAATACAAGTTTCATTAAAAGAACCAAATATGACTGTTGTTAATAAGAAAATATAAGTAGGGTTTATAGATATAGTGACGGGTTTCCATCAGTATCTCTTAGTATCAATAAGCTTGTATCAGTGGACTTGAGTCAGTAGGTCTATATTGGTAGGTTTTACTCTTTATAACAGTAGACTATGTATCAGTGACAGTGACTCGGTATCGGTAGCTCCACTTGTCGATAGGTCTTCTGTATAGATAGCATTATTGAATCGGTGGCTCTCTTCATCGGTAACTCGCCTATATCGGTAGCTGCTTGTAGCGGTGGCTCTGTCAGTATATTGGTAGACTTCATATAGGTAGTTGTCTGTCTGTCTGTATCAGTAGCTCTTGATTATAAAATTAGACTCTGTCTTTCAGGGATCTTTTCTTATTTGTAGACTATGTCTGTATCAGTGACTATGTGCATACCGGTAGACTTACTCTATCGGTAGTTCTGTATTAGTGAGTCAAAAAATTAATACTTATTTGTTCTATGAAAATCATATCCAAATTGAGTTAGTATTACTTTAACACATGTATAAACATAGATAAACCTTGATTAACATATTCCAATGATTATTTTGACATTTTTTTCAACACAAGTGTAGGGTGACATAATTTATCATATAGATAGGATTATCAAAACATATTAGAACATAATTGAGATTATCAAAATAGGTGAGGTCAACATACCTCAACTGAAATACATGGAATTTATAGACCATCTATACGTCATGTGTTCTTGTTGTGTGTCCAGGATGCACGCCTGGGTCTTCAGCATGTGTTTCGGGTGTAGGAATTGATGAACTACGCATCGTGTACACCGCATACACATCGTGTATATCATAAGTTCTCTAGGTTGTCAATCTTACATGATTTGACCATGTATAATGACCATAAAACTTGTTCAATTTATGCCACTAACCCATGTAGGCTAGATGGTGTGTACACTGATATACACTGTGTAATATGATAACCTGTGTACCATCCTGGCCTAGTCTACACATGGTGTGAAATAAATCTTATGCATGTAGTAACAACATGGAACATCGTGTATCCCTTGGTGAATCCAAATAAAATGAACTATGGTACATGGTATTTACTTTCGAGTAAACATCTTGTGACTCTGTCTTATCAGCCAAAAATTTGGTAGTTATCGATGGAATCTCTAATCATTCTTCTTCTGTTCTCAGACCTTTAATAAAATGAAACACTGAATGAACATGATAAATATATTGAATCATATTAATTCAAAATTGTATTAAATAATTAATAACATGAAATTAAAATCTAATGACAATTGTGCATAGATCAAAAATAAAATAAATAATTATAAATTTATACGTGACCACTCTAATATCACTTGAAGCTTCTGGGTGTAGTGGAAGTGCACGGTGGGAAAATGGATAATTAAAATTTCTTTTAATATCATTTCTTAAAACCCTAGTAGAGGATCTTACACATTAATTTTATAATTAATTCATTTATATTGGAAGAAATCAATTACCTCATCTTAGGTTTCTTTTTTTATAGTCGATGTTGATTGTCTAAAAATACCCTTTTGGATTACCTTCATTGTGCTTGTCATGATACAAGGGTAGAATCCCTCTAGCAGTGATCCACACATTCTCCAATGACCTTTGAGAAATGTCACTCGGTATTTGGGTGCTAGCATGGTGAATCGAATGTCTTGTGTTATTTTTTCTTGATAATTTGTTATTCGGTATTGAATAAATCTCTCTTGCATTCTCATTCTTGAGAATTAGAGAGATAGGTGTGTCAAAATAGAATTCAATGTGAGCAACAATTCTCTTTTTTCTGATTACCTACACAATAGCTATAATAGTATATTTATAGAGGTAGGTTTTATGTTATAATATTTTTTAATTGCATGTTGTCCATTAAAAAATATTAAAATATTTAATAAACATTGTGCCACAAAATGATAATATAATTATTATTTTTCAGCATGTGTGATCTTGATCAAATGATAAATAATATTTAGTGGATTGTAAATAATTATTTATCACCAGACGTAGTCTTGGTACTTTTGAACTCCTCGGTATTTATTGAATAACCAGATAAATATTTTATTCATAAATAAATATTTCATTCACATATCAGTGAATAAATATTTATTAAATATTCAATATAATAAAAATATATATTTTTATTCACGTGCCAGTGAATAAATAATTATTTAATTTATGTGATCAACATAACTTGAATAAAATTATTTCTCATTCTTGAGAATAATATTTATTCAATTAATTAAATTCAAATATAATTTAATCAAGATCAATATAAACACTTAGTGTGTGACCTTCTATGAATCTTTCTCATTGGAATTGGGTGGGTTTGCCTAAAGTCTAAGATTACTATATAGAAATGGTTCAAGGAACCCAAGAGAAAGAACTTAATATTGCAATTTCGACGATTCATGCATGTCATAGGGTGTGGAAAAAGGAAATTTATTTTCCTAATGTAGCACAGAGGCTAACCATGGTCATCTCACTTGAGGAGCATTGCAGTTAGTTCAATCACTGATTCTAGTTCACCTATTCTAATTATTTTTGTTTGTTTTTATAATTTATTGAAAATTATGGTTTTAAAGGTTTTGGGAAATAGTGAAATTAAAATAATGAAATGAAAACAGTAAATCTAATTTAATATACAGATATAGATGTAGACAGAATGAAATTAGGGAAGAAATGACTTGGTTATAGGGTTGGATAACACTGGTTTGTTCGTTATTTATTTATTGTTTAAATTCAATTTTATAATTCATTTTATGAAATATCATTAAGGAATTACTTTACTTTTATTTATATAGTGAGTGATTTTATTATGCATCTGGCACACCAAACCACACCTCCTTCAATAGTCAAGCATGGTAGCACCTCAACCGAGAATGTTATTCCTAAAAGACACGGATCCACTGTATGTCATTTCATCCCTTTAGGAAACCACAACTCCATAGTATGAATGGTTTTCCTAAGAAAATTGAGGGAAAATAATGAATCAATGGAAAGGAATGGATTTTGAAATTTTTTCATGGTGGATGACCGCCACACCCGTGAAATACTCCTCTATCCACCACAAATAAATTTAAAACATTTTGAATTAAAGCTCAAAAATAAAGAACATCATGAAACCTCCCCCAGGTCCAAGCCTTAGATTAGTCAATTTCCATTACAATGTAAAAATAGGTCACGGTGGAAGATGAAAGAGAAATAATGATGTTAATATTGAAAGACAAAGAGAGATTGAATAATAAAATGGAATCACTATAATAAAAATATGAAATTATTACATGGGAAAATAAAACAAAAATAAAAATGAAAAGAAAATAGAAGTCCTAAATGACCATTGACCTTCTCTCCTTGGTTCCCCAAATGGTTTGGGGATGGAATAGAATTAATTGAGAGGTAGGAGCTCCTCTCCTTTTATAGGTAGAATTATATAATCCAAAAGTTGACATATTTTATCCCCAATTAATTATAGAATCATGCAATACAACCTTCATAAAAAATTTTCCAAAACATATTTTGAATCCACCATAAAAATTTCAGCTTCATTGGCCACAGTATGTGTGATATATGAATTTTTATTCACTATTAATTTCTCTGTATGAAGGTTCCAAGCAGCTTCCTTAAAAATATTTCATTCAAAGGCCACCTTTATGAGCTCATAACTCCATGAAATTTATTTTAAAAACATTACTCTGAGTCTTAATTACATTACAATTGGAATCACCTCAATTTTATGGGTCTATACCGAGTTGTGATTCCTTTACTGTGGTGGGGTTCATGTTATTCGCCCGAAAAATTTCTCAAGTTCAATGAATTTTTAGGGCCTTTAGATGCTCGAATCATCCCATAGGGTTGAAGACAGAGATAAAGTAAATAAATCAATAATTTCAACAAAAAAAGAATTAATCAATTTGGAATTATATTTTTAATTAAATGACATAAATACCCTTATGGTAAAAATATGTTAAAAATCCATAATTAAATTCCACCACACTTAAACCATGCTTTCCCTCAAGCATAAAATCTCAACATTAAATTTCAAAGGGAACCAATGTTACCAATATTCAAATTCCAAAGTATTAAAATCAAACAATTTTCAATGTTAAATCAAATTTTCAAAAATACACATGAAGTATCAATTTAATTGATCATTTTTCACAAAAACAATCAATTCATGTATTTTACTTATCCCCTTTGAAAAATGATGGAACTTATCCTTTCATTCATTCAAACACCTCAATTAATTATTATTAAGCATGCCACATCATGATTTACCTCACCTTTTAATCTTTCCTCTCATATCTCATGATAAAAATCAAGTAGAGTTGTTCTCATTTCATGAGAACATGTTCCTTATTCATAGTTTTGTAAATGAACTACTTTGTACACTTAGTAAAGACAAAAGGAACATAAAATCATGAGGAATTTTAAATAAAGTTTCAAATGACTCAGAGGCTTAAGGTTGGTAGGATTTGATGTTTTAAAAATTAAGGCTCAAGACAAAGGTTTATCTCGTATAATACATGATCTTAAAAATTGTAATGAAACTCTCCCCTTTAAAGTAGCAACACCCACTTCCCCAAAACTCAAAGTAAAGGTTATGATAAGGTAAGCATAATGAATGATTTGTACACCCTATTAAATATTTTATTTTTTTACTTTTGTAATTTTTTTATTTTTTCAAAATTTATGATTAGATAAAACCTCACATCCATCACCTAATCCCATACAATAATAAGATCATCAGTCTGGAAAATGGTGATTTTTGGTTTTCCCAAATCACAACCCATTTTTATCTTTTTTTTATTTTATTTTATTTTGTATTTTTTTATTCAAGAGGGGAAAAGAAATAAATAGTAAAATGAATGGATCAATAACCTTTATTTATTCCCACAATAATATTACCTACACTTCATACTTGTAATGTAAACCATCCCTTCCACTATAATTCCCTTCACAACCACACTTCAATATTAAAATATCATGAAAATACCAAGAGTTGGGTAGGAATGGATAAAAATGGATTTAAACATGGATCATCCCTATAAAGGTAATTCATGGTATCTATGGGATAAAATATGGATTTATGTTAAGGTGGTATTTCAAGGATAAGGGATTTTTAAAAATATTCCTCAATCATTTTAAATGTATTTTTCATAGCCTTAGCTTTGACATGTTTCAATACAAGTTTTGGAATGTGTCATTTCCCAAGATCACTCAAGAAATATAATCAAGATTAAGTAAGAATTATTTGGTCTAAAAATCCTCTTGGGAATGGAAAATATGATATTAGACAATCACTCAAGGCATGAGTAACAATAACAAATCAATTCACATGAATTTCCAAAATTCAAATCATAAAAAATGGTAGGGAAATTTCATTTACATGAATTAATCAATTCCCTCAAATCATGAGTCATCATTTCAATACCCATGCTTCAATTTAAAAATTAAATTTTGAATTTCAATCATTAAATATCCTTAACATTGAATTCTAAAACTTGGAATCACTAGATTCCTAAGAAACTCATGTCTCCTAGATAATTCAAGTAAAGAAATAATTCAAGTGTGGACATATAATTCTTATCATTAAAGATCAAACCATGTATTGGACTAAAAAGTGTAAGGATTTTAAAAGTTTATACAATAAAAATGAACTCCCTTTACCATGAAGCTTAGTCCTTCTCTTCCACTATTTGAGGCTTCCTTTTTTCCATCATTAACCTATAAAAGAAAATAAATCAATTAAGAATAAGGATCATGTCATTAGAGATCAAAAAATATAAGAGGGAGTGGGCTACATTATTGACTAAATCATAATACTGAATTTTAAATCTAAATACATAATATTGAAAATAAAATTACTATAAATAAAGTAAAGTATAAATCTTGGTATGATCCCCCAAGTGGGCCCTGAATTTTTACTACCTCTAGTGGGAAGTACCAGCTATTATCCATAATTTTTTGGTGGTTGGGGTGGGGATTTTCCCAGCTTGTTCTTCATCCTTAGGGGTGAGGAAGAATACATGGATAGATTACACTATATCCTACCCATTATCAATGTGGTATAACTTTCATAGAGGGGGTAGGATGAAGTATGAAACCTCCTCTTCTTTAGTTACTAATTGTGCAATTTTCTTATTCTCTTATTTTACTCCATTTAGTGAATATTCAATGTCTCTTGGGAGCTCTAGGTGTTCCTAAATAGGTGAAAATTATTTTTCCTCATCATACTCTAGGGAATATTAATATTCAACTGATTCTAAAAATTCAAAACAATTGGGAGTAGTACTTTCAACAAAATTAAAATAATTTGAGTTCAAGAATGTATCATCTCCCTAAGTTAGTTCAGCATGAATATCTTCTTCAATGGAAAATTCCTCTAGGAGTTGATTATAAATGGATAGAGGTATGTAGTCAGGATCCTTTACCTTGAGTTTCTCCTCAGCCTGTTGGATGTATTCAGTGAAAATTAGGAAATACTAGTGGAACTTCCTCCTTGGCATTGATCTTTGTATGTCAGTTTGAAGTTCATCGAACATGGCCATAAAATATTCAGGTGAGATCCATGTTGTTAAGCCTCTTTTCTTATATTTTATAATTATTAATAATAAATCATCCCTTCATTGGAGTGCCTCCTTAGTATAGTATGTTTCTTCTTCCTGCACCTGTGAGTAATTGTTCCATACATTATCATTTGAATTCGAATACATCATAAAAAAGAGTTGTTTTTTTAGATTTTTTTTATAAATAAAACAAAGAACAATATTTAAAAAAAAGTGAATTTTAAAAAAGTGATTGAAATAACTATTTAGATCCCCAGTAATGGAGCCAGTTTTGATACATTACTATTTTAGGGTATGAAAAAGAACATTTATTTTCCTAATGCATCACAAAGGATGACCAGGGTAGTCTCACTTAGGGAGCATTGTAGTCAATTAAATAATTTATTCTAGTTCACCAATTATAATTATTTTTGTTTGTTTTTATAATTTATTGAAAATTATGGTTTTAAAGGTTTTTGTAAATAGTTAAATTAAAATAATGAAATCAAAACTTTAAATCTAAATGCAGATGCAGATGCAGATAGAATGAAATTAGGGGAGAAAGGACCTAGTCCTAGGGTTGGATAACACGGGGTAATTATTTATTTATTTATTGTTTAAATTAAATTTGATGATTCATTTTATGAAACCTCATTCATGAATTAATTTCCTTTTATTTATAGAGTGTGTGATTTTAGTATGCATCTGCCACACTAAACTACACCTCCTCCAATAGTCAAGTAGGGTAACACCTCAGTTGAGAATGTTATTAGTAAAATACTCGACTCCACTATATGTCATTTCATCCCTTTATAAAACCACAACTCCATCATATTAAGGGTTTTCCTGAGATAAGGGAGGTAAAATAATGAATTAACAGGAAGTAATGGATTTTGAAATAGTGTCGTGGTGGACGACCGCCGCACCCGTGAAATACTCCTCCATCCACCACAAATAAATTTAAAACATTTTTAATTAAATCTCAATAAAAAATAAAATAGTGAAACATCCCCCAAGTACAAGCCTCGGATTAGTCACTTTCCATTGCAATGTGAAAAAGAGATCATGGTGGAAAATGGAAGAGAGATAATGAGATTAATATTGGAAGAGAAAGAGAGATGGAATAAGAAAATAGAATCACTATAAAAAAATATGAATGTATTACATGGGAAAAGAAAACTAAAATAAAATGAAAAATAAAATATAAGTCCAAAATGGTAATTTTCCTCCTATTCTTGGTTCCTTGGATGGTGTGGGATGTAATGGAATGAATTGATAAGTAGGAGCTTCTCTCCTTTTATAGGTAAAATTCTATCCTCCAAAATTTGATGTGTTTTAGACCCAATTAATGATAGAATCACGTGTTATATCCTTCATAAAAGTTGTTCTAAAAAGTCTTTTGCTTCCAACCTCAAAATTTCAGATTCATTTACCACTGTATGTATGAGATATTAATTTTTTATTGACTATTACTTTCTCTGGATGAAGGTTCTAAACAACTTTCTTCAAAATATTTCATTCAAAGGACCCCATTATGAGCTCATAACTCCATGAAATTTATTTTCCAAATGATCCTACGAGTTATCAATCCATTACATGTGTAATCACCTCAATTGGAGGGGTTTATATCAAGTTTTTTTCTGTTACTGTGGTGGGGTCCATGCTGCCAGCCCAAAAAATTTCCAAACATCAATGAATATTTAGGGCCTTTAGATGCTTGAATCATCCCATGGTCCAGAAGAAAAAGTTGAAGAAAATAAATCAATAATTTCAAAAAAATAATCACTCAATTTGAAATTATATTTTTAAATAAATGACCAAAATAACCTTGTGGTAAAAATATGTGAAAAATCCAGATTTAATCACTTTTCACAATTTTTCTCAAAACACATCATAAATCCAAAATTGGTCCATATAAGCAAAAATTGATAAATTGAGAGGGTTAAAACAATTGAAATTCATATAAAAAATGTGGAAAATATTATCTCTATTAGTCGACAACCAAATATGAACAGTCACTATGTAATATAATCTTTTTGTCACAATATATCATCAATCAGGTTGCACAATGGTGTCATCAACCTATATACTCGATACGTCTTTATTTGACTATCTGGAATAAACATGTTGATACACCATGGTCATGGTATTTAGGTGATGGTTATATTCCAATTAAATGGATGAGATATCAACTCTCATAAATATGGAAGGGACAAGTCCTTGCTCAACTTATCTATTAATGATATGTCAATAATGACGCACCCAGCGTACCCTACTTCCTACCAACATATGGCATGACAGTTTTTGTTGGTAAATATAAGTGTGTGAGTCATGAAATTAACAAATTATAACATTAAAGTCTAAGTACCATTATACGTTCTTGTAAATATGAATATATGATGACACCAAAACATGTTGAATTCTTATGGTGGTTTTGTTCTCATAATTTCTCATCTTGAAGATTACCAAGTGTGAGCTTCATGAGAAGAAGCCTCATCTCCTTAATAGTACTCTCACCTAATGGTATATATATTATGTGTCTCATCGTAGTATTTTATCCAATTGTAGAACTATATTAAGAATATTCTCATAGAACTTCAAGGTTCACATCGTAGTAGGGGACTTTTTTGACCTTATTAAGGAAAAAAATACTCTATGACATTAATATATTAAAGTAATAAAGAATATTTAACAATATTTAATAATATGTTTAATTAATATTTAATAAATCAAATATACATGAAATCAAAGTACAATCAGTTGGTTCTAGGACACTAACTCCAACCCTGACATCCCAATCAACCTAAACCCATGAGATAAATCTTTCTCAACTTGGAAGTAACAAATTCTATATTGATCATTCAACTGATGTCATACCACCAAAGACGCACCCTACACAAGCTACCTCATCATGAATTCAATGTTATAGTTTTTGTCTTTCATAAAAGTGCACAATAAAATGCTACACATTTATAACTATCTCAAGTCTGGAGATTAATACACATATGTATAGATAGGAACAACCAATGACACCTAAAACATGCAATGTTCCTATTGGAGGGTTAGTACTCATGATCTCATATACTTGAGATCACCAAGTGAGAACTTCATGAGAAGAAGACTCAATGCTTATGATCCCCCAACACCTGATAGTCATACATTATCTAGATCCTATCAATATGATGTATCTAGACCACAGGATATATGTTTAAGATTATTATAATATTATCTTGTGGTTCTCATTATAGATGATAACTATTATAACCTTTTGATATGACATGTAATCTAAGGACATTACCATGTAAATAGTTTATAAAGAAGCATCAACACTATTATGATAAGAATAAACACACACATATATATATATATATATCAAACTATATACGTGTAATGGTAATAAAATTATATAAAGGATTTGGGTCTAGGGCACCCACTCACAACACATTGGACTATAACGGTCTCAATGATATGTTTTTCAATGGAGAAAATTTTGGGAGGGTGTTCGGGTAACATCCCCCCCCCCCAACACACACACACACACACTCATCCACCCTTTTGTGACATCACTTGAAGGAGATAGCATGAGGGTTTCCAAATTCAACCACATAGCCAAATCTCAACCATTCACTCCATTGGGTGATGTGACTTGGTAGAAACTACATAATCATGAACCATATAAAATTTGGGTTATTGACCATGAAATAGGTATGCATAGTTATAAGTGTGCACAAACCATGATATTATGTGCCGCCTATTGATTTGGAAATGACACGTGTCATGGATAACCACATGGGCATATAGAAAATCATTGAATAGTGTCGTATGGTATGATGTTGACTGTCTGCTTATACATATACAAATCGAGTTGTGGTGTGATCTCAAACACTAGATCATGCAACATGGTGTCATTTTGGTTATTTGCCCCATGATTTTTCATGTCATGTCTTGGCATGCGATCCAATCCATGTAACACAATCTTGATCATCATATCATGTAAGCACATGATCTAGGTCGTGATATTATCCATACATGTGATATGAGTCATCAGACTACATGGTGCATGATTGAGGTTGTTAAATCATGCTAGTTGGTGCACATTAGTGCCTATAGGGTTCCACAAAAAACCCCTTGGTTGGCCAAAAAACCCCAATGGCATGTTGGGGTGAGATTGGGGCTCTATGAAGTCATTAAAACCTTCATTTTACTTTTTTTCACAAGTAAAACGTCATGGGATCATTATAAAAACCATTTGGATATTATGGAATAAAAAAATTAAAAATAAAATTTTTGACATGAGCACAAGCACTATCATTGTGCGAAGACTACTATGATGATGACAAATGGTGATAATGAGAACTTAAAGGATCTCATGAGCTAGGAAAAAAAAATTTAGAACCTTTATATTCAAAAAAGTTTGATTATATGATAGTGTGATGATTTTATTCTCAAGATACTCAATTCAGGTATGTTTTGTGCATGAAATATGGGAATATTAGTAGGGGTTTCATGCATGTTACCTTTGTGACCTTAACAAAATTATTTATTTATGAACGATTCCTAAATGATGAAATATTTTTATGATGATCTTGACTTTGGAAAAAATATCTTTCTATATGAGTTTATGCATGATTTTCTATTTTTTATTATTATTTCAGTGAGAGTGTTTCATATGAACACCCAACCACCGCCTTAATATTCTTATCATTTGAACCCTAACACTGAGAAGGGAAGTCATAGTATCCATGAATTGTGTTTTAGCAATTTAATCCTAGATTTGGAGATCAGAGTGAAATAATTTTGGTGATGTTTGGCAAATGAATTTGGGTCTCCTGTTAGGTACTACCATTCAATAGGGTCATCCACTATATGTGATCCCTCACTCAATAGGCATTAGTGCACATGTGAATGTGTGTCGGTGTTATCTTCCATGATATTTTTATTTTAAGAGCATTGATTGAGGTGAGGTGGGTCGTGGGTCGTGGGTATTGATCTTATGATGGATTTAAATTATCGAATGATGTCATGATATCAAGTTGACATTGGGAGGAGTCATCTGATGAGGTGATGAGATTATTTTATTTATTTCATTACTTTATTATTATTTATTCACAAGACTGAACTTGGTTTTTATTTAATTCATGAGATTTCCTATTGGTTATTGATATAATTTCTTTTTCAAGTACTCATGGTTGTATAAAATATTTCTATTTTTTAAGAGATTGTGGCAGTTGTGTTGTCGATAGAGCTAATCCATAAGAATACTTAGAGATTGGTGTGTATTATTTTGAGTTGTTTTATGTTGACATAATGATTTTGGATTGATGTCTCATGCATACAAGTATTTATGTTTCAGTTCATATTGTCTATTTTAGTGTATATTTTCATTGTTATTACATGTTTCATAGGGAAAATATTTGTTGTTCTTGTGAGTATGTTCTCTTAGTGCAATTCACCAGCCTCTAATCTATTTTAGGAGAGTCTTAGGTTGCAATTCAGTCTTTATAAACTTGAAAATATCTTAATGGGATCAATTTGTGTCATAAAGTAGGTTTATCCACGTTATAATGAGTTTTTTAAGTGATTTTTAAATGTCCACCATTGTTAATGGATAAGTTTGGGATTTATAACCCTCATAAACATATAAAAAAAGAAGACACTATCTCTCTCCCTCCTTCCTAAAATTTTAGTGATATTTTAGTCTTGATAATTTAATAAATAGTGGGGACTTAAAAGGTTATGTTGTTTTGAGAGGGTGGAGGCTCCTTTATAACGAACCTTTGTAGATGACATCCTTGTATCCACTCATGAAACTCCAGATCTCATAAAATGGTTTAAAATATATCAATAAGCCTATATTCAACAAATTAATCATGATAAAATCTTCTACTCGATCCATCACTCTAGTCATATGTATCACCCAACAGCTATAATAGGGGAGACAAGTAAGAATGAGTTTTTCACTTCAAGAAACTAGTTTATAGAAAAATGTATCACACTCTTGCTATATATAGTCACACACATTATACATGTATTTAATTAATGAAGTAATTAAGAGTTTTTCAAACATTATTATGTTTAATATTGGATCTTGCAAATATTATAGTATTTTGGCTATGGTTTCCTATAACTTCCCAAGAAATTTAAATAGTATTTTATTAAAATAAATGTATTTTTCTTAAAATAAGTTAAAATATATTCATTATTTAAAATTATGTTTTAATATTGAATGTTTTGAATATATTATTATTTTTCAAGAAAAATATTTTGATTTAAAATTATAAGCAAATGTTCTTTTTATATATGTGGTATTAATTTTTCTTAAAATAATATTTTAATATAAATTTGATATGAGTTTTTTATTAAAAAAAAGGTTTACCTGAAGAGATTATAAAATTATTTTAAATAAATTATATGTTTTAAATAAATCATTTTTTATAAGATATTTATAAAAAATATTTTTATCATGAAATAATATGTGGTCTAAATAAATAAATTATAAAAATTATAATTTAACACACAAAAAATGACGGTACTTAAATTCAATAATTAATTTACTAAATAAAGAAAAGAAATATATTTTTAACTATTATAAATTTATAAATTTTTAGGAATTATGATTATAACTATATTTATATGAAATTATGAATTAAATGTAATATGATAAATATAAAAAAAATATTAGAATTATTAAAATATTAAAAAAAGTATTATTATTTAAAATATATATTTTAAATTGTTAATTTTTTATATATTTAAAAAAATTATTTAATATTTATATTTTATATTTTATATAAAAAAATGAATGATGAATAATTAAAAAAGAGAGATAGTGTTACATAAGAAAAGACAAAAAAAAAAGATATAAAAAACGAGTTGAAATAAAAATATGGGATATGTTTGTTTAAAAGAAAAAACTCTAAAACAATTTAAAGAAAAAAACATTAAGAAAACTAAAAGAAATAACAAAATAAAAGAAAAAAAACATGAAAAAAATGTGAGTAAAGAAAAAAAGACAAATCAAAATGAAAAATAAAATAAAATGAAAATGAGTGAATCAGATTGTGTGGTGAAAGTAAGTGGGAGTCCCACTTTATAATTCTTAATAATGTAGAAGTATTAATATATACATATAATATATATATATATAAATCTATTGTAAGTTTCATTATAATTTACTCAAAAAAGACAACAAAATCCTTGATTACTTTTTTTATTACTTCCTCTCCCATGACTTCTGAAGGAAGCCATCTATATATATATATATATATATATATATATATATTATGATTAATAATCACACCACTTGGCCAATAAAAAATCATTCATTCTTTTATATACACTCCTGGATAATGATTGTTATAATTTATTAAAGAATATTGAAATATGTATCTGTGTGTGCGTGTCTAACTCTCATGTTTTCACACCCAAAGGGACCTGAACCATTCTTCAATTATACCATCATTCTTTCTATTTGGTGTCAGAGGCCTATTTCTTCCTCAATCAAGGTAATAGTTTATTTTTATTTTCCAATTTATGTTTTAAATTATGGTTTTGAAAGGGATAATTTTGATATACAAAGTTATATATCTGAATATATATATATATATATATATTTAGAAAATCTAATATATGGATGTTAAAATTTTTATCAGGGTTGTGTTTTCGAAAACAAAGTCTCTAATTTGTTTTCAAAGCTTTGATTTGATTTATAACCTCTCAAAGAAAATAAAATCATTTATATATTTTCAAAGAACTAAAATGTATATATATATATAATATTGTGACTTATTTTAAAATCCTTTAAAAATAATTGGTCTTTTAAAACCAATCTATGGTCATATATTAGTACTTCTATAACCCTATTATTTCATTTCTTGATTTAAAATTTAAATGGGGTAATTGATTTTCATTTAATTCTATAGTTATTATATTATGTGAATAAAAGTTATCATTTTCTGTGTGATTTTTATTTACAATAAGTTTTAATAAAAGTTATCATTTCATATGAAAAATGTCCTAGCACATCCATGAATGTCATTCATAATTAGATATCTTCATCATCTAAATATATATATATATATATATCATTGACATTTCATGCATTTAGTATAAGTAATTATTTTAAATTTCTATTCAGTTTTACTTATGCCATTTTAAAATTAATGTGATTGAGTGAAAGTATGGATTTCTCCTAAATGTTTTATAAAAAATTTATGCAATGGTATGAATATTTTCTTCTATTAAAATAATATATGTATGATTTTGAAATTATTTTTATGTTATTAGTGAGAAAGTCAGGACCATTAAAATGTTTTCTTAAAATTGTTACTAAAGTATCGAATGATATGTTATAGTATGGGGAGTAAACTCATGACCTTAAGGGGACACTATCTCAAATTTGATATGGTTTAATAGACTTATGGTTTTCTTATGGCCTACTGAGTATCATGATTAATACATAAAAAAATTATTTTCAAAATAGAGAAATCCAAAGTTGTATTTTGAAAGAATAATTTCAAAATATTATTACTTTGTAAATTAATTATTTTTAAATAATATGAAATTATTATATTTAAATGATTCTAAAACCTATCTCTAATTATTCATTTTATTAAATGAAATATTTTAAAACTACTTATAGATGATTTTAAAACCCCTTACTGGGTAAATTAAATTCTCACCCTTTGTATTAAATTATTTTTCATAGGTTTGGTAGAATTTTAATTGGTGATTATTTCATATAAAGAGGCAGCTCACATGAAAATTTTTTGTTTATTTTTGTATAAATTTGTTAAATTGTAATGTACATGTCTAATTCTCCAAAACCTAGAATGGAAAAGGTCAAATCATGTAAAAATATTTGTGTATTTTTCTTTTGTTTTTTGTAAAAAAATAAAAAATATTTTTATGTACTGAATCCTGAAGCACAGATTCAGGATGTTATAATTGGTAATAGAGATATGGTCTAGACAATTTTGGAGATTAGATTTTTTTATTTAAAAAAATAATCAAAGAGTTATAGTATAGAAGTTTAGTTGTTCTAGTTTTTCTAATTCTCGAGATAAAAATTCAAAATTTTCTAGAATCTGACAAACAAATTGCAAGGGTGCAATTATTTTAAGGGGGGAAGAATGTAACATCCTAATAAATTTAAATAGTATTTTATTTAAATAAATTTATTTTTATTAAAATAAGTTAAAATATATTCATTATTTAAAATTATGTTTTAATATTGAACGTTTTGAATATATTATTATTTTTTAAGAAAACTATTTTGATTTAAAATTATAAACAAATGTTCTTTTTAGATATGTGGTATTAATTTTACTTAAAATAATATTTTAATTTAAATTTTATATGAGTTTTGTATTAAAAAGGTTTATGTGAAGTGATTATAAAATTATTTTGAATATATTATATGTTTTGAATAAAACTTTTTTAAGCTATTTATAAAAAATATTTTTATCATGAAATAATATGTGGTTAAAATAAAAAAAAATTAATAATTTTAATTTAACACATAAAAAATGTTAGT
Source organism: Viscum album (assembly GCA_963277665.1). Classification (NCBI taxonomy): domain Eukaryota; kingdom Viridiplantae; phylum Streptophyta; class Magnoliopsida; order Santalales; family Viscaceae; genus Viscum; species Viscum album. Next base: position 1,996,627,864 of record OY728160.1, read on the forward strand.
ACTTAAATTCCATAAATAATTTAATTAATAAAGTAAAGTAATGTATTTTTAACTATTATAAATGTATAAGTTTTTATGAATTAAGAGTATAAATATATTTATATAATATTTTGAATTAAATGTAATATGATAAATATAAAACAATTTTTAAAATTATAAAAAATTAAAAAAAAGTATGATTACTATTATTATTTAACAATTGGATTTTAAATTGTTAATTTGTTTTTATATTTAAAATTAAATTTATATAATATTTATATGTTTTATTTTAGATAAAAATGAATGGTGAATAATTAAAAAAATAGAGAGAAAAAGTTAGATAAGAAAAGACAAAAAAACATGATATAAAATAAAATAAAATAAAATAAAATAGGTTGAAATACAAAAAATTATAAGTTCTTTTAAAAGAAAAAACTCTAAAATAATTTAAATAAAAAAATTCTAAAGCAACTAAAAAGAATAATACTACAAAAAAAGATAAAAATGTGGGAAAAAAAAGAAAACAAAACGTGAGGAAAGAAAAAAAGACAAAGAAAAATGAAAATAGAATAAAATAAAAATGGGTGACTCACATTGTTTGGTTAATTTAAGTGGGATAACCAATTTCTAATGCTTAATAATGTAGGAATATTAATATATACATATAATATATAAAAATATATAACTCTATCATAAGTTTCCTTATAATTTACTCAAACAAGACAACCAAATCCTTGATTACTTTTTTTTATTATTTCTTCTCCAATGACTTTTTAATGAAGCCATATATATAAATATATATATAGAAATCAAGTTTAATAATCACACCAATTGTCCAATAAAAAAATAATCCACTCTTTTATTCCAAATACACTCTTAGAGAATGATTGTTATAATTTATTAATTAATCTTTATATATATATATATATATAACTCTCATGTTTTCAAACCCAAAGGGACCCTAACCATTCCTCAATTATACCATCTTTTTTTCTTCTTAGTGTTTGAAGCCTGTTTCTTCCTCAATCAAGGTTAGGGATTATTTTTATTTAATAATTTATGTTTTAATTTGTGGTTTTAAAAGGAATAATTTTGATACAAAAAGTTATATATGTGTGTGTGTATCTTTTTTTTATAAATTATGATATAAAAATGTTAAAAAATTTATCAAGGTTGTGTTTTTGAAAACAAAGTCTCTAATTTTTTTTCAAAGCTTTGATTTGATTTACAACCCTTATAATAAAATCCAATCATTTTTATATTTTTGAAGAACTCAATATGTATATATATATATATATAACATTATGATTTATTTTAAAATCCTTGAAATATAATTGGTCTTGTAAAACCAATATATGGTCATATATTAGTAATTATATAACCAATTTTATTATTTCTTGATTTAAAATTTAAATGGTGTATTTTATTTTAATTCAATTTTATAGATATTATTTTATGTGAATAGAAGTTATCATTTTATGTGTGATTTCTATTTACAATAATTTTTAATAAAAGTTATCATTTCATGTGAAAAATGTCATTGCACATCCATAAATTTCATGCATAATTAGATATGGCTATCATATATATATATATATATATATATCATTTACCTTTCATGCATTTATTATAAGTAATTTTTTTAAATTTCTATGCAATTTTACTTATTCCATTTTAAAATTAATGTGATCCTATGAAGGTATGTATTTCTCTTAAATGTTTTAGAAAAATTTTATATGATGGTATAAATATTTTATTCTACAAAAATAATTTATCTATGATTTTGAAATGATTTTTTGGGTTAAGAGTGAGAAAGTAAGGACCATTAAAATGTTTTCTTAAAATTTTCACTAGTGTATCAAATGATATGTTATAGTATGGGGAGTAAACTCATGACCTTAAGGGGATGTTGTCCCATATGTGATACGGCTAAGTGGACTTATGGTTTTTTTATGGCCTGTTAAGTATCATGATTAATCCATAAAAATTTTATTATTTTGAAAATGGATAAATCCAAAGTTGTAATTCTAAATAATTATTTCAAAATATTATTATTTTAAAATTTTATTATTTTTAAATAATATGAAATTATTATATTTTGATGATTTGAAAATCTATTTCTAAGTATTCATCTTTTTAAATGAATTAGTTTAAAATTACTTACTCATGATTTTAAATCTCCTTAGTGGGAAAATTAAATGCCCACCCTTTATATTAAATTATTTTTGACAGGTTTAAAAGAATTTTAATTGGTGATTATTTTATATATGGAGGAAACACACACAAAGTATTTTTGTTTATTTTTGTACAGCTTTGTTAAATTGTAATGTACATGTCTAATTCTACAAAACCTAGACTGGAAAAGTTATGGGCATGTAAAATGCTTTGTTTATTTTTTTTTCTTTTATAAAAAAAATACATAGTATTTTTATGTACTAAATCTGGAAGTGCGGGTTTGGGCTATTATAATTGGTATCAGAGTGATGGTCTAGACATTTTTAGAGATTATATTTTGATGTTTAAAAAAAATAATCTTAGTAGAGTATAGAAGTTTAGCAATTCTAGTTTTTTTAATTCTCAAAATGAAAATTCATAATTTTCTGGAGTCCAGTGAATGAATTACAAGGGATAAATTATTTTAAAAGGGGGAAAATGTAAAATCCAAATAAATTAAAAAAAATTATTAAAATAAATGTATTTTTCTTAAAATAATTAAAAATATATTAATTATTAAAAATTAGTTTATAATGTTGAATGTTTTGAATATATTTCTAATTTTTAAGAAAAAAATTTTAATTTAAAATTATAAACAAATGTTCTTTTTATGTGTGGTATTAATTTTTCTTAAAATAATATTTTAATATAAATTTCATATGAGTTTTTTATTAAAAAGGGTTTATGTGAAGAGATTATAAAATTATTTTAAATAAATTATATTCTTTAATAAAATCATTTTTTTAAGATGTTTGTAAAAATATATGTTTTTTCATGAAATAATATGTGGTTTTAATAAAAAAATTATAAGAATTATAATTTAACACACAAAAAATGATGGTACTAAAATTAAATAATTAATTTACTAAATAAAGGAAAGCAATATATGTTTAACTATTATAAATTTATAAGTTTTTATGAATTATGAGTATAAATATATTTATATTAAATTATAAATTAAATGTAATATGATAAATATAAAAAAATTATTAAAAATATTAGAATCTTAAAAAAGTATGAGTATTATTATTATTTAAAATCTAGATTTTAAATTGTTAACTTTTTTATATAATTAAAAAAATTATATAAAAATTATATGTTTTATTTTATATAAAAAAGGAATAATGAATAATTTAAGAAAGATAAAATTATAGATAAGAAAAGAAAAAAAGACATGATATAAAATAAATAAATAAAAGAAAACGAGTTTAAATAAAAATAGGGATATATTTGTTTAAAAGAAAAAAAATCTAAAACAATTTAAATAAAAAAACATTAAAGAAACTAAAAAAATAATAAAAAAATATAAAATCATGAAAAAATAAATAATATAAAACACGTGGAAAGAAAAAAAAGACAAACCAAAATGAAAAATAAAATAAAATAAAAATGGGTGACTCACGTTGTGTGGTGAAAGAAAGTGGGAGCCCCACTTTATAATGCCTAATAATGTAGGAATATTAATATATATAAATAATATATATATATATATATATATATAACTCTAATATAAGTTTATTTATAATTTACTCAAACAAGACAACCGAATCTTTGATTATTTTTTTCCTTATCCCAAGACTTCTGAAGGAAGCCATCTATATAAATATGTATATTTAGAAATCAAGATTAATAATCACACAACTTGGCTAATAAACAAATCATCCATTGTTTTATTCCAAATACACTCTTGGATAATGATTATTATAATTTTTTAAACAATCTTGATATATATATATATATATAACTCCCATGTTTGCACACCCAAAGGGACCCGAACCATTCAACAATTATACTGTCTTTATTTCTCCTTGGTGTTAGAAACCCATTTATTCATCAATCATGGTAAGGGGTTATTTTTATTTATCAATTTATGTTTTAATTTATGGTTTTGAAAGGGATAATTTTGATATAAAAAGTTATATATATGAATATATATATATATATATATTAGAAATTTTAATATAAGGATGTTAAAATTTTTATCAATGTTGTGTTTTTGAAAACAAAGTCTCTAATTTTTTTCAAAGCTTTGATTTGATTTAAAACACTTCTAAGAAAATAGAATCATTTATATATTTTCAAAGAACTCAATATGTGTATATATATATATATATATATAATATTTTGATTTATTTTAAAATCCTTGAAATATAATTGGTCTTGTAAAACCAATCTATGGTCATATATTAATAATTTTATAACCATATTTTTTTATTTCTTGATTTAAAATTTAAAGGGGGTATTTTATTTTAATTCAGTGTTATAGTTATTATTTTATGCGAATATAAGTTATCATTTTATGTGCGATTTCTATTTATAATAATTTCTAATAAAATTTTTAATTTCATGTGAAAATTATACTTGAATATCCATGAATGTCATATATAATTAGATATGGTCATCATTTATATATATATATATATTTGACATTTCAAGCATTTAGTATAAGTAATTGTTTTAAATTTATATGAAATTGTACTTATTCCATTTTAAAATTAATATGATCCCATGAAGGTATGGATTTCTTCTAAATGTTTTAGAAAAAATTTATGTGATGGTGTAAATATTTTCTTCTATGAAAATAATTTATGTATTATTTTGAAATGATTTTTGGATTATGAGTGAGAAAGGTTGGACCATTAAAATGTTTTCTTAAAATTACCACTAGATAATCGAATTATATGATATAGTATGGGGAGTAAACCCATGACCTTAAGGGTACTATTGACACTCCCTTTTAATAAAGGAAGGAAAAAATATTATATAGAGCACTTTGGATATCCTAAAGTGTCAAGGAAATTTAAAGAAGTAAAGAAATTTGGTTAAAGGGACCTATGCAGCATACCTAGGCACAAGAAGGCCAGCACAGCTCCTACCAGTATAGCTGAAATGCATAGCCCCTACATAGAGGACCTACGTCGGGGGACCTATGCAGCAATATATGTTTTACACCCATACGCGGGGGACCTACGTGGATGAGCTATGCCCATGAACTACACAGACAACCTTCTTTAGACCAGGTCCTCTCCTTGCATATAAATAGGACCCTTGGGCTTCCCATTTCAACAACTGAAAAAGTAGGAAGAATTATTGAACCTCTCACTGTGCAACTCCTTCGCCCAGGTCCACCGAATTTTCTCAGGTATCTCTCTAAAACATGAGAGAAGAGAGAATTTAAAGGGATAAACAAGTTCAAAGTACCTTCAGGGTCTAAAATACAAGATACTTGTTTGAGTACCCTACTTCTATAAGAAAATTCACCTATGTAAGTTCCTTTCCTTAAGAAAAGACCAATGTGAGATTATTCCAAGGACATCAAGGGACACCCATGGTTCTTAAGTTAAAACCTCACCCAAGTGTTATTGTCTTGGTATTCCATTTCCCAAGGCATATCAAGCTTTCACAAGCTTATCCTTCTTATGTTATGCATTTTTCAGTTCCTCCTAAGACCTACGTGGCATACCAATGCGGCATACCTACACGGAATACCTGCATGGAATACCTATACAGACCACCTATGTGAGCTATCCTTTAAGCCCTCTTTTAAGCCATTCATGGCAGGGATTCTTCTAATTTGGTTCCCTTGTCTAAAAGGGACCAAGTTGAAACTTCCACCAAGACCTCCTGATTTATCAAACCTTTGGGAAAGGCAATCAGCATGTCTCCCATTTGGATTTGGATATCTATGGTTAGGGGTTTCCCACAATCATCTTACCAAAGGGTAAGGATTATTGGAGTGTCTATGGATCCGGATATCCATGGTCACATAGACCCTTACCCTAGGGATAGTGTTATGGATTTCCCAATTTCAGATTCTATAGATAGGACTCTGTTTGTCCCCTCTAGTCTCTAAGATCCGGAGCCTCGAGTTCTTATCAGGGAGGATAAGTATCACACTTGATTTTACCTTCCATATGGGATTAGATCCTCCCTTTCTAAGCACCCAATTTTAGGTAATCCCTCATGTAATAAGCCCCTAGAATTTTGGGATGGACCTAATGACCTTCACCTTCATTTCACATTGAAAGGTCCATTGCTTTTTTCCCTCATCCACCATCACCCCAACCTCTTCCATCGTAAGCCCAAACTCTTCCATTAGTGGAGGAGAAAGTATGTGTGGTTTTTTGAATCTTTCAAATATTCTTTTTTCTCAAATTCATCATGACTCACATGGGATTAGAGGTTTGTAATTATTTCAACACCCTCACAATCCACCTGAATTAATGAACAATGATAACTCTTATTCCCACCATAATTGGGATACGTAGGAATCTTTAACCTAGGGCCTAAGATCAATAGAAATCATCCTCGGGATTCCAACCCAAATTCCCTTAATCCAATAATCCTCCTTAAAAATAGGCCCCAAAATAAACCCCCCAATATCTCCATGAGTTAAGACATCTCTTGTGGACCTTGTTATATGGGAATCCTCTTTAGGAGTACTCCCAAACCTATCTCTCTCAAAGGTCTATATTCACCTACGAGACTTACCAAACTACATGGGATTTGATTCCCATCCAAATAGGATACATAGGAAGCCTACCTAAGGTTCAAACCCAACACTCCAAATCAACCATGTTCTCTCTAGGCCACATTCTCAATAGGGTCTAATCTAACTTGGAAACTCATATACTTTCTAGGTTCTTTGGGCTGCTTTGGCATAAGTCCTACACCAAGCTTTGACCAGGCACCTTCAACCTATATTTCCTTACCATGCTAAATTAAACTATATGATTGGGTCCTTATCACACAACCTTAAAAGGAATTGTGTGCCCCATTAAGTGGCACTAAACTGTGTGGGTTATGATTCCTTTTGTGAGGATATGTAGGTATCCCATCTATGGGTTCAATCCCAAAATCAAAACAACTTCCATATACCTAGATGAAGATAAACTCCATAGTAATCTCTATCTACCTGGATGAAAATAAACTCCAAAATAAAGTTTCATCTCCCTATATGATAATAAATTCCAAAGTTAAATTAATCTACCTGGATGACCATAAATTCTAGAGTTCCCCACTGAGTGGCTTAAAAACCATCATTGTTTTAATAACGTCCAAAGAATATCTAAGTAGTATATGAGAGGATACCATTGATGGAGAACCTTGAATGCATATAGATATCTCCATTGATGAAAACCTTGAATACATATAGATGATTCTAAATTCCACACATTCTAATAATTGATTTCAAATTTTAAGTGAAAATTACATTATGCTCGGTAAATTAATAAGGATTCATTAACATATCTTAAATATATAAAAGAGTCCCGGAGTAGGAAATAATTCCCTCAAAAAGGGTGTGATGAGCCTAATCTCCAATCCTCTTGACCAATGCGAGTTCTTAAGTATTGTAGGTCAACAAACCTAACGAACGACTGACTTTGGAAAGCAGGTCCCTTTGGATGCAAAACCATTGGGTGTTTCTGGTTCAATAAATAAATCTTTTGGAAATCGTTCAGAAATAGTGATTCCTAACTAGAACACATGTTCCGAGGGAAATAAAAAATGATGAACCTGACGTGAATCCTTAACCAATATGATAGTGTAACCCATTTTTCAGGCCCCTATCAATTGATAAAAGAGGTCCAGATAAGAAAATCAATCATGCATGTGTTCATCCAAAAAGATGATGCTTTTCCAGAGTTCATTTTTTTATTTTTCATATATACAGGCACTTTATTTCCAAATAAATCCCTTTATTCCAAATGGATTCCTCCAAGTTTTCACCTATAAAGGCCCTGGATATTGCTCAAGCTAAATCCTTATCCACTCTAAGGATTCTATCACCGACTCCACATCTTTAAAGCTGGGTCTATAATGAATTGGTTCATTAGTACCATAAATATGGTATTATCCCGAACTTTGAGGCTACCTAATAGCCTCTTCAAATCAAGAATAACCCCCAGTCATCTGGTCAACAATGACCAGTGGTCTAGAAGTAGATGGTTCCAAACGTTATCTTCAACTGTTTCGGGAGTTTAGCCCCAGAACACAATCACCAATCCATACCCTATTCTAGGGAGGTCAACCAAGAGTACACCTATGGTCTCATCCCAAATACATGGGGGTCCTTCTCAAGGGATCCTGCCAATAATCACCACCTCCAATGTTGCACGGTAGCAAACCCTAAACATGATGAGCATGTTATATTTGGTTGTTCGGCCCAGGTCCCTCAGACCCGGACATGCAAGACAAACCGCTGGGGACAATAGCTGGCTAATAGGGATCAAGTTCCTACCTTTTCCCCCTTACAATAAATCCACCAACCCATTTTGGTGGAAAACAATGAATGGGAACATACACCTGTCCACCATCATTCTGTCGGCTAGAAAGCTCGTTTAAAGGTTCCCAACCAATACCATCATTCAAATCTTATGGAGTACCATGAGAAAAAACATACACTTTCTTATAATATTTTTTTCAGCTAGTATACTCATCTGGCTGCATTCAAAGAAGTTCTCCAACCAAATGCGCCTGCAATCTGCAATCAGGAACATAAACCCACCTACACCCACCAAGCCTTCCAGTAGTCTCGTCTATTAGACCTTAAAAAATTATGCCAATCATGCTTGGTGAAAAACATCTAGAAATAACATAAACCTACCAGCATTAATCAATCCTACCAACAGTCTCATTTGGAAGCACCTGGAGAAGTTTTTTAGAAATCTTCAACGACAAACCTAGGGAAAACCCAACTCTCTGCCCCCATACATGAGTACTGTCAGTATCCATTGATAGTAAAGGGAGGATATGAGAAATTATATACACCTAATCTAGATACATAATGGATTTATATTCATGTTTCATTCGCTAAAGTCACCAAGCACATTTTGGAAATGGTGAAAGGGCAGACACAAATTTCTTCCAATATCCTGGAAGCTTTCCAGAATATCATAATGGAAACTTCAATAGTACCAGAGGGACGGACACATAATTTTATCCCCATACTTGGGATAACTCATCATCATGCCATCCCGGAATAGATACACACCACTTTTTCAATCCATGAGGGTTATGGGGCACACTCCCCTATGTCATACGGACAATGGGGTTAGGCATATACACCCATTCCAATTGGAGATAATCGATCTAATCTGATGGCCACTCCAAAGAAGGCACATAAACCTTCTCATGATAACCATTTTTTCTAGTAAGTGGACCTAAATACGTGTAATAGGGTGTCTAAGAAGAAGTATCACCAAGCACAGTTGGAGAATCATGAGTCGATCTGTGATCTGGCTCCTCTTAATGTTTGATTTCTTGAATCCCTCGAACATTTATCTATTATAGCTCAAGATCAGACCTTCCCATTACCAAATTATGGGAGTATTAGCAGTAATTATAAAGTTCCTTGTTGGAAACTTCATCATGAAGGCCTGATTTGTGATAATTCGGTTAATATCGAGAACCTATCTCTGAATGAGAGCCATGGAAACCCTCTGTGTGGCTAGAAGACCAAGGAGAAAGAGGATTTATCCCTTACTATAATCAATCATGGTGGTCCTCCCTGTGATGTAATTCAATGTGAAAGTTCTCTCCACAATAGTGTTTTACACTGTCAAGAGAATTATCCAACTTACAATGTAGTGATGAGAAAACCCTCTTATCCTAAGGCACTTGAAAACATAAGGCTAGTCTTGTATGATGTATTGTTACTAGAAAGTGAAATACTTTCTCATCCATAAGACATCCCAAGGTGATGATCATTCTCCAAACCTCCCTTGGGTCATTTTCCTTCTAATATAGTAGAAAAAATACCAATTGATCCCATTGTTTGTGCTAAAACAATTGGGAAGCATCTACTATGGTTAGACCAGGTTGAGAAACCTATGGAAAAAGACAAACATGATGTGTTGAACTTGAGGAAAAAAATAGATAAGGGTGAAATACTAGTCATTTTTTGTCCTTTGGATACCTCTTAATACAAAATTCTAGAAATTTTGGTAGAAGATTGTATTCATGATATCTGTCTCAACATATGGCAGACTCTTCATCATCTGAAAGCCAAAGTATTAATATATGATGAATATCAAATTCATTTCAAGGTAATAGAAGGGTTGTAGTGCCAAATTGAGTTGGAATATCTCCAAGCTTCCCAACATCCAAAGATCAAGAAGCAACAGGAGTCACTTCAACATGCATGCCTCGATGCATTAAAGAGGTTGCGATAATTGATCACAGAAATCTCATTTGGTGTTCATATCGGAGGATGGGGTGCACACAGAGCATTGCATTTCACTATGATCCAAAGCCAAAAAATCCCACTAGAAGTGGTCTCATACAATTTTATTACCCCAGGTCGGCTACAATAGACAAATTCTTCTCGCGGTCAAAGATATGTTTAGTAGGAACATGCCTCAACTGGCTTTCACCAAAGTCAAGCCCAAATAGAGCAAGCTATTGAGATAATTTTTCATCAAGCGTTTGAGAAAATTGAACATGCCTCCCTCCTATAGGATTTAAGCCATCATATTGTGCAGATGTCTGAAATAGCACAATGGTTTTCTGAAGAAGGCGATTTAAGTGAGTGTTGGATAATGCACCCAGCCAATGTTCAGACTAGAATTCACAAGATCAGAAGAGTGGTTGCGCTGATATTATACATAGTAGTTCAGAAGCCACCCCATCTCATAGGTATGGGGGGTTTGTTATCCCAACCCTATGATCCAACAAACAGATCCCAAAGGTTTGATAAATAATAATAGGAATAGCCCCTGCCCGTATAGTTGGTGGCTTTTTCACATTCACATTCCCCTCCTTAGGGGAAGTTAGTTTTCTCCCGATTAGGGAAGAAGAAAAAAAATAAACACATGACTAGACTATCTTAGGATTCCCTTCATGTTACTATCCATCAAACAGTTCTTGTGGACCCAAAAAATAGGAGAACAAAGTCTCATGGAGGATGAAGAATAAGGATATCTCACCAAGATACCAATAGAATTCTAGCAATGCATTACACATCGGTAAATGTCATTAATGTCATCATTGTAGATCCTCTAGAGCATGAGTCCAATTTAGGGGAATAATAAGAGGAAGTTATTATTCTTTATATGGTCCACACTAAAGAAAATGAAGGAGGTGTGTGTACCAGAAATCAGAGGCTTTCCCAGAATCAAGGTGTCCCATTAAATAATCCACTTCCACCTTTTCGTAAGGCACTTAATAGGGAGAAAGGTAAAGTTCAAACCATGTCTCACCTTCCTTTGGAGAAGGTCAATCCCTTTTTATTGAGTAAATATTTTCTCATAAAGAAGAGGAGATGAAGGAATTGAGAAGACTAAATGTAGAGTTACTCTGAAGTAGCAATCTTTCTAGACATTCTCTACAAGCAAATCTTCATCTTTCACTTCCAGTAGGAGCACCTTAGCAAGGAGGGTTTATTGAAACTACTGATGTAGATAATTAATTCCCTTAATTGTTTATATATCTATAATAGGTTCAATCAAATCTTTATAGGCCTTAACCCATGGGTTATCTAAGGAAAATACTAGGAGCACTACCACCAGTGGTATTATTGGTCATTGCACCTATTCAGACTCCATCTGCCACAGATGTTAAGGTCCCAGCTCACCCAGATGTTTCCCAAATTATTATGAATACAATTGAGTTGTTAAAAACACGATTGGAATCTATGGAAGGATGGCGTGAACCAATTAAACCAAAAAATAAGGTTTATCCCAAATGGGTAGATCTGACTCCTCCTCCACTAAACTTTAGAAATCCCACATTTCCAATATTCAATGGTTCATGAGATCTGAAGTATCACTTGATTCATTTCATCTCTTGTTGTGATCCCATGATCGGGACCCCTGATCAATAGGTAGAAATTAAACTCAGATGCTTCATACAATCATTGTAGGGTCCATCCTTCGTCTGGTATACAAGCTTGAAATATCGATCGGTTACTGGATAGGAAGATCTCCGTTAGAAATTCCTTTTCCAGTTCAGTTCAATGCTGAAGAAGACAACAATCTTCAATCTAACAAACTACAATCAAAGGGAGAATGAAAGAGTTTCAAATTTTATTTCTCAGTGGAAATTATTAACATACTCCTTGAATATACCACTCTCTTAAGAAAAATTATTACCCATTTGTGTATCCAACCTCCGTGATGAGTTGCGCACACCTTTAATCCCTATGAAATACACAGGAGGGTTTTAGGATTTGGAATTGATTTCTCAACAAGTGGAAAATTCCATAACAGAGACTAGAGAAAAATCTCGAGTAATCCCATAAGCTCCGAGAAGAAGAGCAGTAAAATTATAGGCTACTATAATTATACTTAAGCAGGCCCCTATATCTGCTCCAACTTCAAATATATCATCATACCATAGGGCTCCACCTCCTGAGTGTTAGAAACAATAGTATCCTCATCAATATGATCAAAAAGATCAAAGGTGGAGATAGTTTTAGGAGTTAAAGAATAAAGTATACTCTTTTTGGAATGAAAAAGTTCTCGACTACTTCACTTCAGTCTTGGAAAACAATTTATTCCAGTTACCAAGGCCCAAGAAGGCAAGAAAAGAAAGAGATAAGGATCTCCCAAACTACTTCCCCTTCCATAAAATGTTGGGGTACCCCATCTAGGAGTGTTTTGTTTTCAATTATCTCCTACAAAAGATGGTGGAATCTGGACAAGTGAAACTAAAAGGTTCATCAGACTAGGTAGCATGTGTTACTACTACCAATCCAGAGGAGAAAGGCGTGTGGCAGGAAGTCAAAAGAAAGAATGCACAGAAGTTTTATGACTGGATGGTTAGGAAAATGATAAATCAAACTCATGTCATTCTACAAATATAGTTGAAACAACCTACTGTGTGTCTTGTCACTTTCACTACAGCCAAGACATCTTCATCAAATGATCAGTCCTCCAAAGTCCAATCCTCAAAGAAGTGACATGGTCAGAAGGATAAAGAGTAGTCATAAGAAGATGATCTTGTGTTAAGGACAAATTTTGAATTTGTAGATTTCATACCAAATATCTCAAAATCATGGGCACCACCCCACCAAATGGAACAACAAGAATCAACCTATTAGGAAGAATCTTTATCAGATAAAGAGTTGATCTTCATATCTATTAATGTTATTCACTGAATGGATCCCTATGAAAATAACGATTTTGATTATGAACCTTAGTTCCATGTACTTTATTAGGGAATTGGGGGAAGTGGTCATCAATTTTGATGATACAGTGGAAGAAATGGGTATACTAGATGCCACTATTTTAATTACACCCCTGTTCGAACTGTTTATGGAGCATAAACTTGTGGGAGAGCCCTCCAGTGAGGTCAGAAAAAACAAGGGAATTCTCCCACACATGACAGCGTATTCCCTAACATGATCATCTTGTAAGATCGATTAGAGGCTATAACACCACCTTCTCAGCAAGTGGGAAGACCTAACCAGCTTGATCCACCAAGAGTAGAATTACTTCTAGTTCCTACTTCAAATGGTGGTCCATCCATGTCAGAAACATCATCCCCCAAGGAACCTACAAAAAAAATTCCATGCTAAAAAGAGAAGACCTCTAGACCATAATTACAACATTTTAAAGTAACTAGCCCAAGTACCGGCCAAGTTATCAATCCTGGATGCTTTAAATTTTTCAAAGGATCTCTAAGATGCACTCATTAAGGCTTTATCAAGTCCTCAAGAGTTTGAAACCGAGGTTGTTGTTGATGAGGTCTACCATATAGAGAATGATCCTATAGAATGTCATGTAGTCATATCTTTCATGAACTAAGATGAGGATGGTGTTGTACAAGGACACCTCATGACCTTATACATATCTGGAAAGATCGATGATATTGACATCCAATGAGCCTTTATTGATAATGGATTAGGGTTCAACCTTATTCCCATCTGTACACTTCTCTAGTTGGGTCTCAATGAATCTAACTTGTCTCCCTACACTCTGATGTTTCAAGGTTATGACAAGAATGAACAAGAACCTCTGGGTGAAATTACACTCAAAACTCAATTTGAGGATCTTGTATCTGATTTAGATTTCATGGTTGTCTAGCAGGACAAAGCTTTCAATAATCTGTTGGGAAGTCCTTGGCTACATCAACATGTGGTCATTCCTTTGTCATATCACCAATGTCTCAAGTATTACTTCAATGGTCAAATTAGTACATTGCAAGTGACAAGGCCTCGATCAAAACTTGTGAATCTCAGTATATTGATGCAGAGTTATATCACATGAAGGGAAAATGGTTTGTGGAAAAGGATATAATAAGAATCATTGCTTTGAATGGTTTGGAAAAGATCCCAGCTAACCCATTCAAGAATCTTAGTGCAGATTTCGTGTTTCCTATCAATCAAATTGAAAGGCTGGACCTAAATACAAGCACTCATTCATTTTATCCCATAATTTTAGTAGTGGTAATTGAACCTGACAGCACAGGATAAATCATTGATTCACCAAAAAATGATATAAGCCTAAACGGAGATGTCTTCATTCCATATACCAAACTTCATCAAGTCTCTGCTTCATCATACAGGATAGAAGAAGTTATTATGCTCATAAAAAAAGATAGGGATGTTGATTCTTATCCCACTATCTTCCCTTCAAAACTTCAAAAAGACCCTTCATCATCAGTTGGGTCGGAGATGGTTGTATCATATTCAGGATGTCCAAATACCAACTCATCCCCTAGCTCTGAAAGTCTTGCTTAATCACCTACTCTTAAAGTAGAGGAAAAAGAATCAATACATGAAAAATATGAAGAATAGGAAGACCTCAGAGATGCCCCTCCAGCATTTAAGGAAGGCATCTCCACCACTGTGGATGAAGTCAGAGAAATAAATCTGAGTACAGAGGAAGATCCACACCCCACTCTGATTAGTGCATCCATGACTCAAGAAGAGAAAGAGGTGTATACTTCCTTTATAAATCAACACTGATATGTGTTTTCTTTTAATTACACAGAGATTCTAGGTCTTGACCCCAAGGTTCCCACCCATCATTTGGGTTTACCAGAAGATCATCGGGGATACAAACAAGCAGTAAGAAGAACACACCCAACATATGCCTCTAAGATTGTGGCTAAATTCAACAAGCTTATCAAAGCCTATTTCATAAAAGAAGTGAAATTTACAAAGTTTTTATCCAATATTATCTAGGTTAAAAAGAATAATGGGTAAATCAAAGTTTTTATTGATTTCATAGATCTCAACTGACATTGTCCCACCGATGACTTCCCAATTCCAATCACAGAACTCTTGATTGATGTGACAGCTGGCTACAAAGATCTATCCTTCATGGATGGATACTTTGGGTATAACAAAATCTGAATGGCCCCAGAAGATGAGGAATCTATATCCTTCAAAGCCCCTCAAGGAATATTTTTCTATTAGGTAATGTCCTTTGGCTTGAATAATACTAGTGAGACATATCAATGTGAAATACACCATATCTCCACACCCTTCTTGGGAAAATTCATTGAATTTTATGTTGATGATCTAGTAATTAAATATAGACAATGTTATGATCACCTGAATGAATTTTAGACCATATTCAGCATGCTTTGACAGCATAATTTTAAGATTAACCCCTTGGAATGTTCTTTTGGGGTAACCTTGGGAAAATTTCTCAGTTTTGTTGTATTCCATCACGGCATAGAAGTCGATCCTGAGAATAATAAATCTATATTGGGCATGTCACCTACTCAAAACTTTAAATATTTGAGAGTAATTCAAGGAAACTTGGCCTACATCTAGTTCTTTATAGCCAATCTAGCAGGAAAGTGTTTTCCCTTCACCAAATTGATGAAGAAGGGGGTCACATATCAAAGGACCAATGACTTCCAAGAATCATTTCATACCCATAATAAATACCTATTGAGACCATTGGTATTGATGCCACCTATTGAAGGAATGCCACTCATTATTTATGTGACAGCCTTAGAGTGATCATTGGGCTCTTTCCTTACACAAAAGAATGATGATGGGAATGAAAATAGTCTTTATTATCTCAGTCAAACCATGCTTGATGCAGAGACTCAATATTCATATATTGATAAAATCTTCCTAGCATTAATATTTTCAGTTCAAAAACTGAGGCACTATCTACAGCATCACATGGTCCACTTGGTATCTCACAATAACCCACTCAAATCTATCCTTAGTCGTTCTATTCTTACAAGACATCTTGCACGGTGGGCAGTTATTCTATAGTAGTTTGATATACATTTTGTGCCTCAAAAATCAATAAAATTACAAGACTTAGCAAACTTACTTATTGAACACCCATCTTCAGAAGAGACATCATTGAATATTGAACTTCTTGATGAATAAATCTTCTTAATTCAAAACAGCCCCTGAATATGGGAAATTTACTTTGATGGTGCTTCCATAAGTCCAACGAGAAAGATAATGGAAGACCCAAATCTCAACAAAGTTGGGTTAGGGATTGTTCTTATCTCCTCAAAGAAGGTAGTATTTTCATACTCCTTCATATTATCATAAGGTGGTACCAACAATGAGGCAGAGTATCAGGCTCTCATTTTAGGCCTAGAATTATCACTCCAGGTACTAGTGGATCACCTGGAAGTGAAGGGTGATTCAGAATTGATAATCAAATAGATCAATGGGGATTATGCCATTATAAAATAAGAACCAATCCCCCTTTGTGATTATATCCTAGGGTTAATGGCAGAATTTCCCTCAGAACCAACATTTTCTTATGTCCTGCGATCACAAAATTCCCAAGATGATGCATTGGAAAATGCAGCTACAACCCTAGAAGATCCAAATTAGGATGATATTATCATTATCATTGCTCATTATCATGTGGTTTCACCTTTTTTTCAAATCAGAACAGGGAAAATCAATGAAATTAGTCTCATTTCTGATTCATATGGTCATACCATGAGATGGATGGCACCCATCATGGAATATCTTCAAAATGGGGTACTTCCACTGGATAGAGCTGGAAAAGAGAAAGTCTGACAATGAGTAGTTAATTTCACTCTTTATGATGGCTCGGATCACTAGAAGATCCTCTACAAATGAGGCTTTGATGGAATCCTCCTCAGATGTATTGATAGAGAAGAGACTGTAGCTGTCATGAAAGAAGTACAAAACGGATCTTGTGGTGCCCACCAGTATGGGCATAGGATTTTTTATCAAATCTGAAGTATTGGATACTTTTGGCCTTCTATGAAGCAGGATTGAAAATATTTCACTAAGAAGTGTCGTCCCTGCCAAGTTCGTGCCAACTTCATTCATCAACCACCAGAGTTTCTACATATAACCAAATACTCCTATCCATTTTCTATATAGGTAATGGATGTAGTGGGACCTTATCCTCCAGCTACTGTTAAGTAGTTAAAATACATTCTTACTACTACTGATTTCTTCTCCCAATGGGATGAGGAAATGACTCTTAAAGAAGTCAAGTCCAAAAGCATTGTACTCTTTTTTAAAGTTAATATCATCACCAGATTTGGTGTCCCTCATACCATATTGATAGAAAATGACACCAATTTCTATTCTTCTAGGGTAGGGAAGTTATATTAGGAACATAATGTCAAATCCAACCATTCATCTCGCTATCTTGCAGTGGACAATGGATAGATAGAGGATTTCCAAAATACCTTATCAAATATACTCTATAATATGGTGGATAAATATAAAAAGTCTTGTCCTAATAATCTCTTGCATGCCTTGTGAAATTATAGGAAAACTATCCATACCTCCACACGAGCAACTCTATACTCAGTGGTATACGGAACAGAAGCAGTCATGCCCATTAAAATTCAATTTTCTTCACTCCGAGTTGCCATTTGTGACCAGTTATCTACATATGAGCAGCTCTATAAGCAACTAGATGAGCTTGAATGATTAGAAACAAATAGATTGCATACCTTACATCACATGGAAGTCCATCAGAACTAAATAGCATGAGATTTCAACAAAAAAGTTTGCCTCTGTTCATTACTCTAAGGATAATTGGTATTGGTCCTTAGGACTCCAATGATACCAGGAAATAATCCTTCAAAGCTTGATCCAAATTGGTAAGGACCTTACTCTATACATAAAGTCCATTCTAATGGAGATTATTCCCTAATCTCAATGGATGTAGAATTCATTACAACTCCAACCAATGCAAGGTTCTTTGATAAATACTTTGTTTAATCACACAGAGCATATCCTAGTTTCATGAAATTAAAATAAATAGAAACCATCATATTAGCCGCAAGTCGTTAAAATATATAGCACCATACATGTCCATGTTGCATGACATTAAACTATGTATCGCATTCGTCCTTATCGCATGACGTTAAACTGCACGACACTATTTTTCCTCTCTACACAACATTAAACTTTATGATTAACAGCTCCTTCATTTGATGTTAATAAATATCCCACGATACCATATATTGGCATTCCTTATGGTCCTTTAAAATATAATTAGCTTCCATGTGCAAGAATTACTCACATAATTTCCACTCCTTAGTGGAACTTGAACCCCATTCCTCCTTATGTTTGAATCAAATCTATATAGGAACCCTTTTTTAAGAACTACGTGTGTCTTGATTCTTTCCCCTAGTAAGATACATAATGACACCAAGATCTTATTCCCTAGTCTAGCTGCAAAGTTTCTTTCACGTCAAGTGACTTACATCCACAATACAAGATGTTAAACTACACAATTCTTCAAGAAATATGTGTGTCTTGATTATCATTTCAATGAGATACATAGTGATGCCCAGATCTCCAATCTTAGGCTCATTCACAACCATAAAGAAATTTATTTCCTCTTTTTCTTCATATGAACCACACTTATACATAGAACTCTTCCATAATACATGGTTTGATTCTCATACCATCCTATGTCTTGAGATTAATTATTATTCTATAATGTATAAAAATCCCTCATCTCTCACATCAAATTAAGTTGGTGTGGGGAACGATCTTTTCAAGAACTATGTGTGGATTTATTCTCATTCCAATGAGATACATAGTGACACCCAGATCTCCAATATTGGGTCTATACATAGCTAAAAAAATACCCTTCCTCACATTAAAACCTAGTTGGTGTGAATAATCTCATCAAGAACTATGTATGGATTGATTCTCATCCATATGAGATACATAGTGATGCCCAAATATCCAATCTTGGGTCTAGCCGCAATGTTGAAAAATTCCCTTCACCCCTATGCATATGAATTAAACTTGCACAGGGAGAACCTTTAAGAACTATGTGTGGCTTGATTCTCATCCCATTAAGATATGTAGTGAAGCCTGTGTTTTAACCCTGGCCCAACTGCAATATTTCCATCTTTTCACATCAGTTCATCTTCATCCACACTACATGATGTTAAATTGCATGGAACATTTAAATAACTATGTATGGCTTGATTCTCATCCATATGAGATATGTAGTGATGACCAGATCTCCAATCCTAGGTCCAGCTGCAATTTTGAAAAATTCTCTTCACCCCTATGCGTATAAATTAAACTTGCATAGGGAGAACCTTTAAGAACTATGTGTGTCTTGATTATTGCCTCAGCAAGATACGCAGTGATGCCCAAATCTCCAAAACTAGGCCCATTCATGATTTTGGAAGAGAAAACCCCCTTCCTTTTCACCATGCATGAGTCAGATTTTCATAGGGACCTCTTCCAGGATCTGTAATTTGATTCTCATTTTAATGAGATACATGGTGATTCCTAGAATTCCTACTTTAGGCCCAACAATCATCCTGGAAATTATAAGAAATCCCTCTTCCCCACGTAAAAACCTAATGATATGGATAAAATTTTCAAGAAATATGTGTGTATGGATTATTTACCCTAGAAAGATACGTAGTGATGCACGATCCCTATATCATGGCTCAGCCACCATTCAATCATTAGACCCTTATCATTCACTTTCTTTACCTTTGTGTTGCAAATGAATCTTTTACCACTCGTTTTTTATCACACTAAGCACAGATCACATGGTCTTAGAAATTGGGTAAAGAACTTCTCTACATAAATAAGGTATCTCAATTCATATTTGGGTTTATCAATGTTCCTAGATGTAAGACCTTAAAAGACACAACAGATGTCCTCATCGCATGATGATAAACTATAGAAGCATCTCAAAAAACTATGTGTGGCTCAATTCTATTTTTCATGAGATATGTATTCATTTCACATCAGTTCACCTTCGTCCTTACCACATGACGTTAAACTGCATGGAAGTACAAAGAAATACATGTGGCTTGATTCTCATTCTATTAAGATATGTAATGACACCCAAATCTCTTATCTCAGGTCCAGCCACAATTAAGAAAAATCCCCCACTCCCTGTTTATGGATCATACCTACACAGGAAACCCCCTCAAGAACTATGTATGGCTTGATTCTTATCCATATGAGATATATAGTGACATGTAGACTTTCAATCTTGTACCCATCCACAACATCATGCAATTGATGCCTATTATATCCCATGTACGAGTCAGATTTGCATGAGGATATCAATAAAAGTTCTCACTATATGTATGAATTTTTATTCAAGAAACCCCCATTATCCCCCACTTGTGAATTCAATTAGGGTAGGGTAAACTTTATTTAATAACTACGTGTGTCTTGATTCTTTCCTTAGAAAGATACATAATGAAACATGGGTCATATCCCCTAGTCCAGCCGCAATATTCTTTTTCACATCGGAATCACTTCACATCCTCATCTCATGATGATAAACTACATGGTTCTTTAAGAACTATGTGTGGATTTATTCTCATCCCTATGAGATACGTAGTGACATTTATATTTTCAATCCTAGGCCTAGATGCAACATGATATGAAAAGGCCTCTATTCTCCCATGTATGAGTCATATCTACATGAGATTATCCAATACAAGTTCACACCTTGTACATGAACTTATATCTGATAAGAACTACATGTGGATTGATTCTTGCTTTGACAAGATATGTAGTGACACTTGGGACCTATACCCTGGTCTAGCTACAAAATTCAATTGCTCTTCATATCAAAGTTCCTAATGTCCTTACTGTATAACTCTAAACTGCACAGCGTAATGTCCTTGCCGCATGACTTTAAACTGCATGTTACCTAGAGGACTATGTATAGATTTATTCTCATCCCATTGATATATATAGTGAATATTAAGCCTTAGATACTAGTCCCAACCACAGGATAAAGGAAGATCCCCCCCCTTCAACATATAATCAAAAATCTATGCAGGAACTTTTATTTTGGATCCTATCCTTATAGATCCCATCAAGGAAACAAAATATATCCCCATTATACATATGAGTCAGATCTATGTAAGGGACTCCAAACTCATGGCCAATATCATTACAAATACTTCCCTTGTCTATTGTAAATTGTTAGTTTTTCATTTCATACACCTAATCTTGAATACTTTTAGATATTCATTATCTTTACTCATATTCAAGTGACATAATGTCTAATACTTGAGAGCTTTTTTCCTGACTATGTAGTATGTGCCCCTAGGTGGCCTTGTATAAGTCACCCACATAACAGGCTTGTCACCAAAAGATGCCATTATTTGGATATGCACCATATGACCAAGTTGGCCCTGCATAATATGGACCCCATAATAGGTTTTTCAAATAGATGTATCTTCATTCTTAGGATAATCCTCTTTTGTCCCCTCTAAGATTTAATGACGGTATGCAGGAACCCATATTTTAAAGCGGTCATCCTTTGAATATTTGTCCCGTATCCTTTCTTCTAACCTGAAACTATTCAAGATCATGGTTTACTTATCTCCCCTTCACTTATTCAAATCGTACTGAAATAACCTTGGATCATTTTACCACATATCATTCAATGTCTCCATAATATTATGGTCCTAGCCATATGAACTAAAACTATAGACACCATACTTCCTATGTTTGGATAAGACCTTCATAGAAAGCCTGTTACTCTGATTATTTGGAAATCATGACTAGAAATAATATTCCTATATTCAAGTACTTTTCTCCATAAATAAAACTTTGTTCTTGGGAAAATTCAAATCTCCACAAACTTTCAACAGTTTTTATCAATAGAATGTCAGAATTTTTGAGAGCTCCTTTACTTGACTATGCAGTACGTGCCCCAGTTGGTCTTGTATAAAATCCACCTAAATAATAGGTCTGTCAACATAAGGATGCCACTATTGACTATGCAGCACATTCCCTAGTTGTCCCTATATAATATATCTCTCATAATGGGTTTGTCAAATAGTGGTAACTTTGTTCTTGGAAGAGACCTCCTCTAATGCCTTTAGCCCTTTTCCCATGTCATTATCTGGATCTAAAAATTACCAAATCACATATTACAATTGTCTCTTTCCATACCTGAATTTGGTGGCACATTTTCATAAAAATTACCAAAAATTAGAAAACCATAAAATTTATGGTTAGAGCTAAATACCATAAATTAAATCCCCATGATGTCCTTACTGCATGAATTTAAACTGTACAGCCCCCAATGTCCTTACTGCATGACTTTAAACTACATAGAATATTGTCAAAAAAATCCCTTAATGTCCTTACTGCATGACTTTAAACAGCATAGAAAAATATCTGAAGTCTTCTTTATAAAAAATATACCCTCCTTCATACACTAAATTCATATAGTATTAGTTCTTAATTCATGGCCTATATCGACATAGATGGACCCTTTTATTCTTAAGAATTTTTCTTTGGAAAATCCACCCACTATGGTATTGAGACATCCAAATATTAAAACCCATTTTTCTATCAGTAATAGAATGTCAAAATTATTAGGAACTCCTTTACTTAACTATGTAGTATGTTCCCAAGTTGGACTTTCATAAAATTCACCTACATAATGGGCCTATCAGCCAAAGGATGCCATTATTTGTCTATGCATCACATTCCCTAGCCATCCATATATAACACAACCCCCGTAATGGGTTTTTAAAATGGAGGTAAACTTAATTATCATGAGATAACTCCTCTATTATTATGATTCAAGTTTTAGATTTGTTGAGTAAAAAAACATGACTCAAGATTCCCCTTGGAAGTATTTGAAGAATATCGGGACCTTCCAATCCATTCAACCTTGTTTGGGTTTTTAATATTAAAATTCATGGTCAAAGATATTCAACCTAAAACACTATCCTTATTATTTTGACATGCATGACTTTAAACTTCCGACAAAACGAGACATAGTACTCACTAGGATGAAACCCCATAAAGGGAACTCTAAACAAAAGTCGAGTCTCATCTCACTAGACCAACACTCTATATGGTTTAGGAAATATCGAGACTCTTTATTGGTTGGAGACAAAATACTTTTCATTTATATAGTAAAATTATAAGAACATCCACAGAATGGATCCTCTTTGTCATATATTATAAAATCTTTCATCATGACTCTTTATTGGTTGAACAACCTCCTGAGATCTATCAACCTCTTGTTAAAGCTCAGCCAGTTGACTGGATTTAGTCTCTTCATCTTTATAAAGTGTTTCCATGGAATCCCCAATGTTAGTTACCCCTTCAATATGGGATTATCCTAATGATTTATGGAGTTTTACAAGTCCCTCTTGGGCAGTATCCAACTCTTGTTGAAGGTGTGACGCCTCTTGCTGAAGGTGCCCCACTTTAATTGATTATTCCTTGATTTTCCGGTCAAACTCTGCCAATTTTACACTATAGTTAACCTCTACCTGGGATACTGAAACTCAAAAACCCTCAAAATTGGTGAGTAGTTTGGCCTTTACAAGATCTTTCCACAGCTTTTGTTCTTGCTACCGCTGGTGAATGGTCTCTTTCACCGCATTATAAATTAGGATATAATCCCGAATGGACTGAAGGCCTTATTTTTATTGATTTTTGATAACCCCCCTTTCAATGGATGAGGTGAACCCTTAAAATTATTATAGGATTAGAGATTACATGACCCGTAGGTCTAAGAGGAAATATCCAGACTATAACTACATGGAACTGATCCTCCCCAACATCTGCATGGTGAAATCAGCTCACCACTTCGCATGGTTTTTCAGCTAGGCTTCATGTGCATACACAGGCTGATCCCAATGGAAACTCCATACCCTCTCTTTCTTCCACATTTTTTAGCTTCTTCTTTGGTGAATACGCCTGCTCTTAATCCTCATCTGGGGTCTTCTCCTTGTAGAGTCTTCCTGGTCCATTTAACCACAATTTCAGGTGGCCCAAAATCCTTAAGATGGCTCGAAGGC
The DNA here is from genome assembly GCA_963277665.1 of Viscum album. Classification (NCBI taxonomy): domain Eukaryota; kingdom Viridiplantae; phylum Streptophyta; class Magnoliopsida; order Santalales; family Viscaceae; genus Viscum; species Viscum album. The sequence goes on from OY728160.1 coordinate 1,996,652,260, forward strand.
ATTGAAGTGGCCCAAAGGTCTTGAAAGACTCAAGGACCAGACCGGTGGCCCAAAATCCCAAATGGATGAATAGTTTTGGTTACTACAGTACCGAACAGTGTCTACTACAGTGCATGCTACAGTACTACTATAGTAACCTGGAAATATGTATCTACACGGTTTTGAACTCAGGTCTCTTGGATGCACTTGTCGAGTCCTCACCAACTGGGTTGAGGCTCTTGTGATAAATTGGGCGATAATAAAATCCACAAAATCCCAGTATGCTAAACAGTGATGGAATTCATCCAAAATGTGAGGGAATCTCATCCAAAGGATTATCATAGATTATATTCCTAATGGTTTTTCATGTCTTGTTACACGTGATACTGAGGGCAACCTGCAGCTCTATGTTTCAATCAGAACCACTACCATAAGATGGAAAATATTCCAAAACAAGATTACTCAAAGTGGTTTTTGGATTTTCTCCTTTCAAAGTAGTAGATTGTTCATCTTCCATTGTTGTTTGATCCAATGTAGAGGCTTCACCTTTGAACCTAACCATAAGAGACAATAGCCCTGAAATGGTGAATTAGAATGATTGTTAGCTCCAAAAGTGTATCAAGAACAAATCATGATCAAGATAGTCAATGAAATTTACCTAATAATAAGTTGTATTCTTAATTATATTCCTCCATAGTATTCTTAGATTTAGTATTTTGAGCAAGTACTTCTTGGGGAGGTTCATTCTCTTGAGATTTCCCGATCGATGTAACCAGAGGATCTGGAGAATCTCCCAACGATGGATTCTCAATTGGTACTTATCAAATGTCAACGGAAGCAGGATGAAGTGGGATTCCCCATTCTTGATGGGAATTTTCAATTTTCTCTATATACAAGGATACATAAATTGATATTTGATGTGAAATATCAAATAAAATAACAATTATGAATGATAAATGCAAGAATGAGAACTTACTTCCTTTCAGATCCTCGTTTAAGTCCCCAAAATCCTTGATGGAACCAAGGATATCAATGTCTAGATTAAGATCGTCCATAATTTTAGTGTATATGGATTTTTATATCATATCACCCTCACCATTTAAAGTATCCAAAAAATTTTGATTGATGCCTAAACTAGCTCTATTGACATTCTATTTCGTCATCTCTTCAACTGGTGTAATGTCATCAGGCCTTGCTAAATCAGAATCAGCACCAGCACCTACCTAAGACTTCCTAGTATTCTTGATCCTTCCTTCTATAGAAACAAGAGTATTAGCATTGATTATCACATAATCCTTTGGGATAGGCAACAGATCTGAAATATTCTGTAGGAAAGAATGTTAGAAACAACATGTGATGCCCAGAAGAAATTCATCTGACATTACCGTGACCCTCCTCCATCTCTCTATAGAAGAAGGAGAAGATGAATCTGAATCTCTTTACACTTTATCTATCAATTTGACAGACTTTTTAGCATAAATATATACTTCCCTCAGGGTTTCCTTATCAATCTATGAAGGACTAGTACCTAATCCCTTAAGGGAAGAAAGTGATGCAGATCCTACGAGAAGGTGAACATGGTTATAAAGTGTGTAAAAAAAGTTGTAATACTGGATGATAGTGAAAATGATCCCTTTGACATACTTTCCGAACCAGTTTCAATGCTCTCTTGTGTTTCTTTTCATAAGATAATAGAGAGATTGTACTACTTTTCTTGGTAATAGAAACTTGAGGTAATGGTTGAGGATTTTCCATCACTATTACCTCCATCATGGTTCTCCCTCTTGTAGAAAGTTTTGGAGACCCAAGGGTTTCATCTAGTGTATCGATAGGGGTGCCTGTAGGCCTTTACTTTGGTGACTCATGCACCTTTCCTGGTGCTACTCCTTCTTTGATTTTAAGGTTTAAAATTAAATCCAATCAAGATTAGTGATAGTGGATGAAAGGGAATAATTTAAACAAAAGAAAAGGGAAACAAATTCTCAGTATTAACATAAATTTCCCATTCCTACTCAGGGTGAACAATTACCCCTTCACATATTCCTTGATCTAGCATGTCGGATACTTGTTTTGAGGTTGGGACCTGGTCATCAGTTTCATATATAAAAGTCTCCAGATACTTTATATACTCTTGTACCTCATTAAAAAATTTATCCTAATGAAAATCATAGGGTGCTCTAATATCACCCAAATCCAATATTCGAATTCTAGATTGTAGAAACACCCATTCATCCCTGAGATCACAAGTCATACTTTCCCAGTACTTGATTGCTAAAGGTCACACATAGTTTGGCTTTGATGTGGTTGGCTACAAGGAAAACTCAAAGACCTCATATTGGAAGGCCTCTTCAAGACTCCCTTACCATTTATAAGAATTAGCATATGAGATGGAAACCACTTTTTGATGATGGATACTAGATCACCTTGGTGCCGGAGGTGTTGTCTCCCTAGCCTTGGTTTTCTTGGTGGATTTTTTGCGAGGATGTTTTAAAGGTTTTGAAGACTCTACATCATCTTTGGTTTTATATTTTTTTTCCATGATTTCTATGAACGATAGTTTTCATGGCCTCTACTTGATGTATTCCTTTTGTTAAATCCCCCTAAGGGTATAAATAAACCCAAGCTTTAGCATATCCAGCCTCTAATCCAATTGATGTATCTAATGGAGGTAGCGTAATTGAAATTTTGGATGTCTCTAAAGCCATTAGAATCTATAATTTTTGGGCTACCATTGGTTGATTTTCATGCCTAACATATGTTGGAGGAAAGGTGATTGATTGTTGAAGAGATTTGAACTTGTGAGAGAAGCTATAAGGTACATAATCCTCACATATGATTTTTCCGTAAATCCTGGCTGATAATACACTATCCCTGAATATCATCAGGTATGATCTTAACTCATAATTATTTTCCTTACCGTCATCAACAAATGTTCTAGTTAGTGGGTTACCAAAAGAATAGAAGTTTAATTATCCTGATACATTCAATCTCCTTGGAACTTCATCAAGCTTCAGGTTCAAAGGATGAATCCCAAAAGCCTTCTACACAAACGGGGTAAAATGACTATTGGGGACTTTAACTGAATTTAGAAACAAATATGAATAGAAATTTGTTTTAATCCACCCCCATAACACCTTTAATAGTCTTTAGAATCTAAATGTAACCTTCCCATTGTATAAATTAAATAGGCAATGATATATTCTTGCTAATATGGGGATGGACAACCCAATATATTTACCCTCTACCAAATTGGCTACAATAACAAAAGTTTTTGGCCTTACGCCACCACCGGACTCATGGACTAGGAGAAAATAAATTCTTAGCCACATGGTAGGGAATATTGATAATCATACCTTTGCATCAATCTAAGGATTAACCTTGTAACCCCAATTCTTGTAATCACCCTTCTCCAATGTGGTGTAGAATGCACCTAAAGCACCCCAATTATCTGCAGTTGGGAAAATGGTAGGACGTCCACAAGTAGGACCCTTCTATTTCACTGGTTTTAAAAAATCTTCCATCCACACTCATGCATGAACGTCATCCCTAGGATGAGGATATTTATTTTCTTTCTACAGATTATTTGTTATTTTGAATAATTCATGATCCAATGGTGGAATCCTCTCAGAATCATCCCATATTGTTGTTAGTGGAATTAATTCATCATACATATCTCCGAGAATGGGAGCTCCATATATTTGGTAGACATCCCACAAACTGATTTTGACCTCACCATGCATCAAATGGAAATAATTTGTTTTCATACTCCATCAGCTCAGTAATTCAAGAATGATGACATTTTTGTAAACATAAGTTTGTCCTATCTAGACAAATTCATAAATGTAAACACCATGAAACTCTTTCCTGAACTCATCACAAGTATGACATAGACAAAATTCCCACATCCATTCAAGATTAACTCCTCCTATAAAGTGAAGATCCTAGTCTTATTTCTAGCCATTGGATTGATCTCTTTTTGATGCAAAAAAGGTTGAATCATAGTAATACGTACTTGACTCTACAACATGATCCTTCATATCAAGAGTAAAACCACTGTGACGTAGGATGCATCTAATAGGGATTATTCCCTATACAATGACAGTTAAGGTGTTTTAGAAACCAAGTCTTTGGAAAAAAATCTTATATGATGGAATTTGGGAATCTTACATAAGCTCATTCCCATATAGAGGCAGATAGTTACTTCATGGGTATTCAAGTTGGTATGGAATCAAGTCCATCTCTAACTCAGTAAGGGTACTCTCAATAATGTCATAATAGTCTGGTCCAACGGATTTCATCATTTCAGTTTGGAAAATTTTAGCTTCCACAGTTGAAGTCATCAAGTGATCCATTTCCTACAAGATAATATCCAAATTTTTCTCATTAAGTTGGAATATTGACTTAATAAATTTTAAATTTTAACTACAAGGAATTCAATAATTTAGCAAAATAAAATCCATGTGCAGCTCCTTCGATGAGGTCACCCGCTTAGGTCCTTTGATAATGTACCCAACGCAGGTCCTTGATGAGGTCCTCCTGTGTAGATCCTTCAATAAAATAACTCTGCATAGCTCCATTACTGAAGTGGATATACCTTGAGAAATTTTTAAAGTACCTTTGCAAGAACACGACACAATAGAGTTGGACATACGAGCTATGTAATAAAAGAAACAAATCAGAAATACGGGTGAAACAAATGGAAAAGGAATGGGGGTATTTATAGGAATCACTAGCCTATGCCACCAACCTGTGCTGAATGACCTATGCCTATGACCTACGCGACATAGCTACACAGAGGACCTATGAAATACATTATTAATTTTCCAAAATATTTTTCCCATAATCTTACCTCAAGGCTAGACCATCTTTTCAGTGAGATCCAATCCTAAGGGGGGGATTTTATTAACACTCCATTTTAATAAATGAAGGAAAAAAGATTATGAAGAGCACTTTTGATAACTTAAATCATCAAGGAAATTTAAAGGAAGCAAAGAAATATGGTTAAAGGGACCTACGCAGCATGCCTACACACAAGAAGGCCATCACAGCTCCTACCAGTATAGCCTAAAGGCATAGCCCCTCTGCTAAGGACCTACGTATAGGACCAATTCCAGGGGACCTATGTGGAAGTATATGTTTTAAACCCCTATGTAGGGGACCTACGTGGAGAAGCTACACCCATGACCTATGCGAACAACCTCCTTTTGACCAGGTCCCCTCTTTTCCTATAAAAACGACCCTTGGGCTTCCCATTTTAACAACTAAAAAAGTAGAAAGAATTCTTCAAGATCTCATTGCACAGATCCTTTTCCCAGGTCCCCTGAATTTTCTCACGTATCTCTCTAAATCATGAGATAATATAGAATTGAAATTGATAAACAAGATAGAAGTCGCTTTAGGGTCTAAAATACAAGATACTTGTTTGAGGACCCTCCTTCCATAAGAAGAAGTCAGCTACATAAGGTTCTTTCCTTAATAAAATACCTATGTGAGATTCTTCCAAGGACATCAAGGCATATCAAGCTTTCATGGGCTTATCCTTAATGTGTTAAGCATTTTTCAGTTCCTCTTAGGACATGTTCGGCATACCTATACAGTATACCTATGTGACATACCTGCACAAAATACCTATGCGGACCACCTATGGAAGATATCCTTTAATCCCTATTTTAATCCATTCATGTTAGTTCTTCTCTTTCTTTGGCCCCCATGTCTAAAAGGGGCTAAGTTGAAACCTTCACCAAGACCTCTTAATTTATCAGACCTTTAGGAATGGAACATCAGTGTGTCTCCCATTTGGATTTGGATTTCTATGGTTAGGGTTTTCCCAAAATACTCTTACTAGAGGGTAAGGATTATTGGAGTGTCTATGGATCTAGATATCCATGGTCACATAGACCCTTACCCTAGGGAAGGTGTTGTGGAGTTACCAATTTCAGATTCTAGATATAGGACTATGTCTGTCCCCTCTCGTCTCTGAGATCTAGATCCTTGGGTTTTTGGAAGGGAGGATAAGAACCACACTTTATTTTCCCTTCTATAAGGTATTAGATCCTCCCTTTATAAGCACCCAATTTTAGGGCATACCTCCTGGAATAAGCCCCTAGACTTTCAGTCCGGACCTAATAACCTTCACCTTCATTTCACACTGAAAGGTTCATTGCTCTGTGCCCTTTTCCACCATCACCCCAGCATCTTCCTCTATAATCCCGAACTCTTCCATCAGTGGAGGAGAAATCATGTGTGGTTTGTTAAATCATTCACATCTTCTTATTTCTCACACTGAGCATAACTCACATGGTCTTAGAGGTTTGTAATGATTGAAACACCCTCAAAATCCACCTAAATTAATGAACTATGAGAACTCGGATTCCCACCATAATTGGGATACATAGGAATCCTTCACCAAGGGCCCGAGCTCAATGGACATCCTCCTCAGGATTCCAACCCAAATTCCCTTAATTTGGGAATCCTCCTTAGGAATAGGCCCCGAATTAAACCCCTATAAATCTCCATGAGTTAATACATCTCTCATGGACCTTGTTATAAGGGCATACTCTTTATTAGTAAGCCCAAACCTATCTCTCTCAAAGGGTCATGCTCCCCTGTAAGACTTACTGAACTACATGGTCTTTGATTCATATACAAATGGGATATGTAAGAAGCCTCCCTAAGGTTCAAACCCAACACTTCAAATCAACCTTGTTCTCTCTAGTCCACATTCCCAATATGGTCTAATCTAACTTGGAAACTCATATCCTTTCCAAGTTCCTTGGGTTGCTTCAGTATAAGTCTCACACTAAGCTTTGACTAGGAACCTTCCACCTAGATTTCCTTACCACACTACATTAAATTTTATAGTTGTGTCCTTATCACATGACTTAAAAGGTATGATGTGTCCCATTAAGCAGCACATAACTACATGGGTTTTAATTCCTTTCATGAGGATATGTAGGTAGCCTATCTATTGGTTTGATCCCAACATCAAAAGAACTTTTGTCTCCCTGGATGATGATAAACTCCAGAGTATTCTCTATCTACCTGGATGACAATAAACTCCAAAATAAAGTTTTTTCTCCCTGGATGATGATAAATTCCAAAGTGACATTTGTCTACCTGGATGACCATAAATTCTAGAGTGACCCACTGAGTGGATTAAAAACCATCATTATCGTAATAATGACCAAAGAATATCTAAGTAGTATATGAGAGGATACCATCGATGGAGAAGCTCAAATACATATAGATATATCCATTGATGAAGAAACTTGAATACATACGAATGATTCTGAATTTCACATATGCTAATAATTGATGGAAAATTTTAAGGGAAACTTACATTATGCTTGGTAAATTAATAAGGATTCATGAAAATATCTTAAATCTATAAGAGATTCCTAGAGTAGGCAATAATTACCCACCAAAGGTTGTGATGAGCCTGACATCCCATCCTCTCAACCAATGTGAGTTTTTAAATATCATAGGTAAACAAACCTAATGAACACCTACCTTTGGAAAGTAAGTCCCTTTGGATGTAGAATTGTTGGGTGTTTCCATTTCCACAAACAAATCCATTGGAAACCATTCATAAATAGTGATTCCTAACTAGAACACACATTCCAAGTGAAATAGGGACACTATCCCATATATGACATGGCTAAGTGGCCTTATGTGTAACATCTTGTCCTAGGTACAACACCATGGTTCCCCAAGCCAGACTACCACATGACCTCAGGTGCGCCTCCCTGTACTCCAGAGGCTGTCAACTAGAAATGAGGGTCTGATATATCAATCATGGGGATATTATACACTCTTTATTCAGAGTATTACACTAAAAGAAAATAAGAAACAATAACTGAATAACATATAACCAGAAATAGAATAGTACCAGTATCACAAGATGACCAAAAATAGAAATACAATATTAAAACTGAACTATAGATATGCCATGACAAAGTATGTGTCAAGTGTCAAAATGAAAACTCAAAATTAAAGACACTGTAAACTCCCAAACAGGTCTCGAACCACATCTGATTCCCTCATCCATGCTCCATCCTCAAATTTAGTCATCTAACACAGGTCTTTTTCCCTTATCCTATCCAAAAAACACAAAGTCTATTTGGGTACTGATTAGGCATCCCAAGTAGGGTGTGAGTTCTACTCAGTAGGCCATTACCAACAGCATCTAAAACAACATCCATTATATAATAATTAATGCAGTTGTATAAGTAAATAAGTAAAATATATAAGTAAAAAATTATCACATTATTAATTATTCTTTATTTAAACACATAAACCCATGGGTTCCTGAGGACACCCGAACCTCAATACCTACTTTGGCCTGTGCTGGAGTCTGAACTATCCCCAAGGGATATCATATATTTGAATTCCATTATTACCATTCATTATCAAAATTCATATCTGACAAAATGCATAAAACATGTAAACCATTCTGGCATGAGTAGTGTGCACATAGGTCTCTAACCTCAAGGGTCGAATGTGAGTGAGACTAAACAAAGCATAATAGAATTCTAGTCAAAGGGGGGAGCTCTCATTATCTTTCCTCTTTCCCAACTCCAAGATCAATCATGGTCCCATAGAAATCAAAATGGAATCTCTCATGGTCTTCCTCCGAGAAGGATCTCATAGTTCTTTGGGTAATAAAAATATAATCTCTCACGGTCTTCCTCCCCGAAGGCTCTCACGTTCTTTTGTTTAATCCCTTGCTCACAACCCAGTTAACCCATGTGTTACTCCATGCCAATATAATCACAACCAATATCTATTTCACAAATCATTCCATTAATTAATTCATACAATTAATTAATCATACTTATTTCCATTAATTAATCCAATGATTAATTAATCACATCAATTTATTTAATTAATTCAATAATTAATTAATCATTTCTATCCCATTAATTAATTCTCCAATTAATTAATCACATCTCTTTCATTAATTAATTATACAATTAATTAAACCTATAAAGTCCCTTAATTGATTCAATAATTAATTAATAATATCAAATAATATCAATATCCCATAATTAATTTACAAATTAATTATTCTCAAATTTCTAATTCAACATTCCTATAGTTAACCCAACAATTAATTATCCCCAATTCCACAATTCAATACTTTGATAATTAATTCATCAATTAATTATCTCAATTCCAAAATTTAGTAATTTGATAATTAATTCATCAATTAATTATCTAAATTCCATAATTTAATACTTTTATAATTAATTCATTAATCAATTATCTCAATTCAACAATTCAATTATTCGATCAAATCCCAAATTCATCAATTAATTATTTGACCACATTAATTAATTCAATTTAGGAATTCCAATTGCTAAAAGAACCCTAGAAATTATATAATCACATACATGTAAATGATATTAATACTATGGTATTTGAATAATAGACCACCTACCTTTATTCATTTATGAACAATCACCCAATGAAAATCCCCAAAATTCAATAGAGTAACGGCGTAGAATGATATCTGAATCTATAACCTAAATCAATATTGAACAAATCAAGATCTCTTAAAAATATATATAGATATAAAATCCTATATATGGATCCACATAACTAGGTATATATATAACCAAAACATATAATAACTCCCCTTAAAGAAAGAGAGAAGAAAGGAGGAGGAACAAAAAACAACTAGGATGAGATCGTCTTACCGAGAAGGGTATAGATCTTCGATCCAGGACTCAAATCACAAATAGAAGATGTTAGTAGGCCTTATAATTAATTTTTAAGGCTCTAAAATCATGAAATAACATCAATAATCTAATTGGGTTTTATTTGGGTGAGTTTTATGGTTTTGGGTAATTTTAAAACTAATTTTAAGTTAATTTAATTCATGTGCATGGTTTGCTGGGAAGGGATGCACAGTTTCCCCTAACTGTGAACATAAATGATGAACCTATTTTATATGGTTTCATGGTTACTCCTCATAGGGAACAAAGTTTGAAAAACTATGCGCCTACTATAGCACCCCCGGTTTCTGGTAAGTAACCCTTTCGTTATGATTTTTAACTATATAAAGAATAAGGGTGAATTTTGGGAGAGTTTAGAGAACTTTTAAAGTGTTTTGGGGGATTTTATACAGGTGAACGGGTGTTGAACGGTTTGTATAAATCATTCAACACTTATAGGAAATTGTGCATAGTGATATAGGGGGAAAATAGAAGGTGTACAAGAGATGCACAGTTTGTCCAAACCGTGCGGCTGCCTGGTAGAAACCGTGCTCTTTGGAAAAAAAAGATTTGGTCATTTTAAGGAAGTTTATTTGGTATGGTTGGAGCACGGTTGGGATAACATGTGAGATGACCATGTGAGGTTCATCCTTAAGGTAGTGTCTAACACACAGTTTGCGTACGGTTTTCCTAACCATGCAACTAAACCATGTGCAGTTAAAATCATGATCCTTAAAAAGTGGATCTAGGTTGGCTTAAGCTTTTAACCCATAATTGTTCCTCCTATGTGGCCCTAAATCAGTTTTTTTCCCTCTAAAAGGTAAAAGAGGGTTCTTCCATCAATCCAGAGGTGATCTAAAGGCTTTCCTTGGTGATTAGAATATAATTCTTTGTAGTTAGTGATCGTTCTTCATCGTTCTTGATGTTTTTCTTAGATCTACTTTTCCCTCTCTCTCAATTTCTTATATCTATGCCCTTTTTGGGTATATATAAGGTTATATATGCCAAATATGTTTATATTTGGTATTTTTTTATAAGGTAAGATATCTAAGGTAGGTTTGTGGAGGTTCAACCTGGTTTTGTGATGTTTTTTCATTTCATTTATCATTTTTTCCAAAACTCTCGAGGTTAGTGGCTTCACTCTCAAATCCTCTATTTTAGAACTTGAAGGATTAGTTTCAAATTGATTGCTTTGATTGAAATTGATTTTTTATTTTCTGTGAAATAATTATTGAAACCCTCTTGAGTGACGGTTTGTGTAAACTAGGTAAAATTGGTTTGTTAGTGGAAAGTGTTTGATAAAATGATTTTAAAATGTTGATTTTAAAATAATTGTGGGTTTTACTTCATGGAAAAATGGGTTTAAATAAAAATAATGAGGTTTTATTGAAATGGTTTTAGTACACTTTATTTGTAATTATTTTGGAATGTTTGTGTGGTATGTGTTCATATGCATTGGGATGGATAAGGGTGTGAAGTACCCCCATCAAAAGGTTGGGATGAATATGGGCGTGAAGTAACCCCATCAAAGTGATCCACTGAGTGATGGATTAATGGAAGGATAACTTACCAATCTCAATTATAGGGAGTTACATGGATTAAATTCATGGTTGAATGCATGGATGTGTATAAAGGGATGGGTTATGCCAAAATGGAATGTTAAATTATTTAAAGAACTTTGTATGTTCTTTCCTTGGAAAACTATTTACAGTGGATTTAGTTTATATTTTTATATAAAAAAAATTAGAAATTGTTTTATATGAATTGTTTTATATGAATTGTTTTATATGAATTGTTTTATATAATTTTTTCTAACATGTTTTATCCTAGTGGCATGAGTAAGGAAGTCATTGGGGAAATCCTACTAAGTTTTAGTACTCACCCCTACTTTGGCACTTTGGTGATTTTTCATATGTCATTTACTGAGAAATGGAAAAAGGTAAAGTATCACACATCTTTAACACTACTTCATGATACTTGGGAAATTTGGTGATGTTGGAGCATGGATCTTGTGGAGCTTGGATTCATGTGGTTATCTTGGAGTGTTTTTAGTTTTTCTTTTGTTGTTTACTTTTATATTGTGGTCTTATGGTATGAGACTTGTTTTTAGTATGATTTTGATAATGGAATGTTGTGTTGTATTTCAATTTTATCATGCATTATGTAGTGGTTTTTTGATTATGGATTATTTGGTTAGTGTTTTTTTCTTAAATGTTAAATCATCCCCCACATGTATTGAAACCACTTGGAATTTATTTCAAGACTTTGTTGTTTTAGGGATATCGCTTAAGGCCTAGTAATGTCTCACTACCCTCTCAATCCAATGAGAAGGGGTGAGATGTTACACCAACCATACAATTCCCCTTTGTCCAGGGTTGCACAATTTTCTGGGATGGGGCACATGGTTAGGGAAAACCATGTGCCAACCTTGCACTATCCTATTTCTTGCATTTTTCTCAAATTTCTACCCAAACATGCCCCAAGGTGAAACCCAAATGAAAAAGTACTCAACACAAGGAAAAAAGAGTACCTATAAATGAACCTGAGACAACTCTAGAAAATTTTGAGATCTTAAAATCTCCACACCTTATAACAGCTCATCCTCAATCTTCACTCCCAAGAATCTCTAAGATTTTGAGTCAAAAATATTGGGCCACTGAGCCCACATATCTGCTTACCTTTACCATGTTTCCTCCTGTACATGCCCATGTTTCCACAATACACACACTATAGATATGATCTTTCCCCACAAAACTTCCTCATTGTGATCCCACACACGTATCAGATTCTACTCAAAGTATGCATCTATATTAATCTCAACATCATCCACCTAGATCACATGATAAGAGTCGGGGTAATACCACTGAAATTATGACACATGGAAAACCTCATTCATAGGACTGTATTTCTATGGAAGAGCCAATCGGTAAGACACCAGCTCAATTCTCTCCACAACCTCAAATAGTTTAACGAACCTGGGTTCCAACTTACCCTATCTTTGTATACTATAATGACCCAATCTAGGTGAAACCTGAAGGAATACATGGTCATGCTCTATAAACTCTAGGGGTCATCAATTTCTATCAACATATAACTTCTGTCTACTTTGAGTTGTAGCCATAAATTTCTAAATCAGCTTAACTTGGTCCGATGTCTCATTCATGATACTCGATCCCAACAACTTAGACTCACCTACCTCCTTCCAATATAGAGGCGATATTCATTAATTACCATAAATTCCCTCATATTGTGCCATATATATTGTTTCTTGATAACTATTTTTATAGGAAAACCCCACAAAAGTAAGTTGTTTCTACTAATATCCTCCAAAGTCTAGGACACATGCTCGCAGCATATCCTCAATCACCTGTATAGTATGATTTGGCGGCCCATATTTCTATGGGTGGAAATTCATACTCAATAAAACCTGCATACTAAGATCCTTTTGTAATCCCTTCTATAAGTGAAAAATAAAGTATTATTTGTGGTCTAAAACTATAGTATATAGCACCCCGTATAGATTTATTATCTCCCAAACATACAAGTCTCTCAGCTAATCCACTAAGAAAGTCTCTCGTAGAGGCAAGAAATGTGCTACCTTTGTCAGTATATTCACAACAACCCAAATATATTCATTCTTCTGAGGTATCCGTAGGATACCCACCACAAAGTTAATATTCACATCATCCTACTTCCACTCCAGAATGGGAAACGAATGTAGTAAACCTTCTGGTCACTGATGCTTGGACTTCACCTACTAAAAGGTGTGGCATTATATCAAAAACCCTGCTATTTCCTTTTTCATGCTCGACCATAAAAACTATCATCATATTTCATGGTATATTTTGGTCACACCTGGATTCACCTCCCATTTAAAGGCATAAAATTATTGAATCAACTCCTATTGCATTCTTGTAGACACAACAACTTGATTCTTGACATAGATGTTCTCATACTCATCTATGCTCTAATCATAAGGTGACTCCCCACCTTCAAGTATTTACCTTAAGGTTAAACACTCTTGATCCTCATACTACCTATCTATGATCTGAATCAAAAGTGTATACTCCATAGGAATTGATATCAAAGTCATTTTCTCCTGGCTCTCTTGAAAAGAAATGTTCATCTTATTCAGCAAAGTTATAATCTTCCACTCAACACCAGACTCCTAAACCACCTAAGTCTGATTTTTCCTAATCAAAGAATCAGCAAAATTATTACCCTTTCCTAGCATATATGTCAGCTCAAAATATAAAGACTGCATATACTCAACCCATCTTCACTGCTGAAGATTCAAGTCTCATTGTAAAAAGATATACTTCAAGCTCTTGTGATCTATATACATAGTAAACTTTTCACCCAATAGATAATTCCACCAACACTTAAATGAAAAAACCACTATATCTAACTAAATCTCATGTGTAGGTTAGTTCTGTTCATGAGGCCTCAACTTCCACAACCCGTACGCCACAACTCAATCTCCCTGCATCAACACAGCTCCAAGTATAATACAAGAAATGTCACAATACACTATATACTCCTCACCTATCTTGGGTATGGTCAATATTAGTTCCAATGTAAAATTATTATTCAACTCCTAGAAGTCCTTCTCGAATGCTTCTGAACATTCAAACTTTATCCCCTTTTTGGTCAATCCCATAAGCAGCGTTGCCAATTGGGAAAATTCATGGATGAACCTCCTATAATATCCAACTAAACATAAAAATCTTCAGATATCAAAAAAAGTTCTTGGAATGCTCCCAAGAAACCACTACTTTTACCTTCTATGGGTCCATATACACACCTTCCTCTGAGATGATGTGACCCAATAAGTGTACCTAATCAATCCAAAACTGACTCTTAGATAGATCGGCATATATATTATTCTCTTTCAATGTACTCAAGAAAATTTAAAAGTTTTGGTCATGATTGTCATGAGTCTTGGAGTACACCAAGATTTCATCCACAAACACTACCACAAACTGATCCAGGTATGGATGGAAAAAAAATTTCATCAAGTCCATAAACATTGTTGGTGCATTCTTCAACCCAAATGGTATCACAACAAACTCATAAAGGAAATACCTACTTCTTAAAGTATTCCTCGATATATCTGAATTTTAAAATCTAAAATGATGATACCCTGATCTCAAATCAATCTTCTAAAATACACAACTGCCCTCAACTGGTCAAAAATATCATTAATATGTGGAAGTGGACACTGGCTAACTGAGAATTAAAATTTTTATTCCAAAATCACTTTTGTGGATAAGTGGGAAACTGTATAAGGGGATAACAAGGGGTCATTAAACACGAAAGGAACTCACAAAGTTATTGAAAAAAAGGTTGATATTATTATAACCTATCAATCTATATAATCCCCAATGTAGATAAGTTATCTTAGTTTCTAGATATTCGTTTATGATTTCTTAAAAATGTTGAACCAGCTTATCCCACGTTTAAATGTACCCCTCCATGATGATATTCTTCCCATTGAATCCTCGTGCCAAAATGTGATCATGTCTATTGATCCATACCTTTTGGTGATTTTTAGCTTTAACTTGGACCATTATTTCATATATTCTATTAGCCTCCTCCTTTGTAGCATTTATATGGAAGGATCCTTTGGGGATTACTTCCTTTGAGTGAAGAATGATATGTAGGTATTGTTCTTTTCCTGCTTTCGCAATTTTTGAATTCCTCTTTAGGCCTTTGTGGATACTAGTTCTTCATAGTCATCTGGTTCAATTTATGTTAATCAACACATAAGAACAAACTCTCATCAACCTTATTAGAAAACAGCATGGGTGAACCCCCAAAGTGATGTAATTGGGCGGATAAACCCCTTATCCTCCAAATACTTCATCTGAGTCTTGAGCTCTTGAAGATATATCGGTTACATTCTGTAAGTTGGAATAGAAACTGGATCAGTACCTGACATGAGATCAATAGTAAATTCCATATCTCTCTAATTTGGTAGCCCTGAGAAGTCTTCAGGAAACACATTCTGAAACCTATCCACTATGGGTGTAAATAAATCCTTCTTTATACCTCCATAATCTAGTAATAGACTTGAAAACTAGGTTGTGAGCTATCCCAATTGTTGATTGATTGTACCCTCTTGACCTGTCTAGATATTCCACTCTCCATGATGAATGTAATGGTCACCATTAGGATACATAAAAGTCACTCTCCTCCGATAACAATCAATGTGGGCTTGGTATGCGACTAGCCAGTCCAAACCTATTATTATGTTGAAGCCTGATATGTCAAGGATATAAAGATCCCAGATAAAATGTTACTCACCAATCTCAAGAGAATACCCCTTTTACAACAAATTTTTCTATACCATACTCCCAATGGTGTATTTATCGTCATAAACCCACTCACAAACTCCACTATCAAGCTCAACCCATTAAAAAAATTTAAAGATATAAATGAATGATAGGCACTAATATCAAATAAGGCATTAGCTAAGGTAGAATATACAAGAATATTACCTCTCACTATCGATATTATAGCCTCACTATCCACAAGTTTAGGCTGCACCACATGTAACTATCCTACCCCTCTTCCTTGTGATGCGGTCTGACTCCCCTGAGCTGTGTCACTCGGCTGATATGGCCGCTCTTTCCCAAAAGCACCACATCCACTACCTCTACTACCTTGGGTAGTATAATTACATTTGTCAGACTAATATGGTGTAGAAGATCTCCTCCTTTCACCCTTGCTTTATCTAGCCCCTCCATCCCTAGATAACTATCATGAGTTCCTACAGAACCTCTATAGATGTCCCATCTTTACACAACCTCAGCACTCCATTGTTTGTTGGAGAAAATGTTTTTGAAAGTGTACCGACCTACCACCTTGGTAGAAAAACACATGGGTAAGGTCTTGTATAACCGACCCTTCCCCTGGCTACTCTTCTTGCCACTTCTTTGGGAGAAATTCTTGTAATGACACTTCCTTCTCTTGGAAGTGGTGCCTCCTTATCATCAAAAAAAATGACTTGTCCACCGTTGGATGCCTTCTTTTGGTTAGCCTTAGATATGAGATCCTGATTCACCACTTCTATAAATTTATTCATCCTGAAGATATTTACCTAGGACTTAATTTCACACTTAAGTCTGTCCTAAAACTTCTTCACCACAGTAGCCTCATCTACTTCCAACAGTAGAAAAGGAATTGTAAATCTGTAAATCAACATGTATAGTTCATCATAGACATGCTCCCCTAATTCAATCTCATGAACTTATCTTCTCTCTCCTGTCTCAGTGTGTCTAGATAGAAGTGCTCCAGAAAATTCTCTTTAAATTCCTTTCATTCCTTAGTCTCTAGTTGTCTATCCTGAGTCTATATGTCCCACCATCACTTCACCTAACCATGTAACATATAGGAATCCAATTTGAATCTCTTCTCAGTAGGAGTCTCCAAGTAGTCAAGTATAGTCTGGATGGATTCAATCCATAACTCTACTTCCTCATTCTCACCCTCTCCAATAAATGTCGAAGGGTGTTATAATTAGAACTTCGTCATCATATCAGACATGATTTTCACAACCCACCCTGGGTCTCTTTCCATGAATTACATGAAGTGAGTGAATTTCTTCTGGAACTGATCCCCTGCTTCCTCAATCATCACTATTAGTTCCTTAGGTACCACTACTGGTGAAGCATCTCTACCCATATCCTCTTGTATTCCTATCAACAAGCTTCTTCATGGAGGTATATCTCTATAATTCCAAACACACTTCTTAGTACTCATAACACAACTTTATCACATTACGTAAGAGGAAAATCGCAACAAGTCACAAAAATTATTTTCCCCAAACCACTCCACACTATTAAAATTGAGGTGCTATCACTACCTTTAACCATCCTACACCTAGGTCAGGGTGAACAAGGGTAAAAACATTCTCATATCAAGTTTATCAATAGACACCCCTTTTATTTTTATCTTGCATCATTTTAAAATATTTTTTAATTTCATGTTAGGAACCATTTTTATTTCAATTTTAAAAGCAAGGAAAAATAATTCAAGTTCAAAAACTTACCCAAAACTCATTTGACCATGAATGCCTAAAATGAGCATGTTGCAAAATAGTCTTGAGTGCCTAGAATGATGCATGCATACTCAACTCTCATGCCTTATCATTCCACGAGTCATAACTCATAAAATCTCAACAAATATCTAAAAAATAATCAAATCACACAATGAGTGTGTCACCCAAGGTCAAATAATATTCAACTATAACAACACACACATCAATAACAGCAATCCCACCCTGGGTACTTGGGTTTTCTCCCATACATGGGTTTGCAACTCCCATGCATGAGCTCATGTCCAAGGCCAGACTCTTCCTAGTCTCCTATATACCTTTCCCAAATAGTAAAAATGAAAAGAAAAGAAAACTCCTCTAATACCACTTTGTAATGTCTCATCTTGGGTATCACACCCCAGTGCCCCGATCTAGACTACCACATGACCTCAGACACACCTCCCCATATGCTAGAGGCTATCGACTAGCAGTAAGGGTCTGATATATTGTTCATGGGGAGAATATACCCTCTTTTTTCAGATTAATACACCAGTGGAAAATAAGAAATAGTAACTGAATAACATATAACTAGAAATAGAATGGTACTGGTATCACACAATGAACAAAACTAAACTGTAGATATTCCATGCTAAAATACATACCAAGTGTCAAAGTAAAAACTCAAAAGTAAAGACACTCCCAACTCCCCCAAATAGGTCCTAAACCACATCTGGTTCCCTCATCCATGATCCATCCCCAAATTCATCCATCTAACACAGGGCCTTTTCCTTTATCCTGTACAAAAAACACAAAGTCTATTCAGGTACCGATCAAGAAGCCCGAGTAGGGTGTGAGTACAACCTAGTATGCCACCATCAATGGCATCTAAAACAATACCCAGTAAATAAATATGCATGCAGTTGTATAATTAAATAGTTATAATTAATAAGTAAATAGTTATCACATTGTTAATTTTCTTTATTTAATCACATGAGCCCTCAAGTTCCCAAGGACACTCGAACCTCAATACCTACTTCGGCCCATGCCGGAGTATGGATTATCCTCAAGGGATATCATATATCTAAATTTCATTATTACTATTCATTATCATAATTCATATCTAAAAAAATCATAAAACATGTAAACCAATCTTACATGAGTAATGTTCACATAGGGATATAACCTCAAGGGTCTAATGTGAGTGAGACTAAACGAATCAAAATAGTTGTCTAGGTAAAGGGGGGATCTTGTGGTCCTTCCCTAAGCCTAAATCCAAGAGCTCTCATGGTCCCTTGGAAATCAAAATGGAATATCTCAGGGTCTTCCTCCCCGAAGGATCTCATGGTCCTTTAGGTAATCAAAATAGAATCTCTCATGGTCTTCCTCCCTGAAGTCTCTCACGGTCCTTTGGGTAATCCCTCACTCACACCCAGGTTAACCCATGTTCTACTTCATTCCAATATAATCACAACCAAGTTACATAAAACCAATATCCATTTAATAAATCATTCCATTAATTAATTCATAAAATTAATTAATCATACTTGTTTCCATTAATTAATCCAATGATTAATTAATCACATCAATTTATTTAATTAAATAAATAATTAATTAGTCATTTATATCCCATTAATTAATTCACCAATTAATTAATAAAATCTCTTCTATTAATTAATTCAAAAATTAATTAACCCTATAAATTCCCTTAATTAATTCAAAAATTAATTAATACAATTAAAAAATATCAATATCTCATAATTAATTCACCAATTAATTATTATCAAATTCACAATTCAACATTCCTATAGTTAACCAAACAATTAATTATCCTCAATTCCATAATTAAATACTTTGATAATTAATTCATCAATTAATTATCTCAATTACACAATTAAATACTTTGATAATTAATTAATCAATTAATTATCTCAATTCCACAATTAAATAATTTGATAATTAATTCATCAATCAATTATCTCAATTCCATAATTCAATTATTCAATCAAATCCCCAATTCCTCAATTAATTAATTGATCACATTAATTAATTCAATTTAGGAATTCCAATTGCTAAATGAACCCTAGAAATTCTATAATCACATAAAATTAATTGATATTAAGACTATGGTATTTGAATAATAGATCACCTACCTTGATTTGTCGATGAACAATCACCCAATTGAAATCCCCAAAATTCAATGGTGTAATGGCGTAGAACGAGATCTGAATCTATAAACTAAATCAAGATTGAACAAATCAATATCTCTTAAATCTAGATTTAGATCTACAAACCTATATCAAGATACACATAACTAGGTATATATCTAACCAAAACATAGAATAACCCCGTATAAAGAAAGATAGAAGAAAGGAGGAGGAATGGGAAAGAAACCGGGATGAGATCCTCTTACTAAGAGGGGTGAAGATCTTCGATCTGGGCTTCAAAACACCAATAAAGGAGTTAGGTAGGTCCTATAATTTGTCTTTAAGGCTTTAAAAATATGAAATAATGTCAGGGGTCAAATGGGGTTCGATTTGGGTGAGTTTTTGGGATTTAGATCATTGTAAAACTAATTTTTGGGTTAATTTATTTCCCACGCACAGTTTGTTGAGCAGGGGCGTCTAATTACCCCTAATTGTGTGCCTATTTTATAGGGGTTCATGGTTAATCCTAAGAGGGTGCATGTTTCGAAAAACCACGCACCAACTGTAAAATTCCCCTCTTTCTAGGGTTGCACGGTTTGCCGGGCTGGCTCGCACGGTAAGGGAAAACAGTGTGCCAATAGTGCACTACCCTATTTCTTCCATTTTTCTCAAATGTCTACCCAAACACATCCCAACATAAAACCCAAATGAAAATTACTCAAAAAAAGGAAAAAGAGTACCTACAAACGAGCCTGAGACAACTCTTGAAAAAGTTGGGATCTTACATTATGTTTTTCTTGTGGTCTGCCGAGTATCATGATTAATCCATAAAAAATTTATTATTTTCAAAATGGAGAAATCCAAAGTTATATTTCAAAATAATTATTTCAAAATATTATTACTTTGAAAATTGATGATTTTTAAATAATATGAACTTATTATATTTTAATGATTTGAAAAGCTATTTCTAAGTATTCATTTTATCAAATAAATTATTCTAAATGTACTTACCAATAATTTTAAAACCCCTTAATCATAAAATTAAATGCTCACCATTTATATTAAATTATTTTTCAGATGTTTAGTAGAATTTTAATTGGTGATTATTTCATATAAGGAGGCAACGCATGTGGAGAATTTTTGTTTATTTTTGTACACCTTTATTAAATTTTAATGTACATGTCTAATTCTCCAAAACCTAGACTGTAAAAGGTCCTCACATGTAAAATGCTTTGTGTATTTCTTTTTTGTCTTTTACAAAAAAAATACATAGTATTTTTATGTACTGAATATGGAAGTGCGTGTTCAGGTTATTATAATTGGTATCAGAGCGATGGACTAGATAATTTTGGGGGTTAGATGTTATCATCTAAAAAAATAATATAAGTGGTAGAGTATATAAGTTTAGTAGTTCTAGTTTTTATAATTCTAAAGATGAAAATTCCGAATTTTCTAGACTCTAATGAACGAATTGTGAGGGAACGATTCTTTTAAGGGGGAATAATGTAATGTCATAATAAATTTAAATAGTATTTTATATAAATAAATATATTTTTCTTAAAATAAGTTAAAATATATTCATTATCTAAAATTATGTTTTAATATTGAATGTTTTGAATGTATTATTATTTTTCAAGAAAACTATTTTGATTTAAAATTATAAAAAAATGTTCTTTTTGTGGTATTAATTTTTCATAAAATAATAATTTAATATAAATTTTATATGAGTTTTGTATTAAAAAAGGTTTATGTGAAGATATTATAAAATTATTTTAAATCAATTATATGTTTTAAATAATTTTTTTTTTAATATGTTTATAAAAAATATTTTTATCATGAAATAATATGTGGTTTTAATAAATAAAATAAGAATTATAATTTAACACACAAAAAATAATGGTAGATAAATTCAATATTTAATTTACTAAATAAATTAAAGCAATATATTTTTAACTATTATAAATTTATAAGTTTTTATGAATTATGAGTACAAATATATTTATATGAAATTGTGAATTAAATGTAATATGATAAATATAAAACAATTATTAAAATTATTAAAATCTTAAAAAAAGTATAAGTATTATTATTATTTAAAATCTAGATTTTAAATTGTTAATTTTTTATATATTTAAAACTAAATTTATAAAATATTTATATGTTTTATATTATGGAAAAAATGAATGATGAATAATTAAAAAAAGAGAGAAAACATTAAATAAGAAAAGACAAAAAACATGATATAAAAAAAAGTTGAAATTAAAAAAAAGGGATATGTTTTCTTAAAATAAAAAACTCTAAACCAATTTAATGAAAAAAACATTAAAGTAACTAAAAAATAACAAAACAAAAAAAGAGAGAAAAATGTGCAAAAAAATATGGAAGAAAAGGTGAGTAAAGAATAAAAGACAAAGAAAAAATGAAAAATAAAATAAAATAAAAATGGGTGACTCATGTTGTGTGGTGAAAGAAAGTGGGATCACCACTTTCTAATACCTAATAATGTAGGAATATTAATATATACATATAATATATATATATATAACTCTATCATGAGTTTCTTTATAATTTACTCAAACAAGACAACTGAATCCTTGATTACTTTTTTTTATTTCCTCTCCCACAACTTATAGAATAAGCCATCTATATAAATATATATATTTAGTAATCAAGATTAATAATCACACCACTTTTCCAATATATAAATCATACATTGTTTTATTCTAAATACTCTCTCAGAGAATGATTGTTATAATTTATTAAACAATATTGATATATATATATATATATATGTATGTATGTATGTGTAACTCTCATGTTTACACACCCAAAGGGACCTGAACCATTCCTCAATTATACAATCTTTCTTTTTTCTTGGTATCAGAAGCCTGTTTCTTCATCAATAAAGGGAAGGGATTATTTTTATTTATTAATTTATGGTTTTGAAAGGGATATTTTTGATATACAAAGTTATATATGTGTGTGTGTATGTGTGTGTGTGTATATATATCAATTTTTTTAGAAATTATAATATAAGGATGTTAAAAATTTTATCAAGGTTGTGTTTTCGAAAACAAATCTCTAATTTATTTTCTAAGATTTTATTTTATTTACAAAACTTCTAATAAAATCTAATCATATATATTTTAAAAGAACTCAATATGTGTATATATATATAATATATATAATATTGTGATTTATTTTAAAATACTTGAAAGGGAATTGGTCTTGTAAAACCAATCTATTGTCATATATTAGTAATTCTATAACTCTATTTTTTACAGTTTGATTTGAAGTTTAAATGGGGTATTTTATTTTAATTCCATGTTATAGTTATTATTTTATGTGAATAAAAGTTATCATTTTATGTGCGGTTTCTATTTACAATAATTTTTAATAAAAGTTATCATTTCATGTGAAAATGTCCTTGTAAATCCATGAATGTCATGAATAATTAGATATGAATTTCATCTAATATATATATATATATATATATATATATATATATATATATCATTGAAATTTCATGTATTTAGTATAAGGAATTGTTTTAAATTTCTATGCAATTTTACTTGTGCCATTTTAAAATTAATTTGGTCCTATATAGGTATGGATTTCTCCTAAATGTTTTAGAAAAAATTTATGTGATGGTATGAATATTTTATTCTATGAAAATAATTTATGCATGATTTTGAAATTATTTTTGGGTTATAAGTGAGAAAGGAAGAACCATTAAAATGTTTTCTTAAAATTGGCACTAGAGTATCAAATGATATGTTATGGTATAGAAAGTAAACTCATGACCTTAAGGGGATGTTGTCCCATACGTGATGCAACTAAGTGGCCTTATGGTTTTATTATGGCCTATTGAGTATCATGATTAATCCATAAATAAATTATTATTTTCAAAATGGATAAATCCAAAGTTGCATTTTGAAATAATTTTTTCAAAATATTATTACTTTGGAAATTGATGATTTTCAAATAATATGAACTTATTATATTTCAATCATTTGAAAACCTATTTCTAAGTATTAATTTTATTAAATAAATTATTTTAAAAGTACTTAATGGTGATTTTTAAACCCCTTACTGGGAAAATTAAATGCTCAACCTTGTATTAAATTATTTTTCACGTGTTTAGTAGAATTTTAATTGTTGATTATTTCATATAAGGAGGTAGCACACGTGAAGACTTTTTGTTTATTTTTTTAAAGATTTGTTAAATTGTAATGTATATGTCTAATTCTCCAAAACCTGGACTGGAAAAGGTCCTGTCATGTAAAACCCTTTGTGTATTTTTCTTTTTTCTTTTATAAAAAAAATACACAGTATTTTTATGTACTGAATCTGGAAGTGTGGTTTCAGGATATTATAATTCGTATCAGAGTGATGGTCTAGATAATTAGAGACTAGATGTTGTTGTTTAAAAAAATAATCAAAGTGGTAGAGTATAGAATTTTAGTAATTCTAGTTTTTTTAATTTTAAAGGTGAAAATTTAGAATTTTCTAGAGTTTGAAGAACGAATTTTGAGGAAGAAATTCTTTTATCAGGGAAGATTGCAACGTCCCAAGAAATTTAAATAGTATTTTATATAAATAAATGTATTTTTTAAAAATAAGTTAAAATATATTCATTATTTGAAATTATGTTTTAATATTGAATATTTTAAATATATTATTATTTTTCAAGAAAGATATTTTGATTTAAAATTATAAACAAATGTTCTTTTTATATATGTGATATTAATTTTTCTTAAAATAATATTTTAACATAAATTTGATATGAGCTTTGTATTAAAAAAGGTTTATGTGAAAAATATTATGAAATTATTTTTAAATAAATTATATGTTTTAAATAAATAATTTTTTTAATATGTTTATTAAAATATTTTTATCATGAAATAATATGTTCTTTTAATAAATAAATTATAAGAATTATTATTTAACGCATAAAAAATGATGGTACATAGATTCAATAATTAATTTACTAAATAAAATAAAGTAGTATATTTTTAACTATTATAAATTTATAAGTTTTTATGAATTATTAGTATAAATATATTTATATGAAATTATGAATTAAATGTAATATGATAAATGAAAGAGCGCTGTCGTGGACGCCCTCAAATGATTAATGTGATTTGGGGTACTTAGGTGCAGCAGAGTGGCTGACCAAGGTCGTCTCTCAAAGGAAGAAGTGAATTAAAACAATTTTTAGAGGTATTATAGAAGTAAAATAAAAGAGAATAAAAACACTACTTGAAAGGATGGGGGTGGTTGTTTATAGTTTATGAATCTAGAAGAAGTTTGCTGGAAGAAGATTGCATTTTTTTTTGTTTTTAATTTTGAAATGAAGTTTCGATTAGAATGACACAACAAGAAGATGTTTTTTTAGAAATCTATTTTAAAAGGCGTAATCGATCTAACTCTACCTCTTCAATAATTTATTAATCATTATCATTTAAATTAATATTCACTTAATTATGATCCCTTAATTTTTTAAATCCTGAACCCTACGAGAATTAACTTTACCACGAAGATTGAATTGAATTTTAACCTTAGGCTAACTTCGGAACATGCAATCGCAACACCCTGCTTTGATTGATGTTCTAAAATTAGCTTATGTTCAGTGGTAAATTAAGGCACATAACCACTCTGGAAATGAGGATTAATTGAATTTAGGGATTATATTTGAACTCTACAAATTGATCCTATGTGGTTTTGAATTACCGGTTAAGGTTGCGCTCTCACAGTTCACACAATTCCCGACCTCGCGTGTTTTGTGTTAACTATTCAATTGCTTGATTACTTTCATTTAAATTAAAAACTCAATTAATAGATCATAATATGTGAATTACAGTATCTCATTGATTCAAAATAAATGAATGAATAAGGATAGAGGTCGATCGATTACTAAAAAGAACTACTCTTCCATGGGTGGTGTAGTCATCGTGGAGACGTTTTGCATAAGCAACGGATTGAAAGGGTAGAACCCAATATTGTATCCACTCTTGATTCCAACCCAATTAAGAAGATTAAGATAATAAGAAGATGGATGAACACAGAATATTATTTGAAGAAAAATTCAAGAAACAAACATGAAAGAAAAGAAATACAAAGAAGAGGTGAGAGAGGAGAGCCTTTTTGGAAGAGAGGTTTGCACAAAGGCTTACTTCCTCCAAGAGTTTTGAGGGGCTCCCAAGAGACACCCTTTCTGCCACATCTTCCCAAAGCCTCCACCAGACCTCTCAAAGAGTTAAAACCCCCTTTAAATAGAGTTTGTGAGGGCTAGGGATACATAACTTTTTAAGTGTGAAATGAAAATCTCGGATAAATATTTTATTCCAACTTTCACCGCCAATTTGACCTCCAAAACGCGTGAATTGACCGTCCTTCCAGAAGGATGATTTGTGCCACATCATGTCCCCGAGCTTTACTCAAAATTTGGGCTCAATCCAAGTCCGTATGTAGAGGATATGGCCCAAATACAGAACCTTCTCCATTCTGGCGAGCCCAGCCCAACTTTGACTTCATGGCCCAATTTAAACAACCAAATGAACTATTTAGCTCTAGTGTCCTGAATAAAAGTTGTAGATAATTAAGTTAGGAACACTGTTACAAAATTTCAAATTCAAATAATAAACATAAAAATATTTATATTCGAAATACTACAGTGCACTATTAAGGGTAAAACTGGAATTTTCACCAAATTTTCAAATGAATGATCAAATCCCAAATATTTTATAAATAAACATGTTTAACACAATGTGAGGAAATTATATCATTTATTATCAATAAAATATTCAATAAAATAGTATTTTATCAATAAATATAAAACAATTTTTAAAATTATTAAAATCTAAAAAAAGTATGATTATTTTTATTATTTAAAATCTAGATTTCAAATTGTTAATTTTATTATATATTTAAAACAAAATTTATATAATATTAATATGTTTTATTTTGTATAAAAAAATAAATTATGAATAATTTTAAAAAAAAGAGAATACTTTAGATAAGAAAATACAAAAAAACATAAAATAAAATAAAAAAAGAAAATGAGTTGAAATAAAAAAACAGATATGTTTGTTTAAAATAAAAAACTCTTAAACAATTTAAAGAAATAAATGTTAAAGCAACTAAAAAAATAACAAAACAAACAAAAATAGACAAACATGAAAAAAAAAGGAAAATAAAACATAAGGAAAGAAAAAAAAAGACAAAGAAAAATGAAAAATGAAATAAAATAAAAATGGATGACTCACATTATGCGGTGAAAGAAAGTGGGAGCCCCACTTTATAACACTTAATAATGTAGGAATATTAATATATACATAATATATATATATAACTCTATCGTAAGTTTCTTTATAATTTACTCAAACAAGACAACCAAATCTTTGATTACTTTTTTTTATTATTTCCTCTCCCATGACTTCTGAAGGAAGTTATCTATATAAATATATATATTTAGCAATCAAGATTAAAAATCACACCACTTGGCCAATAAAAAATCATCAATTGTTTTATTCCAAATACACTAATAGAGAATGATTGTTATAATTTATTAAACAATCTTGATATATATATATAACTCTCTTGTTTTTACATGCAAAGGGACCCAATCCATTCCTCAATTATACCATCACTGGTAGAAAATTGAGCAATTGTAGAGTGAGGATTTGGGAGACCTCCATTTGGCTGTCACTATTGGCCTTATTAGTGACCTTCAAATGGTAGTCGTTGTACTTTTCCCAAAACTACACCCTAATTTCCTTCACATTCCCCAGTTCACCCCAATTCTCCAGTAACCTCACTCCCCCTACCCTAGCCTCCATGCACTGCCTTTTGTATTCCTACCACCATCGAGCCCTCCATCCCCCATCGTGCCCCGTCTTAAAGCCATCTTGTCCCCATCGCTTCTCCCACAACCTCTCTCCCCCTACCCTCGCCTTTGCGCATCGCTTTCCTCCATCTTGCCATCATCGAGCCCTCCTGCCCCCATCGATCCCCCCCTCCCTCTTCGTGTCACACCTTTAATACCTCCCAGCCCCATCAAACCCCACTGTCAAGACCTCCCTCCCCATGCCCATGACGGACAGAGAGGTGCTTGATGGTTTTATATTTTTTGGATGATCTTGCAGGCACATTCATTATGCTTGTTTGTTTCAATATCTATCATTATTTAGATAAACCTGGCTTATTTTTTTAGTTTCATATTCATTTTCTTGGATTCTATATTCTAGGTTTTTACCTTATTAATGATATTTAATAAACCTTATTAAATTATTTTTTTTATTTCAGAGAAATTTATTAGATGGATTTCATTGAGTTTGTAAAATATTGGTATTTTTGTGTTACCTTCATCCTTGTTTCTTAATATATCAGACCAAGAAGTACATTCCATATAATTTTTTTGATACCAGTTGTAGTGTTACTATTTCCTCTAGAGTTCATATTCATATTTTTCCTAGTAAAAAAATAGGGATCAAACTTTCACCTTGCTTTAACATACATTAACCCGGATTATTCAGATTATGGATTGTTAAAAAAATTACATGACAATTATTTGGCTGCAACAACTGTTAATTATCCTACTATTTTTTCCAGGAACCAATAAGGAGTGCATCGATTGATTCTTTCATTTATGTTATAGATAATGGAAGATAAATCCTTTATAGAAAAGTATGAATGATACACTTATCTTTTTTTCATTTCATGAAGGTTCAATATTTTTAAAAGCTTGCAGATGGGTTTTCTCCTTTAATTAATATTATTCCATTATTCATCATCATTTTTTTAAACAAATAATAATAATAAATTTAATTTTGAATAAGAAAGAAAATTACTACATTGTTTTCATGTGGCGGGTTCTCTTCATTTTCACCCATTATAATAATTTCAACCACAACAATCGGCTTAAGGTATGGTGCATTTTTTTATTTTTTTATTATTATTTATTTTTAAATTATTAATTTATTTTTTAAAATTTTCCTGTCATATCTACCCATCATAGTTGGGTGTAAGTATCCCAGAATAGGTAGCAAGATGGATTTTTTCTATCAAGGATGCATCTTCAAAGGTTTCTTTACATCTAACTTGAAAAATATAAAATCATTCCATTAATGAGTCATACCAGATATTTTAGCCTATTTTCATGAGTGGTTAAACCCAATAAAGAATTTTTTGGATTTTTATAAGAGAAAATTATAGCCTTTCAAGTAAGTTATGTAGTTGACTTCTGGCAACAGATTCTCAATAAATTTTTTTTAAAAGTATTTTAATCTTATTCATGATCAATGGAAATTTATTCTGGAAAAACAGTCTTCATGGTAATTTTTTTGATTTTATTGATTTATTGATCTCTTGTGCCTCAAAAACAGGGGAGGTTCACATTTAAATATGAATTTTGAGTGAGTTAGCAGCATTTATAATTGTATTTTATATTTGGTTTAATTTAAATTTCTATATTCTTACTTGTTTTAGGGCTTTGAACTTTAGAATTTGGGAATTTTGTAATATGTATTAGATATGTGATAAATTTGCATTATTGGGAATTTGGTCCTTACTTAATGTAGGGCCTCTGAAGCTACATCTTTACTAAAGATCATTCCTTGAGAAATACCCGTACATAACATGAAAATGTAATCTAATTTGGGGTTAAATACAAACAAATATAATTTAAACCTAATAATGTGGTAGATTTCTTCACCAAAATAAGTTAAAAGGGTTAAATAATCCAACTCTGTACATGATCTCTACATAAAGTAAGAATTTCAATGTTAATAAATTTAATTTCGTTTCCTGTATCATACAATATGTTTCAATCCTCATTTTCACTCATAGGACTTTTTTGTTTATAGGTTGAGTGTCTCAAATCAAGATGATCATAATAAATCTATAGGTTGGACTTGTAGGCTTTCAATGTGTATGGACACAATGACACTTGATGTTGTTGCACCTTCTCCGTAGAAAATTTTTGGCTTCTAGAACAGTATATGAAACAATTCATTGTTTTCTTTCTTGATTTATAATAACTTCATTTTTAAAATTTGAAATTTTTTCAAGATTATGGATTTTCAGAGAAGTAGAGTGTTTGGATTTATTTTGGAGGGTAGTTAATTTTTGGTCCCAAAAAGTTTATTTTTCATGCAATGAACTATGCTTTCTTTATTATGTTTCTCATCCTTTATTGTTTTAAATTATGTTATACCTTTTTATATATTTATTATGTTATATGGTTATTATGAAAGGTGACTTTAGGAGACATTGGTTGGTTTATTAATCAAACATGGAAGGTAATTAGGTTGGTTATGTAGGTTCTGGGTGTAGTGGAAGCACGGGAGGGATGGTTCCCAACTTTAATTTTTTCCAAATTCAATGAAAAATCTAGAATCTATGTGATGATAAATTTCATGATCCATGGAATTGAATCAAGGAAATAGGAAAAATGAATAGAAAACCTAGAACCAAGAGATAGGATCAACATATTTTGTTGATAATTAATTTAATTAAATAAGAATTACCTACAAGGTTATTCTTTCTTCATTGATGCATCCAGCCACAGATCTACAGGTGTACTGTCATTGGATTGTAGAGATCAAGGGTAGATCTCCTATAGTGGTGATCCACATGTGTTCTACGTATCTTCAGATATCTCCAAAGGATTCTTCTAGTTCTATCACGAAAGATCATTGCACTTGTGATGTCCGCCTTCGATCACCTTGAGAACCGCTTCCAAAGAATTCTCCTTGATCTGGTGGAGGAGGATTTGTCTCGTTCTTGAGAGAGAGTTTGGAGAGGGATGAACTCTCTAGGCTTGAGATCTTTTCTCCAATTCATTATGCACAAAACAATAGGTGTCTCTTTGATTTCCCTTGTCTAATGAGAGAATAATATAACTGGTCATTTATTTCACTAGGGTAATAATAAATAATTTGCACAAGTGCCTTAATTATTTTATTAAACCAAGGGAAACCCCCATGTCAAATAATAACAACAATATTATTATTTCCTGACATGCACTTAAATTGTGAGTTATAATTAAATATTATTTAATCAAATAATATTCAATATTATTATTTCTCATTAGACCATTAGACTCAATCCATAAATCATCCTCAATATTTATTAATTATTCCTCTCACAATATATTCTCTCGAATAACTAGTAACGGAATAAATGTGATCAGGAATACATGATTAATTATTAAACCATGACCAGGAATAATATTTATTCAACTTGTTAAATAATAAATTATTTAACTGAGATACTGGATACACTTATTGTGTGACCCTCTAGGACACTTTCTTAGTGGCATTAGTTGAACCTACCTAAAGTCCAAGGTTAGTGTCTAGCAACATTCCAAGGAACCCATAGAGAAAGAATTTAATGCTGCAATGACATGTCACCTCATATGAAGGTTTACCATGTAATATAATCTCTTTATTACAATATATCTAATCGATCAGGTCGTATGCCAATGTCATCAACCTATATGCTCAATATCTCTTTCTTTGAATTTTTGGAAATAGAACTTACCTATTGATCACCATGGACATGGATTTATTTAGCCTATATAATTTCCATCAAAGGGCTTGAGATATTATCTTTTTTTAAAGAATATAAGGGATAAATCCTTTCTCGCATTATTCATTAATTCAATATTACTCGTGATGCACCCAACATATCCTACCTCGCCATGAACATCTATCGTCACGGTTTTCATCAATACATATAAGTGCATGACTCATAATATCCATTAATAATAATCTTAAAGTCTAAGGACCAACACACACACCTGTAGATAGGAAACTACAATGACACAAAGAAATGTGGATTTCCTACTGGTGGGTCTTGTTCTCATAATATCCTCCTAGACATTTCCAAGGGTTTACACCATGAGAAGGTGTCTCAAAGTCCTATGAGTCGCCACCCCTGATATCCTATATCATTTTTGTCTCTAAAATGATATCATCTGGATATATAACATATATTCAAGAATAGTGTCATATCACTTCCGTGTTCTCATCATAGTAGGGATCCTCTGTGACCTTTTTAGTGTGACAGTTACTCTTAGGACATTATCACATACAATGTTACATAGAAGAACAATCATGATGTGATAAGGAATTTATTAATATTCAAAACCATGAATATAATTTATCATAAAGTATAAAATAAGTCGGTTCTATGCCACCAACTCCAATAGAATTCCACTTTCACTAGAGCCAAATTTTAATGACCTTCAGTCCACTAGCTCACTCATGATACTAATACTTCTACTAAGATAGGCCTTTAGTCAAGGGGACCACCATGTTCTCTTCCATGGATACTCTACTCACTGAAACTTTACCCCTTTGATAAAAATCCCCCAATAGGTGATACTTCTAGAGTATGTGATTTGTCTATTGATGTGACCTCGGATCTTTTGTAAGAGCCACCACTGCAGTATTATCACAATACAATGTGATAGGGTATTTACTTCTAGGAACCACATCATGCTCTTGGACAAAGTTTCGAATCCAAACGGATTCCATGTCTCATCATAAGATGTTATATACTTGGACTCCACTGTAGAATCAGTGATAACTGGCTATTTTGAACTCTTCTAGTTCACAAATCCTCTATTGAGACAAAAAACATATCATGATTGTGAATTCATATCATTATGATTTGTCTAAAAAACAGCATCAGTATACCCTCTAATGACAAGCTCCTCATATCCTCCATACACTAAGAACGTATCCTTACTTCTTCTCAGATACTTAAGGATAGTCTTAACAGTATTCCAATGTTGTTCTCCTGGATCTTCTTGATATCTACCCACCATGCTCAATGAATAGGCAACATCAAGTCTAGTACATAACATGGCATACATGATTGATCTTATCACTGAAGGGAATGGGATATTACTCCTTCTATCTTTCTCCTATTGTGTTTGGGGACACATTTCCTTAGAAAGATGTAAACCATGTGACACTGGAACCAATACCCTCTTGGATTGTTCCATACTAAATATCTTTAGTATTTGGTCAATATATGTACTTCGTCTTAGTCCAAGTGGACTCTTGGATCTATCACAAATGATCTAGATCCCTAGAATGTAGGCTGATTTGCCTAAGTCTTCATGGAGA
Source organism: Viscum album (assembly GCA_963277665.1). Lineage (NCBI taxonomy): Eukaryota > Viridiplantae > Streptophyta > Magnoliopsida > Santalales > Viscaceae > Viscum > Viscum album. The sequence goes on from OY728160.1 coordinate 1,996,685,276, forward strand.
ATCACTTGTTCAACCAGCCCTTAATAGATTTTAAGACTGGCATGTAGTTTCCATTAAGTAATATATAGTCAACATATACTACTATGATAACAACTGCATTACCACTAAACCGTTTGTAAACACACGAATCACACTCATTTTTTAATGCAAAAAAATTATTTTATGGATTCATCAAATCGAATGTTCCATGACCTAAATGCTTACTTCAATCCATAAATGGATATCTGCAACTTGAAAATATTTTTGGAATCACCTAGTGTCACAAACCCTTATGGTTATTTCATATATATATCTTTCTGAAGGTTCCCATTTAGGAATGTATTTTTTACATCCATCTTCCAAATCTCATAGTCATGGTAAGCTACTATGGAAAATATGATTCTGATGGATTTAAACATGGAAACTGACAAAAAGTTTTCATTGTAGTCAATTCCTTGATGTTTTTTAAACCCTTTATCCACTTTCATTTCTTTATAGTTACTTACTTTACCATTCATGTCCAGTTTCTTCTTGAATACTCATTTACATCCAATGGGATTTACATCAACTGGTGCATCAACCAAAACCCAAAATTGGTTCTGATACATGGAATCCATCTCATAATTCATAGCTTGTAGCCATCTTGTAGCTTCTGATCTCTCTACTGCCTCCTTGTAATAGAGAGGTTTATCATTTTCCAACAATAATGAGTCACCATCCTCGGTAATAAGAAAACCATATCTCACTGGTTCCCTTACCTCTCTTTCACTCCTACACAGTACTTGTGTTTTAGGAAATACTTCTTCCATAAGGACCTATGGAACTTGTTATTATACCAACTCCTGTGTATCTTGAGCATCAACTTCATCAAAGTCAATCTTCCTCCCACTATACTTTTTGAGGATGTGCGCCCTCTCAAGAAAGACGTCTTGTCTGGAAATAGTCACTTTCTTGTTTGAGGGTTTGTATAGGTATTATCCCTTTGTTTTCTTGGGATACCTTATAAAGATACTCCTTGTGCCCTGGGGTTCTAGTTTTTTGCCTAAGAAAGCCTTAACAAATGTCTCACAACCTCATAGATGTGTATGCGACAAAAAGGGTTTCTTTTCACTCTATAGCTCAAAGGGAATTCCATTTTCCACTTTAGTTGGTACTTAGTTTAATGTGTATGTTGTAGTTTTTAATGCATATCCCCAAAAGGATAACGGAATATTTGCATGACTCATCATCGACCTTATTATTTCCAAAAAGGTGTGGTTTCTACTTTCACTAACACCATTCCACTATGGTGTATAAGGTGGAGTGAGTTGAGATAGAATCCCAAAATCCCATAGAAAGTTGATGAACTCTTGGTTAAGATATCCGCCACCTTGATCTGATCGAAGCTTCTTTATCTTCTTACCAAGATGATTCTCTACCTCATTCTTGAATTCCTTGAATTTCTCAAAGGACTCAGACTTATACCTTATTAATTAAATATAGACATATATAATCAAGTCTTCAGTAAAATTTATGAAGTAAGAATATCTACCTCTATCTTCTACTGGAAATGGTCCACACACATCAGTGTATACCAATACTAGAAGCTCTGTGTCCCTTTCACCCTGTCCACCAAATGAAGGTTTGGTCATTTTACCTAGTAAACAAGTGTGACATCTATCAAGTGGTTTTAGATCAGAAGAGTCTAAATAACCATCTTGATAGAGCTTTTTCAGACGCTTATCATTTGCATGACCAAGATGGTGATGCCACAATTGGGTGTTATATGAGTCATGTGAACATGATTCGTTATCGATTGTTAACACTTGGTTTTTGTAATTTAATACAAACAAACCATTATTTAAATGTGTCAGGCCATAACATATGTTGTCCTTATAAAATAAACAAATTTTATTTCAGAATTTGAAAATAAACCCATATGTATCTAAACTTGATACAAAAATTATGTTCTTGGTAACACTTGGTACATAATAATAGTCATGTAAAATCAAAATCATCTAGATCAGAAACGAAAGTTGGTAGTCACCAATGGAAATAGCATCCATCCTCGAACCATTGGAATCTCATAGATCCACCTCTCCTCTAGTAATTTTCCAAAATATACATGGTTCATGCATTTGAATACAGATGTGAGAACCACAAGATGTATATAATACCCAATGTGTAGAAATGGAAAGATTACACTAGATAAAGAATGCACCTTTGGATTTCCCTTGCCTTTGGGTGCAGTTCCTCTTCCAGTGGCTTGAATTTACACATAAAAAACATATTGCCTCCTTTTCCTTTCCATACCTTTGGATATTCTTCTTCTTGGTTAGACAGTGCTTGGGGGATTTAGACTATTTATAGGTCTTAAGCCCCTTTTCCTTCTCCTTCCTCTTCCTATTCACCATAAGAACTGCGGATTTTTCACTCACCGTGTTCTTATCCACTTGTCAAATCAGGTTTAGAAGTTCTGATAGGCTCTTCTCGTTATTGCTCATATTATAATTCATAATAAAACTAGAGAAGGCCTTGGGCAGTGATGATAGTATGATATCTTTATACAAATAATCTGAGAATTTAATCCTTAATATGTCTAAATGCTCAATGTAGCCAATAAGTTTGACTACATGAGGCCTAGCTGGTGTAGACTCTCCAAGTTTAATTGTGAAAAAAGTGTTGGATATCTCATACCTCTCTTGTCTCACCATCACTTGATAGAGATCCCAAAGGTGATACATCATGCTATAATCATACATTTCCTAATGTTTATTCAAGATATAATTGGACATGGATGATAGCATCAATCACTGAACATTTGTAGAATCATTTAGATGTTTCTAGTACATAGAGAGATCTTCATCACTCACCTCATTTCTAGGTGCAACTTGTAAAGGTTCTTCCAGCACATACAGTTTCCTTTCATGGTGAAGGATGACCCATATGCTCCTTTTCCACTCCTAGAAATTAGTGATGATGAGAAGATTTTCCTTCTTGAGTATGGATCGCAATGATATTTTTGATGTTATTTTGATATCATTTCTACAAATAATATGAGAATAATTTTAGTACTTTATCTGATAAAATTTAGACAAATAAATAAATATTATATTTGTTAGTCTCCCACTATTTTATTGAAACCCAATAGCCCTCACCATTGGATTCAGAATATCATATTTCATATATATTCTAGTAGCAAGGATCCATATTTCATTCTCATTGCCCTAACTTTGGTTGGTCAAGCAACTCGAATGGTTTTAGGTAGGCATTAAAAATTCCAACTGCATTAACTCACAGTTCCTTGATCTGTTGAGTGGACTCCCCAATCCTGAAATCATTAATTTAGATTTTATCAACATTTGCCTCTCAATTATACCAATTCCTACTTTGGAAATCAACCCTTGATGTGAACCAAGTCAAGTCAACCAAAAACCTCATGTTATAATTCCCTAATAATTGAAAGCACCCCAACTTTAGCTGGTCAAGCACTTTGAACTATGGTTCGATTCTAACCGAAGTAATGAAAGGCTATACTGACTTAATATTTTATTGATGTATTTTATACATTATGTATAAATTTCCAATTGTTATATTTTTATATGCTTGTTAATATTAAGTGGGATTAATTGTGTGATAAACCATGTTTTTAGATAATATTTTTGTATAAGACAGTTTATTTTAGTTCTATCTTTTCATGCTTGTTAATTAATTAATTATGTGATCATGACAAAATATCCATAATGAAATAACCATGAAACTGAAATAATTAAAATAAAGGGTATGATCATGAGCTTTTTCTAATGGTCGGTTTATCTAGCGGTTGATAAATTAACCACTGGCCTGGGGGAGAAACACCTTGAACCAATTAAGGTTCATGTTTATAGTTTTTTACCTATCCACCTTTGTATCTCCTTAGATTGGTTTCTACTCGACTCTTAACATAAACTGCCTCCACTAGCTTGGGATCTCCATCCATTACATATGCTTTTAATCACATGTAGGTGATAGATAAAGGGGGTTTACATAAAAGAAACCATGGGTGTGCATTCCCTACATATTAATGAGGAGAGAAGGCACACAGGCCAACAATTTAATTTAATAATAAATTAAAGGAAACCAATCACATAGAAAGGTCTGGTTTAGCTCATGATCATACACATGCATGCAACGAATTACGCATTTAATAAAACTAACATTCAATTCTTTAATCGTTCTTATTTAAGATAAATTGTGCTGGAATCGATTAATTATTATCTTTAATTAATCAATATTTTTATCTTAAACCTTTTTCTGAATTTCCTTGAGATTCTCATCCATTATAATTTTAAACAAATTAATAAATTCTTTTAAAATTAACTATGTACATAACTTGTACCTTAGAGGTAACCCGGTGAATACCCATCCAAAACTACCCAACATGTATTATACTTGTATACACTTTATTCTTTGTGACATATAGCATGCACATAGAATAATAATTGTAATATAACTCATACATGATGTGAAGATCTTGAATATTATGCAGGTTTTAATAAAACATTTATATATATATATATATATCAAATCCTATCACATGGTGCGTCCTATATTTATGTCCACATGCAAGTACATGTCTCAAGGGTTACATAATATAATAAATTTTAAATATTTATAACTAGTAAAAGTACACTACGTGCAGATCTGATCTACATGGAATGTACATTCTTCGATGTGTATCTAAAGTACATACTTAGGGACTCGACTTGTGAGGCGTACTTTAGAAATATTGGAGTACACAGTGTGTCCAGTGGGCCACATGTTGTTTTGACTCCATGTTACACGGTCACCAGTCAGGTAGGTAGTGTATGGAATACACGGCCCAGCCTTAACCCGAAAGGGACTACACACCATGTCCAGTGGGCCACACAGCGTGTAGTCTGGATGAACATGCGCTAGTATGTCCCGATCAACACGTGGTGTAAGAATTAACAACACTGTGTGTCATTAAATCACATGGGTTGAGCAATTTACGAACTATTCTAGGTGCATTGAACACAACTACATAGCATGTAGATCTTACTATATGGTGTGTACTACTGTGTTACCTAGAAAGAACCCTTATAACCTCCGGATGAGTTCCTCGATTTAATTTTAATCAAAAAATTAATTATTTCTATTAGATTTATGAGAAACGATAGAGGAAGAATAGATCTCATAATTCATATTAAAAAGAATGATTAAACTTGAATTGACAGACTAAATTATTAAATTGTAAACCATCAATGAATTATTTAAATAATTATAAACAATAATATGCCTGCTCTGATACCACGTATAGGTTCCGAGCGTAGTAGAAGTGTAGGAGGGATAGTGCCCAACTTTAATTTTTTCCATATTCAATGAACAATATGGGATCTATGTGATGATGGACACTGTGATCCGCATAATTGAATCAAAGAAATAGGAAAAAGGAATAGAAAACCCAAATCCAAGAGAGAGGATCAACATATTTTTCTTATAATTAATTTAATTAAATAAAAATTACCTCCAAGGTGATTCTTTCTTTGTTGATGTGTTTGGATATAGATCTGTAAGTGTACTATCGTTGCATTGTAGAGATCAATGGTAGATCTCCTCTAGCAGTGATCCACACATCTTCCATGTATCTTTAAATTTCACTGAAGGAGTCTATGTATGCTAGCATGGAAGATCCTTTCACTTGCAATTTTCATCTTTGATCACCTTGAGAACCACTTCCAAAACGTTCTCCTTGATCTGATGGAGGATCTCTCCCATTCTTGAAAGCATTCTTGGAGAGGGATGAACTCTCTAGTCTTGAGATATTTTCTTCAATTTTTTATGTACAACACAATAGGTGTCACTTGGATTGACCTTGGATAATGAGAGAATAATATAACCGGGCATTTATTTCACTAGGGTAATAATAAATAATTTTCAAAAGTGCCTTAATTATTTTATTAAACCAGGGGAACCCCCATGTCAAATAATAACATCAATATTATTATTTCCTAAAATGCACTTAACTTGTGAGTTATAATTAAATATTATTTAAACAAATAATATTCAATATTATTATTTTTCACTGGACAATTAAACTCGGTCTTCCAATCCTCCTCAATATTTATTAATTATTCCGCTCATAATATATTCTCTCGAATAACTAGTGATAGAATAAATGTGATCAGGCATACATGAATAATTATTAAACCATGAAAAAGAATAATATTTATTCAACTTGTTAAATAATAAATTATTTAACTGAGATACTGGATACACTTAGTGTGTGACCCTCTAGGCCTCTTTCTCAATGGCATTAGGTGAACCTAAATAAAGTCCAAGGTTAGTGTCTAGAAACATGCTAAGACGCCCATATAGAAAGAATTTAATGTTGCAATGACATGTCACCTCATATGAATGCTTACCATGTAATATAATTCCTTTATTTCAATATCTCTAATCGAGTAGGTTTCATGCCAATTCCATCAACCTATATGCTCGATATCTCTTTCTTTGACTTTACAGAAATATAACTTGCCTATTGATAACCATGGTCAAGGATTTATTTAGGCTATATCATTTCCATAAAAGGGATTGAGATATTATATTCTATTAAAGAATAAAAGGGATAAATACTTTCTCTCATTATTCATTAATTAAATATTACTCATGACACGCCCAGCATATCCTACCTCACCGCGAACATCTGTCATCATGGTTTTTGTCAATACATCTAAGTGAGTGACTCATAATATCCATTAATAATAATCTTAAAGTCTAAGTACCAATACACACGTCTGTGGACAGGAACATCCAATGACACATAGAAATGTGGATTTCCTACTGGTGGATCTTATTCTCATAATATCCTCCTAGACATTACCAAGGTCATACACCATAAGAAGGTGACTCAAAGTTCTATGAATCTTCTATTGGATCAGGTTATACCAAATATACACAAGAGGGGGGTAAATTGTGTGTATTAAAATTTCTTCACAAAATCATGATTTTTCCTTTTAACTTTATCAGAATGATTAAGCAGCGGAAAATAAATAGTAAAGGATGCACGATGTATAGTGGTTCGGGGAATATAATGTCCCTAGTCCACTCCACCAATGCTCTTCTCCATGAGCTTAGTGATTTTCACTATCTGTTCCTCTTATCAATAGATCGTTCCACAACTAAGTGCAGGAAGTTGACACCTTTACAACTTTAAGGCTAAACATAGCCTTCTGGTTCATACACATAACCTAACACATAGCTTAGTATGAGAATCCTGTCACTCAAAGTAAAAGAATATTTGTTCTTTGAAATACTTTCTAGTTGTTTTTCACAATTGCAATAGCACGCAATTGACAGTCAATGGATCATCTATTTTTAGAAATGATGTTCTTCAGGTAAGAGTAGTTCTGAGTCGATCCGATTGTAGTAGATCTTGAAATATAATTCGCAAATTTTACAACAGTTGATTCACAAAAGATATTCTATGTAGAATTGGTAAATCTTCAATCATGTTTCTTCTTCTTTAGAAAACAGAGCTTTGACACTCTTCATAACAGTAGATCTGTAAAACTCAAATGTCTCTAAAAATCGTAGTCATGAAAAACTCAAGAATATATTCTTCTCATATATTTCACAATGATATATATCGTATCCACTGTAATTCAAAATAATAAAGATATATATAATAAATACAATCATTTTCCTTTCAAATTTAGATCCAAAAAATTCACCTATAGAATCATGATATTCAAAAGTTTGAATAACAGAGCAGTCGTAACTCCCCTTAAAATTTACCATGAAACGATTCTCTTAAATCAATCCTTTGAATCATAAATAAATGGATTTTAATTGGTCAAAGATGTGCTTTAAAATCGATCTTTTAATCTGGCTTGAAATCATCCTGATAATCCATATAAAGACCGTTACTCGATAAAGTTGTGTTTGAATCTCCAATTCCAAATGTAGTGTTGAACTGCATAGCATACATTCTCTGAATGTAAGGTTCACAATGTAAGGTTCACAATGTAAGTTTGATAAACCATACTTTTCTCTTAAACTTTAAAACGTACAGTATATAATCCATACTTTTATCAGCTTCTAAATGTAAGGTACATGATCCATACTTTTTTATAAAACTTAAGGTTGTTTACAAAAGTAAGGTTGATGAACCATACTTTTGAGAAACAAAAATAACATTCCATACTTTTATAATATCCCAAACATAAGTTTCCTTCCAAATGTAGGGTTCTTCTTCCATACTTTTCTGATATCCCAAACATAAGGTTCCTTCCAAACATAGGGTATGAATAGTGTTTCCAAAACATGCTAAAGTGATTTCAGTACATGTAGAGCATGAACAGTGTTTCCAGAACACGCCAAAGCACTAAAAATGATTTCCGAACACTTTTTCAAATATTCCATGCAAATAAAAATACTTAAATATTATTCCAAGATAGAGAAATAAATAATATTAATTTTATGAAATATACTCAAAGTAAAATCATTAAATTAACAAATAAGGGTATTTGTGAACATCAAAATCATCATAAAAATATAGAGTATTTTTTAAAACAACACTTACTCAACAATATCCCCCTTTTTATGATCACAAAACCCATGAAATAACCAATGAAATTATCTCCCCCTGAGTAAAAGATTAAAAGAAAAAAATTAAATCCAAATTCTCTCAAAGAGATAACACTTACAAATTGTTTATCAAAATTAAATTTATCCACCGATAAAAGATTTAAAAGATTAAAATAAAATGTTGTGTTTATCAAAATTTCTCCCCCTTTTTGTGATATCAAAAAGAATGATGAAATAAGGAATATAACACATTTTAATGTATCACTGAACTTAAGTAAATGCTATAATAAATTTTTTATCAATATTTGAAGTTGGATTACTGACACTTTAATATATACAGTACAATAAAACAAACTAATAACACATAAACATAGAATGAAAAAATATTTTATTGAAAATATAGTAAAAGTACATGAATGAAAACAAGAATCAAGGTTGGATTAAGGTATGAGATGGGTGTCATCTACTTTGAATAACTTCTGTGATTTCTGCCAACTGAGTCTGCAATCTTTTCATTAGTCCATATCCTAACTGGATAATGAGATCTCTTCCTTCTTGAGTCAGATGAAGATTTTCAATCAAGTTGACTCTGAAGAACTCATGTAGCCTCTCTTCCTTCACCATAAAAAGAGTTAACTTATCAGTGAACTGATTCAGCAAAGCTCTAATTCCAGGTTTATTCTAAGTTAACTGCTCAATAAGAAACTTATGATTGTCCAACAACACAGATAAAGGATCATTATTGCATTGAAGGTTCTATAGTCTTACATTCATATTTCCCATCACAGCTGTAATGGCCTGAAATATTCTAATCAGGTCAGGTGAAGTACCTGATGTACTAGCTTCATTGTTTCTGACAGCTGTGAATTTTTGATCCATGAAAGATTTAAACTCTAGTAAATTTGACTTCATCACCATTTCAGATTTGAGATTTGAAACTTCAGCCAACATTTCCTTCTTGAAATTTTCAACTTCTTTCTTAGAAACAGAACTGGCTTTCAGTCTTTGAAATTTCATATGTTCCTTTTATAATGCTCTTCTTAAGGTAGCATTTTTAGATTCAACTCTATTTAACTTTCTATATAGCTCCTCCACTTATTCATTCACAGAATTAGATGAACCTTGTGCTTGATTCTTAGTTTTAGCTTCAATTTGATGCATCAGTACCAAGGGAAAAGATTGTGCATCAGATGTTTCTTCATTCTCTCTCTGAACTGGATTTTCTATAGATTTTGCATTTGATTCTTTCATTGACTCATCCACAGAAAAATTTTCATTCAACAGTTCAGTATGAACCTCAGAAAAATTTTCTTCTTGAATCTCAACATCAGTAGGAGGTTTCTCTTCATGAGCATATTATTCATTAAATTCCTCCAAGATAGGATCTTCTAAAACTGGTTCCTCTTGATTGACATCCTTTTGAATAGATTCTATAAGGTCAGTAATAGATGCATCCTCTACCTATACTTCTGCCTCTGTCTGAGGCACAATTTTCTGTTCCACTTGAGGAGTCACCTCATTCTGAGTAGCAGCTCCATGTTGAAGCTCTTGAACAGAAATTTCTCTTATAAACTTGTAGCTCAACAAATCTCCAGTAGTTGAAATAGTTGATGCTAGAGTAGGCTCCTCAACAGCTTTAGTAACTCTGGTTCTGTTAATTTGTAGTCCTTCTTGACTTCTCTAAGTAGGTGCATCAATAAATTCAAACGGTATCCTCCTTGATACTCCACTGGTTCTAGATTCATCTACTCCTTCCTTTGATTTTGTAGGTAGCTCCTGAGAATTATCTTGTTCTTCTTCTGCTCCAACAGGCATGAGTTTAACTTTTATTGTGCTCCAAAAGAAACCAATATTCCTCAGTGTTCCAGCATTAAAGATGTTTCTATGGTGGCATCTCACTCGAGCATCCACCAGTCTTATCATATCTTTCTTAAATAAAATCTTTGAAATGAACCTTACATAGGGATATAAGTTCATCCTCGCTTATGATTGGAAGTAATAATTGAGATATCTCACCATATATCTCAGAAAATTCAACTTAATATCACTCATAAATAGAAATATTATGTACATATCAGGGTACAATATTTTCTCCATCTTTGACATTCTGGGTGCAATACCTGTTTACACAAATTTAACTAAAATCTTTTGGTCAGGCTCTATATTTTTCACTAACATCTTCCTTATATTTGTATAGCCAAATAGAAAAGACATAATGTCCTCAGACTTATGGAAATTGTCACCAATATTATTTAAATCAAAATGGAAAAGTCCTTCATGACGGTAGTTAAGAATTTTGGCTATCTCCACAGACGAAATCGAAAAATATCTATCCACGTTCTTAGCTATTATTGAATCTTAATCTTCTCCCAGACTGAAATAAACTAATTTAAAAAAGTAACAAAGTTCCACCTCATATAGAAACTCTATATAGTCTCCATTGAAGGTTTTCTCGAGTTTTTTAAATGCTAGGGCTTGCCTCAGTATCATATCTGTCTGATACAACCATTCTAGATCAATCACTTTTCCTTACAAAATATTTCATCATGTCGAGCACTGCCGCTTGTCATTTTTGGTTTCTAGATCATCAGTCCTTTTGATTTTATCCATTGTTATCACATATTTTTGAAGGTTTGAAAAGCTAGGGTTTTGAAGGTTCAGGTGTAGGTAGAGAAGAGCGGTAGAAGTTTTCAGGGTTTCGAACGGTTTTTGGGGGGGAAATGGGTTTGGAATTTGAAACGGTTTCTGACATCCTTGATTCCCATGTCATTACTCACATAATAATTATTACATTAAAAAGTAAAAACATAAGCAGAAAAAATTTAAAGCAGAACTGATGAAATTTTTAAATTAATAAAAACAAGTAATAATAAAAATAGATAAAATAAGAATCAAAATAAATAATTTAAAATTAAAATTTTCATTTAAAAATAAATAAACCTAGATCCCCCTTAATAAAATCAAACCTTGTTGTGGGAAGTGGTTTAGTAAAAATATCATCTGCTTGAATTTTAGTACTTACAAATTCTAAGAATATATCCTTTTTAAGAACATGATCTCTTAGAAAATGATGTGTGATATCAATATGCTTAGTTCTAGAATGATTAATAGGGTTTTTTGAAATATTTATAGAACTTGTATTATCACATAAAATAGGTGTATTATTAAAATTTAGTCCAAAGTCCATAAGATTGTTTTTCATCCACAAAACTTTTTCACAGCTTCTACTTGTAGATACATATTCTACCTCGACTGTTAACGGGGCAACTGAGTGTTGTTTCTTACTAGACCATGACACTAAATATTTTAATAAAAAGTGACAAGTCCCTGAGGTTCTTTTTCTATATAATCTATAGCTTCCAAATTCAGCATCTGAATATGAAATTAAATTAAAATCAGAAGTTTTTAGATAGAGAAGAGATTGAAAAAAATTCCCTTTTAAATATCTAAAAATTCTTTTGACAGCACTTAAGTGAGATTCTTTAAGATCAGATTGAAATCTAGCACAAAGACATACTGAATACATTATATATGTCCTGCTAGTATTAAGATATAATAAACTACCAATCATACCTCTATATAACTTGTTGTCAACTGATTTTCCAGTTTCATCCAGACCAAGTTTTCTATTAGTACACATAAGAGTTGTACATGTCTTACTATTTTCAAGTCCAAATTTCTTTAGTAAATCAGTAATGTTTTTTTTATTTAAAACATTTCAAAAATCCTTTTGATAGATTTGAATTCCTAAAAAGAAATTTAATTCTCTCATCATACTCATTTCAAATTCTTTTTGCATTAAATTTGAAAACTCATGACAAATTTTTTTGTTTGTTGAACCAAAAATTATATCATCAATATAAATATGAACCAATAAAATATTAGATTTAACAGTTTTCTTAAATAATGTTGGATCTGCCATCGCAACAGTAAAATCATTTTTCAAAATAAAATAACTTAATCTTTCATACCAAGCTCTAGGTTCTTGTTTAAGGCCATAAAGAGCTTTAGTAAGTTTGAAAACAGAATCTGGTTTTTGTGAATTTTCAAAACCAGGAGGTTTATCAACATAAACTTCCTCTAATAAGTAACCATTTAAAAGTTAAGACTTAACATCCATATAAAATAATTTAAAGTTCATATGAGATGCATAGGTTAAAAGAATCTTAATGGCTTCTAATCTAGCTACAGTTGCAAAGGTCTCATTATAATATATACCTTCTTTCTGATTATATCATTTAGCTTCTAGTATTGATTTATTTCTAGTTATTATTCCTTGATCATCTTGTTTATTCCTAAAGACCCATTTAGTTCCTATAACTGTATAGTTTTGAGGTCTTTCAACTAAATTCCAAACTTCATTTCTCTTGAGCTGGTTTAGTTCTTCTTACATTTCTATCATCCAACTTTCATCAACTAAGGCTCCTTATAATGTCTTAGGTTCTAATTAGGATAGAAAGGCAGAGAATTCAACAAGATTTCCTACATTTCATCTAGTTTTTATTCCAGTGTCTAGGTCTCCTATAATAGTTTCTAAATGGTGATTTTTTAGGGTTCTAGATTTTCTAGTTAGTACACTATTAGGTTCTTCAATGTCATGTTATTATGAACTGAACTGAATTTTATTTATATATTTTTCAAAATAATCTTTCGAGTTTTCAAGTCTCGTGTTATCATTAGAATAAGATTCATCAATTTGGTCTTTCCTTTTCTCAAAGGGATTAGATTCATCAAACTTCACATGAACTGATTCTTCAACAATCCTTGAATTTTTATTAAAAACTCTATAAGCGTTTGAAGTAGCAGAATATCCTAAGAAAATTCCTTCATCATATTTTTGGATCAAACTTACTAATATTGACCTTGGTTTTTAAGGTGTAAACCTTGCATCCAAAAACTTTAAAGTAATTTACTTTAGGTTTTATGTTATTCTAGAGTTCATAGGGTGTCTTTTTAAAAATTGGTCTGATTAAAACTCTATTCATTATATAACAGACTGTTCTTAAAACTTCTGCCCAGAAATAAGTAGGAAGACTGTATTCATTTAGCATAGTCCTAGCCATTTCTGGAATAAACTTATTTCTTCTTTCAAAAAATCCATTTTTTGAGGTGTTTCTGGTGCAGAGAAGGTGTATTTAATACCCATATTTGAGAAAAAGGAATTAAATTCCAAATTCTCAAATTCTCTACCATGATCACTTCTTAATAAAATTATTTTAGAATATTTTTCATTTTGAATAGCTTTGAAAAATCTTTCAAATATAGTAAAAGCTTCATTTTTATATTTTAGAAAATAAATCCAAGTAAATATAGAATAGTCATCAAATAAAACATATACATAAAATTTACCAGCCAAGATTTCTATTCTTGAAGGTCCAAAAAAATCCATATGGATAAGTTCTAGAGGTTTAGATATAGCAATTTTGTTAACAGATTTGAAGGATGATTTGTGTTTCTTTCCAAGTTGACATGCATCATAGAATCTATCACTTTCAAATTTGAGACTAGGAAAATTAGAAACTAATTTTTTCTTAGATAACTTATGTAAAGAATATATATTGAAATTTCCAAGTCTTCTATGTCAGATCCAAGATTCATTTATCTTAGTAGTTAATAAATTTACCTTTTGTTTACACAAGGAATTTAAGTCTAGGGTATAAACATTATCATTTCTGGGTGCTCTAAATTTAAGGAATTTATCTTTAAAAATAGAACAGTAGTTGTTAGAAAAATCAACAAAATAACCATCATCATAGATTTGAGAGATACTTATCAAGTTGTGTTTCAATCCTTGTACATAGAGTACTTTATTGATTGAGACAGTTTATGGATCTCCAACAGTTCTGATGCCAATAATTTTACCTTTGGCATTGTCACCAAATGTGACTAGACCACCATCCTTTTGAGTTAGAGTTTTGAAATTTGATGAGTTTCCACTCATATTCATGAAGTATCCACTGTCCATATACCATATTTCAGTTTTTCTGCTTCTATGAACTACTTCCTACAAAGGTATTTAAACAAAGGTTTGTTTTGGTAACCATGTTCTATTGGGTCCAGTAATGTTATCTAGAAAAGACCTGGGAATCTAGACTTGCTTTGTTTTTCTATAATTAATATAATCATATAAACTACTTGTAACAAAGGATTTATTAATCCCACTTATTTGTGGTTTCCTTAAATAACAGTTTTTAGATATGTGGCCTTTTGTTCCACAGTAGTTACAAATTTTACCTTTTGTACTTGGGACAAAATAGTTCTTATACAGTTTTGGTTTCTCACCTTTACTACATATTCTATATCTTTTCTTTTTAATCATATTCTTTCCAAGTATTTCATTTATTGTATTTTCTCCTTGTGTAAAAATAAGAGTTGCACTTTTGTATGTTTCTACTTCTTTTTTTAGTTTTTTTATTTTAGTTTCATTATTTGTACAGTTTGTGTTTGATGAGTTATATTTTTTAATTAACTCTTGATGTTGTTTTAGAAGAGTGTCTCTTTCTCCTAAAACAGCAGTATGAATATTTTTTAGTGGTTTATGTTTCTTAAATAAGGAATTATATTTCTTTTCCAACATATTGCAGTAGGCTGTAAGTTTATCATTTGAATAGCTAGAAATATAATCTGAATCAGATGAGTAATAAGATTGTACCTCATCATCTTCTGATATAAAGCACATGTTTGCTCTCAGATTTGATTCTTATTTTTCCGAATAAGACTTTGATGAGCTGCTGGAGTATTCATAAATACTCCAAGTAGCTTTCATTACTCTTTTTTCTTTTTGTCCATAATCATTGTTTTTGAAAAATTTCTTCTTATTTTCTCCTTTTAATTGAGGACAGCCAGGTTTGATGTGACCTATCTTTTTGCATTCATAGCATTTGACTTCCTTTGGTTATTTTTCATCCTTTTTAAAGGATTTTTTGAATCCTTTCCTCTTTCTGTAGAATTTACTGAACTTTCAATCTAGCTGAGCCAGTTCCACATCTGAATTAGATGAATCATACTTCTCTGATTTCACTTTGATTTTATTCTTCATTTTTCTGATTTTATTTTGAGATGTTACCTTTAAAGCAGTATTTTCTCTCTTGGTCATTACTTTATGCTCATTTACTTCATCTTCCATCTCAGCTTCATACATCATAAGAGTTTTAATTAACTCTCTCATTGTAAGATCTTTGACTTGTGAGGATTTCCTAATAGCAGCTGATATCCCATTCCATCTAGGTGGTAGTACTCTTAGTACTTTCAGGGCCTGATCTGCTTGTTTGATAGGATCTCCCAAGGCAGTGATGTTATTAACAATTTTTGTAAGCCTTCCATTCATCTGGGTGATACTTTATCCTTTAAACATTATGAATGTGTCAAATTTCAATTTTGCAGTGGCATACCTCATCTTTCTAACATTACCAGTTCCTTCATAGGCAACTGCAATCGTCTGCCACATTTCATAAGTCATCGGGCACTGAGATACTCTATTGAATTCATTTGGTCCAAGACCATAGATGACAACATTCATAGCTTTTGAGTTTGTGTCGAACTCTATTTCTATATCAGTACTCCATGTTTCAGGTTTCTCTGGAATCACATAGGGAGATAGAATTTTCGAATATACTCTGTATCCAAGGTTCTTTAAATAAATGATCATCCTCGATTTCTAGCATCCATAATTTTCAACGTTGAAGTAGGGAGCTCAAACCATTGACATACCATCTCATGTATTAGATATTGTGCTTTGTATAATCCAAAAACTTTCAACTTGTTATATATTTATCAAAAGAACCACCTTTGATACCAATTGTTGGATCAGGTTATACCAAATATACACAAGAGGGGGGTGAATTGTGTGTATTACAATTTCTTCATGAAATCATGATTTGTCCTTTTAACTTTATTAGAATGATTAAGCGGAAAAAAAATAGCAGAGGACGCATGATGTATAGTGTTTCAGGGAATAGAAGGCCCCTAGTCCACTCCACCAACGCTCTTCTCCAAAAGATTGGTGATTTCACTATCTGGTCCTCTTATCAACAGACCGTTTCAAAACTGAGTGTAGGCAGTTGAAACCTTTACAACTTTAAGGATAAACAGATCCTTCTGGTTCATACACAGAACCTAACACACAGCTTAGTATGAGAATTTGGTCACTCAAAGTAAAATATTATTTGTTCTTTGAAATACTTTCTAGTTATTTTTCACAATTGCAACAGCACGCAATTAATAGTCGATGGATCGTCGATTTTCAGAAATGATGTTATTCAGGTAAGAGTAGTTCTGAGTCGATCTGGTTGTAGTAGATCTTGAAATATAATTCTCAAATTTAAAAATATTTGATTCATAAAATATATTCGATGTAGAATCAGTAAATCTTCAATCGTGTTTCTTCTTCTTTAGAAAACGGAGCTTTGTCGCTCTTCGTAATGGAAGATCTGTAGTCATGAAAAACTCAAGAATCTATTCTTCTCATCTTTTTCACAGTGATCTATATCGTATCCACTATAATTCAAAATAACACAGATTTATATAATAAAGACAATCTTTTTCCTTTCAAATTTAGATCCACAAAATTCGCCTATAGAATCGCGATATTCAAAAGTTTGAATAACAGAGCAGTCGTAACTCCCCTAAAAATTCACCATGAAAATATCCTCTTAAATCAATCCTTTGAATCATAAATAAATGGATTTGAAGCAGTCAAATATGTGCATTAATATCGAGCTTTTAATCTGGCTTGAAATCAGCCTGATAATCCTCATAAAGATCGTTACTCGATAAAGTCGTGTTTGAATCTTCGACGCCAAATGTAGGGTTGAACTGCATAGCATACATTCTCTAAACGTAAGTTTCACAACGTAAGGTTCACAATGTAAGGTTGATAAACCATAATTTTCTCTTCAACTTTCAAATGTAAAGTATATAATCCATACTTTTATCAACTTCTAAATGTATGGTACATGATCCATACTTTTTTATAAAACGTATGGTTGTTTACAAAAGTAAGGTTGATGAACCATACTTTTAAGAAACAAACATAACATTCCATATTTTTCTAATATCCCAAACGTAAGGTTCCTTCCAAACATAGGGTTCTTATTTCATACTTTTTTGATATCCCAAATGTAAGGTTCCTTCCAAACATAGGGTATGAATAGTGTTTCTGGAACATGCTAAAGTGATTTCCGTACACGTAGAACATGAACAGTGTTTCCAGAACACGCCAAAGTGATAAAAATGATTTCCAAAACACTTTTTCAAATATTCCACGAAAATAAAAATGCTTAAATATTATTCCAAAATATAGAAATAAATAATATTAATTTCCTGAAATATACTCAAAGTAAAATCATTAGATTAACAAATAAGGGTATTTGTGAACATCAAAATCATCATAAAAAGATAGATTATTATTGAAAACAACACTTTCTCAACATATCCACCCCTGATAGCCTGTATCATTAATGTTCCTCAAATGATATCCTCTGAATATAGAATATATATTCAAGAATAGTGTCATAGCACTTATGGGTTCTCATCATAGCAGGGGTCCACTGTGACCTTTTTAGTGCGACAGTTACTCTTAGAACATTATCACATACAATGTTACACAGAAGAACAATAATGATGTGATAATAAATTTATTAATATTCAAAAATTTGAATATAAGTTATCATAAAGTACAAAATAATTTGGTTCTAGGGAACCAAATCCAACAGGTTAACCCCTTTAATTTTCATGAAATATTATTGATGAATTCTGTTATTAAACATTGTTGCATTAGCATTGATAGTTGGGCTATGAAATAAATATGTGTAAAATTTTGAGAAAGAGGTGAGAATGTAAACCTGGTAATTATCTAATGAAGTTGGATGTTAATATAAAATGTAAATATGAACAAATGAGAAACTGATAATAAGTGATGGGCAATCTAAATTTATAATTAAAAATATTAAAGGGATTGTGATTGGAATTAAGAATAAAATGAGGCTTAGTGTTTTGTTATATAATGATAAGAAGAGTACTTGGCACTTTTGAAGAGTGGTATTGTTGGGAAATTTCCCCCTTGTAGGTTTTGGGATGATTTAGGAAAAGGGGGCTATTCTTTTATCCTCTATTTATATGGGTCTATTAGGGATGGTATTTTCTAAAATTTAGATAAGGAGTGTTTCTTCTAATTCCCCTTTGTTTTTTTTTCTACCTGTAGAGTTTATCCATTCTTGTAGGATGTTTCCTTGAACCTTGAATTGTAAAGTGAATATTTATAAGACCTTTAGAAGTGGTTGGGTGATTTCTTTTGGGGAGCATGTTTCAAGTTTAAATTATTGAGTAGGTGAGCTACTAGGTTGGAGGAAGGATGAGATGGAGCGGTCCTTTTGTGTTTGTTGGGTAAGATTTAGTTGCACATTCTGATGCTATAAGAGAGTAGGTATTGAATTGGAATGGATTAAAAGTAGTACTTGTATAGGCCTTCTTTTAAATGTTAGTTTAAAATGTTGTGCAGCTACAGGTTTAAGTTCCATGAGTAACTTGTTTAGCTTATGGTATACATTATGGTTCCTAAGATATAGTTTATGTTTAAATTAACCTAATAAATGAGATAAATAAGTTGTTATAACTTAGTATGAATAGATTTATTAGTAACTATAAGATAGTTTTAAATATTAGTAAGTATTTACGTTGGGTTGCAGGAAGATAGTTAAATTAATGAATTGACTCCATCACTTTTTGATGAGTCTTATTAGTAAAATAATGAGAGAAAATATGTGTGGGACTTTTTATATAATTTAAAGAATTGAGATGAAATTGTTGGATATAAATTATATAATAATAACATGGAATTAAAAGATAAGTGTATGGAATATGAAAATTAAAATATAAACCTGAGTGAAACTTTAGGGGTGTCGTGAAATTAGAATACAACAACCGTGAAGTGAATTGTGAAGTAGTCAAGAAAAAGATACGTCGATCAGAGGTGTCGTTTGATCGGGATGACGTAAAATGAATTTTTAATGTCATAAAACACAAAAGCATGAATTTAACAGTAAAATCCATAGAAAACAATATCGTAATAATGTGAAAACATAGGAAAATAATCTTATTATTATTCATGATGTGTACGAGCAGACGGCGCATCAATAGGACATGTGGTCTGCTCGGAACGACTAAATATGTGATTTTTAAAGATTTGACGTCCTTTAAAAAGGTGTGTTTGGGGGGTCAAAACTAGCCGAATGACCTCTGAATGCTGTGAAATCATATGAAAATAATTTTAGAGTGAATTTTGAAATGGTCGAGCAAACTTAATGTCAATCTGAGCCAATGTTTTCCCAAGAGGACCAAAAATGCACTTTTAGTGTTATAAAACACCAAAACACGCATTTAACGGTCAAATCCATAGAAAACACCTCAAAATAACCTTAAATCATAGTAAAACTTTATTATTATTATTATTGATGTGTAAGAAGATATGAAAGGTCAATCGTAGGTGTATTCTACCCGAAATGACTGAATATGCGGTTTTTAAAGGTTTGATGCACTTTAAAAACATGCGGGGGTAAAACCCAGCTAAATAGCCTCCGAATATTGGGAAATCAAATAATAATAACTATGAAGTGAATTGTGAAATGGTTGAGTAGACGGTACTTAAATTGGAGGTCTTGTTTGTTTGGCATGACAGAAAACACATTTTTAGTGTCATAAAACATCAAAACGTGTGTTTAACGGTCAGATATATAGAAAACAGCTTCATAATGACTTGAAATTATAGAAAATCCATATTATTATTATTGATGTGTAAGAGCATATGGAACATCAATTGGATGTGCGATATGCCCGAAACTACCGAATATGCAGGTTTTAAAGGTTGGTGGTTTTAAAAAGGTGTGTTTGGGGGTCAAAACCAACCGAACGACATCCAAATGTCGTGAAAATAAATGAAAAAAAAGGTATAATGATTTTCTAAATGGTTGAGTGGATGAAACATCAATCTGAGTTAAAATTTTCTCAAGAGTACTGAAAACACACTTGTAGTGTCATAAAACACCAAAACGCGCATTTAACTGTCACATCTATAGAAAATGATCTCATAATGACTTGAAATCATAGGAAAATATCTTATTATTATTTTTGACATGTAAAAGGAGATGACACGTCAATCATATGTGCATTATACCCAAAACGTCCGAATATGCAATTTTTAAAGGTTTGACACCCTTTAAAAACATATAGGCATTCAAAACCAACCAAACAATCTCTGAATGTGGTGAAATTAGACAAAAACAATCATAGAGTGAATTTTGAATTGATCGAGTAGATGGTACGTCAATCGAAGGTTTTGTTTGTCCGGGATGATGAAAAATGAACTTTTAGTGTCATAAAACACCAAAACATGTGTTAAACGATCAAATATATGTAAAACAACATCAGAATGACGTGAAATCATAAGATAATCATCTTATTATTATTCGTGATGTGTTTGAGTAAACGAAACGTTAATCAGACGTGTGATCTGTCCAGAACTACCGAATATGTGGTTTTTAAAGGTTTGACGTTGTTTAAAAAAGTGGGGGGTTCAAAACCAATCAAACGACATTAAAATTCCATGAAATCAGAAGAAAAAAATTGTAGAGTTAATTGTGAAATGTTTGAGTAAACAAAACTTCAATCAGATGTTCCATTTTCCCGGGATGAGCAAAAATGCACTTTTAGTGTCATAAAACACCAAAACATGTGTTTAATGGTCAAATTGATAGAAAATAACCTTGTAATGACCTAAAAGAAACTCATATTATTATTATTTTTTATGTGTATGAGTAGACGAAATGTCAATCTGATGTGCGGTCTTCCCAAAACAACTGAATATTTGGTTTTTAAGATTTGGAGCCCTTTAAAAAGGTATGTTCGGGGGTCAAAACCAACTAAACGACATATGAATGTCGTGAAATAAAACAAAAACAACCTTATCATGAATTTTGAAATGGTCAAATAGATGGAACATCAATCCAAGCTGGTGTTTTCCCGAGAGGATTGAAAATTCACTTTTAGTGTCATAAAACACTAAAATGCGCATTTAGCGGCCAGATCCATAGCTAACAACCTTAAAACGTTCTCCCATCAGATAGTGCCACCACATATTCAAGGTGAAGACCACTGCTACTAACTCCAGGTCATAGGTAGCATAGTTCTGCTCATGTTGTCTCAGCTGTCGAGAACCATATGTGATCACTTCTTGCTCCTGCATCAGGACACATCCGAGCTCGGTCCCTAATGCGTCACAGTAAACTACGTACCCTACTCCCTCCTCTAGAAGCCTTAAGATGGGGGGGAACTAGTCAGCCTCTGCCTCTGCTTCTGAAAACTCCGCTGGCATTTCTCCATCCACAAGAAGGGTTTCCCCTTCTTCGTCAACGCTGATAGTGGTGCTGCAACTCTGGAGAAGTCTTCCAAAAACCTCTGGTAGTATCCAGCCAAACCCAGGAAGCTTCATACCTCCGTCATACTCCTAGGTGGCTCCCAAGAAAGTACCGCCTCTATCTTTGCTGGATCTACTGTAACTCTAGCCTCCGATATGACATGTCCCAGGAAGTGAACCTCTCGGATCCAGAACTGGCACTTTGAGAGCTTACCATAATGTTGGTGCTCTCGGAGTGTGTCCAGTACTACCTACAAATGATAGGCATGCTCCACCTCAGTAGCCGAGTATATCAGAATGTCGTCGATGAAGACCACTACAAAGCGATCAAGGTATGGTTGAAAGATCTTGTTCATGAGTCTCATGAACACTGCTGGAGCATTGATCACGTCGAATGGAATAACCAAGAACTCTTAATGGTAATACCGAAATCTGAAGGTTGTCTTCTGCACATCCTCATCTTGTACTCTAAGCTGGTGATAGCCTGATCTGAGGTCTATCTTCGAGAACCACCATGCTCCCTTCATCTGATCAAAGAGGTCTTCAATCCTTGGGATTGGGTACTTGTTCTTCACGGTCATCTGGTTCAAGCGCCGGTAGTCAACACAAAGCCTCAATCTCCCATTCGCCTTCTTGGCGAACATAATCGGGGCTGCACAAGGAGAAACACTAGGCCAAATGAATCTCTTCCCCTGTAAGTCCTCTAGCTGTACCCATAGCTCACGAAGCTCCGCAAGAGACATCCGATACACTGGTGTAGATATCGGTATCGTCCTGGGGTACAAGTCAATGTAAAAGTCCACCTCTCTATGAGTAGGTAGACCTGGGACATCATCAGGGAAAACATCTGTGTACTGTTCCACCACTACAGGATAGCTCGGACTCTCCACATCAACTGCTCTGAGGGTAAGGCTAGCCAACTGATGAGTAATCGGCTGCACCCTCCTCCGGGTAAGTCCATCCTGTGCTGCAAAGGCTCCCTTCTCGCCGGTGAAGGTAAACTTGGTCCCATCCATGTAGACACACCGCACTTTGTGCCTAATACAGTCAATCTAAGCATGGAATGTAGATAACTAGTCCATACCCAAGATGATATCGTAAGGCCTCGACGCCGCTACTAGGAGATCTTAGCCGAAGATCTCACCTCCTAGAGTAACTAACATTACCAGAACCAGTGCGTAATCATCGAATCTTCTCCCGTAGGAGTCTCTAGCTGTAAGTATCAAGTCAACAATTCCGTCGGAATCTCCGAGCTCCTAACAAGGGTGGTGGAAATAAAAGAATGACTGGAACCTATGTCTATAAGTACTATAGCTATGGTGGAGTAGACACAGATTTTACCTCGTATCATCTCCGGAGCGTCGTGGTCGTAGGCCTCAACTGCCTGGATCTGAGCTCTCCCCTGTCCACCTACTCCCTACGGTCGGGGTGGACCTCCTGGTGGTGGTGGTGGCAACACCTCGAATCGTCGCTCATCGCCAGCTGCATGGCCAGCTCCTCTGCCACGTCCGCCTGCTCCCTGTGGACCTCCTCGGTCAAACCTTTGTCTCTACCTGGGTGGTCCTTCGACCGTCTGTTGATCATCCGAACGACAGGTCGAACAGTCATGAGCCATGTGACCCTGTCCGCCGCATGCATAACACTTCCCGCTCATGGCATGACTAGCTCTGTTTCGGGTGCCCCGAACAACCGATCCTGAGTCATGTGGTCGTCCACCTGTAGATCTGGTTCTCTTGGACCTCTACGACATCTGTCTGCTGCTAGCTGCAGAATACTCCACTATGTGATGACTAGTAATGAGTCTCGCCACTGGTGACTGCTCAGTAAGGAAACTCTCCACCAATAGGGATCTCTCTAACACCCCTTCCTGCGTCGGGATGCTGAGTGAGATCATTGAAGCCCTGATCTCCCGCATGAGTCCCTGCTCGAAGGTCCAGGCCCTGAAGAAAGGGTCTTGCACCATATCTGTTGAGTAGCGTGAGAGGTCAGTGAACCTCACTGAATACTGATCTATAGTCATGTTGCCCTGCTGCAGATGAAGAAGCTCATGTATACACACTGTGTGAAGAGTCGCTGGGATAAACTCTACCCGAAATAGGCTCTCGAAGTCTGCCCAGAGAAGCATCACCTCATCGTGAACCTGGACCATCAAACTCCACCATCTGTCTGTTTCTTCCTGTAGAAGGTTGGCGGTAAGGATCACCATGAGATAAACTGGTGTCCCTACCATTCGGAAAACTCTCACCATGGCCTCCATCCAATCCTCAGTCACCTATGGGTCCATCTCTCCCCTGAACATGGGTGGCTTCTGGTGCTGGAACTCGTGCAACGCGCTCAAGTGGCGTGCACCGTCTTCTACTGGGGCTGGTGGCATCGGTGGCCCAACGGGGTATAGTACCGCTGGTGCCTCCACTAGTGCCTCTATTAGAAGGGGGTCCTACACTGAGGCCTCGTCGCTCGGTGTCCTATCTGTGCGTACAACTCCCGGAACTCTAGTTGGATGTCTGCGTGGAGGCATCCTAAAAAGAAACAGGTGCGCTATGGTCAATAAGTTATACTTGGTGAGATGACCTGGTGAGCTGATTCAAAGAGTTCATAAATAAGACTCTTGAAAACACACTCACAATCATTATTTCCGTGCACTGAGTCAGAAATCAGAAGTCAGGGCCCTGGTGTATAGATACGTCGGCCGCCGCACCAACACTAGATTCCCTAAACTGATAACCACACTCACTACACTTAACACTATTTCCGTTAAAAAGAAAGATCAGAGTCCTAGTTCTACGGTAGAACTGACTCCTTCGATACCAGTTTGTCACGACCCGTCCCCCGGGGCCTATGTCGTAACTACCCCAAGCCCGCCTTCCATAGTACAGGGGATGGCCACTAGCACTGAAAGCGTATTCCCTAAAACTGGGAAGGCATTGCCTTTATAACCTATAATCACATGTAACCATGCACACAGCAAGATAAAAACACAAGTAAATTGAACGGTAAACAGAGTTAGTGCAGTAAGTAAAAGGGGCCAGAATACAAGCCCAACTATAAATTACAAGTACAACTATGATAAAATACAACTAGAGAAAAGGGAAAGTCATTTGTTGGGTCGTACTCCGACGTTCCTACCTGAAGGGTAGGTACAGATCGCCTCCTCAGCACTCTGCATCCATCCATCTCCTCCGTGTACCGACTCGTCGTAAGGTCCACCTCCAGGTACCGTCTAGTCCTAGTACTCTCGGCCTCAGTCAGCGATGTTCGTCGTCTACATCTAACACAACAAGGTGTGGGCATATCCCGTGCAGGGGTGAGTATAACGATACTCAGTAGGGACCCTGAGACCCTCTAGGTCTCACAAAATCCAAAAAAGATAAAACACAAAGTATGAAATCAACATATAACCTTACTTAGGTATATGCCCATACATATACCTAAGTTATCAAATAATCCATCTCAATCATGAGGAAAACATAGAGAAACTGACTCAGCTCGTACCAGGATTTATTTTAGGGTAGCAGCAACAAGTAACATTCTGAACCCCTGGCTGTTGGATAACTCATCCTCTATCAAGTACAGTGGGCATGGAACATCACACAAAGGCTCTTCTCACTAACCTTGTACTGTTGAGGTACTCCTCCTGTTGAGTATCGTGGGTATGCCGCGTCACACAGAGGCACTCCCCACCGTGGGCCTGCCGCGTCACACAGAGGCACTCCCCACCGTGGGCCTGCCGCGTCACACAGAGTCTCTCCCCCTCATGGTCTGCTGAGGTACTCCTCCTATCGAGTACCGTGGGTCTGCCGCGTCACACAGAGTTTCTCCCCACCGTGGGTCTTCCGCGTCACTAAGGCTCTCTCCACTAGACCTGTCGAGTCACTCTGAGTCAAACGGTCAGCAGTCGTCAAGTCTCAGCCAGCCACTAGGTCTCTGCACTATGATCGCTCATCTCCGAGAGGATCCGCTCCACAAGCTACTGGTCGATACTCCAACTGCCACGAAGTCCCATGAAGAAGTATCTCAAAGGTCCGCTACGTCATAGGGATCTCAACATAATAGACGGCGCGTCAATCGGACGTCCGGTCTGTGAGTTATTAGCTTTTTAGTCCCGGGGGGCCGGTTGGATTCGTGCTCGATCCAACCTGACCGTTCCGCATCTCAATCCAAAACTCTATGGAATATAGTCAAAGGGACCATCTCGCTCCAAGATTTCCAGTATTGTTGATGGTTCGTCAAACGGACGATTGGTGCCAAAGTTATGGCCAAGATAAGGTAAATGGGTCGTAGTGGGCTCAGGTACGGTCTGACCCGGTCGGACCGGCCCGGCCCGCAATGTTGCCCTGCCCGCGAGGGCCGCGAGGGTGGCTTGGCCGAGCGGTACCGCGAGGGCACAGACCCGGTCACGAGGGCGTGGACCGGCCATGAGGGGCGCGGACCTGCCGCGAAGGGCGCAGACCAGCCGCGAGGAGCGCAGACTGGCCGCGAGGAGCGCAGACTAGCCGCGAGGGCACGGACTGGTCGCTGGTCGGTGGACCGTCTATGGTTCGGTGGCAGTTCGGTCAGGAGGGTGGAGCGGCTCGGCTCAACGGTGTAGCTCGACTCAGCGGCAGCGCGGCTTGGCTCGGACGGCGGCGCGGATCGGCGGATGGCAGCGCAGCTCCGCTCGAACGGTGGCACGGCTCAGCTTGGACGGTGGCGTGGCTCAGCTCAGCGGCGGCGTGGCTTAGCAGATGGTGGATCGGCGCGGCTCAGATGGCGGCGTGGCTCGGCAAGGCCGCAGGTCGGCCGGGGCAGCGTGGCGAGGCCGCGGGTCGGTCGGGGTGGCGCGGTGAGGCCAGGGCGGTGCGGCGAGGCCGCGGGTCAGTTGGGGCAGCGCGGCGAGGCCGTGGGTGGTGGCGTTGTTTCCTTCGTCATCTTCATTGCCTTCCTCTATTTCGAAGAATACACCAAAGAAGAACGGATAAGGGGTCAGGTCGTGTTTTTTTGGCCCGCACCCTCGGCGTTTAGAGTGGTAGAAAGTGGTTCATAGAGAACGAAGCATGAACATGAAACCATAATCTTCCGCAAAGTTTGTTCCCAACCCGCACAAGAAAAGAATTGAGTACATGGAGAGTGACAAACATTTAGGAATAAACCCCTACCTTAATCGCTTGTTGACGTTGGCGCAAGGAGGTAGTACGGTCATCAATTCGTCGTAGATGAAGACGTCCCACGTCGAAAGAAGTCCCAAGGAAGAAGCTCAAAGTCGATGTCGGCATTCTTCATCGACGAATCATTCTTCGTGGAAGAACGCGTTCTTCATTGGAGAGTTTTCTCCCACCAAGATCTCTCTCTCCTTTGCCAACGAATGTTCTCAAAAGAAGAACCCACCAAAATAAAAGAGATAGCCAATATAATAAAAAGTGTTTCCCCAATTTAATCATTGGAACAATTCAAATTGGATTAATTAAATTGGCTCAATTAAGTGGTGCATTGGCATAATTAAGTGGGGGAGGGTTGGCACAATTAATGTGGAGGAAGCTCAAGAGGATCCTCCACATTAATAAGGGATTTGAATAGGTTTCCCTACATTTATGAGGGAGTTGAGGTTTTTCTCCTAATTAAAGGGGGTTTTCAAGGGGGTTTAATCCTGGGTGGTCCCCACCACCATAACCTCTCATGGGAGGTTAGGCTCGGGTGGTCCCCACCACCATAACCTCTCATGGGAGGTTAAGGTCCGGTGGTCCCCACTTCTCAACATCCACATGGAGGTTTAGTTCCAGTGGACCCCACCTCCCAACACCCACATGGGTGTTGCAAATAAAAAAAATGTCACACACTTTTATTTTTATTTTATTCTTACATGAAAACCCCAAAAACTATCTTTCACCCTCGACCAACTTCCATCGATGTGAAAGTCTTCTTAAACAAAAATCGGCGTTGCGAGTTCAATGGTGCCCTCGGATTTCAATTCCGAGCACTAGTTCAAAAGTTAAAAAAACTCACTCGCATGTTTACTGAACATACCTGAAAAAAAGTTCAGAAATTCATTCCGGGCACTCCGGGCCTCGGAATCACGCGCAGTCAATTTTCACAGACTTGTAAAATTCCCATTTAATTAAAAAAAATACATGAAAATTCTGGGTCTTTACAGAAACTGTTATTTTAGGAGAATTCAACCGGTGGAAGATGTTGGTCCCACCCTCCTTTGAAGTCCATATAACATGATCTTAACATATCCTCCAGTGTCTGAATAGTTCGCTCAGATTGGCCATCAGTTTGAGGATGATAGGTCGTACTGAAGTTCAGTTCAATATCCAGAGCATGTTGAAGACTCTTCCAAAACATAGAGGTGAATATTGGATCTCGATCGGATACAATAGATAGTGGTACTCCATACAGCCTTACCACTTCCCCGATATATATATTTGTGCCAGTTGATCTAATGAGAAATCCTCCCGAATTTCAATGAAGTGTGTAGACTTTGTAAAACGATCCACAACAACCCAAATTGCATTGTTTCCTTTCGATGTATTCAGAAGTCTGGTGACAAAGTCTATGGTGATGTTCTCTCATTTCCATGTTGGTATGGGAAATAGTTGCATCATCCCCTTAGACTTCTGTCTCTCTGCCTTTATTTACTGACACACCATTCACTTTTATGTATACTCAACAATCTCCTTATTCATATTATCCCACCAATAATGCTCTTGGAGATATCGATACATCTTTGTGTTTCCTGGGTGAATAGAGAAATTCGAACTATGTGCATCATCCAAAAGTTCCTTCTTCATCTCCGGACTTGATGGAACACATAGTCTTTTCCCAAATCTCACAATTGCTTCTTCATTAACATTGAACTCTGAGGATTTCCCTTTTCTGATAGCTTCCACTTTCTTCTGAATTCTCACATCATCCTTTTGAGCATCCTTTAACCTTTCCAAAAGAGACGATTGAGAAATCATTTGTGAAAGGATTGATGATGTTCCCTTCTTTATGATTCCCATGTCCATCTTCATAAAATATAAAAATATTGGATCCTTTTCAATTCTCATCAATGATAGAATCGATGGGTCCTTTCTAATTAGAGCATCTTCCACCTTGTTCTCTTTCCCAGGGTAGTAATGGAATGAGCAGTCATAGTCTTTGATCAGCTCTAACCATCTTCATTGGCGCATGTTCAAATCTTTCTGTGTGAATATATACTTGAGGCTTTTTTGGTCCATATATATTTCACACTTCTCCCCAAAGATATAATGCCGCCAAATTTTTAAAGTGAAGATCACCACAGCCAACTCCAAATCATGTGTTGGATAATTCTGCTCATGAACTTTCAATTGCCTTGAAGCATAGGCAATGACTTTGTCATTTTGTATCAACACACAGCTCAGGCCCTTCTTCGAAGCATCACTAAATATCACAAAAAGTTTTCCACTTGTGGGTAATGTGATCATGGGCACGGTGATAAGCCTCCTTTCAACTCCTTGAAGCTTTCTTAGAATTCATCACTCCAAGAAAACTTTACTCCCTTCCAAGTTAGCTTGGTAAGAGGGTTGGACAATCGTGAGAAATTTCTCACAAATCATCGATAATATCCAGCTAACCCCAAGAAGCTACGGATATTCATTACCGATGTTGGCCTCGGCCATCCCTCTATTGTAGCTGTCTTGGAGGGATCCACAGATATCTCATTGCTTGTGATGATATGGCCTAATAATGAGACCTCCTTTAACTATAACTCACACTTGTTTTACTTTGCATAGAGATTCTCCTTTCGCAAGGTCTCTAGTACAATTCTTAGATGCTCCTCATGATCCTCCTTGGTTTTGAAGTATATTAGAATATCATCTATAAAGACTACCACAAATTTGTCGAGGTAATCTATAAAGACTATATTCATCAAGTCCATAAAGATTGTTAGAGCATTGGTGAGTCCGAAAGTCATTACTATGAATTCATAGTGTCTGTATCTTGTACTAAAAGCAGTCTTAGGGATATCTTCCTTCTTCACCCTTACTTGATAATATCCCGACTGCAAATCCACCTTAGAGAAGTATTGTGCTCCACATAGCTGATCGAATAAGTAATCAATTCATGGGAGAGGATACTTATTCTTTATTGTGATTTTGTTAAGCTCACGATAATCGATGCAAAGGCGCATTGAACCATCTCTTTCCTCTTAATGAAGAGGACTATTGCACCCCAAGGTGAAGCACTTGGGCATATAAACCCTTTATCCAGATTCTCATGTAGTTGTTTCTTCAGCTCCTCAAGCTCCACAACAGCCATTCTATACGGAGTCTTGGATATTGGCAATGCCCCAAGTATAAGATCAATTGAGAATTCAACATCTCTTCTAGGAGGAAGATCAGGAAATTCCTCAGGAAACACTTCAGCGAATTCTCTCACAATATGCATGTCTTTAAGGATGGTTGCCTCCTTAGACTCAAACATTTGAGCCAGATACATGTGCTCATAGGGCAGTAATATCCACGCTTGAGATGATGGAGCTAAAGAAGATTTATCTTCCTCCTTGCACTTGTATAGAATTGGGGGTTGATTCTCCACATGGAGAGTGATTTCCCTCTCATGGAAATTTATGTTGGATTTATGTAAGGAAAGCCAATTCATGCCAAGAATTGCATCAAATTCCACCAGAGGGAGTATTACGAGGTTCACCGGGAAATTAAATCCACAGATTATGATAGGGGAGGAGTTATATTCATGGGATGAAATGATTTCCCCATTTTCCATACTCACCAACATCTTTACTTCTATGATTTTTGGTGGTGCTAGGATTGTTCTACTAAACTTTTGGGATATAAAAGAATGCATAAGACCTGAATCAAAAAGTATGTTCGCTGTTCTTGAATGAATAACTAGCATACCTATCACCACTTCGTTGTCGGGGTTCACTTTGGTAGTAGTGATGGAAAACGCTCTCCATTGCTGCCTTGGAGGTTGTTGGTTGCCTCCAAAAACCCTTGGCTTAGGGCACTGATTTGCAAGATACCATGTTTCTTTGTAGTTAAAGCAATGAACAACGCGTTGAGAGTCGAATGGAGCGTTCCTCTCCTCTGTCGCAGCCGCGGGTTTTTCTTGTTAGCAGTTAATGGCTAGGTGCCCTTCTCTTCCACACCTAAAGCATTTCCTCGCCCCCTTCAGACAATTTCTGAGGTGCTTCTTTCTGCACCTTTGGCAAGTGGGGTTCTGTATTTTCTTAGCACCGTTGGATTTATCCATCGGGCCACCAGAATTGAAGTCCGCCTTACGCTTCATATCCCCATGATACCCCTAAGATTCGTCGATCTCCATTTCAACCTTAAGGGCACATCAGACAATTTCCTCATAGCTGTTGAAGTCACGGATCACCAGGTCTTTCTGCAGGCTAGGTTTCAACCCACCAAATAAGCAGTCAACCTTGCATTCGGGGGTAACGACAAAGCTGGAAGCGTATCGTGCAAGCCTTGTGAATTTTTCCTTGTACGCTCCAACAGATTCGTCGTCTTTTTGCTTGGTTCAAGGAAGCCCCTTTTCATCTTAAGCCAGAGGGTGCGCATAAAATATTTATCAAAAAAACATCTTCTGGAAATCCTTCCATTCCAACGCCTCGATCTCATCCTCAGGCTTCGTATTTTTTATCAATGTCCACCATTGATCGGCTTCACCCTCCATACGATAAGCATCCAGAAGAACCTTCTCTTGTTTGGAACATTGAAGGATGGAGAAGATCTTTTCAATGGAGTTGATCCATTGTTCGGTGATTGAGGGATCAGATGATCCATTAAAAGTAGGAGGCATTTGTCTCATGAAACTCTCGATAGCGACTTGTTCTTTCTTAGGGGGAGTTGAACGTTCCTCTTGACCCATGTTTCTATTCAATGTTTGAGTTAACTGAGAGAGTATCATGACAAAGTTCGTGATTCCTACTCTAATCGGATTGGGCATCTCATTAGAATAGTCATCACATTGGTCTTCACATCGGTTGTTAGCCCGAGTCCTCCTATTACCGGCCATTGGCTGAAATAAAAGGAAAGTTATGGGTAACACATAAAGGATAATCCAAAAATAGATGACTTATAAATAGCTTTTATTTCCTTAATTTATGAATCTATAGGCTTCAATCTATGTTATCCATGATCTACTTTCTAACATATATTCTTAGAGGCATTTTTTTAATTCCCTTAATAATGGTTCATACTAAGCTTGTGAATTTAACAATGCATATCCCCCAGGAGTGTCATAACCAAGAGTGCAGCAAGGCCCATTGTTGTGTACCAGGATACCCCAGGTCAAGCCCGAAACTCCTTGTCGGGGTTTTCACCCCTAGGTGCATCTGTGTCAGAGCTGCCTCTACCTGCTCGTATCCAGACAGGGATGTATTTGTTTGATAAACCACTTACTCAATACTCACCAAAATGTAGGGATGTCTTTATTATACTTAGTCTTATCTCTAAGGCTTCACTAGGGTTTTCTAATCCTAATTCCAAAAATAACTAAACCTATCCTCTAATACCAACTATAACAACCCTGCTCTTTTAAACTTAAACATGATTTATTACATAAACTCTTCACTTGATACAACATGGAAGATCGAGAGGTATAGTGCCTTTAGGGCTTAGGAACATTAAATAACATCTTAGAACATAAAACACACAATCTTTATTGAAAACTTCCTTTACATGACCACTACATTCCCTCGTACTTAGCATTGCATGGGATAACCTGAGCATATGCATAAGAAAAGGGTGAGCTATAAAGCTCAGTAAAGGAATAAACATATAATAACATGAGGAATACAATACATGTTAGTCAATAGGAATATCAATGGAGCATAAGAGAAACATAAACATAAAGGCATGATAAAGCATGATAATAATAACATGAAAATGTGGCAACAACACTAAACATGGAATTAGCATGAGCCAGTGCTCATTGCACATGGAGCATGAGTAAACCCTCATTGCACATGAAGCACGAGCAAACCCTCGTTGCACTTGAATTAGCATGAGTCAACACTCATTGCATGTGACATATCATGATACTATACTTTACCCAATGCATTGGAGCGCTATTAGGGTGCACCCTTCTTAAACATTTCATTTTATGCATAAGTGTGCCACATGAATCATATAACATGGAATCGATCAACATCAAAAGTTATTCCACGATTAAGTAATGTGGAATAAATAAATGAAAGTACCATTTAATATGTATATGTGCGTAAAGGTGAATACCCTTGATAGATACATGGGTATGGTATTCACTACACAATGATCTTATATTGGAAAAATGCGGTGCAATTTCGGCAGCATAATGGCATGACATAAGGATTCATGAAAATGGTTGATGAGAGAGAAATGGATATCTCATCATATGTACATAAAATGGACAGTAAGGGGGTCATATAGATACATGTCCCAACAAACGTAATGGAATTTAGATGCATAATACAAAATAATTACTTGGATGTAAAAGAGGAGAGAGAAATCTCTCACGGAATTTCGGCATGGTAACGGGTGTACATGGGAGGCATTAATAAGAGAGAAAGTGGTCTCCCGTCATCCAAACATAAATAGAGCAGTATGGGGGAGGTGTGAAATCATACCCTAATATTTGTAATTGAAAACAAAAGAGCATAACAATTTAAAGAAAATTGGACAAAAATGAGAAAGGAAGAAATCTCTTACTTGGAAGTGTGATCCCAAAAGCTTGGGAGAGGCTTGAGATAGGCTTCTTGTGAGCTTGGGGCACCTTGGGAGGATTCTAGAGAGAGGAGGTCAGGGGTTGGTCGAACCCCAAAGGCTTTGAGTGAAGAAGAAGTGGGAGCTTGGGTAAGTTTATATAGGAAAGGAGAGAGAATTCTTTATTATTTAGGTTTGGGACACCGTACATTAAACTAATCAAAACCACAAACCAGACAATGGTTTTTACCCATGGTTTTTGCCAAAGGGGAGTGGAAAACAATATTTTATAAGTCCAATGGCTGAACTTCTTAAAATAATAGGGTTGCTTATGTGGAAGTGAGTCACACTCTCAAGGAAAACAATTTAAAAATGCAAAATGTTTTATAAGCCTTGAAGGGTCCACTAAAGCTTTGTAAAATAAATAAAACAAATCTAAAATCACATTATTTTAATGGTAAAACATATATTGGCTGAAAATAATGTTTATAATATTTTATTACATCATTATTGGGTCATTATGATGTCATAAAACACATTATATATTTAAACGGTATTTAATTTTTACCCAAAAATTTGACTGTCTCAGAAAATTATGAAAAATTCATCATTTGATAATTTCGATGTCCTGATTCCAAAAATAATATTCATTTTATATGAATAATTTTCTAAATATTTGAATTTTTACTTTTAAAATAAAAACCGACATTTATCGAAAATTCATGGGTTTTGACAAAAATAGCTTTCAACCCTTAATAAAAATTACAATTATATTCATAAAATTATACGATAATTTATATTTAATAAAAAGTAATTTAATAATAATAATAATAATTTATTTAAATATTATTTAATTCAAAAATCCATTAATTCATCAAAATAGTTTTCTTAGTTGAATATTAACTAAAAAAATACTATTTGTACTTTAAAAACTATTTACAAAGTAACAATAAAAAGAATGTATATTCTCTATACAAGAATAATGTACATAGTCATAGTGTTAGGGTCTCGTTACATAACCCCTTATAACACCCGCATAAGACCGAAGGGTAAGGTGCGCGATGGTGACAGTCTCTTGGGGTGGCTCGGATAACATTGTTCGAGTGGTTATTTCTATCAACTTTCGCTTCTCTCGTAGGCGGTTCCACTCGAGCTTAACGTATTCAAGCTCGGCTTGGGCTTGGTCAAGAGCGAAACCCAATGACGTCACCTCCTTTCCGAGCTCCGACAAATGGGCTTTGTACGAGGCAAGTCTACTGGATGAGGTCATTGCTTCCTTTGTCTGAGTAAATTGAATTTGTTAAAACCCTATATTTATACTAATCATGTGATCATTGTTCAACGACTATATTAGCAACGGTCACAATTCATAATGGTATTTTAAAATCCAGAAACATAAAACCAATAAAGTTCACATTTTATATAACCATAATAAGACATTTAATTAGATCAAGAGGAATTTCCATTAATGAAAGTTTGGGTTGTTACAATATGTGTGTGTGTGTGTAACTCTATCATAAGTTTCTTTATAATTTACTCAAACAAGACAACTTGATTACTTTTTTTTTATTATTTCCTCTCTCACGACTTCCGAATGAAGTCATCTATATAAATATATATATAACAATCTAGCTTAATAATCACACCACTTGGCCAATAAACAAATCATCCATTATTTTATTCCAAATACACTCTTGGAGAATGATTGTTATAATTTATTAAACAATCTTAATATATATATATATATATATATATATATATTTATATATATATCATGTTTGTGCATCCAAAGGGACCCGAACCATTCCTCAATTATACAATATTTCTTTATGCTTGGTGTCATAAACCCATTTCTTCCTCAATCAAGGCAAGGGATTATTTTTATTTATTAATTTATGTTTTAATTTATGGTTTTAAAAGGGATAATTTTGATATACAAAGTTATATATGTGTGTGTGTGTCTATTTTTTTAGAAATTATAATATATGGATGTTAAAATTTCTATCAAGGTTGTGTTTTTGAAAACAAAGTCTCTAATTTGTTTTCAAATCTTTGATTTGATTTACAACCCTTCTAAGAAAATCCAATCATTTATATATTTTCAAAGAACTCAATATGTGTGTGTATATATATATATATATATATATATATATATATATATAATATTGTGATTTATTTTAAAATCCTTGAAAGATAATTGGTCTTGTAAAACCAATCTATGGTCATATATTAGTAATTTTATAACCCTGTTTTATTATTGTTTGATTTAAAATTTAAATGGGGTGTTTGATTTTAATTCAATGTTATCATTATTATTTTATGTGAATAGAAGTTATCATTTTATGTGCGATTTTTATTTACAATAATTGTTAATAAAAGTTATTATTTCATGTGCAAAATGTCTTTGCACATCCATGAATATCATACATAATTAGATATGATCATCATTTAAATATATATATATATATATATATATATATATCATTGACATTTCATACATTTAGTATAAGCAATTGTTTTAAATTTTTACACGATTGTACTTATATCGTTTTAAAATTAATGTGATCTTGTAAAGGTATGAATTTCTCATAAATGTTTTAGAAAATTTTAATGCGATTGTATGAATATTTTCTTCTACGAAAATAATTTATTCATGATTTTGAAATGATTTTTGGGTTATGAATGAGAAAAATAAAACCATTAAAATATTTTCTTAAAATTGGCACTAGAATATCAAATGATATGTTATGGTATGAGGAGTAAACTCGTGATTTTAAAAGAACGTTATCTCATATATGATACGGCTAAGTGGTCTTATGGTTTTCTTATGCTCTACTAAGTCGTGATTAATCCATAAAAAAATGAATATTTTCAAAATGGAGAAATCCAAAGTTGTATTTTCAAAAAATTATTTCAAAAAATTATTACTTTGAAAATTGATGATTTTCAAATAATCAATGATTTGAAAACCTATTTCTAAGTATTCATTTTATCAAATGAATTATTTTAAAAGTACTTACTGATAAATTAAATGTTCACCCTTTGCATTAAATTATTTTTCACAGATTTAATAGAATTTTAATTGGTGATTATTTTATATATAGAGGCATGCACACAGACTTTTTGTTTATTATTATACATCTTTATTAAATTGTAATATACATGTTTAATTCTCCAAAACCTAAACTAAAAAAAATCCTGACATGTAAAACGCTTAATGTATTTTTATTGTGTCCTTTATTAAAAAAAAATACAGTATTTATATGTACTGAATCCAAATTCGGGGGTTCGGACTGTTTCCACCACCTCATCTCCCTATGCTTGCCTTTTCCTCCACCACATTAGAGTTTTTACATTATGAAAAGCACATTCAAGGAATCATCATGCATATTCAACCTTTATCCATGCATCACCAAAGAATCCATGAGATGCCATTCAAACTTCCTCCAAAATAGTTAATTTGATTTACTAACATCATAATCATGGAGAACTAATCGTTGAGAGTCTCATTTACCACCATCTGTAAATTCAGAAACTCTGAAGGAAAAAAAAAACAAATCATTTACAGGACAATAATCAGTACATGATTCCACCACCCTTAAGCTTATTTATTTTCTCCCTTTGCCAACCCCCCCTCCCTCTCATCAACAGCCACTATTCCCTATGAGGAAGAAGACCCATTATATCAAAACGAAATCTTGATCTAAGAGTTCTCGACCTCTAGGAACTACCTTCGAGAGATCAAATTGGCTTCTTCATGTTTTCAGTGAAGAATATATACCAGACATATATACAAGAAAAATTCCCTCTTTTCTGTTTACCTCTTTGTATATTCATCACCCGGGTGATCTCAGAAATGCTCCTTGTGAAACTCGAACCGGGTTGGCCAGCCATTGTTAAATTCATAACACAGCTTCCCAAGCTCCTTTGCCAAAACCGGCGCCCCACAGTAGAACACTCCTGCTCCAAAAAACCTGTGTTAGCACCCAGGGTGATCAAATCAGAAGCAAAGCACTTAGTCCCCAGTGTATTTTGACCTATTCTTGCTTCTCTGTGCTTGGAACACAATCCCGAGAAAACTTTCTTCCAATTTGGCCTCGCGAAATGGGTTCTCACCTGATCAAATCAGAACATTTGAGCGCCCATAAGCTTTTTGATTATGGGGAGTTCACAAGTTTCTTACAATGAACTGATGAAATTTTGGTACTGCCCAATCTTACTTGAGTGCCCGAGATGATGTCTACACCATTCTTGGCATGGTTAAGCGCCTGCACCATGGTAATAAGGACTGATCTCGCGTCACCTTCCTCGTAGATGCTGGTCAAGTAATTGTGCATCTCGATCACTCCCTGGTAACATTCAAACTGACATAGGTTAAGAATCAATGAACTAACAGCATTTCATTTTGAAAAACATTTTTCATATTCATTTTGCCAATATGCATTGAAAAATATGTTAAGAAATTGAGGGAAAACAAGAAAGTAAGAGTTATCTATCCGAGCATTTTTATTTTCCTAAAAACATGAAAACAAGTTTTTTTTTGCTTTTCAAAAATCTAAGGGTGGGTTTGATGCCTGAAAATATTTTAAGTTTTCATTTTTCAAAAATGTATTAGAAAACTGCCTGGAATTGTACAAATAGAAAATAAATATATTTATTAAATGAAAATGAAAAAAGAATTTTATAAAACGAAAGAAACCTGTTACAATTTTTTTCTGGAAAATAAAAACACTAAGAAAAATTCATTTGCGTTCTTGTTTTCCTCCCAATCTTTGAAACATTTTCTAACACATTTTGAATACAATTTTGAAAAATGTAAGTGAAAAATGTGTTCTTGCGTCAAACGCACCCTAACATTGCCATTTTCATTTTCTGAAAAATATTTTTCATTTACATAATCAAATACATATTTAGAAAATGAAAACAGAAAATGTTTTCCAAAACCAAACACAACCTTGCCATTTTCATTTTCTGAAAAATATTTTTCATTTACATAATCAAATGCATATTTAGAAAATGAAAACAGAAAATGATTTCCAAAACCAAACACAAACTAAGGGTCAACAGCCATAATTTACCCTGTGATCGAGCTCTGCAACTTCATTCATGACCCCTTTGAACCAGTCAAATGAACCCTGTTCCCGCGTTACCCAGTAGAAGTAAGCATTGGTGGTTTTCAACACTTTCC
The DNA here is from genome assembly GCA_963277665.1 of Viscum album. Classification (NCBI taxonomy): domain Eukaryota; kingdom Viridiplantae; phylum Streptophyta; class Magnoliopsida; order Santalales; family Viscaceae; genus Viscum; species Viscum album. The sequence goes on from OY728160.1 coordinate 1,996,724,076, forward strand.
TTTGCCTAGGTGAACCAGTAACCCCGTATTTCGGGTCGGAAGATTGGCTAAAATCAGAGGTTGAGCCCTGAAAAACAGTGGCAGCTCAACTTTAATGATTAAAAGTATTTCAATGGCATTTGGATGAATAGAATTAATCAGAGATGAAGAAAGAGCAGTCCCAGAAACCGTTTCTCTTGAATGAAGACGGAAAGCTTTATAGAGACCGATATGAGAAAGAACTCTAGATAGATACTAAATACCAGATTCAAACTAAAGGGGAAAGGGGGATAGGATGAACCTAAAATAGTAACAAGAGACGATGACAGTAGGATTGGCACCAGCAAACTGAAAGGATTCAATACAGGAAATCACTCTCACCGTCTGCTTCTCCATTCTCACAATGCTGTTGAGCAAATCTTTAAGGATACTGATGAAAGGCGTTGCGCCAATCCCAAGACCAACAAGTAGCAGAATATCATAATTTCTGTAGTCCTGTGCTGGGGCTCCATAAGGTCCATCAATCAGAAGCTTGGGCATACTGAATCCCAAGAAAATTCCAAAAAAGTAACCATCATTCAATGCTGTTGAAGCAAGAGGTTGAAGACAAAAAAAGTAGCAGAACTCAACATAAATCATACTGCTTCCGAGTTGTTTCATCAGCTCTGAGTAGCCCACTCTTCCCAGCCATGGGAGCCTCGCAAGCCTCTGAAAATACCCTCTTCAGCTCTTGTGTCCAGTCCCCGAGTTGCCGGACATGGATGCTCAAATAGTCATCCTCAGGAGCAGATGTTATAGAAAATGGGTGCCTGGGACATTGGCAAATGGGAAGCTAGAAATTATAGAAAATGCCCAAGTCAACACTTTTAGGGTGTGTTTGACAGCACTTGCTGAAAACGGCCTATAGCACCTATCACTTATGATAAATGCTTCTGCAATAGTGTTTCAAGATTATTTATCAAAAAAGTGTTTTTCTGCTGCGTAATTACGAGGTTCTCTTCTGAAATTTAAGTGTACTTGATTTTTCAGAAACAAAACAAACACCACTTGTTTTCTTGAACTGTTCTCTTTAGTGGTAAGTGCTATAAGCAGTTTTCAATAAGTGATATCAAACAGACCCTTTTAATAAGTAGAGGCTCCATGGTGCAAATTTTAATCTAAAAATGACCTTTTGATTTCTACACCCATTTAAGGTTGCAATTCCATCTACTAAGAAAAAATCAAGATTTACCACTCGAATGGAGAAACATCCGGGCACTTAACAAACATATACTGGCCACTCCTGTACCGAAACTGAGGAGGCTTGGACATTTTCAGTGTCAGAACATTTCCAGGGTAAAGAGCAACCTGGCAGAGTTGGGTCAGAACTTTATAACAGTTTACATTCATATGGATTTAATTCAATGGAGAAATAACATAGTTGTTCTTACAGTGTTTCTCACCTTAAGGATTTGAACAGGGCGAAAGCCAGTTCGAAAGAATCTGAGAGTTCTCTCCCCTGCATATAGAAGAACCGGGAAGAAAAGATACATCCATGTCTGCAACATAAATTTGGAATCATTGATTCACACAGAAGCCTAAAGAGCACTCTTCATGGATCAATAATAGACGACAGCATTTCACAATTTTACCGTCTTGAGGTACCATTGGTGCACTAGATAAAGGCGCTCTCCATGGATGATGAGCATGGCATAGACAGCTATGAAAAGGTGGTGCGAGTACCAGAAGGCATTGAAACCGGTGAGCTTATCGAACGGCTTGGGCAGCTTCACCAGGCTCCGCCTGAACCATTTTGTGGCGAGCATGAAGGCAACCGCCATGCAGATGACCATCAGAATCCCTGTGATGCCTTCTGGACCTAAGACCAAGTCTCCAAAGGTGGGCTTTTCAGGGCCAAAATCATCAGTTAAGTACTTGCGATAGGAAGAATAAGAAGAATTTTCAACCCTGGGGAAATCGCAAGCAAGGTGAATTCCAGCATGGAGAATGACACCAACCAAAATGCCAGCAGCAATTATCTGCACAGAAACATCAATGAATGGTTCAATTCTTTGTAGTCCATGATGATTCCACCATATATCCAGAGCCGGGTACACATGCAAAGCAAAGAAAATGCCAATGAAAAACTGATAATATCAAACATGATCCGTTTGTCAAGTGTAGGGGTGTAGATGAGCTGAGCCGAGCTCGAGCAACACAGTGCTCAAGCTTGAGCTCGGTATTTGAAATTGATGTTCAAGCTTGACCGAGTAACATTTTCCAAGCTCGAGCTCGATCTCAACTCGGGCTTGATCGACTTACAGGATTAGGCTCAATTAGGCATGAATAATATACTTTACCATAAATTTTATTTTAAGCACGAGCTCGAATTCAAACTTGAGCTTGAATTTGCACTCAAGATTGAAGCTCGAGCTCAAAACTAAATAAATAGATATTGAAAAATAATAATATATTAAAATATGCAATACTTGGACTCAGCTCGAGTTAATATTCAAGTAGCTTGAACTCAAGCTTGGTCGGAAAAAAATTGTTCTGAATTTGATTATTCTTCGAGCCGAGCCTGAGTAGATTGCGAGTATCAATGTATCATTTACACCCCTAGTCAAGTGTCTTGTATGGAAAGATTATGAAAGACCATGATATTCGAAGTGCCATATTGAACCCTTCTCACGTTGTCAATCGGTTTTATGATGTACACTGATCATACAAGGCCCGACAAATTAGTTCATAGTATGTTTTATCCACGGATAAAGGTTAAAAGGTCCTTGATGCTTTTAAGTAACTTGGTGAACCCTTCTCGTACTACTAATTAATTCTGTAATGGATCTAGACATGAGGTTCACAACCTAAAATGGAACGTCTGAGTATAATTTAACAGATTCCACTCTAGGATCAGGTAATTTTTTTCAGTCAAATAGAGTTGGCAACGTCGGAAAAAGCGTAACCGAAGGGAGAATTTGGGATATACTGCTAATTAGCTCTTGGAGAAAGAAGAAAAACTGCTTGCACATGTCATTACTAATGGCATGCATAACCTAAGTAACTACCAAATGAGAGCCCCTGCATAGTGAAACCATGTCACTTTACATCGTTTTGAGTAGTTTCAGCCAAAAATAATTTGTTTCATTCAATGGGAGGACAGGCCGTCATTGCCCTCCAATTTTCCCAATTTGGCTTCCCTGAAATTGGAGAAAACCCTTCAGGTTTATGAAAATTGTATACTAAAAATACAAAATTTTAAGTTTTGAGCATTTTGATAATTTGACCTTGCTGATTTCATTGATCAAGCTGACCTAAGGACCTAGATCGCCCACGGAAGCTCGATATTGTACAGATACTAATTGCGTCTCTTTCTTCTTCCGCCAAGAAACGCCGTGGCCAATAGACCGTAATCAAAAGAAGCAATCCAATCATCAATTTGGGTTGAAAATGAAGAAAACATCGTGGTGGCCCATCTTTTTCAAGCATGGAAACCATGGTGGCCATCTTTTTCAAGCATGGAAATTATCCCCCGAGATCTCACCAAACCTTCTACGTGTCAAAGTTGCCATCACGCGGTGACCCAACATTTTCCCAACCACGTAAATCCTTCAAAAAAAAAAAAAAAATGAAAATACACCAGTAGGAAAACGACCGCGCACCGCCTGGAAAGTTGGTACGGGACCAAACCAGTTAGGGTTCAAACTTGGCAGTGTGAATTCGTCGGCCCCAAAGTCCAAAAAGAACCATTAGTGCAACTACGCGTTTTGCGCATAAATGAAAGAGAAACAGGGACAGGACAGGTGGGAGGAGAGGGGCTAACCTTGTGGAAGTTGATGTTGTCGTCGAAGGATATGAGGGCGGCAAGTGGGGTGGACCTGAGCCAGGTGATGGCGTTCCGGCAGACGGGGAGGAGGACGAGGGCCATGTTAAGCTTCAGCGTCTCTGCGGCGCCCTTGGCGGTGGGGAGGCAGTAGCCCATCGCCAGGAACGCCGCCGTCTCCCGGTACGCCTGGAACTTCCAGGCGAACAGCCCCGCCATGGCCGTCCCCCACAGCGCCACCACCCACGCCTGCCTCCAGTGCTCCATCGCCCAGTACACCGCCCCGGCGCCGAGGCGCCGGATGGGGCTCCGCTCGCCCAGCCCCTGGCTCAGCGCCTGGCTCGTGTAGTTCAGCGCCTGGCTGTGGTTTGCGTACGTGTCCTGCTGCAGCAGGAGCGTCTCCAGTTGCCACAGCTGCTTCGGCCACACCGCGTTTCATGAGTCAAAATTATCTCAACCATGATAGTTTTTTTTATTCAAAACCACGATAATTAAGTTAAATATATATATATAATGAATCGATAACAATTAATTTTATATCCATTTATAAATCTGATATAAATCAAAATCAAATTAAATAAAAAAATTATAAATTTATTAAAATTTTAAAATATATTATTAATAAATTAATAATAAGTAATTTAATTGAATTGGATTTGGTCAATCAATTAACCCGAGTTGAAAATTGAAATGGATTTTAAATTTACTCTCCTAAACCTATAAGTTGGTATCACGTCATGTTCTTCACAAAAATAAAAATAGAAAATAGAAAATTTAAATGATAAATTAATTTTTTAATTCACTGTGCATTGTTAGCTCCAAATTTTTTTCATTATTGATAATTCATTTTTAATATAATTTAATTTTCATGAATTTTCTTTTAAAAATCAAAATGTATTTTAATGGGTATTTATTTAAATATTTGAAATTACTAATAAGTGGTTTCAAATTTTGAATCTATTTATTGATAATATAAAAAACCGTGGCAAAATGGGATAAAAAAAACATATAGGACACACCTCGATGTAACCAAGTCTTTCAGGATCAAGTTCCTCCATGATCAAGCTTGCGTATTCTTCTGCCTGTTCTTTCAATCTAGATAGCTTATTTGCCCCAGCACTTAACATAATTATCTGTCCCAAAAAATATTTTGTCACTCTTTTTACTTGACATATCATATATACGAATAAAAACGTTAAAATTTTGATATAAATTGACAAAGGCAAGGTGATTATCAAACCACATGCACACGATTAATCCAATCATTCGCTAACCCCGACTCAAGTATAAACTGTTTATTAATCTTATTTTTTAAACTCGTTATTTTAATTATTAAACTATTTAAAAAAATCATCGATTTGCCCCCACTAACCGCAATGATGCCTTTATGAGAAGAGTTGGATGGGACGTTTCAATCAATCTGAAACCCCACACCTCACTCCTTCGTTGCAAAATTCATAAATCTGATTAAATAAAAATTGAAAATAAACGAAATGAAGATAACACATTTATTATATAAAAAAAGAATTACTTATTTTTAAAAAGTTTTTATTTTAGCAAAAGAATAATTTTTTGATTCATTTCATCAAATTCCCACGGGGGAGACTAATTACTAGTCAATTAGACGCTGAATGATATGTAAATAAATATAATCATTTTTATATTAAAGAAATGACGTGGATAAAGTAAATAAAAACCTCCTTAACTTCTTCTTCCGTGATTCTACCGTCTTCATTTTTGTCTACCCTGATGCAGAAAAATAATACAAAAAGGTTTGATGTTTTGTTTTGTTTTTTTGCAAATAGTTTCGATTATAATATCAGGATCTAAAAATATTAATACATACATGTCGAAGAAGATCTGGAGCCGAGAGTCGAAGCTCTCGTTAGAAATCTGCGACCAGAACTCGGAAAGCTCCTCCTTGCAGATCTTCTCCGCCTTCATCCGTCGCCTCCTGGTCAAAGCGTCGAACAGCTCTTCTGCAAACTCCTGCGATTCCCTCATCCCTTCCACCAAACAAAGCCCAATGTTCAGCCATGGATCTTCGGAAATGTCGGGAATCTGACTGATAATCACGGCATACCGATGCATTGAGCGAAGTCGACGCGGTTCAGCTGGCCGTCCTTGGCGAGCTCATGGAAGCTGCGCTCAACCTCGTTCCACGCGTCGATGCCGCTGCCTCTGCGTTTACTGATGAATCTCAGTCCCCGGAGCGCAGTCTGGGCGCCGGACCGAGTGCGGTTCAGCTGCGCTCGCTGCCGGCGGAGCGCCCGGGCGGCTAGGGCGGAGGGGCTCCGGGGGGGCGATGGCGTGCGGGAGGCCTGGCTTTGGTTCCACGGCAGCTTTCTCATCATCCCCGATTTCAGATCCTGCGAGAACTGGCGCAGCAGGCCCGACGACGCGCGCTGGATCTTTGGCGACCATGACGAGGAAGAAGGCGACCCGTCGTCTTTGGTGAAAGCCGTTGCGGGCTCGACGCGTCGGAGGACGACGGTGTCGTCGCCCTGGAGGTCGAGCGTCACCTCCACGAACTCCTCCAGCGAGCTGCGATTCGTTCCGGGCGACGACCCCCCGCTGATCCCCCCGCACGAAACCGTGTCGGACGCCCATCGGCGCTCATGCGTCGCAAATTCCGTCATGTCTGCAGAAAACACTGCCGCCGCGAGTCGAAGCGGAGAGGCAGGCAGTGAGCTCCAATGGCGCAATCAGCCCCACTTTCTCTCTCTCTGTTTTTATAACGGAAAAGGTATATGTTGTGTCAACGTGCTGCGACGCGGGGTTGCATTTCGCCGGGCGTTCCTCCGGTGGGCCATGGCCAGCCCTGCCGACTCGACGAATTGGGATGGTCCAGTTTTTCACTGCCGCGGGTCAATCACCGGAAGACTCAAAAAGTAGATTTCCCATCTTGTTATTTCAATATTATAAATATGAACATAAATAAATCAAAAATCTTTCAATCTTCCCTTCCATAAATCCAAAATGTTAGGTTTATTGGGATCCATCAACACTTAATCATGTCCACATAAGAGAATGGAAACTTTTTTATCCAAGAATGCCATGGATCAAACCAAAACCATCCATATAAAATGAAGATGAAGTTGTTGCTTAGTCTTCATACACTCTGATTGATAAAGAACACTAAAAGTAAGTCATCCTACTCCCTCTTTTATGATGTATCCATGAGTTAAAATCGAATCACTAATTGTGTAAGTTGGATCCTCCACCACACCCCATCACAAATGAGTTCGACCACATTATGTAGCCCTCATAATGTTTCTAAGCCAACCATGCATTTAATTGCGTGCTACATAACACATGAGTAATTATTATACGGTTACAATGGTTTGTAACCCTTCATTCATATTTATTCATGCACGCATTAATCTCATAAATGCTACTTTGAAATTCCTATAATAATGATAGCCAACGTGGAATAGAACTCGAGTGATAAAGTTTTATCATTCAGTTCCCAGAGGAATTAGAGGACTATTTTGCACCTGTGATAACAACAAAGGCAGTGTCATGATATCTTATATCATGCCTTATGATATATTCAAATCAAGACATACAATATGTCTTAAATTTAAGCACGATAAAAAAAATATGGTCTTAACGGTGGTTTTTTTTACTACTAGCAGCAGTTTAAACTACTGCTATATTGTTTAGTGGAGGACGGTTTTTATAGTTTAGCGGCGGTTATTATATGTGTCGTTTTTAGATACTTAGCGGCGGTTCTATATTCATTTGGCAAAGGTTTTTTTGGGAAAAATGAGGGAAATTAATATAGGTGCCACTAAATTATTTACTAGTGTTTTACCTTCCTAAAGGCAAAATTTAACTGAAACCACCATAACTGCCGCTAAACACATCACATATCTATTTTAAAAAAACTATTTAATAAAAAATAATATGCATATAACAAACTCAATCATACAATAAACTAAATCATAAATATACAATAAACGTATATACATCCATACACACACCCATAATCATAAATACAAAACCATCGATCAACCATAAACACAATAATCATATATATATATATATATATATATATATATATATATATAATGTCCAATATCCACCAACTCATATCCAACACATCCATCCCATCACCTTCACTGCATCCAACTACCTCCATAATTAGAGTCATCATACGCGAAACTAGCCACATCAGGTCATCAACTGAAAAAAAAAGATAGAAATCAAAACTTAACGTAATAAAGAAGAATTACAATAAAATCATTGATAATATATAACCATACCATAACAATTATGGGTCATCGCAATTGCCTTATGAAGAGTGTTGTGGATCAGAACGGTCAACTTCATGTCTACTGCAGTCATTTGTCACCAACAATACAAACCATAACATTTAAGAAAAGAAATAAAAAACATAATATGCACAAACCATATTCGCAATTTTGTACTTAACATTTGTTATTTTGTTAATCAAACAGATGACATTAATTTTAACATAAAACAAACAATATATCATGCAGAACACTTTGAAAATATAAACTTACATATTTAAGATACGATTCAACACTTGTAACTCAAAAGGGAGAAGTATATAACAATCTAATCAATGTTTAAACCGACGTGTGATGTGCTTAAAATTACTCACTGTCACGAACCAAATCTGGTCACTGCCAAAACCGGCACCAAACCCAGCCCGTGACATGACCCGAAGGGCGTTCCCTATCCCCACGGGCTGGCACAAGTGCCCGGGTATCATTTATTTAGGTTTGGGAACGATTTACTCGAATATGAAGGCATAAACCATTAAAAACAATCAATAAACTGAATCTGGAAAATTTATACCAAACGATGTTTAAACAAAAACCAGAACTGAATACATAGGTTTAGAGTCAATACAAAAGGTCCAAAGACACAATGGAACAGAAACAAAACAGCCCCATGGACTCCACATGACAAGGGGTCATCACCCCCAAGTCGTCTCCACTACTCCTCCCCAAGGATGAGGACTAACACCCTGAACCGTCAACACCCTTAGCCTTTCCTTTACCTGGGTCAAAAAAAGGTCTACTTACACCCAAGGGGTGTAAGTAGGGTGTGAGCCTAAGCCCAATAGGATACCACCCTATGATTCCAAGGTGCATGCAATACAAGGTGAAAAAGCAAGCAGTTTTAATATGCAATTAAAAGCGGTGACAAATTCCACGAAATGAAACTTTAAATTGAAAACATTTTTCAAGATAAAACTTTCAGAATGTTAACACATTTAAATAGGAATATTAGATACGGCATTATAATTCCAAAGACACCCAAAAACAAGGGCAAATACCACAAATCCACTGAGCAACAAAACCGGGAACACCCCTAGGCACTAGATAGTCTCAGGCCCCATGTACCTCGTACCTCAGTGTAATGTAACCATAGTAAAATCCTTTCCCGTGCACGAGCCACTAGTAGGGAACATACCCATAACCTAGTGGTCCCCAATCATCATCCACATAGTTTAGTTAGAGTTGTCGTTATCCAAATGTTAAGTGAAACAGGGACAAAACCCATCTGGTCCACTAGCCGTACTAGTACAAATCCGCCCCACCTAGGTACCCGGGCTTCCCCCTTTGTGCTCAAACAATTTCAGGATTTAACACACATCCATTTTAATGTAAAACACCACTACTGGTCACATACACAAAATACAGTAGCTATCTCATTTTCTACCACTTAAAACACACAACAAACTCTTTGAATTTGAATAAATCAATTTCACAAAATCTCGTGTAGTTTTGCACACAAAACCCCTTAAGAAACCCACTTGTACACGATGTTCACAATTGTAAGTTACCAAAATAGTAAAGGCAGCCCAATAAATATCAATTAAAACAACAAATCAATTTTTGGGCATCCTCATGTTAAACAAGAAGTGTTCTCTTTGTAAAACCTTCATTTTCACACAAAAGTGGAACCAAAACTTCACTTTCTTTACAAGCACAATTAAAACTCATTATTTGCAGCAATTACTAAAGGGGATAAACATTATAAACAGTATTTTATTCCTTATTACAGATCAATAAAAACAATTAAGTATTTATAGGGCATCCCCAAATAAACAAACAAAACACTTCTTTGGAAAACCCCCAATTTCACACCAAATTGGCATTTTAAATTCAATTGCAATGGAAACATCATTAGAACCAATTTTTGTAGCAATAATAAAATTATATAAATCTGAAAATATGATAAATACAGCATGCTAATACACAAATATTGCATCAACATTGGAATCACCTACCAAATCAAATGAAACCATTGAATCCTTTGTGCGAAAACACAAACGCACCACCGCCGCACCTCAAGAAGGGTAGATCAAACCTAAAAATAGAAAATTGGACCAAGAAAACCCAAGGTTAAACCTTAGGTTCGAACCCCTACCCACTGGTCATTGTTCACTTCAATAAAAAGGGAGGAAACCCTAAAAAAATAGAATGAAACCCTAATCAATTTGAAAGGGGAAAAGAAATAGACAAACTTACTTGAGAAATCTAGAATGAATCTCCCCAAAACACTAGTATCTGAAATTTGAAACGGCCAAAACTCAGGGGATGGTCTCACAAGAATTATTAGGTCATTTAGGAATTGGAATGAAGGGAAAAGATTAAGAATAGAAGGAGTTATGAAAGGATCAATTTACCTCTCCAAAATCTGGACGATTTCTGAAATCCAGAAAGTTTCGACTATTTTCGCGACTCTATCGAGCTCCAAATTGTGGGAGGAGGGCATGGGGTCGCGCCTGACCTTCTTAGGGTCGATAGAGAGGTGGAATCAGCGAAAAATCCATTTTAATGAATAAGATATTAATAAATTAATGAAACAATTTAAAACTAGAAAATGGGCCTTCGGGTTGGCCCAATTCTCAAATAAAAACAAAACTCCCCCATTCTTATGGATTTATAAAGGCCCCAAATTTAAATTTGGGGTTAATATATCAGGGAAGAACAATTAGGAGTTAGAATGAGTCAAAAATATTAAAAATTGAAAAAGTTATAAATGAAACAAAATTTATTTTTAAATCTGGAATTGGGCTCGCAGTTTGGCCCAATTCATGAAAATTCACATATTCTCAATAAAACCTTTGGAAACCACCAAAACAAATCATGAGTGGAAAATAAATTTAAAATAACCCTAAAATAGGTTACGTACGTGACAATTCTCCCCACCTTGAAAACTTTCCGCCCCGGAAAGTCATAGCAAGGTCAAAGCAACAACCAAACCCAACTAAGAAACCAATAGGTACACCCTTGCCAGGTTTCACCCCCAAAGGTCAAAACACCTCCAGTGATCAATGATGGAAGGAATAATGTCACAAACCAAACTTACACCACTTTCCTGAAACAATAAAGTACATTCAGGATTTATCCCAAATGAAAACTCCTCAAATACAATCTGAACAATACTCAATCAATTTACCCAAAAAAAAACAACAACATTGAACAAGGTTACACTTCCCTACTATAACTAAACCATTGGAAACTCTCCAATATCAATGTTTACCCAATGAATGTGTAGGTAGTTAGATATCTTCGAATGATAATACCTACTTCCCAGACAAGTCCAAAGAAAAAAAATATGACTTACTCGTATGAAGAGACACAAATGGGCTCCCCACCATAAGAGACAACTTAAATTGTTTTCCCGAGACAGAATCAAGACACTAATAGTGGGAGGCCCAAACATACTCTCTAGTAAAATGGATATACTTCCATTAAATGTTTATGAAGGAATATTCATGAGAATCATAGTGGGTCTCCCCACCATAAGAACTGACCATCTTAACCGACCAGCATGGGCCGACATAGAAAGACCCAAAAAGAAATCAAAGATTTAGGAAGGGCGCAGGATTAGTCTGCATGGTTTGGGAAACTGTGCACTAACTATGAATATAATTCTTTCTACATGGCTTCCTAGCACACGACCACTACTAAACGTGCACAAACTATGTGCTCAACCATGACGAAACCATAAGTTTGAACTATTCCCATCTTTCATACTAAGGATAGGACTTTGTACAAGGGTTTAAATGGCCCTGGGATTTTCCCTGACTACGAGCCAGCTTCTCTCCGAGACCTATGGCTGGAGCTCAAATGATTGAAGCATCTTCGGCCTCGTAGTTAATATTTGGAAACCCACTGAATGAGAATTCTTCTTTTCGGTGCCACCAAAAACTACACCGCAGTCCCAAATAGGTTTTCTAGACATAACACATTCCAAACTCACTTTACCTTATCCCGATATTTCACTGAAACAAGGGATGAGAAGATACACACACATCACAACTTGTTTCTTCAGGTGAGAAACAATAGAAGTAAAGAACACCTACACTCACATTCCTCTAAAACAGATGATTTTGAAGTTTTTCCAAGGGAGACATTTGCCCAACATAACAGGGACTCTCAGAGGATTTCACTACTTTCACCTATACAGTCAATCGAGTACATGACATCATAAGGCATCACCAAACATGACCATTTCAACTGATATAAACAATTCATGGAGAGGGACCTTATACAACATCCCCAAACAACACACAATTCTAGAAAGTGGCCACAATATCCTATCGTGACCATATTTCCCACACCGGTGGTTTAACATGAATTAATGCATCAAAGAAACTTTGAAGAACCCAAAGGTCCTCTTAGACACCATCGAGACACTCATCCACACTTACAACCAAAGAACACTTCCACCTTCGATGAATCATGAAACATTAGAAACTAAGGTTTCTTTCAACCTTCCACAATAACTTTACCACTATAAGAGGATCCAAAAATCAACGAAATGAATGGGTGTAGACTCAATCAACAATGATCGATAAAATATTCCTTATATTGATCAACTGGAGGATTTTCCAATGGCGAAACAATATGGATTGCACTTCAGCTGTGCATTAACCCTTAATGGGGGCATACCTTATCCAATGAGAGAACCCAAAGACCCAACCAATCTGGTCCATTAGCCAAAACATGCCTCAAACCAGATCCAAACACATGAAGGGAACCACCGTAAAGGCATCCCAAAACATTTTTCAAAAGAGACCACTAATCGTCCCTACAACACAACTTACTGACCAAACCCAAACCCAAAACACAGTTCAAACAGGAGGGGTTCTTGGACTCAAAACATCCCACAACATCAACATTTTCCGAAAACACATAATATACACCATCCCAAAAAAAAATCATCAAGAAATCATGTTTTTTTTATTTAAAAACATTTCTTTGAAAACAAATGGTTCAGCGGTAAGCGCATCCACCAATGGTACCCCATGGGCCTTACACATGCATGTTTCTATGCCACACCAGGCACCCTCCTCATTTCCATCCCGACACTCATACAGTCATGTAATCAACCATCCCTCTTCCCATATAACCCCATGCATGTGGTTGCTCATGAAAATACCAAAGGTTAAAACAAAAATTCTTTCCACTTTTCAAAACCAAAATGGTCAACCAACACATCCTTTTTCTCAAAACCGCTAACCACGAGATCAAATTCCAACTCACATCTTACAAAACTTTTCAGAAATGCACAAACATTTAAAAAAAATAACTCACTTTCAATATATTCACATAAATTTCAAAACATCTAATCCCATTAAAACACTATTTGATTGTTTAGAAAACTCTATTGTAAACACTTTTCAAAACCAACTTCAATATAGTTCTTGCTTTCAAAAGAGGTGTAAAAACACCATTTTACATTTCAAAATGATTCTAAAAATTCAGTTCCACCATTTCATAAATCAATCCATTCCTTATTTATTTGAAAATAATTTCAAAAAAACTTTATACTTCTTAAAACCAAGTCCTTTTAAAACCAAAGTTCCAAGATTGCAAAACTATAGTACAAAACAATCTGATAGGAAACTAGTTTCAGTGGGTGACTTGGACATATGGTTGGCGGCCATATTCCAATCACTTCACTATCACAGAGAGTGTTCTAGGGTATATCCCCAGCTCCACATGGCTTGCCAGGCCCTGCGAGCTTACGGAGACCATTAACCCAACCCTCTTTTCATTTCCCCTAACCATCATTAAAACAAGAAAACCAAAGGACTTAGATAAATCATGACTTCCCTAGAAACTTGAATCCTGTCATGAGGTGTGGTGATCAAGCACACTACCCATAACTATAATACCAAGTCCCTATAATCCTAACTCCATGATATCCTGACTCTTCCCGAAATAACATGACCCAAAGAGTTAACATGAACCTCCTTTGATACCATTTTGTCACGAACCAAATCTGGTCACTGCCAAAACCGGAACCAAACCCAGCCCGTGACATGACCCGAAGGGCATTCCCTATCCCCACGGGCTGGCACAAGTGCCCGGGTATCATTTATTTAGGTTTGGGAACGATTTACCCGAATATGAAGGCATAAACCATTAAAAACAATCAATAAACTGAATCTGAAAAATTTATACCAAAAGATGTTTAAACAAAAACCAGAACTGAATACATAGGTTTAGAGTCAATACAAAAGGTCCAAAGACACAATGGAACAGAAACAAAACAGCCCCATGGACTCCACATGACAAGGGGTCATCACCCCCAAGTCGTCTCCACTCCTCCTCCTCAAGGATGAGGACTAACACCCTGAACCGTCAACACCCTTAGCCTTTCCTTTACCTGGGTCAAAAAAAAGGTCTACTTACACCCAAGGGGTGTAAGTAGGGTGTGAGCCTAAGCCCAATAGGATACCACCCTATGATTCCAAGGTGCATGCAATACAAGGTGAAAAAGCAAGCAGTTTTAATATGCAATTAAAAGCGGTGACAAATTCCACGAAATGAAACTTTAAATTGAAAACATTTTTCAAGATAAAACTTTCAGAATGTTAACACATTTAAATAGGAATATTAGATACTGCATTATAATTCCAAATACACCCAAAAACAAGGGAAAATACCACAAATCCACTGAGCAAAAAAACCGGGAACACCCCTAGGCACTAGATAGTCTCAGACCCCATGTACCTCGTACCTCAGTGTAATGTAACCATAGTAAAATCCTTTCTCGTGCATGAGCCACTAGTAGGGAACATACCCATAACCTAGTGGTCCCCAATCATCATCCACATAGTTTAGTTAGAGTTGTCGTTATCCAAATTCTAAGTGAAACAGGGACAAAACCCATCCGGTCCACTAGCCGTACTAGTACAAATCCGCCCCACCTAGGTACCCGGGCTTCCCCCTTTATGCTCAAAAAATTTCAGGATTTAACACACATCCATTTTAATGTAAAACACCACTACTGGTCACATACACAAAATACAGTAGCTATCTCATTTTCTACCACTTAAAACACACAACAAACTCTTTGAATTTGAATAAATCAATTTCACAAAATCTCGTGTAGTTTTGCACACAAAACCCCTTAAGAAACCCACTTGTACACGATGTTCACAATTGTAAGTTACCAAAATAGTAAAGGCAGCCCAATAAATATCAATTAAAATAACAAATCAATTTTTGGGCATCCTCATGTTAAACAAGAAGTGTTCTCTTTGTAAAACCTTCATTTTCACACAAAAGTGGAACCAAAACTTCACTTTCTTTACAAGCACAATTAAAACTCATTATTTGCAGCAATTACTAAAGGGGATAAACATTATAAACAGTATTTTATTCCTTATTACAGATCAATAAAAACAACTAAGTATTTATAGGGCATCCCCAAATAAACAAACAAAACACTTCTTTGGAAAACCCCCAATTTCACACCAAATTGGCATTTTAAATTCAATTGCAATGGAAACATCATTAGAACCAATTTTTGTAGCAATAATAAAATTATATAAATCTGAAAATATGATAAATACAGCATGCTAATACACAAAGATTGCATCAACATTGGAATCACCTACCAAATCAAATGAAACCATTGAATCCTTTGTGCGAAAACACAAACGCACCACCGCCGCACCTCAAGAAGGGTAGATCAAACCTAAAAATAGAAAATTGGACCAAGAAAACCCAAGGTTAAAAATTAGGTTCGAACCCCTACCCACTGGTCATTGTTCACTTCAATAAAAAGGGAGGAAACCCTAAAAAAATAGAATGAAACCCTAATCAATTTGAAAGGGGAAAAGAAATAGACAAACTTACTTGAGAAATCTAGAATGAATCTCCCCAAAACACTAGTATCTGAAATTTGAAACGGCCAAAACTCAGGGGATGGTCTCACAAGAATTATTAGGTCATTTAGGAATTTGAATGGAGGGAAAATATTAATAATAGAAGGAGTTATGAAAGGATCAATTTACCTCTCCAAAATCTGGATGATTTCTGAAATCCAGAAAGTTTCGACTATTTTCGCGACTCTATCGAGCTCCAAATTGTGGGAGGAGGGCATGGGGTCGCGCCTGGCCTTCTTAGGGTCGATAGGGAGGTGGAATTAGAGAAAAATACATTTTAATGAATAAGATATTAATAAATTAATGAAACAATTTAAAACTGGAAAATGGGCCTTCGGGTTGGCCCAATTCTCAAATAAAAACAAAACTCCCCCATTCTTATGGATTTATAAAGGCCCCAAATTTAAATTTGGGGTTAATATATCAGGGAAGAACAATTAGGAGTTAGAATGAGTCAGAAATATTAAAAATTGAAAAAGTTATAAATGAAACAAAATTTATTTTTAAATCTGGAATTGGGCTCGCAGTTTGGCCCAATTCATGAAAACTCACCTATTCTCAATAAAACCTTTGGAAACCACCAAAACAAATCATGAGTGGAAAATAAATTTAAAATAACCCTAAAATAGGTTACGTACGTGACACTCACACTACCACATATTGCACTAAAGACAACGATAGAAAAAACCTTTAACAACACTAAGAAAAGTTGTTGTCCTAAGCACCTTTAAAAGCCTCCCCCCCACCTTATCAGTGTTATTTCTAACGTTGATAAAGGTCATATTGTTGTAGTGTGTTGTTGATATTACAATACATTGGAACAACAAATACAGGCAACAAATACAACAACAACAAATACAGGGTATGTCGAATTAAGAATTTAATTGAAATAAAAATTACATCCCAGATACAAAGAACACACACTATATTATAGACATTTCAAACATTGTTTTGTACAATTACATTTGCAAGTACAATTTATCACAAACATACAAAAACATTAGTGATTTCATTATCTTTGGCACCCTATACTCTCTAAAAAAGTCCGATCATGGTATTAGTTGCCGAACAAACCACCCCAACTCGAGCAAAAGAATCCACATGCATAAGAAAACAATTCTTATGTAAGTAATACTATAAAGAAATAAATTAAACATAAATATGAAATAGTACATTAATAAAATGTCAATTTTAAACTAATAATAGAAACTTTGTGTCATAGTGGGCACACCGTGTATCAGATTGAGGTGCAACTGATTCCTACACATCACAAATGATTTATGAATCATTGTCTTAAAGTATCAAAACAATTCGAATGCGTTTTATCGATTTTGAGTATGTCACTTGTCTTTTTTACTAAAATGTCAATTTTAAATAAAAAGACACACTTAGAGTCATATCGGTCACATTGTGCGTTGGATTGAGGTGAGATTGATTTACACATGTCACAAATGACTTATGGATTATTTTCCTAAGGTATCAAAATAATCCAAATGCATTTTTTTTGGTTTTGAGTATGTCAGTTGTGTTTTTTACTACAATGTTATTTTAAACTGAAAACACACACTTTGAGTCATACCGGTCACATCGTGTGTTAGTTTGACGTGATAATAATTCTTACACGTCACAAATGACTTATTAATCTCTGTCTTAAATTATCAAGACAATTTGAGCGTGTTTTCTCAGTTTTTAGTGAGCGACATATGTTTTGAATTAAAATGTCAATTTTAAACTGATAACAGACACTTTGAGTCATATCAGACACAATGTGTATCAGATTGAGGTGCGTCTGATTCCTACATGTCAAAAATGACTTACGAGTCATTGTCCTAAAGTATCAAGACAACCTGAATGTGTTTTCTTAGTTTTAAGTATGTCACTTATCTTTTTTTTATTAAAATGTCAATTTTAAATAAAAAGACACACTTGAAGTCATACATATCACACTGTTCATCGGATTGAGGTGTAGTTGATTCCTACACATCAAAAATGACTTATGGATCATTTTCCCAAAGTATCAAAACAATCCAAATGTGTTTTCTTGGTTTTGAGTTTGTCCCTTGTATTTTTTTTTACTAAAATGTCGTTTTAAATTGAAAACACGCACTTTGAGTCATACCGGTCACATCGCGTGTCAGTTTGACATGAGACTGATTCATACATGTCACAAATTACTTTTCAATCGTTTTCCTAAAGTATTAAGATAATTCAAGTGTGTTTGCTTGGTTTTCAGTGAGTAACACACGTTTTGAACTAAAATGTCAATTCTAGACTAATAACGGACACATTGAGTCATATCGAGAACACTGTGTATTGCATTGAGGTGCGACTAAAAACTACACGTCACAAATGACTTATGGGTAATTTTTATAAATCATCAAAATAATCTGAATGTGTTTTTCTTTGTTTTTAGTATGTCACTTTTTTTTACTAAAATGTCAATTTTAAATAAAAAGACACACTTGTAGACATATCGGTCATACCGTGCATCTGATTGAGGTGAGACAAAAATTTATACACGTCACAAATGACTTATGGATCATTTCCTTAAAGTATCAAAATAATATGAATGTGTTTGCTCAATTTTGAGTATGTCACTTTCCTTTTTTACTAAAATGTCATTTTAATTGAAAACACACACATTGAGTCACACCGATCACAACGTGTGTCAGTTTGAGGTGCGTTTTTTTAAAAGGTAAAGGGGGCAAGCACCCGTTTATTGAAATAAAGAAACTCCTTTTGAAGGGAAGGAGGAGGAACCCATTACAGAGACAGATGTAGGACATCTAACGAAACAGGGCACACGACCAAACAGAGATCTAAAAGTCAAAAGGAAACAAAAATCATAGCAGGATCAAGCCAAAAAGTCTCATTGCCCCTCCTAATCGAAAATGCAATAGTGAAGTCAGGAAAGATGTTGCGTCACCCCCTCTACGATGAAATGTATCGTGCTGGAAACACAGTCAAGGCAGAGCACTCCTCCAACTCACACTGAAATATGAGAGGAGGACTGGACGATAGGTGCTGACACACCTATCTCTCTTTCGAGCCACCCCCCCCCCCCGACGGTGCAAATGAGAGACTCATTGCACCATCAACCTGATGCGCCACAACATCCGCCAGAGAACACCGTGCAAAAATCAATCAGGGTACCCAACCATCCAAAAGAACAGACGGCTGAATGATGGGTGCCAAGACACCCATCCCTCCTTCGAGGTCGCCCACCCGACACAATCTGCAAGACAGAACACGCCAACCAAATGCAAAGAAACAAGCAGCAATCTCCCACCAAAACATCTGCTTCCCAGTGTCAATCAGATATAGAAAAAGCAGAAATGGAAAATACAGAAAGAAACATTAGTGCATCAACATTCCAAAGCTGCCAAGATAACACCCGCAACCACCCCAGGCCACGCCGCCACAAAGGCCACACACAGGGCCTGAAGCAAAAAACCAAGCATCCATACAATCCTTCAAGAATATGAAATTGATGAGGCAGAAAGGCCTTCCAAACAGGCACAACAAACAGCAAATCCCAAGCAAGCAGCAACCAAGGCATGACAACAAGCATGAAAGAGACCGATTCCCCCCAACTTTGGCATCCACCCCCCCCCCCCCAAACCAACATGAGCCACTGCTCAAAGGGGGCCCGAGCTCGCTTCACCTTCGCGCATAGGAGAATCAAAGACACTACTCAAAGGAATAGCCACCAACGAAGATCAATCCTCATCGGGGATGTTCGGATCTAAAACCAGATCTGAAGGTAGGGAAGAGATGTAAATTGCGCAAGAAGGAAGACATCACCGTTCACCGGCGCAGAATCCTTAGAATCATCAGGAGGCGAGGCACTTATTGAAGAAGACGAAGCCGATGAAGCACCACTGATGGAAGAAGCCGAGGCCCGATCGAGAAGACAAGGCTCAGGTGGAGGAAAAAGTCTCCCCCCCTTCCGAACAACAACAGATCCTATGCCGCACCCCCCGTAAGCCGTC
The DNA here is from genome assembly GCA_963277665.1 of Viscum album. NCBI lineage: Eukaryota > Viridiplantae > Streptophyta > Magnoliopsida > Santalales > Viscaceae > Viscum > Viscum album. The sequence continues at coordinate 1,996,744,021 of OY728160.1, forward strand.
AGAATAATCGCGCTGAGCCTCACCGGCCCCAGGTCAGACGAGATCTAAACCGAAATCCGAAGACTCCACCATCGGAGCAGCCACACATGAGGAAGGAAATCACGCGCCTCGCCGCCTCATGTTAGCCGAGATCCGGTCCCGAAGCCTGAAACGCCGCCACCAGAGCGAAAGAAGCCGCACCCAAAGACTTGCGCCACACCGAAACCCCAGGGAGACGACGTTGAACACCGAGCACGCTGGAGGAGGGGAGGAACAATCTTCGAAGGGTGAAACCCTAGCCGCTACACCCGAGAGGTCGAAGTCACTTAGAGGCCGTCAATTTTTGGTTTGGTTGTCAAATTGAGGTGAGTGATCGCACCGCGATTCACTGTTTCATTTTCACCCTTAAACCACTATACTAAACTAGTTTTGTATTGAAAATTATAAAAATAATAACAAATTTCACTTCATGTTTGATTCAATTATTTTTTTCTTATCACTGTTAAAAAAAATAATGTTACTTGTTTTGATAATTTTATTGAAGGTGCAGGCGATTTGGAGGGCCCATGACGAAGTTCAAGAAAAATATGTCAAACTGCGCAGGATTCAAGCACAACATTGGACTCAATCACACACTACTACTAAAATGTGTATCAAAATGGGCTGATATTTTGTGGTCTGGTATTAAATTAAATGGGTTATATTTCATATTAAGAAACTCAAGCCTCATTCTGCCATCTGGTGGCCCATCCGTACTGATCTGTCCAAGCCACTGAATCTGCACGAAGTCAAATGTGATATGCTGTTTTATGTCAATATCTTGAGCTATAGGTGTCCAAATGAAGCCAAATTTTCAATGGAGATTTTTAAGAGGTGGGGAAACAACTTTTTAGTTTTTTCCAAAGTCAGATAAGACTATATGGACATCAAAAACCATGATCCAAGTTGTTTTAAGAAATCTGTGTGCCCAAAACCATCTTTCACTTTACCTATAAAATGGAACCTTGGGATCCTCATTTGCAAGTTCGAACCAGAAGAAAATATATTTCCCATTTTGGATTCCTAGAGGATTCCCCTCTCCATCCTAGAAGTTCTGGAGGTCCCTATCCTCATTAGAGGATCAAGAATGAATAATGTGTTCCACCCGAGCTTCCTTCTCCTCTTGATATCGGGCTAAACGGTGGACGTTCGTTTTGAGGGAGCTACACACATGTCAAGGGAGTTGCGATGCATCTATTAGCTACTAGTTTGGAGTAAATTGGGTGTAAAACATTTCATTCTAGGTATCTTACATTATTTCATTTTTAATGCTTGTTTTTATGCATGTGAATGTTATGTTCTTAATTTCTAACCGACTAGTGTGAGGTTTTGAGTGCGTGACTTGTGTTGTTCTGATTAGACAACACAAGAATCATTTTCTTACCTACTTTCTTGAGATTTCAATCTGATTTGGAAGCTCTTATTCCATGCATAAGTTCTAGACCTTAGTAATACGATTGTTATGTCAAAGTTTGGTTCTTCATGCAATGAAATAAAGGCTTAGGAATTAATTGGGATTCCAATTAATTTCAACCAAAGAATTACTCCAAACCTAAATGAATCTCTAAGAAAAATGAAATTTAAATGTGTGTAGTGAAATCACAATGACCCCTTCATCTCATATTTTTCAAAATCCACTTGGTTTGTCAACTATTAAACTCTTTAAGTTAAGTTATTTTCTTAAAACTATTTCAAAATAACCCCCCTTTTTAGTACTTTTTATTAAGAACACATACTCTAAACCTATCAATGCTCCTTGAGAGATGATCTAGGTTCTACCCTATACTATAAATCAACCTTAAAATCATAATCAATTTTACATTACATGACAATGCGTTCAAATTTTGGCATCGTTGCTGGGGAGCGCTTTTGTTTCTAGTGTGTGTTTTTTATAAAAGTATTGTGTATTTTGTAATTATTTGTCCATTTTTTTATTACTTTTATAAGTTGATTTCTAAAATAATCCTTTTTAGGCCTTGTTCACGACATGATCTTCATCATAGAAAATACTTCCATTCGAATACGAACTGGATATGATCTTACATCAGCGATATCGAGATGCACGAGAGAACCCATTGAAGGAGGACACACAAAACATTGACACAATTCTTGATCATTTTTATTATTATGAAACCCACATTAAAATTAAATTAAAATTGTATAAAATGGATGAAAAAAATCAAACATTAAAATAACTAACCTCACCTGATGTTGATATCTAACCCACTTATATTCAAATTTAAGGCGAGACACCCAATTTTGAACTTAAATCCGATTTAATTAATTTATTACCAAGATTTCATGGAATCACGGGAGAAGATACAAACAAGCATTTAAAAGAATTTCATACTGTGTATTCGATATTAAAACCTGCTAATGTGGATGAAGAACAAGTTAAGCTTAGGGAATTCCCATTTTCATTAGAAGACACTACAAAAGATTGGTTGTATTATGTTAATTCACCAATTAGAGGTTGGGCAGACATGAAATACCTTTTTCTTGAAAAATACTTCACAACCTCTAGAACCAAAACAATAAGGAAAGAAATATGTGGGATAAGGTAATCTCAAGGGTAAACGTTTCATGAATACTAGTAAAGATTTAAAATTCCTTGTTCAAGTTACCCACACCACCAAATAAGTGATCAACTTTTAATTTAGTATTTTTATGAAGGTTTAATTCCTATTGATCGAAATATGATGATGCCTGTGCAAGTGGTGCACTAGTTTATAAGACCCCAATTGCTGCAAGAAACCTAATTGAGAACATGGAACATAACACTCAACAGTTTGGTTCAAGATCCAATGTACCCATTCAAGGTGTCTATGAGGTGCAAAGTACTGAATTTGAGAAGAAGGTGGACATGAAGTTCGAAGAGGTAAGTACCCTTCTTCGACAACTTTCTCTTTCCCAAGGGAAATCCCAATATCCTCCTCCCATCCACTATAGAATATGTTCTTCTAACACCCATTATTCTGACCAATTCCCCCAACTAAGAGAAACTTTTGAGAGTTGTGAGGCAATATTTCCAGGCCACCCCTATAACCAAACCTTTAGGAATGAACCTTACTATCCATCCAACCCTGGGAGGAAAGACAAGAAAGCTTATAGGCAAGGGGTGTATTCAAACCAACCTCAACAACAATGAAACCAACTAAGGAAGAGTAGTCATCCACCACCACCACCCAAAAATACCCAACCACCACAAAGGTATTTCCAACCATCCCCTCCAAAACACAAGCCTAGCCTAGAAGATACGATGAAACAAATGGATTCCAACAATATCCAATTTCAAAAAACCACCCAAGTATCCACACAAGACCTAAAAACCCAATTAGGCCAAATCACTAACTCTGTGGGGGAAATTCAAAGTCATAGGTTGGGTAAACTACCATATCAATCAATAGTTAACCTTAGGGATAAGGTAAATGTTAGTTATATCACCTTAAGGAATGGAACTCAGATTAAAATCCAAATGAGCCCTCCAATAGAGTCATCCCCTCCTGAGGAAACCACCATCCCAACCATTGTAAATGGTCCAAATGAGGTAAAACCTTGTCCTGAGAGAAGCCTTGCCAAAGGAAAGAGTGTGTCTGTTGATGAGGTGCCTAGCCCAACCATTCCTATTCCATTTCCCCAAAGGGCCACCCAACTTAGGAAACAAAAGGAAATTGAACTTGATAAGGAAATATTAGAAATTTTTAAAAAAGTGCAGGTTAACATTCCTTTGATTGATGCCGTGAAGCAAATTCCAAGATACACCAAGTTTCTGAAGGATATGTGTACACACCGAAGGATACTTCGAGGTGAAAAGAAGGTGAGCTTGGAGAGGAATGTCTAAGAATTGATAGAGCCATCACTTCCCACCAAATGTAACGATCCTAGAACATTCTCAATTCTATGCACCATAGGGGAGTATTCTTTTTCCAATTCAATGCTTGATTTGGGTGCCTTTATAAATGTGATTCCTCACTCCATTTACTCTACATTGCAGTTTAGAGAACTAAATCCAATAGTAATTGTTTTTCAACTCGCAAATCGAAGTGCAACACACCCCATTAGAGTGTTAGAGGATGTTCTTGTGAGGGTGTGAAATTTAATTTTTCATGCTGATTTTTATGTGCTTAAAATGGAAGATGATATGATTAATGGACATGCCCCAATTATATTGGGGATACCTTTCTTGAAAACTAAAAAAACCATAATTAATTTCTACAATGGTATATTATATATGGAGTTTGTTGGTGACATTATCCACTTCAATATCCTTAATGCCATGAAGAACCCCTCATAAGAACATTACCCTCTCTCTTTTAATTCAATTGATTTACTCCCTTCCCATGAAAAAACATATTTTCTTTCCCCTAATACCCTTTATGTGTTTTCATTATTGATTGAAATGCTGAGAAATGAATCATTCATAGAATGTTATAGTGGTCTAAAAAAATGTCATGCATGTTTGTTAATTGATGATTCCTTGAACAATGAGGATCACATGGCCATCAATGATACTACTAAGCTTGTAAAATCTCATTACTCATTTGAGGAGGATAACATTGAGCAGTTAGATGAGATTATTGACCTCTCACTTTCACACACACTCCCATCAATAAAAAATCCCTGTGAATTGGAACTAAAAAAATTGCCTCAAGATTTAAAATATTCCTATCTTGAGAATGGAAACAAGTTGTCTGTCATCATTTCTAGTCCACTCCCTCCTAAGCATGAATTGTGACTGCTTGAAATTTTGAGGGAGTATAAACAAGCTTTGGGATGTACAATTGCAAACATTACTGGTATTGGCCCATCAATTTTCACACATCATATATTATTAAATGATGAGGCTAAACCAGTGAGACAGTCACAACATCGACTGAACTCAAACCTCCTATATGTTGTTAAAAAGGTGGTAACAAAATTATTGGATAATGGAATCATTTATCCCATATCTGACAGGAAATGGGTCAATCCAGTTCAAGTGGTTCCTAAAAAAACTGGTCTTACAGTAATAAAAAATGAAAACAATGAATTGGTTCCAACTCATGTGCAGAATAGTTGGTGTGTCTATATAGACTATCACTGATTAAACCAACACACTAGGAATGACCATTTCCCATTGACATTCATTGAACAAATGTTAGAGAGGCTAGTAAGGAAGTCCTATTAATATTTTCTTGATGGGTATTCTGGATACTTTACGATCCATATTGCCCCCGAGGATCAGAAAAAGACAACATTCACTTGCCCCTTTGGCACATTTTCATATATAAGGATGTCATTTGGTCTGTGCAATGCTTGGGGTACTTTCTAGTGATGCATGGTTAGTATTTTTCGGATTACCTGGAGAATTATGTGGAAGTATTCATGGATGATTTCCCTATTTATAGATCATATTTTGATGAATTTTTGAGTAGTAATGGTTCAGTACTACATCACTGTATTGAAAAGAATCTCATATTAAATTATGAGAAATGCCATTTCATGGTGAGACAAGGTATAGTTTTGGGACATGACATTTCTGAGGATGGTATCCAAGTAGATAAATTAAAAGTGGATGTCATTTCTTCCCTACCATTCCCTAAAAATGTAAGGGATATGCGGTCTTTCCTAGGTCATGATGAATTTTACCGTCATTTTGTTCGTGACTTTAGTAAAATTTTAATCCCCCTCTCCCGATTGATCTAAAAATAAAAGGAATTTGTTTTTGATAAAGAATGTGAGGAATCTTTTAATAAGTTAAAATGGAGTCTCACATCACCCTCGATAATCCAAACACCTCGATGAGATTTACCATTTGAGATCATGTGTGATGCCTCTAACTATATAGTTGGGGAAATATTATCACAAAGAGTCGATCGAGCTCCACATGTCATTTCCTATGTCTCACATAAACTGGACCCTTCCCAAGAAAACTACACCACAACTAAAAAATATTTTATTGCCATTGTGTTTTCCTGGGATAAATTCAGGTTGTATCTTTTAGGGTCCAAAGTCATTATGTTCTCAGACCATGTAGCCCTCTGGCATCTCCTTAAGAAACCAGAAGCCAAACCACATCTCATTCGCTGGATGTTCCTCTTTTAGGAATTCAATTTAGAAATTAGAGATAAAAAAGGGAGCAGAGAATGTGGTGGCTAACCATATTAGTAGGATCCACCCATCCTCATACATTGAATCATCCCCTTATATTCCCATAAATGACATGTTTCCAGATGAGAAATTGTACCGAGTGCAAGATTCTATTCCTTGGTATGATGATATTTTAAATTATTTGGTAGCATCTTGCATTCATACTGATTTCAATAAAAACTAGGTTGACTGTTTAAAACATGAGTCCCATTGGTACATTTGGGATGACCCCTACCTTGGGCGCACATGTAGTGATCAAGTCCTCAGACATTGTGTTCCCGATAGTGAGTTTCAGTATGTCCTTAGGTTCTGTCACACTCTTGCTTGTTGGGGACACTTTGGTCCCCAATGGACTGCTCGCAAGGTCCTTGATTCTGGTATCTTTTGGCCAACACTTTTTCAGGATGCCCATGATTTCTGTAAATCTTGTCCTCACTGTCAAAGAATGGGGAATACATCTAAAAGAAATGAAATTACACAACAACCCTTGCTCTTCCATGAAATTTTCAATGTTTGGGGCATTGAATTTATGGGACCATTCCCCAATTCATTTGGGGACCTTTATATTCTTCTGACAGTGGATTATATTTCAAAATGGGTAGAGACACAAGATACAAGGACTGATGATTCTAAGGTAGTTGTGGAATTTTTGAGAACCCAAATCTTCTATAGGTTTGGATCACCTAGGTTCATCATCAGTGACCAATATTCTCATTTCTATAATCAAACAATTCAATATATTTTGTGTTGGTATGAGGCTGATCATAATGTATACTTCATATCACCCACAAACCAATGGCTAAGCCAAGGTGTCAAATAAGGAGGTAAAATAGATTCTTGAGAAAACAGTTCAACCCAATAGAAAAGATTAGAGTCTTAAACTCAATGATTCATTATGGGCTTACCGTACTGCCTTTAAAACTCCCATTGGAATGTCACCCTATCATCTTGTGTTTGGAAAGAGTTTTCACCTACCTGTTGAGATTGATCACTGAGCCTACTAGGCCATAAAACAATTCAATTCTAATCAATCTAGTTCATGTTCTCAAAGGAAGTTGTGGATTTAGAAGATAGAGGAAATGAGAATAGATTCATATGAGAACTCCCAGATTTATAAGGAGCAAACCAAGGTGGCCCACGACCGTCTCATCCTTCATCATTAGTTCCACATTGGGTAGAAGGTCCTCCTCTACAATGAAAGGATGAATTTGCATCTAGGTAAGCTTCATTCCCAGTGGTTTGGACCATACACTATTACTAATGTCTTTCTATTTGGTGTTATTTAGGTTCAAATGAAGAAACCAAGCAAACCTTCACTGTTAATGGAAAGTGGCTAAAAAATTTCCACAAAGACATTTCGGAGTCCCTGATGGAGGAACTCCAAGTTCAAGAAATAGTCTATGAATGACACCCACCAGGTTTTATCTTTCCTTCCCACATTCTATTTTATTACAGTGAGGACAATACAAGCTTTAGGTGTGGGGGGATGGGTATATTCTTGGGTTAGTTAGAAATTTTCATCATCTTTCTTTCTTTTTCTCCTTTTCACTTACTGTATAGTATTTTCACTTTTCCCCCTCCTCCTTTCCCCCCTCACTTTTGTGCCGAAATGTTAATTTTTTTATAAACACTTTATCATGGAAAATGATGACCGCTTAATCATGGAAGTTATTGAAAATGCATGAGGATTTTTCGTATTTAATATTGTTTTAACATTAAAAAAATGGTAAAATGTGCATTTCATCAAGAATTCAATACTGTGGCGTGACTTCCTTTTGAAATTTGGTTCTTTGTCAATGATATAAATGGTTATACCATTTTGAAACCTTTGATAAGAATGATACCATTTGTGTGAGTAGTTTAAGGGAAAATTATGTTACTTAATTTCTATACACACCTTTGCGCCCAACCATGAGGTGTGAAAATATCTTACTTAATAAAAGGTAAATATAAGTTAGGTTAATTTTTCTCTACTATCCAAAATAATTTTTCCATATGTTTGTTCCTTATCTGATCTATTTCATTACTGTACCAGATTGACCTATGCATGTGTACCTATTATTTGACTATTGTACACCCTAAGAAAAAGATTTTGTCTGGGCCAGGTAAAAAAACCACCCTTCCTCACCTTCCTCAACTTTTGATCGTGTTATAACTATTACAATTAGTTTCATGAGGAGATCAAACATGGGTTGAGAAAAGAGTGTGAGATTTTTCCAAAGTGTAACCTTTGAAAAAAATAATAAATGAGGGGAGTAATGAAATGTAAAAAATATGGGGATATCTAGGTCAGGAGATTATGGTTTGATTTCGTGTGTTGATCTTGAAATTTTATTTCAAAGGATGTAGGGCAGTTTTGGTGGAAAGGATCATGTAAGTAGATAATTTTTAAAAGAACTTATATTTACTCGATAGAAAGTGAAAAGAATAGCATGAAATGGTTGTCACACACACACATGGATAATTAATGACATGATTAACTTTTGAATTATTTTCTTCAATTGGTATCATGCATCTCTTGTAATTTCATTCTAATACAATTTTTGAGATGTTTTTTCCATGATCACTGAGAATAACTCAGTGTGATTTTTGTTTTGATCAAATTTCTATTAGGAATTAAATTTTCATTGAATGTTAAATCTTTATGAATTTGTAAATATCTATATTCATAATTTTTGGAAATATGACTTTTCCCAGGAGTGCAAATGTTTAGGTGTGGGGGTGTGATCGCACCACGATTCACTGTTTCATTTTCACCCTTATACCACTATGCTAAACTAGTTTTGTATTGAAAATTATAAAACTAATAAAAAATTTAACTTCTTGTTTGATTCAATTATTTTTTTTTATCACTTTTAAAAAGTAAAATTTTACTTGTTTTGATAATTTCATTGAAGGTGGAGGTGATTTGGAGAGCCCGTGATGAAGTTCAAGAAAAATGGGCCAAACTGCGCAGGATCCAAGCACACTAGTGAACTCAACCACACACTTATACTAAACCATGTATCCAAATGGGATGATATTTTGTGGTATGGTCTGAAATTCAATGGGATACATTTCATATAAAGAAACCTAAGCCTCATTCGGCTATCTGGTGGCCCATACAGATAGATCTATCAAAGCCACCGAATCTGCACGAAGTCAAAAGTGGTGCACTGTGTTCTGTTAATATATAAAGTTGTAGGTATCAAAATGAAGACAAAATTTAATTAGATATTTTAAAGATATGGGGAAACAAATTTTTAGTTTTCCCAAAAGTGATATAATACTGTATAGATGTCAAAAATCATGGACCAAGTGGTTTTAAGAAATTTGTATGCCCAAAACCACCTTCCACTTTGCCTATAAAATGGAACCCTGTGCTCCTCATTTGAAAGTTAGAACCAAAAAAAAAAAAAATCTACCATTTTGGATTCCTATAGGAGTCCCCTCCTCATCCTAAAAGTTTTGGAGGCCCCTATTCTCATTGGGGGATCAATAATAAAGAAGGAGTTCCACCCGAGCTTCCTCCTCCCCTCGATGTCGGGCTAAACGGTGGGTGTTCGTTGTGAGGGAGCTACACACATATCAAGGGAGTTCCGGTACATCTATTAGCTACTAATTTGGTGTAATTTGGGTGATAAAACATTTCATTCCATGTATCTTACGTGATTTCATTTTTGAATGCTTGTTTTTATGTATTTGAATGTTATGCTCTTAATTTCTAACCGATCGGTGCGAGGTTTTGAGTGCATGACTTGTGTTTCTCCGATTGGACAACACAAGAATCCTTTTATTACCCAATTTCTTGAGATTTTAATATTATTTGGAATATATTATTCCATGCATAAGTTATGGACCTTAGCAATACAATTTTTATGTCAAGGTTTGTTTCTTCAAGCAATGAAATAAAGGCTTAGGAATTAATTGGGATTCCAATTAATTTCAACCAAAGAATTACTGCAAACCTAAATGAATATATAAGAAAAATGAACTTGAAATGTGTGTAGTGAAATAAAAATGACCCCTTTCATCTCATATTTTTCAAAATCCACTTGTTTTGTCAACTATTAAACTCTTTAAGTTAAGTTATTTTCTTAAATCTGTTTTCAAAATCACCCCCTTTTTAGTACTTTTTATTAATAACACATACTATAAACTTATCAATGATCCTTGAGAGACAACCTAGGGTATACCATATACTATAAATAAACCTTAAAATCATAATCAATTTGAAGTTCCATGAAAACGCATTCAATGAGACTGATTCTCACACAAAAAAAGATTATGAATAGTTTTCCTAAATTATCAAGACAATCCAAGCGCATTTGTGCAGTTTTCAGTGAGCGATGCATGTTTTGAACTAAAATGTAAATTTTAGACTAATAATAGTCTCTTTGAGTCATACCGGACACACTATGTCTTAGATTTATGTTTGGATGATTTCTAAAAGTAAAAAATAACTTATAGATCATTTTCCTAAAGTATCAAAACAATTCGAATGCGTTTGATCTGTTTTGAATGCGTCACTTATCTTTTTTAATAAAAAGTCATTTTTAAATAAAAATTCACACTTGGAGTCATACCGGACACACCATGCATTAGATTAAGGTGTGACTGATTCCTACGTGTCACACATGACTTATAGGTCATTTTCATAAAGTATCAAAACAATATGAATGTGTTTACTCACTTTTGAGTATGTGATGTGTGTTTTGAACTAAAATGTAAATTATAAACTAGAAACACATACTTCAAGTTATACCGAGCACACTATGTATTGGATTGAGGTGTGACTGATTGAGCGGTGGCTGATTCTTACACCATTCAGGACAATTTTTATGACAAATATTTTAGGAAGTCATACTTTACATTCAACTATTGAAAAATCCCTTGGTATATGAATCCTTACGATTCAATTCATGTTTCAGGAAGCATGGGGTTTCCTCTTCCATCGAAAGGGAACATGTTCTCTCTTTTCTGGATTGTTGCAGATAGTTGAAAGCAAAAAATGACTTTCCAAAAGATTTGTGAAGAAAAAACTAAATAAGTAATATATAATAATGATAAGGAAATTAACTTAAAAAATAATAGATAAAATGATAACAAAATTAAATAAATAAGTAGGAGGAATTCACCTTTTCATGATTTCTGTATAAATTATTGACCCATTTTCCTGTTGTCATTATCTTAGTTGTAGCCTCGAAGTCCAATCTCTTACGAGCATGAACAACTTCGAACAAACCACCCCAACTGAATAAAAATAATCCTCCTATATAAGAAAATAATTCTTAAGTTACTAATGATATAAAGAAATAAATTAAACATAAATATGAAACAATACATTAATAAAATGTCAATTTTAAATTGAAACCACACAATTTTAATAATATCGAGCACATCGTGTGTTATATTAAGGTGTGAATGATTCTTACACATCAAAAATGATTTATAGATCATTTTCCTAAAGTATCAAAACAATACAAATGATATTTCTCGATTTTGAGTATGTCACTTTTCTTTTTTACTAAAATGTCAATTTTAAATAAAAGACATGCTTAGAGTCACACTGGTCTTATTGTGCATCAAATTATGGTGCTTCTAATTCCTACATGTCACAAATTACTTATGGATCATTTTCCTAAAGTATCAAAATAATCCAAATGCATTTTCTCGGTTTTGAGTATGTCACTTATCTTTTTTACTAAAATGTTATTTTAAATTGAAAACACACACTTTGAGTCATACCAGTCACATCATGTGTCAGTTTGATGTGAGACTGATTCCTATATGTCACAAATGACTTATAAATTATTTTCCTAAAATATAAAGACAATCTGAGACCACTTTCTTGGTTTTTAGTGAGTGACACATGTTTTGAACTAAAATGTCAATTTTAAACTAACAATGGACACTTTGAATCATACTGGGCACACCATGTATCAAATTGAAGTGAAGATGATTTCTAAACCTCATAAATAAATCATGTATCATTCTAATAAAGTACCAAAACAATATGAATTCATTTTCTTAGTTTTGAGTATGTGATGTGTGTTTCAAACTAAAATGTCATTTTAAACTAAAAACATAAACTTCGAGTCATACCGGTCACACTATATGTCAGATTGAGGTGTAAATAGTTCATACACATAAAAAATGACTTATGGATATTTTTTATAAACTATAAAAACAATCTGAATGTGTTTTATTGGTTTTGAGTATGTCACTTTTGGTTTTTACTAAAATGTCATTTTAAACTGAAAACAAACACTTAGAGCCATACCGACCACACCGTGCGTTAGATTGATGTGCTATTAAAATCCTACACATCAAAAATGACCTATAGATAATTTTTATAAAGTATCAACACAATATGAATTTTTTTGGTTGGTTTTGAGTATGCCACATGTCTTTTTTACTAAAATATCAATTTAAACTGAAAATACACACTTTGAGTTATACCAGTGACATCGTGTGTCGGTTTGATGTGAGACTGATTCTTACACATAAAAAAAACTTATGAACCATTTTCCTAAATTATCAAGATTATCCAAGCATGTTTTCTTATTTTTAAATGAGTGACACACATTTTTAACTAAATTTTCAATTTTAAACTGATAACAGACACTTCGAGTCATACTGGGAATATTGTGTATCAGATTGAGGTGAGACTGATTCCTACATATCAAAAATGACTAATGGATATTTGTTCTAAAGTATCAAAACAATCAGAATATGTTTGCTCTATTTTGAGTATGTGACATGTGTTTTTAACTAAAATGTAAATTTTAAATTGAAAACACGCACTTTGAGTCATACCGGACACACCATACATCATATTGAGGTGTGATTTATTTTTACATGTCATAAATGAATTATGATTGTTTTTTAAAGTATCAGATAAAAAAGATAAGTAAATTAACTAAAAAAAGTAGATAAAATGATGAGAAAATCAACTAAATAAGTAGTAATTAGTCACCTTTTTCATGATGTTTGTATACATTCTGACACCAAGTATTCTGTCCATTCATTTATAAACAAATATACTTCCACTTGTGAATATGAGGACTATCAAAAGTTCTGGTAGTACTAGAAAAATATAAATAAACAAAGGATTAATAAATATTTTAAATGAAATTGTAATTATCTTTGAAAATGCCTCTTCGGGGATGCTAGTTTGTTGATGGAATATGATATCTTTCATAAAATTGCAAGCACAATAATCACAATATTTGTCATTGGGTTATTCCAAACACTACAGAAACAATGAGAAAAATAAGTAATTTGTTTTGATAGTGAAATCTTATTATATATACCCCAATACTTATCCACTTATAGAAGTAGATATGCTCCTTGTATTCATGGACCATCCTCATTCCATGATTTTGATGATATTTAAACATTGACCTATCATAATAGAATTTTTATTAAAATATAATATAAAATGTATAAATTTAATTTAATTTGTAAAACTTTGGATACATTTTATTAAAAATTGATATATGTCATCACATGTGGTTGATTTTTTGGGTATCCATGCATTGAATCCATAAAATAAATATTTGGAGTATCCAAATTGACCACAATGAGTCACCAATACTCCCTAAAAATAAAAAGGAATAAGTAATGAAATGAATGAAAATATATTTGATATGATTAAATTGTACAGTTTTACCCCTATATCATGGGTATTAAAAAGAGTCTGTCATCTGTAAGTTTTTTTTCAAACATTGTGGATAGTTCTTCTACTATTCCTTCATATTGATTTGGTTTCAATGAGAATATTTGTGTAGAAGTGATGTGAGGACTAATGAGTCCAAATTTTTATTCACATGGTTTTACCTTCAAATATTATTCATATATATGACTGCAAAAAATATGAATAGTATTCAGTCATAATTAACATAATATATCAATTATTAGACATAAAAATCATGAAAACACACCTCATGTATACATTTACAACTGTGAATCCTAGTTATTCATGCATAAGGATTTCATTTACATTCTCATGACCAATATAGTCTGTAATGGGATCTTCATATATCTATTCTTCAAAATCAATTGAGATCGTATCACCACTTACTAACATTGTATCCACACAAACCGTAAATATTAGTAAATGTAGAAGTTGAATGGGTGAGGTAAAGGTACTTTATGAAGATCTTTTTGATTGGCTGGTTGATCATTTTGATAATTTTTATTCAACCTTATGTCTTACCCCTTCCTTTTGTATATCTGTAATAACATTCATCATTTAATACCATTTTTCATTAAATGTTAGAGGTTTTTCATGAAAAATAAATTATAATTGAATACTTCCTTATTGATATGATTTTTACAAGATATAATAGTCATTCTATGAATGTTCCAATAGCCTGCTCAACCATATAAATATCTGCATCATCAAGTGGAACAAGTAGCTCAACACTCAGCTCTTGAGATACATTAATCCCCACTCTCACATGACATATTGGAAGTTATCTGTTGTGTAGAATATCTCCTTGTAAATTGTATATGGAACAACTAAAACAAGGCAATGGGTGGGTGTTGATAGATATAAATCACAATCATTTTCACCCTGTAGAATAACAATACAGGAAAGGTATCAGTTTATGAAAAATTCACATTTCACAGAAACAATTATGAAAATATTGATTACCTATTCTAAGGCATCACTTTGAGGGGAATGAATCACCTCAAAGACGGTGGTGGTGGTGGTGGTGGGGGGGGGGATCTTCACATAGTAGTTATTCTTGTGTTGTTTCTTCTCTTTGATTACTTCCCAAAACATTTTCTAACAACTCTGATTGCCAATTAAATTTTTATTCAAGAACAACTAATTACGCCTACAACACTTCAATTTTCTTATCTTTATCCCCCTATTCATTTTTTTTCTAAAAAAAATGTTCAGGGTGACACCCCAAAACCTGCACCTCTAATGCAACCATATAGTTGTCGCTAAATTATTTTGCAGTGTTTTACCTTCCTAGAGGAAAAATTTAACTGAAACCACCATAACTACCGCTAAACATCACATATCTTTTTTTAAAAAACTATTTAATAAAAAATAATATGCATATAACAAATTCAGTCATACAATAAACTAAATCATAAATATACAATAAAATTATCATACATCCATACACACACACCCATAATCATAAATAAAAAACCATCGATCAACCATAAACACAATAATCATATATATATATATAAATAAAATATGTCCAACATCCACAACTCATATCCAACACATCCATCCCACCACCTTCACTCCATCCAACTACCTCCATAGTTAGAGTCATCATACGGGAAACTAGCCACATCAGGTCATCAAATGAAACAAAAAAAAGGTAGAAATCAAAACTTAACATAATAAATAAGAATTATAGTAGAATCATTGATAATATATAACCATACCATAAAAATTACGAGTCATCACAAATGCCTTATGAAGAGTGTCGTGGATCGGAATGGTCAAATTCATGTCTACTGTGGACATCTTTCACCTACAATACAAACCATAACATTTAAGAAAATAAATACAAAACATAATATGTACAAACTATATTTGCAATTTTGTACTTAACATTTGTTATTTTGTTAATCAAACAAATGACATTAATTTTAACATAAAACAAATAATATATCATGAAGAACACTTTGGAAATATAAACTTACATATTTAAGATATGATTCAACACTTGTAACTCAAAAGGGAAAAACATATAACAATCTAATCAATGTTTAAACTGACGTGTGATGTGCTTAAAATTACTCACACTACCACAGATTGTGCTAAAGACAATGATAGAAAAAACCTTTAACAACACTAAGAAAATTTGTTGTCCTAAGCACCTTTAACCCCCATATCAATGTTATTTATAATGTTGATAAAGGTCATATTGTTGCAGTGTTGTTGATATTACAATACATTGGAACAAAAAATACAGGCAACAAATACAACAACAACAACAACAAATACATGGTATGTCAAATTAATAATTTAATTGAAATAAAAATCACATCACAAATACAAAGAACACACACTATATTATATACATTTCAAACATTGTTTTGTACAATTACATTTACAAGTACAATTTATCACAAACATACAAAAACATCAATGATTTCATTATCTTTGTCACCCGATACTCTCTAAAAAAGTCCGATCATGGTATTAGTTGTCGAACAAACCACCCCAACTCGAGCAAAAGAACCCACATGTATAAGAAAACAACTCTTATGTAATTAATAATATAAAGAAATAAATTAAACATAAATATGAAACAGTACATTAATAAAATGTCAATTTTAAACTGATAATAGAAACTTGGTGTCATATCGGGCACACCGTGTATCAGATTGAGGTGCAGCTAATTCCTACACATCAAAAATGATTTGTGAATCATTGTCTTAAAGTATCTAAAAAATCTGAAAGCGTTTTATCAATTTTGAGAATGTCACTTGTCTTTTTTACTAAAATGTCAATTTTAAATAAAAAGACACACTTAGAGTCATATCGGTCACATTGTGCGTTGGATTGAGGTGCGATTGATTTACACATGTTACAAATGACTTATGGATTATTTTCCTAAGGTATCAAAATAATCCAAATGCATTTTCTTGGTTTTTAGTATGTTAGTTGTGTTTTTTACTACAGTGTCATTTTAAACTGAAAACGCACACTTTGAGTCATACCGGTCACATCATGTGTTAGACTGACGTGAGACTAATTATTACATGTCACAAATGACTTATTAATCTTTGTATTGAATTATCAATACATTTTGAGTGTGTTTTCTCAGTTTTTAGTGAGTGACACATGTGTTTGAATTAAAATGTCAATTTTAAACTGATAACAGACATTTTGAGTCACATCAGACACACTATGTATCAGATTGAGGCGTGCCTGATTCCTACATGTCAAAAATGACTTATGAGTCATTGTACTATAGTATCAAGACAATCTGAATGTTTTTACTTAGTTTTAAGTATGTCACTTATCTTTTTTATTAACATGTCAATTTTAAATAAAAAGACACACTTGGAGCCATACATATCACACTATTCGTCGGATTGAGGTGTAGTTGATTCCTACACATCAAAATTGACTTATGGATCATTTTAACAAAGTATCAAAACAATCCAAATGTGTTTTATTGGTTTTGAGTTTGTCCCTTGTATTTTTTTTACTAAAATGTCATTTTAAACTGAAAACACACACTTTGAGTCATACCGGTCACATCGTGTGTCAGTTTGACATGAGACTGATTCATACATATCAAAAATTACTTTTCAATCATTTTCCTAAAGTATTAAGATAATTCAAGTGTTTTTTCTTGGTTTTCAGTGAGTGACACACGTTTTGAACTAAAATTTCAATTATAGACTAATAACGGACACATTGAGTTATATCGAGAACACTGTGTATTGCATTGAGGTGCGGCTAAAAACTACACGTCACCAATGACTTATGGATCGTTTTTATAAAGTATCAAAATAATCTAAATTTGTTTTCTTTATTTTGAGTATGTAACTTTTCTTTTTTAATAAAATGTCAATTTTAAATAAAAAGACACACTTGGAGTCATATTGGTCATACCGTGCATCTGATTGAGATGAGACAAAAATTTCTACACGTTACAAATGACTTATGGATCATTTTCTTAAAGTATCAAAACAATCTAAATGTGTTTGATCAATTTTGAGTATGTCACTTGCCTTTTTTACTAAAATTTAATTTTAACTAAAAACACACACTTTGAGTCATACTGATCACAACGTGTGTCGGTTTGAGGTGAGTGATCGCACCACGATTCACTGTTTCATTTTCACCCTTACACCACTATGCTAAACTAGTTTTGTATTGAAAATTATAAAAATAATAAAAAATTTCACTTCATGTTTGATTCAATTATTTTGTGCTTATCACTGTTAAAAAAAGATAATGTTACTTTCTTTGATAATTTTATTGAAGGTGCAGGTGATTTGGAGGGCCCATGACGAAGTTCAAGAAAAATAGGTCAAACTGCGCAGGATCCAAGCACACTATTGGACTCAACCACACACTACTACTAAACTGTGTATCGAAATGGGCTGATATTTTGTGGTCTGTTCCTAAATTCAATGGTCTACATTTCATATTAAGAAATTCAAGCCTCATTCTACCATCTGGTGTCCCATCCGTACTGAACTGTCCAAGCCATCGAATATGCACGAAGTCAAAAGTGATATGCTGTTTTATGTCAATATATTAAGCTGTAGGTGTCCAAATGAAGCCAAATTTTTGGTGGAGATTTTCAAGAGGTGGGGAAAAAACTTTTTAGTTCTTTACAAAGTGATATAAGACTATCCTAATGTCAAAAACCATGATCCAAGTTGTTTTAAGAAATATGTGTGTCCAAAACCACCTTCCACTTTACCTATAAAATAGAACCTTGGGATCCTCATTTGCAAGTTTGAACCAGAAGAAAATATATTTCCCATTTTGGATTCCTAGAGGAGTCTCCTCCTCATACTAGAAGTTCTGGAGGTCCCTATCCTCATTAGAGGATTAAGAATGAAGAAGGAGTTCCACTCGAGCTTCCTCCTCCTCTCGATATCGGGCTAAACGGTGGACACTCATTTTGAGGGAGCTACACACTTGTCAAGGGAGTTACGATGCATCTATTAGATATTGGTTTGAAGTAAATTGGGTATTAAAACATTTCATTCCATGTATCTTACATTATTTCATTTTTAATGCTTGTTTTTATGCATGTGAATGTTATGTTCTTAATTTCTAACCGATCAGTGTGAGGTTTTGAGTGCGTGACTTGTGTTGTTCCGATCAGACAACACAAGAATAATTTTCTTACCCACTTTCTTGAGATTTTAATCTGATTTTAAGCTCTTATTCCATGCATAAGTTATGAACATTGATAATACAATTGTTATGTCAAGGTTTGGTTCTTCAAGTAATTAAATAAAGGCTTAGGAATTAATTGGGATTCTAATTAATTTTCACCAAAGAATTACTCCAAACATAAATGAATATCTAAGAAAAATGAAATTTAAATGATTGTAGTGAAATCAAAATGACCCCTTCATCTCATATTTTTCAAAATTCACTTGGTTTTTCAACTATTAAACTCTTTAAGTTAAGTTATTTTCTTAAAACTGTTTCAAAATCACCCCCCTTTTTAGTACTTTTTATTAAGAACACATACTATAAACCTATCAATGATCCTTGAGAGATGATCTAGGGTCTACCCTATACTATAAATCAACCTTAAAATCATAATCAATTTTACATTCCACAACAATGCGTTCAAATTTTGGCGTCGTTGCCGGGGAGCGCTTTTGTTTTTAGTGTGTGTTTTTTATAAAAATATTACGTATTTTGTAATTATTTTTTCATTTTTTTCTTACTCTTTAAAGTTGATTTCTAAAATAATCCTTTTGTAGGCCTTGTGCATGATGCGATCTTCATCAGAGAAAATACTTCCATTCGAGTACTAACTGGAGAGGATCTTACATCAGCGATATCGAGACGCACAAGAGAACCCATTGAAGGAGGACACACAAAACATCGACACAATTATTAACCCTTCTTATTCTTATGAAACCCATGTTAAAACTGAATTAAACTTGTATAAAATGGATGAAAAAAACTGAACATTAAAATAAATAACCTCACTTGATGTTGATATCTAACCCACTTATATTCAAATTCAAGGCGAGACACCCAATTTTGAACTTAAATCCGGTTTAATTCATTTATTACCAAGATTTCATGGACTCACGGGAGAAGATACACACCAGCATTTAAAAGATTTTCATATTGTGCATTTTATATTAAAACCTACTAATTTGGATGAAGAAAAATTTAAGCTTAGGGCATTCCCATTTTCATTAGAAGACACTGTGCAAGATTGGTTGTATTATATTAATTCACCAATTATAGGTTGGGTGGACATGAAATGCATTTTTATTGAAAAATACTTCATAGCCTCTAGAACCACAACAATAAGGAAAGAAATATGTGGGATAAGGCAATCTCAAGGGTAAACGTTTCATGAATACTAGTAAATATTTAAAATTCTTTGTTCAAGTTACCCACACCACCAAATAAGTGATCAACTTTAAAATTAGTATTTTTATGAAGGTTTAATTCCTACTGATCAAAATATGATTGATGCTGTTGCAGGTAGTGCACTAGTTTATAAGACCCCAATTGCTGCAAGAAACCTAATTGAGAACATGGCACATAACACTCAACAATTTGGTTCAAGATCCAATGTACCCATTCAAGGTGCCCATGAGGTTAAAAGTACTAAATTTGAGAAGAAGGTGGACATGAAGTTCGAAGAGGTAAGTACCCTTCTTCGACAACTTGCTCTTTCCCAAGGGAAATCCCAATCTCCTCCTCCCGCACACTATGGAATATGTTCTTCTAACACCCATTATTCTGACCAATTCCCCCAACTAAGAGAAACTTATGAGAGTTGTGAGGTAATATTTCCAGGATACCCCTATAACAAACCCTTTAGGCAGGAACCTTACTATCCATCCAACCCTGGGAGGAAAGACAAACAAGCTTATAGGCAAGGGGTGTATTCAAACTAACCTCAACAACAATGGAACAAACTGGGGTAGAGTAGTCATCCACCACCACCACCTAGAAATACCCAACCACCACAAAGGTCTTTCCAACCATCCCCTCCAAAACACGAGCCTAGTATAGAAGATACGATGAAACAAATGGCTGCCAATAATATCCAATTTCAAAAAACCACCCAAGCAGCCAAAAATGACCTAAAAACCCAATTAGGCCAACTCGCTAACTCTTTGGGGGTAAACTACCCTCTCAAACAATAGTTAACCCTAGGGATAAAGGAAATGTTAGTTCTATCAACTTTAGGAGTGGAACTCAGATTAAAATACAAATGACCCCTCCAATAGAGTCATCCCCTCATGAGGAAACCACCACCCCAACCATTGTAAATGGTCTAAATGAGGTAAAACCTTGTCCTGAGAGAAGCCTTGCCAAAGGAAATAGTGTGTCTGTTGATGAGGTGCTTAGACCAACCATTCCTCTTCCATTTCCCTAAAGGGACACCCAACTTAGGAAATAAAAGGAAACTGAACTTGATAAAGAAATATTAGAAACTTTTAAAAAAGTGCAGGTTAACATTCCTTTGATTGATGCCGTAAAATAGATTCCAAGATACACCAAGTTTCTGAAGGATATGTGTACACACCGAAGGAGACTTCGAGGTGAAAATAAGGTAATCTTGGGGAGTAATGTCTAATAATTGATAAATCCATCACTTACCACTAAATGAAACGATCCTGGAACATTCTCAATTCTATGCACCATAGGGGAGTATTCCTTTTCCAATGTTATGCTTGATTTGGGTGCCTCTATAAATGTGATGCCTCACTCCATTTAATCTACATTGCAGTTTGGAGAACTAAATCCAACAATAATTGTTGTTCAACTCACAAATCGAAGTGCAACACACCCCATTAGTGTGTTAGAGGATGTTCTTGTGAGGGTTTGAAATTTAATTTTTCCTGTTGATTTTTATGTGCTTAAAATGGAAGATGATAGGATTAATGAACATGCCCCAATTATATTGAGGAGACCTTTCTTGAAAACTAAAAAAACCATAATTAATGTCCATAATGGTACATTATCTATGGAGTTTGTTGGTTACATTATCCACTTCAATATCCTTGATGCCATGAAGCACCCCTCATAAGAACATTCTCTTCTCTATTAAATAAATTGATGTACTCCCTTCCCCTGAAAAAAACATCTTTTCTTTTCCTTTATCCCCTTTATGTGTTTTCATCATTGATTGAAATGATGAGAAATGAATCATGCATAGAATGTTATAGTGGTCTAAAAAAATGTCATGCATGTTTGTTAATTGATGATTCATTGAACACTGAGGATCACATGGCCATCAATGATATTGCTAAGCTTGTAAAATCTCATTACTCATTTGAAGAGGATATCATTGAGTAGTTAGATGAGATTAGTGACCTCTCACTTTCACACACACTCCCATCAATCCAAAATCCCTATGAATTGGAACTAAAACAACTTCCTCAAGATTTAAAATATTCCTATCTTGAGAATAGAAACAAGTTGCCTATCATCATTGTTAGTCCACTGCCTCCTAAGCATGAATTGTGACTGCTTGAACTTTTGAGGGAGTATAAAAAAGCTTTGGGATGTAAACTTGTAAACATTAATGGTATTAGTCCATCAATTTTCACACATCATATATTGTTAAATGATGAGGCTAAACCAGTGAGACAGTCACAACATCGACTGAACTCAAACCTCCTAGATGTTGTTAAAAAGGAGGTAACAAAATTATTGGATATTGGAATCATTTACCCCATCTCTGACAGTAAATGGGTTAATCCAGTTCAAGTGGTTCCTAAAAAAACTGGTCTTACAGTAATAAAAAATTAAAACAATGAATTGGTTCCAACTCATGTGCAGAATAGTTGGTGTGTCTATATAGACTATCACTAATTAAACCAACACACTAGGAATGACCATTTCCCATTTCCATTCATTGACCAAATTTTAAAGAGTCTAGTAAGGAAGTCCCATTACTATTTTCTTGATGGGTATTATGGATACTTTCAGATCCATATTTCCCCCGAGGATCAGGAAAAGACAACATTCACTTGCCCCTTTAGCACATTTTCATATAGAAGGATGTCATTTGGTCTGTACAATGCTTGAGGTACTTTCCAGCAATGCATGGTTAATATTTTTTGGATTTCCTGGAGAATTGCATGGAAGTATTCATGGATGATTTCACTATTTATAGATCCTATTTCGATGAATTTTTGAGTAGTCATGGTTCAATCCTACATCATTGTATTGAAAAGAATCTCGTATTAAATTATGAGAAATTCCATTCCATGGTGAGACAAGGTATAGTTTTGGGACATGTTATTTCTGAGGATGGTATCTAAGTAGATAAATTAAAAGTGGATGTCATTTCTTCCCTACCATTCCCTAAAAATGTATGGGATGTGCGGTCTTTCCTAGGTAATACTAGATTTTACCGTCATTTCATTCGTGACTTTAGTAAAATTTCAATCCCCCTTTCCCGATTGATCCAAAAAGAAAAGGAATTTGTTTTTGATAAAGAATGTGAGGGAGATTTTAATAAGTTAAAATAGAGTCTCACATCACCCTCGATAATCCAACCACCTCGATGGGATTTACCATTTGAGATCATATGTAACGCCTCTAACTATTCAGTTGGGGCAGTCTTATCATAAAGAGTCAATCGAGCTCCACATGTCATTGCCTATGCCTCACGTACACTGGACCCTTCCCAAGAAAACTACACCACAACTAAAAAAGAATTTATTGCCATTGTGTTTTCCTGGGATAAATTTAGGTCGTATCTTTTAGGGTCCAAAGTCATTATGTTATCAGACCATGTATCCCTCTGGTATCTCCTTAAGAAACCAGAAGCCAAACCACATCTCATTTGCTGGATGTTCCTCCTTCAGAAATTCAATTTAGAAATTAGAGATAAAAAAGGATCAGAGAATGCGGTGGCTAACCATATCAGTAGGATCCACCCATCCTCATACATTGAATCATACCCCTATATTCCCACAAATGACATGTTTCCATATGAGAAATTATACCGAGTTCAAGATGCTATTCCTTGGTATGTTGAAATTTTAAATTATTTGGTAGCATCTTGCATTCATACTGATTTTAATAAAAACCAGACTGACTGTCTAAAACATGATCCCCATTGGTACATTTGGGATGACCCCTACCATTGGCGCACATGTAGTGATCAAGTCCCTAGACATTGTGTTCCCGACAGTGAGTTTCATTCTGCCCTTAGGTTTTGTCACACTCTTGCTTGTTGGGGCCACTTTGGTTCTCAATGGACTGCTCGCAAGGTCCTTGATTCTGGTTTTTTTGGCCAATACTTTTTTAGGATGCCCATGATTTCTGTAAATCTTTTCCTCACTGTCAAAGAACAAGGAATATATCTAAAAGAAATGAAATTCCACAACAAACCTTGCTCTTCCATGGCATTTTTGATGTTTGGGGCATTGAATTTATGGGACCATTCCCCAATTCATTTGGGAACCTTTACATTCTTCTGGTAGTGGATTATATTTCAAAATGGGTAGAGGCACGAGATACAAGGACTGATGATTCTAAGGTAGTTGTGGAATTTTTGAGAACCCAAATCTTCTACAGGTCTGGATCACCTAGGTTCATCATCAGTGACCAACGTTCTCATTTCTCCAACCAAAAAATTCAATCTCTTTTGCGTCAGCATGGGGGAAAGTATAGTGTCTACTTCATATCACCCACAAACCAATGGTCAAGATAAGGTGTCAAATAAGGAGGTAAAATAGATTCTTGAGAAAATAGTTCAACCCAACAGAAAAGATTGGAGTCTTAGACTCAATGATTCATTATGGGCTTACCGTACCGCCTTTAAAACTCCTATTAGAATGTCACCCTATCATCTTGTGTTTGGAAAGAGTTGTCACATCCCTATTGAGATTGATCACCGATCCTACTAGGCCATAAAACAATGAAATTCTAATCTTTCTGGTGCATGTTCTCAAAGGAAGTTTTATATTTAGGAGATGGAGGAAATGAGAATAGATTCATATGAGAAATCCCAAATTTATAAGGAGAAAACCAAGGCTACCCATGACCATCTCTGTAAGGACCCGACCCCAGTTGCCCGGAGTCAGTGCCTTATTTGATTACATTGGCATATATACAAGGAATAAAAATCCCGAAGGATCAAGTAGTTTAGTATTATTGGAAACAAGATACATACATAAGTTTATCATTACTACATGAAGGGAAACAAAACACTATTTTATTCCACTAGAAACACCTCGTCTATTAGATTTATGCTTGCAAGTCATTCATAAATTACTTCTTCATGTCCTGAGAAAATGAAACATAAGAAAGGGGTGTGATCAAACGCTCAGTAAGAGTAAGAAATACAGTAGAATATAATAAAAACATTAGACATGGTGAATAATTGAAAACACATGCCTTTAATAATAAACATGAAACACATTATGGCAGGAATATGAGCTGAGTAAATAATGCCATAATAAAACATAATCATGGGTATTCTACTAGTCAGATAACCACATGAACTTTCAATTACTAGCTTCATAATGAGAGAAGTACATATGCTGGAAATTCTGATACATTTTGTCATGGCCTCGGCCAAGACGTCTAGTGATTAAGGCCTCAGCCAAAATCCATATCACATCGGGAAAGGCCTCGGCCAATTCCACGTCTAGTTGTCTCATGAGACCTACCGATGTATCGATGGGCTATAATGGTCCCCACTCATCACATAATAAGTCCAATACATTCCTCATATGATCTAGGATCAACATAAACAATATATACATTCATACTGAATCTATCATATGAAATGTAACTATCTTTCCCCAATCATTAAACATAAAACACCAACCATTAGGAATAATATGGTGAATGGTTTTAGGATAGATCATCCATAATAGAGTTAGTCATAAACCATTAAATAAAATATGTTAGATGACTTCATAAATGATTAAACCCAATAATACCATTGAATCAACAAGAGTGTTGGATTAGACGAAAACACCCTTATAAAATCATTAAGCAATTCTAGAGATGAATACTCTTTCTTTTGAAAAGAAGAGTTCTTTTTGGAAAAATATTTGTATAAAACCAGAAGTGAATTAAGATAGTATTTTCATAATAAAACTAGTGTTTTTAGAAGAATAATGGTTTCTAAAAAAACATATTATAGATTTCCCTTGAAAATAGATATGAATTTGAGAAATTCCCTTGTATCGGGCTCGTATTTTTGGAAACAGTTTTGAGATCTTCTTTTAAAACATGTATGTATCCATAAAATAAGGAAGGATTTTGGTTTTTAAACATATATATGATACTCAAATAGAATATATGAGGTGTACATAACAATAAATAATAATTTCATTGAGGTATTTAGACAATGAAAGTATCCCGAATGAAAATGGAAGTTCGGGTGGAAAAACCCTTACCACTTTGTAATCAACTGATTCGTATGCCCCAAAAATTAATAACATAAATATTATAGATTAAATAACATGAAGATAAATATATTCATGATATGTGTAATCAATGGTCAGTATACATACACCATACAAAAGTATTAGTAGTGAATATGGAAAATCTCACGAAAATGGAAGTGAGATGAAGAAACCCTTACCTTAACTCCAAACGTGTTCCGCTCTTGTACTTAAGATCCTGGAATATGAAATTATACTTGTTAATAAATTATTTCAGAACCTATTATACATGTATTTAGTTTACCATAATTCTGGTTAGTTCATTTATGCCTTTATTGACAAGTTATTGTATTGAATTTCGTCGTTCTGGAGTGTTGTTTCCTTTATTTTCATATTCGGTTCACTTGCTTTTAAGTAATGAAGTGGAATGGATGTAAATATCCAGAATTGAAATTAAATATTATTTATGAACATCCAGAATTGTTAATGTCCATTTCTATCATTTGGTTACATATAATGAGGATGAATCATTAGATGACCACCACTTCGATTATTCGGCGGTATTTGGAATATTATAAACTAGTTTTGTCGTATAACTTAATTATATGTACATATCATAGTTCATGAATATTAATTAGGTTATAACACATATATTATAATCTGGTTCAACCATGAATATAGTTTCATGACCAGTAATGAAGAATAAATTGAATAATGAAACTTCGTCGTCCACGAAGGTTATAAACCAGAACCTCATGGATGTCGATTTCGTTTATAAAATAAAAGGGAGGGAGTAAGAATATTTATGATGGTTATTCCATTCACATGATATAAATACAGTATATAGATGTTACTAGAGTTATAATGATCATTTGGACATAGGAGGTGAGGAGAGGATAACAAAAGAAGATAAATTGAAATGATACCAAATGAAAAAGAAGGGTACTTTACCTCTTGAAATAACCTCCTTGAGAAACTCCTTAAGGGAAGGGGTTTTGGTCTTTTGGAAAGACCAAAAGCTTATTGGACGTGGGGAGATACTAGAGAAGGGTAATTGGGCAGAAATTTGAGGAGATTCAAGGCTTAGAGTAGTGAAGAGAAGAGGGAGCGGTGAGGGGATTTTATAGTGGAGGAGAGGAGTGAATTTTGAATATTTAATTCATTATTTTATTATTTCCCTCAAGACAACCAATAGTGTGGTTTCATGTGACCCCTAATAGTAATATGTGCATGTGAGTTCGAACCAAGTGGCCTTGCATCACTTGTGATGTCACAGATAGTGTATTTATCTGATAATTTTATATACGGTATTTTATCGTATTCACTGTTCATAAAAAATTCTAGAATTTCAGAAAAATCCAAAAAATTCACCCCTACCATTTTTCGACGTGTATAATTAAAAAGTGAAGTCCATTTTTCAAAAATAATTTTCTAAATATTATTAATTTAATTTTTAAATAAGGTCATAGTTAATTCGAAAAATAACAATCTTGAAGTGCAATTAGTTTTATGTGACATTGAAAAATTAATTAAGATCCCATTATCATATTACCTTAAGAAAATGAAATAATAATATTATTTACTATTCATAAGGGTCATATTACTATTCATAATACTATTCATAAGGGTATGTTACTATTCACCAAAAATCATGTTTGTTCTATCATACTCCAAATGACTTACTGAACACAACTATAGATGACCATTTTTTGAAATTCAAAACATAGAAGAGGCAAAGTTGTGTTTAATGTAAAGATTATAAAATTGCATTCTATATTTATTTTCAAAACCTTGGGGTGTTACATTCTCCCCTCCTTACAAAAAATTCATCCTCGAAATTCATAGAATATTACCTAAAAAGATTCGGGTATGTCTTTAACATAAGCTCCTCAGGCTCTCATGTTGCTTCCTCCATCTTATGGTTCCTCCATAGAACCTTCACCAGACGAGTCGTCCGATTTCTCAATACTTGTTCTCTAGTATCAAGAATATTGATAGGCTCTTCACCGTAAGATAGATCAGGCTCAAGTTCCACTTCTTCATAGGTGAGTACATGTGTTGGGTCTGGCATGTACTTTCTTAACATTGACACGTGGAACACATTGTGAACCTTGGGGAGACTTGGCAGCATTGCCAAACGGTAAGCTACATCTCCAATTCGTTCCAGTACTTCAAAAGGTCCTATGTACCTGGGACTTAATTTTCCCTTCTTACCTAATCGTATAATACCCTTCCATGGAGATACCTTTAAGAAAATGTGATCAACTTCTTGAAATTCCAAATCCTTCCTTCGGTTATCAGCATATCTCTTTTGCCTACTTTGAGCTATTTTGATATGGTTCTGGATAACTTTCACCTTTTCCATTGTTTCTTCAACAAGTTCCGGGCCTATGATATTTCTTTCACCAACATCATCCCAGTAATTTGGTGTACGACATCTCCTCCCATATAATGATTCATAGGGTGCCATATGTATACTTTAATGGAAGATATTGTTGTAGGAAAATTCTACGAGAGGTAAATACTGATCCCACATGCCTTGAAAATCAAGTGAACAAGACCTCAACATGTCTTCCAATGTTTGAATAGTCCGTTCTGATTGTCCATCAGTTTGTGGGTGGTAGGCAGTGCTCAAACGAAGATCAGTATCTAGGGCCTTCTAAAGACTTTTCCAGAATCTTGATGTAAAACGTGGATCACGATCAGAAACAATCGATAGGGGTACTTCATGAAGTCTCACAACTTCATTAATATATAGTCTTGATAGACGTTCAAGCGGTAGATCTTCTCTTATAGAAAGAAAATGTGCTGACTTGGTAAGATGATCGACAATGACCCATATTGCATTGTTCCTTTTAGGAGTCTTTGGTAGTCCCATGAAAAATTACATCATGATATTATCCCATTTCCACTCAGGTATGGGAAGAGGTTGCTCCAGCTTTCACTTGTTGACAAACCATACATCTTGACACAAAATCAGCAATCTCCCTCTTCATGTTGTCCCACCAAAAATGTTTCTTCAAATATCTATACATCTTAGTGCTTCCAAGGTGTATAGAGAAGTTGGAACTATGAGCATCATCCAACAATTACCTTTTTAGATCAGGTATACCGGGAACAAAAAGTCTCTTCCCAAATTTCAAAATTCCATCTTCATATACGAAGTCACTCAATCTCCCATCATTCACAGCTTTAATCTTCTTTTGAAACTCCCCATCATCAGCCTGAGATTTTTTTATCCTTTCTAGTAAATATGGTTTGACAACAATTTGAAAAAGCATTTATATTTCACCTTCCATGGTTATTCCCATATCCATCTTTACTAGATCCATGAAAATAGGATCCCTTTCAACTATCATCTTGCTCAAAACTCCATGATCCTTTTTGCTTAAGGCATCTTCCACCTTATTTTCCATCCACGGGTGGTAGTGTATCGTGCAATTATAATCCTTGAGTAGTTCAAGCCATCTCCTTTTCCTCATGTTGAGTTCTTTCTATGAGAAAATATACTTCAAACTCTTGTGATCAGTATAAATCTCACATTTTTCACCATAGAGATAATGTCTCCATATCTTCAAAGTAAAGATTACAGCAGCTAACTCAAGATCACGAGTAGGATAGTTTTTCTCATGAAGTTTTAGTTGTCGTGACGCATAAGAAATAACCCTATCATTTTTCATAAGGACACAACCAAGTCCTTTCTTTGAAGCATCACTATAAATAAAAAACCCTTTATTCCCCGATGATATAGTCAATATAGGAGCATTGACTAATCTTCTCTTCAGTTCTTTGAAAAATTATTCATAATCTTTTGTCCAAACAAATTTAACCCCTTTACGTTTGAGCTTTGTTAGCGGGTTAGCTAGTTGGGAAAAATTATGTACGAAATGCCGATAATAACCTGCTAAGACAATAAAACTGCGTACCTTAGTTATGTTTGTTGGCATGGGACAATATTGAATTGCCTTTGTCTTTGAAGGATAAACTAGGATTCCATCCTTGGAGATAATATGGCCCAAAAAAGAAACTGATTGAAGCCAGAATTCATACTTACTGAACTTCCCATATAATTTATTTCTTTTAAGAGTTCTCAGAATAACCCGCAAGTGATTCTTATGGTCTTCATATCTTTTTGAATATACGAGGATATCATCGATGAATACCACAACAAAGTTATCAAGATATTCCTTGAAAACTCTATTCATTAAATCCATGAAAACCGAGGGTGCATTTGTCAGTCCAAAAGGCATCACTGTAAACTCATAATGCCCATACCTGGTCTGAAATGCTGTCTTAGGAACATCTTCCTTCCTCACATGCAACTGATGATATCCGAATCGAAGGCCAATCTTTGAAAAGTATTGAGCTCCATGCAGTTGGTCAAATAAATCATCAATCTGGGGTAGAGGATACTTATTATTTATTGTAATAGTATTGATTTCCCTGTAATCAATACAAAGCCTCATGGACCCATCTTTCTTCTTGACAAAGAGGTCTGGGGCTCCCCATGGAGAAACACTAGGTCGAATAAATCCCTTTTCACTTAAATCCTCTAGTTGTTTCTTTAGCTCTACTAATTCCACAGTGGCCATTCTACAGGGAGTCTTTGATATAGGTCTTGCATCAAGAATTAAATAAATAGAGAACTCAACTTCTCGCTCTGGAGGATGTCCAAGTAAATCCTCTGGAAATACATCAATGTACTCTTTCACTATGTGAACATCCTTAATTTGAAGATTTCTTTCCTCACCCATAGATATTGGTTTATCTTCCTCTCTAAGTATTGTATTCAGTAGAGCTAATGGGGGTGGTTCTAGATAAGAATCAGGTGGCGATGTTTCTGCCCTAAAGACAAGGGATTCTACGCTATTTTCAAAAATTGTAACTTCCTTCTTCTTACAATAAATCTTCGCATCATAATTTGACAGCCAATCCATACTGAGAATTATATCAAATTCAGCCATTGGTATGATGATAAGGTTTGCAACTAGAGAACATTTTGGTGTCTGGAGGGGGACTAATCGACATGTCTTTGTTGCAATGATACATCCATTAGGAGTTTTGACAGATAACTCCTTTATTAAATTAAATTGGACATATTGAATTTTCTTGGCAAAATGGGAAGATATAAATGAATGCAATGATCCAGAATCAAATAAAGTATTGGCTAAATTTGAGGAAATGATTAAAGTACCTGCCACCACGTCATTAGGAACTTCAACCTCTGCAGTTGTGATTTCATAAGCATGTCCCTGATCCCTTGGCCTTTTCTGTTGCATATTTCCTTGACGTTTTGGACAATAATTAGCATATTGTCCCATCTCCCAACAACTATAGCATTGAACATCATTGGCTTCCTTATTCACTTTGAAATCACCAGCAAGATGGCCTTTTTGACCAAATTTGTAGCATACTACTTTTCCTTTTAAGCATGCACCAGGGTGTTTCTTTCCACAATTGTCACATGGTGGAAATTCAACTCTTCCCTTCTTCCCCATTTCCTTATTTCCTTTCCTAGGGTTTTCAGCAGCCCTCTTCTTTTCTTGCTTTCCCTTAAAGTCATAAGACTTAGAGAATTATTTTTCTGTCTTGATGGCACATGAAACTATATCCTCATATGATGAAAAACTTTGGGAGACCAGTGCCCTCCGGAGGAATCGCTTTAGGCCATCAAAGAATCAATCAATTTTTCTCCTTGGATTTCGTATGTAGTCTACAACATGTCTTTCTAATCTTGTGAAGTTATCTTCGTAACTTGAAACATTCTCATCTTCCTTCTGCCTCAGATTCAAGAATTGTCTCTCCATATCTACCCGCTACTCATGAGGGAAATATTTTTCTAAGAATATTTCCTTAAAATCCCTCCATTCCATATCTTCTATCTCTTCCTCCTCCTTTGTGTTTTGGATTAATTACCAACACTGATCTGCATCTCCTGATAGACGATATACTGCCATGAAAACCTTCTCTCTTTCATTACATCCCAAAGTGAGAAATATCTTCTCAAGGGAACATATCCACTACTCTACTAAAAATGGGTTTGTAGTCCCGTTGAATGATGGATGCTGTTGTCGCATAAAGCGATCTAGCATGGCTCCTCCACGTGGTGGATCCGGATGCTCCATACGGGTAAGGTTATTATTCATAACCTAAGTAAGTTGCCCCAATATAGTTATGAGTTTCTCAACACCAATCACAGCACCAGAACCAACATAATTATCTAGCGTCGGAGGAAAATCCCTACAGGGGACACGTGCATTTGTGCGATTTCCATTCCGTCCACTAGGTGCCATATATAGATAATGGTATACACTAGATTAGGTTATGAATCATAATGTATAATATTAACTTAAAAATACTCAGAAAAATTGAGATCCTACGCATGGATAATCCCATATTCAAAAATATGGTTTCTTTGAGGAATATTTTACATTTTAATCCTTCATAATGGATTGTAAAGAAAATGTGAATTAACCTAAGCATATCCCCTGGGAGTGTCATAACCAAGAGTGCAGCAAGCCCCGTTGTCGTGCACCATTTCTCGTTCGAGTCTAGATCAAAGCGGTGTTTTCGGGTTTTACCCCTAGATACATCTATGCCAGAGCCGCCTCTACCTGCTCGTATCCAGACATGGATGTATTGCTTGAAAGATCCACATAATCTATTCCTTACCAAAATACCAGGACGTTATTGTATGTATATCCTCAAAGACTAACTTAGGGACTCTTCCATAATTCTATGTTTTCTAAATCTAGTTTACAAGTATTCTACTAAACTTCCTTTGATACCAACTGTAAGGACCCGACCCCAGTTTCCCGGAGTCGGTGCCTTATTTGATTACATTGACATACATACAAGGAATACGAATCAAGAAGGACTGAGTAGTTTAGTATTATTGGAAACAATATACATACATAAGTTTATCATTACAACATTAAGGGAAACAAAACACTATTTTATTCCACTAGAAACATCTCGTCTCTTAGATTTATGCTTGCAAGTCATTCATAAATTACTTTTTCATGTCCTGAGAAAATGAAACATAAGAAAGGGGTGAGCTCAAATGCTCAGTAAGAGTAATAAATACAGCGGAATATAATAAAAACATTAGACATGGTGAATAATTGAAAACACATGCCTTTAATAATAAACTTGAAACACATTATGGCAGGAATATGATCTGAGTAAATAATGCCATAATAAAACATAATAACGGGTATTCTACTAGTCGAATAACCACATGAACTTTCAATTAATAGCTTCATAATGAGGGAAGTGAATATTCCGGACATTCTGATACATTTTTTCATGGCCTCGGCCAAGACGTCTAGTGATTAAGGCCTCATCCAAAATCCATATCACATTGGGAAAGACCTCAGCCAATTCCACGTCTAGTTGTCTCATGAGACCTACCGATGAATTGAGGGGCTATAGCAGGCCCCACCCGTCACATAATAAGTCCAATGCATTCCTCATATGAGAGGGGATCAACATAAACAATATATACATTCATATTGAATCTATCATATGAAATGTAACTATCTTTCCCCAATCATTAAACATAAAACACTAACCATTCGAAATAATATGGTGAATGGTTTTAGGATAAATCATCCAAAATAGAGTTAGTAATAAACCATTAAATAAAATATGGTAGATGACTTCATAAATGATTAAACCCAATAATATAATGGAATCAACAAAAGTGTTGGATTAGACAAAAACACCCTTATAAAATCATTAAGCAATTCTAGAGATGAATACTCTTTTTTTTGAAAAGAAGAGTTCTTTTGGAAAAATATTTGTATAAAACCATAAGTGAAGTAATATAGTATTTTCATAATAAAAATAGTGTTTTTAGAAGAATAATGGTTTCTAAAAAAATAGATTATAGATTTCCCTTGAAAATAGATATGAATTTGAGAAATTCCCTTGTATCGGGCTCGTATTTTTGGAAACAGTTTTGAGAGATTCTTTTAAAACATGTAACTATCCATAAAATAAGGAAGGATTATGGTTTGTAAACATATATATGATACTCAAACAGAATATATGAGGAGTACATAACAATACATAAGAATTTCATTGAGGTATTTAGACAATGAAAGTATCCCGAATGAAAATGGAAGTTCGGGTGGAAAAACCCTTACCACTTTGTAATCAACTGATTCGTATGCCCCAAAAATTAATAACATAAATATTATAGATTAAATAACATGAATATAAATATATTCATGATATGTGGAATCAATGGTCAGTATACATACACCATACAAAAGTATTAGTAGTGAATATGAAAAATCTCATGAAAATGGAAGTGAGATGAAGAAACCCTTACCTTAACTCCAAACGTGTTATGCTCTTGTACTTAAGCTCCTGGAATATGAAATTTTACTTGTTAATAAATTATTTCAGAACCTATTATACATGTATTTAGTTTACCATAATTCTGGTTAGTTCATTTATGCCTTTATTGACAAGTTATTGTATTGAATTTCGTCGTTCTAGAGTGTTGTTTCCTTTAGTTTCATATTCGGTTCACTTGATTTTAAGTAATGAAGTGGAATGGATGTAAATCTCTAGAATTGAAATTAAATATTATTTATGAACATCCAGAATTGTTAATGTCCATTTCTATAATTTGGTTACATGGAATGAGGATGAATCATTAGATGACCACCACTTCGATTATTCGGCGGTATTTGGAATATTATGAACTAGTTTTGTCATATAACTTAATTATATGTACATATCCTGATTCCTGAATATTAATTAGGTTATAACACGTATATTATAGTATGTTTTAACCATTAATATGGTTTCATGACAAGTAATGAAGAAGAAATTGAAGAATGAAACTTCGTCATCCACGAAGGTTATAAATCGGAACCTCATGGATGTCGATTTCATTTATAAAATAAAAGGGAGGGAGTAAGAATATTTATGATGGTTATTCCATTAACATGATTTAAATCAAGAATATACAAGTTACTGGGGTTATCATGATCATTTAGACAGAGGAGGTGAGGAGAGGATAACAAAAGAAGATAAATTGAAATGAAACCAAATGAAAAAGAAGGGTACTTTACCTCTTGAAATAACCTCCTTGAGAAACTCCTTAAGGGAAGGGGTTTTGGTCTTTTGGAAAGAAAAAAATCTTCTTGGACGTGGGGAGAGACTTGGGAAGGGTAATTGGGCAGAACTTTGAGAAGCTTCAAGTCTTAGAGTAGTGAAGAGAAGAGGGAGTGATGAGGGGTTTTTATAATGGAGGAGAGGAGTAAATTTTGAATATTTAATTCATTATTTTATTATTTCCCTCAAGACAACCAATAGTGTGGTTTCATGTGACCCCTAATAGTAATATGTGCATGTGAGTTCAAACCAAGTGTCCTTGCATCACTTGTGATGTCATGAATAGTGTATTTATCTGATAATTGTATATACGGTATTTTATCGTATTTCACTATTCATAAAAAATTCTAGAATTTCAGAAAAATCCCAAAAATTCACCCCTACCATTTTTAGACGTGTAGAATTAAAAAGTGAAGTCCATTTTTCAAAAATATTTTTTTAAATATTATTAATTTTATTTTTAAATAAGGTCATAGTTAATTCGAAAAATAACAATCTTGAAGTGCAATTAGTTTTTTATGACATTTAAAAATTAATTAAGATCCCATTATCATATTACCTTAAGAGAATGAAATAATAATATTATTTACTATTCATAAGGGTCATATTACTATTCATAATACTATTCATAAGGGTATGTTACTATTCACCAAAAATCATGTTTGTTCTATCATACTCCAAATAACTTACTGAACACAACTCTAGATGATCATTTTTTGAAATTCAAAACATAGAAGAGGCAAAGTTGTGTTTAATGGATAGATTATAAAATTGCATTATATATTTATTTTCAAAACCTTGGGGTGTTACAGTCTCATCCTTCATCATCAGTTCTACATTGGGAAGAAAGTCCTCCTCTACAATGAAAGGCTGAAGTTGCATCTAGGTAAGCTTCATTCTCACTGGTTTGGACCATACACTGTTACTAATGTCTCTCCATTTGGTGTTGTTTAGGTTCAAAATGAAGAAACCAAGCAAAACTTCACTATTAATGGGCAGCGGCTGAAGAACTTCCACAAAGCCATTCTGGAGTCCCCGATGGAGGAACTCCAAGTTCAAGAAATAGTCTATGAATGACACCCACCAGGTTTTATCCTTCCTTCCCACATTCTATTTTATTACATAGAGGACAATACAAACTTTAGGTGTGAGGGGATGGGTATATTGTTGGGTTAGTTAGGAATTTTCATCATATTTCTCTCATTTTTTCTTTTTCGCTTGTTGTATAGTATTTTCACTTTCCCCCCCTCCTCCTTTACCCCCTCACTTTTGTGCTGAAATGTTAATATTTTTATAACCACTTTATCATGGAAAATGATGCCTGCTTAATCATGGAAGTTATTGAAAATGCATGATGATTTTATATATTTCATATTGTTTTAACTTTAAAAAAATGGTAAAATGTGCATTTTAGCAAGAATTCAATACTGTGGTGTGACTTTCTTTTGAAATTTGGTTATTTGTCAATGATATAAATGGTTGTATCATTTTGAAACCTTTGATAAGAATGATACCCTTTGTGTGAGTAGTTTAATGGAAAATCATGTCACTTAATTTCTCTACACACCTTTGAACCCAACCATGAGGTGTGAAAATATCTTACTTAATAAAAGATAAATATAAGTTAGGTTAATTTTTCTCTAATTTCCAAAATAATTTTTCCCTACGTTCATTCCTTATCTGATCTATTTCATTACTTAACCAGATTAACCTATGCATGTGTACCTATTATCCGACTGTTGTACGCCCTAAAAAATGGCTTGTGTCTTGGACAGGTAAAAAACTACCCTTCCTCACCTTCCTCAACTTTTGATCTTGTTATAACTATTACAATTAGTGTCATGAGGAGATCAAACATAGGTTGAGAGAAGAGTGTGAGATTTTTCCAAAGTGAAACTTTTGAAAAAAAATAATAAATGCGGGGAGTAATGAAATGTAAAACATATAGGGATATCTAGGTCAGGAGCTTATGGTTTGACTTCATGAGTCGGTCTTGAAATTTTATTTCAAAGAATATAGGGCAGGTTTAGTGGAAAGGATCATGTAAGTAGATAATTTTTAAAAGAATTTATATCTACTTGATAGAAATTGGAAAGAATAGCATGAAATGGTTGTCACACAGACACATGGAGAATTAATGACATGATTAACTTTTGAATTATTTTCTTCAATTGGTATCATGCATCTCTTGTAATTTCATTCTAATGCAATTTTTGAGATGTTTTTTCCATGATCACTGAGAATAACTCCTCGATGTGATTTTTTTTATCACATTTCTATCAGGAATTAATTTTTCATTGAATGTTAAATCTTTATGAAGTTGGAAATATCTATATGCATAATTTTTGGAAACATGACTTTTCCCAGGAGTGAAAATGTTTAGGTGTGGGGGTGTGATCGCACCGTGATTCACTGTTTCATTTTCACCCTTACACCACTATGCTAAACTAGTTTTGTATTGAAAATTATAAAACTAATAAAAAATTTAACTTCTTGTTTGATTCAATTATCTTGTGTTTATCACTATTAAAAAGGGAAATATTACTTGTCTTGATAATTTCATTGAAGGTGGAAGTGATTTAGAGATCCCGTGATGAAGTTCAAGAAAAATGGGCCAAACTGCGCAGGATCCAAGCACACTAGTGAACTCAACCGAACACTTATACTAAACCATGTATCCAAATGGGATGATATTTTGTGGTATGGTCTAAAATTAAATGGGATACATTTCATATGAAGAAACACAAGCCTCATTCGACTATCTGGTGGCCCATCCAGATAGATCTATCAAAGACATCGAATCTGCACGAAGTCAAAAGTGGTGTGCTATGTTCTGTCAATATCTAAAGTTGTAGGTATCCAAATGAAACAAAACTTTAGGTAGAGATTTTAAATATGTTGGGAAATAACTTTATATTTTTTCCCAAAGCGAGATAAGGCTGTTTGGATGTCGACAACCATGGGCCAAGTGGTTTTAAGAAATTTGTGTGCCCAAAACCACATTCCACTTTGCCTATAAAATGGAACCTTGTGATCCTCATTTGAAAGTTATAACCAAAAGAAAATATCTACCATTTTGGATTCCTAGATGAGTCCCCTCCTCATCCTAGAAGTTTTGGAGGCCCTTATTTGAAGGTTCTAGGCACAACGAAAGCTCGTGGGTGGATGTGCCCACTTGGCCTTTTGTCATTTGCAATGATCAATCTGGGATCAATATGACGATAAACGCTAGTCTCCACAGATCGATTCACAGAAATAGACAAAGAAGAAGAAAGGTCCTGAAACCACAAAAGTGGATCGTCACAGGTTGATTATAATTAATTTAATTAATTGACAAGAAGTAACTTTTGGGTGTTCTTTCTTTGTTGATATTCTTGATCACGTTCCGATGTGATTCGTCATTGCGTCGCAGAATCCAAGTGTAGACTTCCTCTAGCAGTGATCCACACATGCACCTCATATCTCTGGACATCACCAAAGGAGTCTTCGGGTGCTAGCATGGAGAAACCTTTGCTTGCGTTGTCCGCCTTAGATCATCTTGATCCGATGGAAGAGGATCTCTCTCGGTCTTGAGAGCGTTCTTGGAGGAAGAGGTTCTTTTGGCCTTAAAATAATTCTCCAGAATTGTTGTGCACAATGATTCTCTTGTAGGAAAAGAGTTGGGGTTGTGAGTATATTTATAACCGGGTTTGAGTTTGTAGATTTATGACAATAAATAAATGCGTTACGCGTTTTATTTATTTCATTGACTCTTATTGAAAACCCCTATATCGAATAATTAATTCCTTGACATGCGCCCATGCTGATTATAATAAATATAATTTAATAAAACAATATTATATCCTCAAAATCCCGACTGGAAAACTACACGGCGTGTAATCATTAATACACAGCGTGTAATTGTTTTCCATAAAACTACACGGCGTGTAATCATTAATACACGACGTGTACCTGTTTTTTCCATTTCCTTTCCAAAATGAAAACTACACGGCGTGTAATCATTAATACACGGTGTGTACTTGTTTTCCATTAAAAACTACACGGTGTGTAATCATTAATATACGGTGTTTATATCTTGTTTTTCATTTCCTTCTTCCTCCATCATTCAAACAATTTAGGCTTCCTTGAATAATTATTAAACCATGTACGAGAATAATCTTTATTCTACTTGAGATACTTGGATACACTTAGTGTGTGACCCTCTAGGCCTCTTTATCATTGGCATTAGGCGGGCTTGTCTAAAGTCAAAGATTACTGTCTAGCAATGAGTTAAGGAACCCAAGAGAAAGAAGTTTACGCCACATTGACGCGTCACCTCATAAGAATGATTACTGTGTAATTTAATCCCTTTGTCTCAATATCTCATCAAGCAGGTTTCATGGCAGTGTCATAAACCTATATGCTTGATCTGTCATTCTTTGACTTCTAGAAATAAACTTGTTGTGTCACCATGGCCATGGAATTTGTTCGAAAGTTCTATTTCAATCAAAGGGCCCGAGATATCTACTTCCATAAATATGGAAGCGACATATCCTTCCTCAACTTATCCATTAACAACATGTCATTCGTGATGCACCCAACGTACCCTACTTCCCGCCAACTGTCTTCATGACGGTTTTCATCAGCAAATCTAAGTGCACGAGTCATGACATGAGTTAATGATAATCTTCCAGTCTAAGGACCATTACACACGCTCGCAGATAGCAATGTCCGATGACACCAAAACATGCGGAATTACTACTGGGAGGTCTGTTCTCATAATCTCTCATCTTGGAGATTACCAAGTGTGAACTCCATGATAGAGAGTCTCGTCTTCTTACGAGTACTTGAACATGAAGGTCTGTATACTATGTGTCTTATCATAGTATGTCATCCAACCGTAGAACTTTATTTAAGAATATTGTTATAGAATTTCAGGGTTCTCATCATAGCAGGGATCTTCCATGACCTTATTAATGCAACAAATATTCCAAGACATTATTATATTATAGTCATGCAGAACAATGAACAATATATAATAAGTGTACATTCATGTAATCAAAGTACAGACAGTTGGTTCTCAGGACACCAACTCTTACACTATTCTCATTGGGGGATCAAAAATAAATAAGGAGTTCCACCCGAGCTTCCTCCTCCCCTCAATGTCAGGCTAAACAGTGGGTGTTCGTTGTGAGGGAGCTACACACATATCAAGGGAGTTCTGGTGCATCAATTAGATACTAATTTGGAATAATTTGGGTATTAAAACATTTAATTCCATGTAAATTACATGATTTCATTTTTGAATGCTTGTTTTTATGCATGTGAATGTTATGCTCTTAATTTCTAACAGATCGGTGCAGGGTTTTGAGTACGTGACTTGTGTTGCTCCGATTAGACACCAAAAGAATCATTTTCTTACCTAATTTCTTGAGATTTAAATATTATTTTGAATCTCTTATTCCATGCATAATTTATGGACCTTGACAATATGATTTTTATGTCAAGGTCTGGTTCTTCAAGCAATGAAATTAAGGCTTAGGAATTAATTGGGATTCCAATTTATTTCAACCAAAGAATTACTGCAAACTAAATGAATCTATAAGAAAAATGAACTTGAAATGTGTGTAGTGAAATTACAATGACCCCTTAATCTCATATTTTTCAAAATCCACTTTTTTTGTCAACTATTAAACTCTTTAAGTTAAGTTATTTTATTAAAAATGTTTTCAAAATCACCCCCCTTTTAGTACTTTTTATTAATAACACATACTATAAACTTATCAATTCTCCTTGAGAGATGACCTAGGGTCTACCATATACTATAAATCAACCTAAAAATCATAATAAATTTGAAGTTCCATGACAACGCATTCAATGAGACTGATTCTTACACAGAAAAAATAGATTATGAATAGTTTTCCTAAATTATCAAGACAATCCAAGCGCGTTTGTGCAGTTTTCAGTGAGCGACACATGTTTTGAACTAAAATGTAAATTTTATACTAATAATAGTATCTTTGAGTCATACCAGACACACTATGTCTTAGATTTAGGTTTGGATGATTTCTACAAGTCAAAAATAACTTATAGATCATTTTTATAAAGTATCAAAACAATTCGAATCCATTTGATATGTTTTGAATATGTCACTTATCTTTTTTAATAAAAAGTCAATTTTAAATAAAAATTCACACTTGGAGTCATACCGGACACACCATGCATTAGATTAAGGTGTGACTGATTCCTACATGTCACAAATGACTTATAGGTCATTTTTATAAAGTATCAAAACAATATGAATGTGTTTACTCACTTTTGAGTATGTGATGTGTGTTTTGAACTAAAATGTAAATTATAAACTAGAAACACACACTTCAAGTTATACCGAGCACACTATGTATTGGATTGAGGTGTGAATGATTGAGTGGTGGCTGATTCTTACACCATCCAGGACAATGTTCATGACCGATATTTTAAGAAGTCATACTTTGCATTACACTATTGAAAAATCCATTGCTAGATGCATCCTTAAGATTCACTTCATGTTTTAGGAAGTATGGGGTTTCATCTTCCATCCGAAAGGAACATGTTCTCTCTTTTCTGGCTTGTTGCAGATAGTTGAAAGCAAAACATGACTTTCCAAAAGATCTGTGAAGAAAAAACTAAATAAGTATCAGATAACAATGATAAGGAAATTAACTTAAACAATAGTAGATAAAATGATAAAAAAATTAAATAAATAAGTAGAAGGAATTCACCTTTTCATGATTTCTATATACATTCTTGACCCATTTCCTTGTTTTCATTATGTTAGTTGTACCCTCGAAGTCCGATATCTCACGAGCATGAACAACTTCGAACAAACCACCCCAAATGAATAAAAATAATCCACCTGTATAAGAAAATAATTCTTATGTTAGTAATGCTATAAATAAATAACTTAAACATAAATATAAAACAATACATTAATAAAATGTCAATTTTAAATTGAAACCACACAATTTTAGTAATATCGGGCACATCGTCTGTCATATTGAGGTGTGACTGATTCTTACACATCAAAAATGATTTATGGATCATTTTCTTAAAGTATCAAAACAATCCAAATGCAATTTCTTGATTTTGAGTATGTCACTTTTCTTTTTTACTAAAATGCCAATTTTAAATAAAAAACATGCTTGTAGTCACACTGGTCTTATTGTGCATCAAATTGTGGTGCTTTTAATTCCTACATGTCACAAATGACTTATGGATCATTTTCCTAAAGTATCAAAATAATCCAAATGCATTTTATCGGTTCTGAGTATGT
This sequence comes from Viscum album, assembly GCA_963277665.1. Lineage (NCBI taxonomy): Eukaryota > Viridiplantae > Streptophyta > Magnoliopsida > Santalales > Viscaceae > Viscum > Viscum album. The sequence goes on from OY728160.1 coordinate 1,996,786,652, forward strand.
CACTTATCTTTTTTACTAAAATGTTATTTTAAATTGAAAACATGCACTTTGAGTCAAATCGGTCACATCATGTGTCAGTTTGATGTGAGACTGATTCCTACATATCACGAATGACTTATAAATTATTTTCCTAAAATATAAAGACAATCTGAGAACACTTTCTTAGTTTTTAGTGAGTGACACATGTTTTGAACTAAAATGTCAATTTTAAACTAACAACGAACAATTTGAATCATACTGGGCACACCATGTATCAAATTGAGGTACAAATGATTTATAAACCTCATAAATAACTCATGTATCATTCTCCTAAAGTACCAAAACAATACGAATGTATTTTCTTGGTTTTGAGTATGTGATGTGTGTTTCAAACTAAAATGTCATTTTAAACAAAAAACATAAACTTTGAGTCATACCGGTCACACTGTATGTCAGATTGAGGTGTAAATAGTTCGTACACATTAAAAAAGACTTATGAATATTTTTTATAAACTATAAAAACAATCTTAATGTGTTTTATTTGTTTTGAGTATGTCACTTTTGGTTTTTACTAAAATGTCATTTTAAACTGAAAACACACACTTGGAGACATACCGGCCACATCGTGCATCATATTGGAGTGAGGTTAAAATATTACACATAAAAAATGACATATGAATCATTTTCTAAAGTATTAACACAATCCGAATGCTTTTGGTTGGTTTTGAGTATGCCACATGTCTTTTTTACTAAAATATAAATTTAAACTGAAAATACACACTTTGAGTTATACCATTCACATCATGCATCGGTTTGATGTGAGACTGATTCCTACACATAAAAAATAACTTATGAATCATTTTCCTAAAGTATCAAGACAATCCAAGCATATTTTCTTAGTTTTAAATGAGTGACACACATTTTTAACTAAATTTTCAATTTTAAACTAATAACGGACACTTTGAGTTATACTAGGAACACTGTGTATCAGATTGAGGTGTGAATGATTCCAATATATCAAAAATTACATATGGATATTTTTTCTAAAGTATCAAAACAATCAGAATATGTTTTCTCTATTTTGATTATGTGACATGTGTTTTCAACTAAAATGTCAATTTTAAATTGAAAACACACATTTTGAGTCATACTAGACACACCGTGCTTCATATTGAGGTGTGATTTATTTTTACATGTCATAAATGAATTATGATTGTTTTTTTTAAAGTATGAGATAAAAAAGATAAGGAAATTAACTAAAAAAAGTAGATAAAATGATGATAAAATCATCTAAATAAGTAGTAATCAGTCACCTTTTCATGATGTTTGTATACATTCTGACACCAAGTATTCTGTCCATTCATTTCTAAAAAATATACTTCCACTTGTGAATATGAGGACTATCAAAAAGTACTGGTAGTACTAGAAAAATATAAATAAACAAAGGATTAATAAATATTTTAAATGAAATTGTAATTTTCTTTGAAAATGCCTTTTCGGGGATGCTAGTTTGTTGATGAAATATGATATATTTCATAAAATTTCAAGCACAATAACCACAATCTTTTTCATTGGGTTATTAAAGACACTATAAAAACAATTAGAAAAATAAGTAATTTGTTTTAATAGTGAAATCTTATTATATATACCCCAATACTTATCCAATTATAGAAGTATATATTCTCCTTGTATTCATGGACTATCCTCATGCCATGATTTTGATGATATTTAAACATTGACCTATCATAATAGAATTTTCATTAAAATATAATATAAAATGTATAAATTGAAGAAAAGTTGTAAAACTTTGGATACATTTTATTAAAATTTGATACATGTCATCACATGTGGTTGATTTTTTGGGTATCCATGCATTGAATCCATAAAATAAATATTTGGGGTATCCAAATTGACCATAATGAGTAACCAATACTGCCTAAAAATCAAAAGGAATAAGTAATGAAATGAATGAAAATATATTTTATATGATTAAATTGTATAGTTTTACCCCTGTATCATGGGTATTAAGAAGAGTCTATCGTCTGAAAGTTTTTTTTTCAAACATTGTGGATAGTTTTTCCACTATTACTTTATATTGATTTGGCTCCAATGAGAATATTTATGTAGAAGTGATGTGAGGAATAATGAGTCCAAATTTATATTCATAGGTTTTTCCTTTAAAATAGTATTTCATATATATGCCTGCAAAAAATATAAATAGTATTCAGTCATAATTAACATAATATATCAATTATTGGACACACAAATCATGAAAACACACCTCATGTATACATTTAAAACTATGAATCATAGTTATTCATGCGTAAGGATTTCATTTACATTCTCAAGACCAATATAGTCTATAATGGGATCTTCATATATCTATTCTTCAAAATCAATTTCGGTCATATCACCACTTACTAACATTGTATCCACACAAACCGTTAATGTTAGTAAATATGGAAGTTGAATGGGTGGGGTAAAGGTACTTTGTGAATATCTTTTTGATTGGATGGTTGATCATTTAGATAATTTTTATTCAACCTTCTGTTTTACCCCTTCCTTTTTTCCATATATAATAACATTCATTATTTAATACCCTTTTTCATTAAATGTTAGATGTTTTTCATGAAAGATAAATTGGAATTGAATACTTCCTTGTCGATATGATTATTACAAGATATAATAGTCATGCTATGAATGTTCCAATAGCTTGCTCAACCATATAAATATCCACATCATCAAATGGAACAAGTAGCTCAACACACATCTCTTGAGCTACATTAATCCCCACTCTCACATGACATATTGGAAGTTATATGTTGTGTAGAATATCTCCTTGGAAATTGTATATGGAACCCCTAACAACAAGGTGATGGGTGGGTGTTGATAGATATAAATCACAATAATTTTCACCCTATAGAATAATAATATAGGAAAGGTATCAGTTTATGAAAAATTCACATTTCATAGGATCAATTATGAAAATATTGATTACCTATTATAAGGCATCTCTTTGAGGGGAATGAATCACCACAAAGATGGTGGGTGGGGGTGGGGGGGATCTTCACATAGTGGTTATTCTTGTGTTGTTTATTCTCTTTGATTCCTTCCCATAACATTTTCTAACAACTCTAATTTCCAATTAAAATTCCCTTCAAGAACAACTAATTATGCCTGCAACACTTCAATTTTCTTATCTTTATCCCCCTGTTCATTTTTTTTTCTCAAAACATGTTCAGGGTGACACCCCAAAACCTGAACCTCTAATGCGACCATACTGTTCTGGTCACTTCAAGGCCACTGATAGTAACTATTCATTAGGTAAAATTGATGATGATTCTTATGTCTAAGTCAGATAAAAAATATAGGTTAATAATTAATCATTATTATGTAATACCAATTTAAAAAAAATAAATTTTTATTATTTCATACTTACGCATGCTTCACACACTTTTTGTGTGTTTTCATCTATCAGTATCTCTTATTTATTTACATGCACCTCTATCCATAGCACATGATGTGGGATGGAAGTGGCTTTGGATTTTTGATTTATCAATCTATATATAAATAAATGAATATAATTGTGTTGTTGTTTCATGTCACATAAAAGTATTACTATTGATTTAAAATATATACCATTTTTTTTCAAGTGAAGAGTACCCCAACCTTACTTTACGATAGGGGTATGTTTATTTTTCTATCAGTTGCATATTTTCTGCACCTAGTTATTATTTCATAAATTAAAAATTCTTAATCAACGTGATTAATACACATATTTTCAAGAAATGTATTACCAGTCACAATGTACCTAAAAATATGCCTCCTTATGATGAACAATAAACACATCCCATGCTTTTTGGTTTATCAGGTGTGCATAGATCTGTGGTAGGTGCAGGTTTATTTTCCCTTCAGCATCTTTGAAATGATACTTTGTAAGAATTATGTGAAATCCTATGTGACCATTTCTAGTGAGCATTAATACAAATTTCATTCAAGATTAATCTAATATTAATGCACTCTTCAAGGGATAATGAAGAGTAATTCAATGTTTCATTATTTTGTTTTTTAGTAAAATAAAGAAATTATATTATAATGGTACCCTAATATCTTCCAAAATCAGTATATCACAACATTGTTCCACGAATTTATATCAATTGGAATGCACATGCGAGTGGTGAGCCCAATGTAACTACTAAAGATGGACTTGTTTGGGTTAACAAGTTGTCCGTGTGCATTCCATCCAACCACGAATTTGATTCCTTTATTTATCACCTTAATAATTTTTTCTAAAACCATCATGTTATAGTACTCTTATTTTTTTGTGGCACCAATTGTTCACTGTATATTATTTACTTGGATTTAACATCATCAATATGTTCTTCCTCTGTATTAGTAGCATGACATGTGTAGAAGGTTGTTGTTACTTTTCATTGGGAGCACCATCATGTCCAGAAACCTATTTTTTCTCAGGATTGGGAGAATTAACATGTCAAAAAGTCATTATCTACATAATTGGTTGAACATTTAATTTAGATTATGTAAATTAAATAGTGAATAGATAATAATATGAGGTAACACAATGTATATTACAAAAAAATATAACCTGATTATTGAACTCACTCTTTTTTTAAAGGTTAAAGGGATTTAACCTCTATATCGAGTATCCAAATCCATTGATTGTGGTCTCCTCAGACATACAAGACCCTATATAAATTGAGACTATTGATAAATGATTGTGATGTCCCAATTAAAGGGTCAACCTTATTTTAATTGAAATATAACACTTTAGTAGTTTTGGTGGATAATAGAGAAATTGACCACTTTCAGTTTGCAGGGTCTAGAACATAAAATACTTGTACTGCCTATGATTCCATTATAAATAGTTTATATTTGTAACCTTCCTTACTAAAACACACTTTCAAAAATCCCAATTCATCTATTTTAATAGCACTCATGTTATCAACCCACTTACATTGAAAAAATAGGCACTTTGAATGTTGTATAATCCAACTCCTAATTTTTTTTGATGATGCCAAAGTATGACATATTCACATAAATTGTATTTTTGTACTTGGTACTATATACATGCACTACTTCATACATAATTGTAACTCCACTGTTTTTCATGGTACTATGTTCATCATATCCATTTTTATAAAACGTATAACCATTAATTACAAAACCATTATAAGATAATACATTTACACTTGGTCCTCTGGCCAACCATCAAAGTCATTCTGAAATTGAATCTGGATTTTCAATTGACTCCTTAAAAATATGGTCTTGAAACCATCTGATAAACTATTGATTATTTGTATTTGATATCCAACTTTTAACCCTTGATGGATTTAAATTCCTAAGAATTACTTTGTGGGTTTCAATATATGGGTAAACCTCTAAACTGTTATGAAAAACATAAAGGTGGGCCTGCTCCTGATCTATAATAGTAATTTTGAAAACATATATTCCAGAAATCCCTTCACCCATAAGGTGCCTGGTGTGAAAAAATTTTAATAGACCAATGCTTTCCACATCAGATAGGTAGTCAGTAAAAAATTCAACAGCTTCCTCAACAACATGTCACTTCGTAATACAAACTTCTGGATGACTTCAATTTTTGACATACCCTTTCAAAATCTTCATATAATTTTCAATGAGTTACATCCATATATAATATATAATATCACATAGTTTAATCTCTCTTACCAAATGAACCATCAAGTGAACCATCATATCAAAGAATGTTGGTGGGAAGAACATATCTAATTCACATAATATGATAGCAATTTAATTTTACATAATTGTTAATTTAGGTGGTTTTATAACTTTACTGCATATAGATTTGAAAAATAAATTGATCTTAGTTAATGTATGACATAAATTCTTGGGGAAAATTCAATGTAAATCTATAAGCATTAGATCTTGCATCAAAACATGACATTCATATGATTTCAGAACCTTTAACTTTAAATCTGTCATTGAAACAATATTATTTATATTTGATAAATACCCCTCTGAAACCTTTATATAATTCAAGAAGATTTAAAACTGATATCTCTCTTTCCAAGAAAAATTGTAAGTATCTAGAGGAAGAAAATTTCATTTTTCACTCTTTACTGGAACCAACTCTTCTCGTATTCCCATATAAATCATGTCAAACCTAACCTTAATTCCATATTTTGTTTTATCAGGTGCATTTAGTAATGTTCCAATTACACTATCACATGTATTTTTTTTTTCAACATGCATAATATCAATAAAATACCTGACATGAAAATAATTCTAGTATGGTAATTCAAAAAAAAACTAAACTATTTTTCCAGCCATTTTTTTTAGTTTTTTCAAAAAAGGTTTACCAAAAGTAATGTCCATATATTTTACTTTCTCAAACAGTTGATCACCTGTTAGTAGAGACAATGTTGTACATTTTTCCAAGCTCCCATTAAATGATGTCATCCAAGGTCGGTACTTATATCACCAGGGTAGAAAATTGTGATGTCCCAAAAACACAATTTTGATGAATATTTCAACCTAATTGACTATGTACCTTGTTAAAAAATGAGACACCATTGAGTTCCTTTAATTCTATATCCTGAAAAATTTCCATAAAAAGGAAAGTTATTTATCATCCTATACAACATGGATATCAACATGAGATATTCATTTCTATAAGCATTATACAATATAAAACAATCCCATAATAATTTCAAATCTTCGATCAATGGAGCCAAATAAACATCAATATCATTACCCAATTAATTTGGTTCTGATATAAGTAGAGATAACATAATGTATTTTATTTTCATGTATAACCATGGTGGAAATTTATAATTTAAAAACATAACCAACCATGTACTATGAGTTCTTCTTTGAAAACCAAAAGGATTCACTCCATCTATAGATAGTGTAAGAAAATAGTTTCTCAGCTCGTTTCCAAATCCAGGATACTCGTGATCAATTCTCTTCCACTGAGGAGAGTCTATTGGTTAACGAAGTTTTCCATATTTATTTCTTATATCAACATGCCTTTTCAATTATGTTATAGTATTCTTCCTTCTATATATGAACTTAAACCTTTGAATGATTAGAAAGTAACATACAACTTTCATGGGACCCGATTCATCTTTCTTGTATCGAGAAGCACAACACTTTGGTAAAATTTTTAGTGATTTATGGTCCTTATGAAACAGTATAAAATCATTTGGACATACATGTATTATATCATAGATCATACCCATTGAATGTATAATTCATTTAGAATCATATGTTCATCAAGGAAGATCATTATCTTCTGGGAGCATATCATTCAAGAGAGAAAATATTTTAGTAAAAATGGAGTCACTTCATCTGTTTCTACCTTTTAAATTATACATCTTTAGTATGACTGATAATGCCATGTATTTAGTACAATCAACATACAATGGTGTCTTTGCACAACTCTTTTACTTATTAAACAATTTCGGACAATCACAAAGTTCATCTTCAACTGTCATTATCATTTCCTCAATATGATATTAATCATCATTTACACCTGTAATCACACCCTCAATACGTTCTTAATAATTTTACACACTTGTAATTATATTAAATGATCCATAAAAGGCAGTCTTATTCCAATCACTAGACATATTCAGTTTTTCCTGGTGTTTAGTCCAACATTTATAACTTTGATCTATTCCATGAAAAATAAAATATTTTTATAACTCCTCTGGACTAATTAGTATTGAATAAAAACAATATAAACACAAAAAAAATGATTTAATAAGGGTAATATGCATGATCTTTTACAAACTTGATGAACTATTTCACCCCATCCTCATACTCTTTTGTCATATGATTGACATCCATCCATTTTGGATTCATATCCACCCTATTTGATTCAATAATATTAATATTTAACAAAATAAATGAAGTGTAAAAACAATTTCATAAAAAAAGTTCATCAAATGATTAAAATATTGGAATAAGGTAAGATTATTAATGGTTATGGTTTTAAAGACATAAATTGGTTTATTAATGGTTATGATTTTACTAATGTGAGTTATCATTAATCTTTTCTATATTATATGAACCTAATATACCATCTCTTGAACTAATTAAGGTCCCAAGAGAGACTTATCCCCCATCAGAACCCAATAAAGAGGTGATAAACATATGGATTTTAATACAAAGCTTCAAAAGTATCTATCTATATCAATGCTTGATAACTATTTTTATACAAAAATTAAAATTGCTCAGATTTGAAATTTTCTCTCTCAACGTTTGGAAAAATATAATTTTCATACTTTGGTTTACTAAAAAGAAAATAATATTTAAAGATGATACTCTAATGGTCACTAAAAATAAAATACACAAGGTAATGGAATGTTTTAAAAATACATTGTGGTTTTAATCCATGGGAGTAAAAGGGATACTTGGAGAAAAATAGAAAAAATTATTTGATTTTAATCCATGGAAGTAGGAAGGATACTAGAAACTTAGAGCTAATGACCAGCTATGCACCACAAAAACACTTCCTACCTATCATTTGTAGTCACCACTTTATATGATAAGTGAACAGTATTTTTGTTGTGCACAACTAGGAGATCCATGCAACCAAAGTGAGAAATAATGATGAATGAGTGAAAATGGACATGAAGTCAAGGAACAGGGAGAACCAATAATGGATTGAGGCAAAAGAGATTGGGTGGAGAATCAATGAGGTAGATAGATAACAAATAAGAATACTTGTGCATGTGTTGTTCAAACCATTTTGGGAAATTAAAAACAAACAAATATGTTGAAGGGGGAGAAATAGATCACAAGTGATCACATACCTTAATTTTAATATATCATTATAATTTCAAGTCAACAAAATTAGATAAACTTTAAACTATGACAAATATATTAATACAAATTTTAAAATTTTAAAAAATGTTTAAACAAATAAATGATTATAATTTTAATCTCTCTTCATTTTATTTCAATGTGAAATTTAGTAAAATAAAAGAAATAATTGTAATTTATCTCCATCTTCTTTGGTGACAAATTTTAAGAGAAATGAAAATAAATGTTTTGGAAATATGACAAAAATAACCCTTAATAAAAATATAGTTTTCCAATACTCAATTATTCCAAATAAAAAATATTATAATTTAAAATTGAATCTTTGATTTTTAAATAAATATATATTTATTATAAATATATATATATATATTTAAAAATATTTATATAATTATAAATATATATTTATAAATATATTTATATAATTATATATATATTTATATATAATTAAATAATACTCATTCATAAATAAATATATTTATAAAATAATTTTATAATTATATATATATATATATTAATATATTAAATATATATTTAAAAATATATTTATGATTTTTTATTATTATTATTTATAAATTACGTTGAATAAAAAATTTATAATCACATAATCAAAATTATCAATTCAAAGTAATCACAATTACTTATAAATTATTTATATAATTTATTAATTTAAAATTATTAATTCAAGATAATAAAAAATATTATTTCAAAATTATTAATCCAAAATAATTATTAATTCAAAATGATTAATTCAAAATATATATTAATTAAAAAATATTAATTCAAAATTATTTATAATTTTTTTATATAAATTATTAATTCAAGATAATCAAAATTATTTATAATCAAAATTATTTATAAATTATTTATAATTATTTATATACACATAATCAGAATTATTAATTATTGTTTGTTATTATTTCTTATAAATTATGTTGAAGTTGTAAAAATAATTATTTACAAATTACATTTAACAAAATATTTATATACACATGAAAATACTATTTGTTATTATTAATAATCATAAAGATTATCATTTATATAAATATTAATGTAAGAAAACATTGAATAAAATATGCACATGGGGTAATGTTAAAAACTCATGTCAATCATTTTAAACACTTCAAAACACTCAGACACTTGGTTTGAAAATCATTTAGTGAAAAGAACACATTTATAAACCTCAAGCATGTGCTCTATACTTATTTCAAAACCAAATACATACTTTATGAGCTATTATGGAATTTTTACAAACATTTGGCTTGAAAATAAATTGATACAAAATGTACATTTAGAAATTCAAAGTGTCATCAAGAGACACATCAAAAAAACACTCACAGTCTTTTCTAAAAACCACTTAGGAATTTTTAAAAACACATGTTATGAAATCCCATTTCAAGACAGGGGTTAAAAGAATTTGAAAAACACTATTTTCTCCTCATGAAAAATCATATAGGAATAACATTTATAAAGAAACTCTTTGAAACCAACTAGCATTCAAAGGCTTATAATATAATGTGACAGCACATAAAACGATCCTCGGTTCAATAGAAAACCCTCACTAGTTCAATGGAAAATGAGCTATAAAACACTCTTTGGTTCATCATCTATAACAAAAAATGCTCCAACAAGCTAAGTGATAAGGCATCAGGTTCAAGTAAGCAGTAGAAGTTGAGCGTTTTCAGAGGGGTCAACCAACAGAGGTTCGATCGATTATTTTTCATGGGATTAAATACAGTGGGATGAGAATCAGATTAGGTGCATAGTTTGGATCATGATTGAAGAGGATAAGAAATAATCACATACCTTAGATTTTGAGAGGATCGATTCGTCGATAAGATCAATGAAGAGTGGCAGCAAGGACTCAGTTCTATGAGATTTTGAACAGAACAAGCGAGGAGGACTCTATTAGGGTTCTATTTAAATGGCCGAGTAAGTATTTTATTAGTGCTTTCAAAAAAGTGCTGATAAAGAGTAGTTTCATCATCAAATGGAAATATTATTTCAATGGATGTTGAGGGTTTTCAATTGGTTACTCATAGGAAACTCAGACCGCATGAATCTATGTCCGAACCTGGACATGTTTCATTTTATAACACTCCCATTTATCTTCATATGATTGATCAGGCAATGTCGACTGGGCCATTATTAGCTGGGATGGGTACCTTGGTTAATGCACTCTCTTTGAAAGTAACGACTCCTTCTAGGATTCAACTTGAGGTATTGGAAAATGTGAAATGGTTTTATCCATATTAATTTTCTAACCTTATGAAAGCCACTTATGACTCGTTTGTAAAGGCCTTGATCAAAGAATATGAATTAGCAAGGGAAAAAAATTCAAAACTCCCTCGGAATATTATGAGGGTGAAAGGATCCCTTAGAGTCATATTGAAGAAATGATTTTTTTTGATTTGTAGCTTGAAGTTACCATTTCCAAAATAGAACTAGTCATTTTTCGCTACATGGACTACCTTATAGTCCAAAAAAAGTTATCGAAAAATATTTAAGATTACTATCAAACTAATTCAGAGATGGATTTTCAAGAGCTCTTTTGGAAATACAAGAGCTACATACTTCTAGAGGACTCCTCTGACTCATCATCAGATGATGACCTTAAGCTGACTCAAAGGAACAAATCATGACGGAGAGGTCGACATCCAAAGGGTAGAGGTCGGTATCCTAGAATTTTGGGTTATAGAGGGAGCAACAAGATTTGATCTCTTGCTTTCTCTACTTTGGGCTTTTTATGCTTTCTATAACCCTGTTTTCTTCTATTTTTCTTGTTGGTTTCCTCTTTTTTTAATAAATTTTTGGGTCATGGGTTTGGATCTCCAAATCCTTGGCCAAACCATCTTGAGTATTAATATATAAATATAATAAATATAATTATTATTTAAATATATTTATTACAATTTTATAATAATTTAAATAAATAAATAAATATATTTATTTATTTATAATTATAAATATAAATAAATATTTTTTTATAAATATTTTTATATAATTATAAATATATTTATATGATTATAAATAGATGTAATTATATATAATTATATAACTATATATATATATATATTTATAAATACACAGTATATATAATTATAAATATAATAAATATATTTATTATTTAAATATATTTACTATAATTTTATAATTATTTATATGTATACACATATATATTTATAATTCTAATTATAAATAAATGTATTTAAAAATATTTGTATATAATTATAAATATATTTATATAATTATATATATTTATATAATTATAAATATTTATATAATTATATACATATTTATTAATATATAAATATATATATAATTATAAATATGATAAATATATTTATTATAATTTTATAATTATTTAAATATATTTATATTTATTTATAATTATAATTATAAATAAACATATTTATAAATATTTGTATATATTTATAAATATATTTATATAATTATATATATTTATATAATTATATATATATATATTAATTTATTTATAGTTTTATAAATAATTTTTTATTACATTATATATATTTATAATTTTATAATTAACTATTTAAGTACATGTCATACATACACATGTACGCATGTTATATATATATATATATATACATGTACATCCCATGTACATGTGCATATGTATACACAAACACATACATACATTTGTACGCGTACGATATCTATATATACACACACACAAAACACACACACACAACATAATGCATACACATATATACACATAGACATTGATATAAATATATAAGTTCAAATATCACATATTAACAATACATCATTTATATTTATATAATTTTTTGAATTATTAAAAAAATATATTCATATATCATATTTATATTAATTATATACATGCATTTTGTAATTAATATATATAAATAAACATTAATTTTTGAATATAAATACAACAATTATTTTTATATATATATTAATAATATTTTTATTAAATGTGCTTATCAATACTAAGAAAACAATTGATAAAGATGCATCTTTATTAGCTCTTTTAGCTAGCGCAGATAAAGGTTACCCTTTTATCAGTGCTTTATGTTTAGCACTGATAAAACCTAGCACTAGCTAAAGCGCGATCTATGATAGTGTCAATAAAAAAATTAAAGTCTTTGATAGGAAAACATTTACTATATTCAAAAAATAATTCAATGGTGGTTGTCTCATGATTTCATGTCAATATGAGGTTGTTTACTATGGTTTTGACCGTTACACGCATGTTTTAGTGTTTTAAAACACTAAAAATGAGTTGATGGGAATCCTGAGAAAACCATAACTTAGATTTATCTAACATCAGTTCCTATATTTCATAAATAAATCTATGGTTGTTATCTTATGATTTTACAGCCACCCGACGCCATTTGTTTGGTTTTGACCCCCTGATGTATGTTTTTAAATACTTTGATATCTTTTAAAACGTTTATTGAGTTAATCTGAGAACACCTCATGTCATATGGACATGTTGTCTTCTCATAAAAATAAAAAATAATTCAATGGTGATTTTCTTATGATTTCAAATCAATACAAGTTTGTTTGTTATGGTTTTGATCGTCACATGCACATTTTAGTGTTTTAAAACACTAAAAACATGTTTATGGGAAAACTGTAACTCAGATTAATGTGAAAGTAGTTCCTATATTTCAAAAATAAATATATGGTTGTTATCCTATGATTTAAAATCCATCTAATGCCATTTTATTGATTTTTACCCCCTGATGCACGTTTTAAAGGCTTTGATATCTTTTAAAACTACTTATTGAGTCATTTCGAGCACACTACATGTTGAATGAATATGTTTTATGCTCATACACATCAAAAATAATTCAATGGTGGTTTTACCATGAATTTACATAAATATGAGGTCTTTTCCTATGGTTTTGATCATTACACACATGTTTTAGTGTTTTAAAATACTAAAAATGCATTTACAGGCATCCTCAGAAAATTATAACTCGGATTGATGTGATGTTGGTTCATATATTTAAAAAATAAATCTACGACCATTTTCTTATGATTTTATGGCCATATGACATTGTTTTCTTGGTTTTAACCCCCTTACACATGTTTTTAAAGACTTTAGTATTTTTAAAAATGTTATTGAGCCATTCCGAGCACACTGCATGTCAGATGAATGTGTTTTATGCTTGTACACATAAAAAATAATTCAATCACACTTTTCCATTGATTTCATGCCAATATCTGGACATTTTCTATGGTTTTGACTATTACACACATTTTAAAGTTATAAAATACTAAAAACATATTTATGGGCATCCTAGAAAAACTGTAACTCAGATTGATGTGACGTCAGTTCCTAAATTTCAAAAATCAATCCATAGTCATTTTACTACGATTTCATGGCCTTTTGATGACGTTTTATTGGTTTTGAACCCATGACACATGTTTTTAAATACTTTGGTATCTTTTAAATCTTCTTATTAAGTCATTTTGAGCATAAAATACTTCAGATGAATGTGTTGTCTGCTATTACATGTAAAAAACAATTTAGTGGTGGTTGTATCATGATTTCACATCAATTGGGGGTCGTTTTTTATGGTTTTGACCATTACGCACACACGATTTAGTGTTTTAAAACACTAAAAATGCATTTATGGGCATCTTGGGAAACCTGTAACTTATATTAACATGGCGTCAGTTCCTAAATTTCAAAAATAAATATATGGTAATTTTATTATTATTTTATGGCTATCTGACACTGTTTTCTTAGTTTTGAACTCCTAAAACACGTTTATAAGGACTTTGATATCTTTTAAAATTTCTTTTTGAGTCATTCTGAGCACACTGTATGTCAGATGTATGTGTTTTCTACTTGTACACATCACAAATAATTAAACAGTGGTTTTTCCATGATTCCATGTCAATATAAGGTCATTTCCTACGGTTTTGACCATTACACACATGTTTTAGTGTTTTAAAACCCTAAAAACACGTTTACAGGCATTCAAGGAAAAATGTAACTTGGATTGATATGGAATTGGTTCCTACATTTCATGAATCAATATATGGTCATTATCATATGATTTCATGACTATAAAACACCATTTTCTTGGTTTTTGACCCTTTGATGCATGTTTTTAAAGACTTTGGTATCTTTTAAAACTGTTTATTAAGTCATTCTGAGCACACCGCACGGTGGATGGATGTTTTTTCTACTCATACACATCAAAAATAATTCAACCATAGTTTTCCTATGATTTCACATCAATATAAGGTCATTTTCAATGGTTTTTACCATTACATGCATGTTTTAGTGTTTTAAAACACTAAAAAAGAGTTTACGGGCATCTTGGATAAATGTCACTTGAATTGACATGGTGTTGGTTCCTCCATTTCAAAAATCAATATACAGTCATTTTACTATGATTTCATGGTCATCTAACATAGTTTTCTTGTATTTTATCCCCCGATGCATGGTTTTAAAGAATTTTGTATCTTTTAAAACAACTTATTGAGTCATTCTGAGCACACCGCATGTCAGATAGATGTGTTGTCTACTCGTAAACATAAAAAATAATTTAAAATTGGTTGGATCATGATTTCACGTCAATTTGAGGTTTTTTCTATGTTTTTTATTGTTACACACACGTTTTAGTGTTTTAAAACACTAAAAGCATGTTCATAGGCATCATCGTAAAACCATAACTCGAATTGACACAATGTCAATTCATACATTTCAAAAATAAATCTACAGTTGTTATTTTATGATTTTACATCCATCTAATGTCATTTACATGGTTTTAACCCATTTCTGTACATTTTTAAAGACTTTGATATATTTTAAAACTTATTATTGAGTCATTCTAATCACAACGCATGTCATATGGATGTGTTGTATACTTTTACACGTTAAAAATAATTCAATGATGATTTTTACATGATTTCACATCAATCCAAGTTTTTTCCAAATGGTTTTGACCATTACATACATGTTTTAGTGTTTTAAAATGTTAAAAACACATTTATAAGAATCATAAGAAAACCATAACTCAGATTGATAAGGATTCAGCTCCTAAATTTCAAAAATAAATTGATGGTCATTATCCTATGATTTCACAACCATTCAACACCATTTTCTTGGTTTTGACCCCCTAACACACATTTTTAAAGACATTGATATCTTTTAAAATTTCTTATTGAAACATTCTAATCACATAGCATGTCATATGGACGTGTTATCTACTCGTATATATCAAAAATAATTCAATGGTGGTTTTACCATGATTCCATGACAACTTGATTTCGTTTACTATGGTTTTGACCATTATAGACATGTTTTAGTGCTTTAAAACACTAAAAACGTATTTACAGGCATCCCGAGAAACCTATAACTCAGATTGTTGTGAGATTGATTCCTATATTTCAAAAATAAATCTATGATTATTTTACCATAATTTCATGTCCATCTTATTCTATTTGTTTGGTTTTGACCCATTGATTCATGTTTTTTAAAGTTTTGACATCTTTTAAAATTGTTTACTGAGTCATGGATTGAGTTTAGAATTTACCTCAGCAGGATGAGCTATAAGACTAGAAATTTCCTTAGGGACCATTCTCGTCATCCTTTGAAATATATAAACCAATGCATTTCCACTTTTGACCACCATCGATCCTGTGTTTGTCTATAAGAGTCATGTTTTGTCACTTTTTCTTTCAACTATGAAATTTCTCTCTGTTATTCCTGATCAATGGAACTCCTCAAACCCCCACTAGGTGTAACAGTAAATGATGATGAAACCCTATCAAAGATAGATGATAGATTAGGCATAAAACCCATCCCTCGTACATGCCTTGGATTCCACTTCCCTAAAACGATTGAAACTACTTTGTTTTTGGAAAATGATGATGATTGTGAAGGGTTCACATCCTAGGATACTAGATTTTTAACTTGTTAAGACAATAATATTAACAATGATTTTTTAAATTATCTAAACTTCATAATATTATCTGATTAATAATTTTTTCATTTCTATTTAATGTTGCTTCATCACTATAAAAACAAAATAATGAAAAATAAATTTTAAAAACAAACAAGCCTTAAACCTAATTAATTAGGGTCAGCCACATGGATCAAACAACACCAATAGTGATAATTAGCATTGTTTGATCCACGTATATGACCATTTTTTTAAGTTTTTCTTATTATTTTAATTTATTTTTTATTATTATTTTTTATATTAATTAAATAAAATTAAATAGTAATGAAAAGTAATTACTACAACGACTCTGGTAGGTTCATTTACAAAACTACCATCAGGTTTTGTATGAACTTTAAGCCACATCTTTATGCAAAACCGGGTGACATAATTCATTAGACTTTATAATATATATACATATATATATACAAGTTAGAAAATAAACTTTAGTTATAATAAAATAATATAAATGAGAATCAATAAAATACAACAAATATTTTTCATTTTCTAGAAAAAATCTTCGACCTAGTGATATGAGGAATGACTTGTTTTTCACAATTCACTATATTTTTTAGACAATTCCTATAAAAAATAGAAACATTAATAAAAATTATAATTTTATTATGTTTATGTTATTAAGATACTGTAAAATATACAATTACCTCTTGAGACACATCTCTGTTAATATCAATAAATATCTTCCACTGCTCATGAGACACGTCTTCAAGAACTTTCTCATGATTTTTTCTGAGAACTTAGAGATGTTTCATTAAAATAATTCAAAAATATCCATTAAAAGTCTCCCCATTTCTTGCATACATTTTCTGGGGTCCATGGGAGTGAAACAAAACCGGGGACATCGAAATGAAAAAAAATCAAGAAATAAAAAAACATAATACTTTATAAGTATATTAATAATTTTATGTATTCATTTTAAATTAGTTATCAATAAATATTAAATTAATATTACATTTACCTAGCTATCAAAAACATCATTTTTTCAAGTTGTGGGAATATGCCTCCAATCTTTATAATTAATGGAAAATCTCATCATCTCGCAAGAAAGCAGCCCAATAATCTATCCATAGATTCTGGTAGCATCACCAAAAAGAACCCCAAACTCATCAAATAGAAAGATAATTTTTAATTATTTAAGGTCTCATACATCTATGAGGTTAATATTTATATCTCTTTTATTTTTATATTTATCTATTTAAAAAATTCATTAAAAAATTAATAAAATACATAGTTTTTTATATAATGACATATATACCAGTAATGGTAACTCACCAATGTCCCCTAAATGGAGGGGTAACCAACAGCTCCATCAGCAGAGGTGCATCAGACAGTGAACTCCCAACATCATCAAGGGAATCTGCGGGCTAGCTAGAAGTCTCTGGTATAATGAAATCACTTGTATCCACTGAAGATGATAGTAGTGGTAGTGTGCTCCAAGATGTTGACCAGATAGGATCTCAATTTTTTTTGAAATTCCTGAAATTAAAATGGTTTAGACTATATTCAATTTATAAAAAAACAGAAGTAAATTTTTTTTACAAAAAAGGAAAAAATAAAACAATATATACATGTATGAAACACTTATAAATGATAAATTATAATATAGTTTCATTACCTATTTATACATTAAATTATCTTCATCTTCATTGTCTTTATTATTATCAACCTCTATTATGATGAGTTATTCATTTTCACCATCTCTTGCATGTTCTATTATTTCAATATTTTTAGGGGAAACCAGTTGAATGTTTTGTGGTTGATGAGGTTCATTTTAAAAAAAGTGCCAATTAACCTTCATCACCAATATCATACAAGTATCTCTATTTCAAGTGTATAAAAACACTCCAACCTTTATATATTTCATCATTCATATAATAAACCATATTCTCTTGAGAATCAAAGATAAATGGATTATACTCTGCACACTTATTGGTATAGATAAAGTGAGAGAAGTTGACATAAATAAAATGTAATGAATCTTTCATTATACCCCTATCAATGTTAAACCACTTTTATTTGAATAAAAAATTGAAAATTTACCATGATACTTTAATTTGATTATATAAATTAGATTTACATAGTATCACACCTCTAAAAGTGTAAATAAACCACTATTTTGAGTTTTCAATCCTTCTTCATGATAAATTTTATGAAAATTAAAGCCATAAATATTGTAGACATCGAATCTATTAGCCTACCTTAGAGGACCTTGATCCAAAAACTTCAAATAATTTGATATTTCATCTTGATTCTCAACATTCATTATCTAGAAAAGAAGATATAAGGTTTCAATTTTAACATAGAAAAAATAACTACACATCAATAATATAAATATGAGTATATAATTACATGATGATTGAATCATTTCATAATCTCCTTATTAACAAATTTTCTTAATTTTAGCACATTTCAAGCTTCAACCCTTAGTTTTCTATTTTTTCAATCTAAATTCTCCAATAAAGGGATCTAAAAAATACTATAGTGTAACACATATCTATGTGCTTGTAGTAACTCTGATCCAGTCAGTATAAAATTTTACCCCTTTCCAAATGGTTGTCCAATATTTGGAAATATCGATGACTGGTTTTCAGAAAGAGAATTAGTAGAAATGTCATCACCATGTCCAATATAATGGAATCTAGTCTCAATACCATCAAAATACCTAGAAAATAAGGTCAAAAACTCTTTATCTATGTAACCTTAAGAAATAGAGCCTTCTAGTTGATATTTATTCATCACATATGATTTCAAATGACCTAAGTACCTGGTGAAAAAAGAAACATATTAATTTTTTTTAAATAATGATTTAATAAAATTGAATTCATTATTTAAAATAAAAATAATATTAACGTACCTCTCAATTGGATACATCCATCAATAGTGTACTAGTCCACAAATTTTAGCTTCTTCAACCAAATGAATAGTAAAATAAATCATAACTATGAAAAATGAAGGGGAAATAATATATCCAAATTAAAAAGTGTAAAAACAATTACTTCTTGAATTTTATCAATCTTAGTCAGATTTAGAGTTTTTTCACAAATCTATATGAAGAAGGTACACAACTCAACTAGAAATACAATTACTTTTTCAGGTAATGTATAACGTAGTATCAACAATAATAAATACTCCATAAAAATATGTGAGTCATGAATTTTCACCCCATGTAACTTTTGATGTTTTAAGTCAAGGCACCATGAAATGTTACTTGAATATCAATATGTCACTTTTATATTCTTTAAAGTTAAAAGTAATACATATTTCTTCTGATTTTTATTGTAAAAATAGCTGAAGGATACTTTCCATTATAATTTCCCAAAAAATCACACTTTATATTCATTGATTCTAATCCTTACGAGCAATAATGCGATCCTTCAATTTACCCTGCCCATTAATCAATGTAAAAAATACATTGTTACATATGTTCTTTTCAATATGAATTATTTCAAGATTATGATGTATCAAATTAAAATCCTAATAAGAAACTTTGAAAATATATTCATTTTATTCCAATGTGGTGTTCCGGTTACTTCAAATATTGTACATCGTACCCTCCCCCCTCTTTAAACTGATTACATTTTCCAAATTCTATATTGACATTCATTAATTTTCCCAAGATTTATGAATAATATAAAACCTTCGATGAATTTCTCAATTAAATATATCCATTTAATTGTGTGTTGTTAAATATTAATTTATGAGAATAATCAATAAATCAATGATGAAACATAAAACACCATTTTCTACTATGAGGTAATCATTGAGGTTCAAAATAAAAATTAAAAACTGGACAATCCAAACCAATATGAGTGTTCCAACTAGATAAGTTTACCAATCCATGAAATTCACTAATTTTCCACATTAAAGCAACATGCATTTTGAATAGTTTTCTCATTGAAGCATCATATGTTTTCATGCCATCATCCCATAATTCTAACAATTATTTGACTAGAGGATGAAGGTATGAATCAATGTTATTTCCAAGATTTTGATTTCTAGGAATATTCATCGAAATAATGAAAGATGTATTATTTATACACATCTATGGAGTTAGATTATATAGTATCAAAACAACTGGCTATATGATATAATTAGTACTTAAAGTACCAAAAGGGTTAAAACCATCAGAAGACAATCCCAAACATATATTCCTAGGATCTAAATAAAAATTTGGATATAATGAATCAAGCACCTTACATGACATTTAATATTTTGTATGTATCATTAATCCATCATTTTTACTATCTTGATCATGCCACTTTATGTCATATATAGTCTTAGACGACATGAATAATCTTTGAAAGCATGGTTTTAGAGGAAATTAATGCAATACCTTTGAAATATTTTTCTTCTTCTGATTCTTCTTGGTGTTTCATTGATTTGTACTCTCATTGTTTCTTATTAAATTCAATATACTTGTATGAAATATTATGAATTCTTCTTTATTAGTCTTTTCTCCCCAATAAAACATGAAATCATTAGGGCATGCATGTGTCTTTGTATAATCAAGTCCAAGTTTGTTAATGATTTTCTTCATCTCATAAAATGATGCACAGATCTTAGATTCACTAAATTCATCATGAAGAAACTATAAAATCATGGACACTTCTTTTTTAATAATCCCACAAATACACTTGATATGATTCAACTTAAGTAGAAAGGACAACTTCAAATATTGGGCAAACCATTCATATAGTTCTTGTTTTCCATCTTAAACTAATTCATAAAACTCATTTTTTTGGTCAATTAAGTTCTGAGAAAGATTAACCTACTTAGGATAGGTTATGTTGATCTATTAAATTGGACATTATATCTTATAAATCAAAATGCACCATTTATCAAGTTTTGAATTGAATTATCCTCTGGTGGGTCACTTTGTGTTTTATTGATAGGATAATAATTATTTTGAATTTCCATTACATTAGATTCACCATGACTAATCCAACATGCATATTGAGTAGGAATTTATTTCAATATCAATTTCTCATATACTTTGTTTCCATTCAACCATCGCTTGAATTTATAACCAGGAAATGGACATTTTATTCTACCATCCACTGATATTTTTACAATTGCATAATCTAAAAATTCTTCTAAACTCTTGGAATATCAATGTGTGTTTCAAGGTAAATTAATCCAAATTTTTTATTTATAGGTACTGTATTTCCACTATTCTCCCCATAAATTCATATGTAAAGATATAAATGTTTAATCAAATAAGTACAACCAATTTTTAACATCACCCAACTTCATCATTGACCAAGGTAGTGTGTTCATTTGAAAGAACCCAAACTCAACATAAAAATGATTCATTTATACATAAGAAATAAAAATAAATAAATGAATAAATATTACCCCTCATAATAACAAGTTCAGATGTCATGGAAGAAGTTCACTAAGGTTAGGAGAGGGAAACAGGCAGTGGGGATGTCGAGGAGATGAGGCTGGTGAAGTCTGAATCATAGACGAAAATGGGTAGGGGAAATCAGGTCAAGGAAGAGGGATGATAATGGGGTCATGGGGAGAAGGGGGTCAGGTCTGGTGCCTCCATCAGGGGTTTTAGTCATCAGTAAAAGGGGAAGTGGGGCCATTTTGGGGGGTCACCATCCTGGGGAGAAGGGCCATCGGGGGGGGGGGTCATAGTGGTTGATGTCGATCGGATTAGGGGATCAGGACTACAAGGATCGGGGGAGGGGGGGGGGGGGTTGATTAGGTTTTTTAAAAGATTCCATGGTGGTTTTAATAAAACTACTACTAAATTGAAATATATAAAAAATATAGAGTCAGTTGTACCAAACCGTTGATATATTTTAAATAATAATTAATATGTTTTGTTTAGTGTCGATTTCTAGAACTACTACTAATAAAATACCACCAAGACCTCTTTTTTTTGTGAAACATGTCATACCATACAAAAATTATATATCATAAAATATGACATGTATATATCATGCACTATGATACATTGGTTTTAGAGTATATCTATTTCAATCACCCATCTGCTATAAAGCTTCATAATTTTTGTGTCATTTCACCTTATATTGCCACATATACAATAACTTGTGGAATCATATCCAAAACTTATTTTTTATATATTCTAAAACATTTTTTTAATGTTATCAATAACTTCACTGTGTATCAAATCATATTTAATACCTTGTGAATACACATCCAAAACTCTTTTTGAATAAACTCTAAAACACTTTTAGAAAAGATCTTTGAGTCAAACTCAATCCTCATTCGGTCAACCAAAAAGTGTGATTTTGTGGGCCTTTATAGAATTAAAAAAAAAATTTAATTCCCAAATTCATAAATATAAACAAAGAGAGGCTTCTAGAAAAGTTTAAGTGTTACTCAAGATATAAATGGATCGCAAAAGATCTCCATTAAACACATGTATCTCTATAACCATGTCCACCGATTGCATCATATGTAAGCATTCATTTTAATATGACCCCTTTATCTAAGACATCAAGTAACAATGAATTAAATAGAATGTAAATCCCATGTATCCAATGCATATGTTCTCAATTATCTGAGTATAGAATGACCAGGTCAATGAGCATCACATGTCATTCACCTTTATGGATGATCACGTCACATGCCCCCACCTGAATAGATAAGTACATCATATATATGATCTAGTTATGGTTGTACACTTCCTTATTTTATCTCAACCGAGGGTCCAAATTTCATATTCATCATACGAGAGGAAAAATATCATATTGGTTGAGATTCTATCGATGACATGATCAACAACATACCCAATTATTCTTGATTAACTAATCCCCAAGGCTTATATAAGAAGAGTATCAAAGTATATAAAGGTTATTATGCTAGGTATTTCACCAAACTTTGGTATTGGGGAACCCAAATATGAATCATGAACCCCTAGTATACCAAAGACATGGTGTATGAAACTATATGATATATACTTAGTGAGCCATCTAACACACAACAATTTTTTTGTACCTCATGATCATATTTGTATCCTAAAATAAGAATCCAACATTTTATAACCATAAAATTTCTTCATAACCTATATTACTTCATAATAAAAATCAGTTATGCATAACTCAAAGTCATACTTTGAATGGTAAATTATGATTTCACTTCATGATATATATATGCATATACAACCAATATGAAAGAATGATAAAGTGTAGATTTCCTTTTGTATAATAAGATACATTTATATTCTTAAACTCTTTTAAGAATTAAAAAAACCATATATAAGAACCTATCTAACATATCATATATGATAGACTATTAAACCATCCTTATGTTTGCTGCAATTTTCAGGTTTTGTTAAACTCATTTCATCTCTTTATAATTCATGCCACATCTCTATGTAGCCTATCATGACCTGATCCATTGGGGACCACCTAGACACTAAAAGGTTGGGCCATAATAACCTCAATCCCACCTCTAATAGGCCAGGGGCTGGTAACTAGCACTAAGAAGACATAAATGATATGGAAGGCCTTAGCCTATGTACCTTACGTACAAACAAAACAACTCCATGAAATAGTGAAGAGGTATGCAAGTTCTAAAACATCTAGAGTGTAAACTATGCAAGTAACAACCTCTAAGAAAACATCAGAATACAAAATCATAGTACAAAAGTAAAAATGGAAAAATACATTCCCAACTAGAAAAAGAGTCCCAACCTGACTAAAACTAAAAAATAGGGAAAAATGAAGAGAGCCTGACTCCAATCTCCAAGATAACTACCATACCCAATAAAAACCAATAGACACTATGATCTATCATATCTAGGACCATTGATATCACTACCGATGTTCTTATCATCAGCACAGGAAAGAACATGTACAAGAAAATACCATGTAGGGGTGAGTATAAAAATACCTAATAGACGCACCAAAAACCCAAAATAACGGGGAGTGACAGCCACTAAATCATTCAATGAATCAACTTGAACTCATAAGTATTGGTCAACTCAACCCAAGATAGATATGATCAAAGAAACCCAAATGAGAAGGAAAGGGGAGGAAAGGGAGGGACCCGTACCTCACCACTACCTCATAGCTGAGGGAGTACTAACTTCTAACTATCATGAAAAACCTATGAAGAACCCATATAGAGAGGCCCAAACCTTGCCACATCAAGGGAGAACTAAATCCTAATTAGGTATCAGACATATCAAGTGGAGGGGTCCAATCCCTGCAACTGCACTCTAGAGCTGAGGGATCTCTAACTCCTGTGGAGGACCCGCTCCCTACTAGAGCTCGAAGATGAAAGAGTACCACTCCGTAGATAGAGAACCCACACTCGAGTGTAGGGGAGTTCCATATCTACCTATATAAATGCTATGGGGGACCCAAAACCTAATGCGATAGGTAATTACTGACCATGGTAGAAATAATCCATGGGTAAAGGACCCACGCCTGCTATGGGGGGAGTTCTATCTTTACCGGTTTGAGAGGTAGGGGAAATCTATGCCCTTTTATGATTGGAGAGTACTAGTCCTAGTGTCTCTCTGACAAACCAACCTGATATATGACATCAGTTAAGCATCACTGAAAGGATTTTCACGCTCATCACACCTCATGTCGCATCACTACTATGGATAGTGGAGCTGCACCCTGAAAAAAAGGGTGCACTGCTCTACCAGCCTAACAAGTCTAGGGGAACCACATCCTAGTGCGATATGAAAGGTTATAGACCCCAAAATATCTCTAGTGATCCATCTTGATCACTACCCATGGTAAAGCACCACTAATTCAACATATTTCTTGAATCATTCCACATCATATCTCACAAACCACTATGAAGGAAACCATCATGTTTTATATAGAAAATAACTCAGGATAGGCTACTTGTGAGCTTAAATATGAGCCCTAAAGAAGAAGAAATGTAAGGTGGAAGTCTCTAAGAAAATTAATCAACAAGTATTGGGGTCTACACGACATGTGACCCTAGTTGTACACCTGAACGTAACCTCTCCTGCATGGATTAGATGGCCATGTGTGCTTACATGGCATGTACATGGTTTAAACATCATGTCTCTCTTCAACTAGGCCTTGGCCATGTCCTCCCCCACATGGATCGACTAGCCATGTTTATAAACACAACATGTACCCTAGGTATACAATGTTCCCTAGAACCCGGGGAACATGGCTGTGTCCTCTGACCCATGTCCATGTAAGCATCCCATGCCCATGTCCGTTGGCTGTGTACTACCACATGACCAAGTCCCTTGGCATGTCACATCTTCCCCTGTCCTCAGTCACATGGAAAAGGTCGACTACACATCATGTACCCCCAATATATGGCATGTAGTCCTCAAATATCATCTCTCCTAAATGGGAAGAACACATGATGTGTCTCATACACCACACGTTGTGTGATTGATATTTCTAAATAGGAAAATCCCTATGATTCGTCCAAACCCTCATTTTCCCCAAAATTCCATTAGATCGACCTCCAGGGGATCTACATAAGTCATAATAGGGCTCTAAAACTTTAAAATAATGAATATAAAGGGGATCAGGACTTAAAAATAAAACCTCCAACCTCATGGAAAAAACTCAAAGCTTTGAGTCCAAAACCACACTTTAAAGATGCTACAAAATGATCCAAGAGTGATCGAAATCAAGATCAGAGTCCTGTGGTGCCTCCTATCTCCCTCAGTTCTTCCTTGATATGTCTATCACCATGGGAGAACCTATCCTCCTCTTATGATCATTGATTATAATAGGGGAGGGATAGGTTTATTAGTTTAATTTTATTAAATTAATAAACCTCCATTTAACACTCCTCTAATGATTGCCTCCAATCGGGCACCCGATGCCAACAAACTTTATATAAAACCTAGGGTAAAACCATCATTTCAGAATAAAATACGGTCTCAAATTTATAATCCAAGACTCAACTTAGGATTTATTCCACAATAACTAAAAAACTGCATATGTGTGATAAAATTTATTTAATATTTTTAATATCACTGCACTGAGGCTCTCCGGGCTCCAAAATCCCACACTGAATCAACACCTGGATTCGTAAATATTCATAGAAATATTATGAAGTCTTAAAGGAAAAAACTATATTCTCTACATTATCCCATATTTCAAGGATTTTGATCCAAAAAATCCCAAGCTACATAGAAAAACCCTATATATCTTCACCACACCAGATGTACAACCAAGGGGAAGTGTGAAGCCCCATCACCACTTCCTTATGCAGCATGACTAGATGCACTATTCGTCTCTAAAAAATCATGATGTGCTACCCTCCTTCAGGGATCCACCTAGGGAATAATATGAAAATAACTATTCATGGAGCACCTCACAGTAATTTTCTCATAGCTGAGCCTCACTCATATGCTGAAGAAGTGGAGGAGCCACCAATAATGACAAGAGAAAAACTGAACCACTCTCCTCCAAGTTCAACTGCAATGAAGCTAATGACTAGAATGTGTACCTTTAGTATTCTCAATATAGAAGGATTGGTCAACCAAAACCTCAACTCCTCAAAGTATCTCTGACATTAATCCACCCTAAGGTCTCTCTTTCCAACAATAGAGAACCTCAGGACACCATATGTGAACATACAAGTATCCTATGATGACATTATACCTAAGCACGAACTATGGAAAACCAGTCCCTAATCTATACAATGTCACAAGGTTTCATCATAGAAAACCAAGGGTCCCATGAGAAACTCTTTCAAACTAGAAACCTCGAACATATAATTCAAGGGAACTCATCCACCACACCTTTAAACTATTCTCTTTAGGCGGCACTGATTCACCCACATGATTTTAATCACATCACAAAGAATGTGTCTTGGTGGGGGGAGCATCCCTATTCCTTGTATTCTTAACATCTCATCAAAATCCACCATAATAAGGATTTATTAACACCCTGCATCACTCTGAAGAAGCCTAGCTCCTAGAAATATGTCCCCTGAATGTCAAATAGAACTGCCATAAGATATATGACATAGGTGAAATATACCTAATAGGAACCTATAACCACAAATGCTAGGATATAGCCCCCATGGGAAACTTCATCTCTTGTACAAGGGATAGGTATATGAAAGAAATGAATCATTCCTATATCTAAAAGTACTTAATAAAAAGTATAGAAGACACACCATACCTTGAATAATCTTGCATGAGGCCTGTTCATATCTTTCCATGGCCTACAACTATCTATGGACACAACCACTATCTCCCTAATCTTGACATGGGACACCAAGTGGTGTTGGTGGAAGTAGCTCCTAACATCACCATCCATTAGAAAATCATCCCTTTAGAGCTCCACCTGATCCTACTCCTCTACTAGCTCTACCTCCCTAGGGTCCACCCAAACCATGATAGAGAGATCCATGGTTGTAATGATGCCTCCACCATGGAGGTCCATCCACCGCCTGACCACCATCTAAAGGATGATGTGTTGGGAAATCACATTCCCTGTGACCTTTCCCTTCATAAGTATAACATCGTCCCTCCCCCAGCTGACTGGATCCTAGATGTGAATACTACACTACAAAGTGATGTGTTTGAATCTAGGAATGGGTGTGTCTCCTATGCTATGATCCCATAGATTGAAATTTTCTATTTGTGTAGACGACTCAACCTCATGATAATCACTTCCATCTCCATCTGCCTAATCGTCCGCCAATAATCTCTCTATCACCAGAGCCTACTCTATCACTCCCTTATAAGAGGGAAGGAATAAGGAGACCATGCCTGAATAGATGTCTCTACAGATACCCTGATCAAACTTCAATGCTTAGAAGTATCCATCTCACACCATGTCAAGTGAGAAACATGCAAGGCCTGTGAACCAAATGGTATACTCAACAACTGACATGTCACCCTATTGTAGCTTGAAGAGATTTTGAATCCTCACAGAGTGCAATATAGAAGGGTGGTAATCTTCATGGAATAACTGATATAAGTCTAACTATGAGAGAATCATCTCATCATGAGTCTGCATCATCAGACTCCACCAGTGCCCTACCACTCCCAAAAGAAGACTAACTGCAAGCACAACCATCTGATCGAACGAGGTCCAAACTGGCCTGAAAATATAGACCAAGAACTTGATCCAATCATCCACTACCTCAGAGCCTATATTACCATGGAACCTTAATAGTATTTGTCACCAGAAATCATGAAACATGCTAAGCCTACACACATCGTCATTATCCTAAACTGTGAGAACTATCGACTGCACAATAGGTGGTGAGTCATCCTCTAAGGCCACCGGATGTGGATCTATGCACTGATTGACTAGGGAAAACATTGATATATTCCCACATAGAGGAATCATGAAAATCACTCAATAGATCATCATCATGATCTTGTATAGGAATCCAAGCTGGCTGTAATCATAGAGGAATCCTGAAAATCCTTAAGATGGACCATGGTAAGATGATCATATATGGGGAGATGACTCAATAAAAATAATCAAAATACTCAATCCTATATATTTCATGTGCCACCAATCCCCGCAACTGATGTCTTAGTATACTGAGTTGACAAGCAGGTAGTCAAATTCCTAGTGAATGGACACATTAATTACCACACCAACACTGGGTTCCCTATCCCGAAAGCCACACTAAAGACACTCCAATATCATTTCCCTTGGTCCCAACTAATCCTAATAAGGTAAAAAATCCTAACACCATTACAAGGAATGAACTTCCTTTGATACCACTCTGTCACAACCCGACCCACTAGGACCCACCTAGACAGAAGAAGGCCAGTCCGCAACAATCCCAAGCCCACCTCCAATAGGCCAGGGGATGGTGACTAGCACCGAGAAGGAATAACTAATATGGGAGGCCTTAGTCTATGTACCAATACTCATACACATAACAACTCTATTCAATAGTTTAGAGATATGCAAGTGTTGAAACATCTAGAGTGTAAACCATGCATGTAACAACCTTTAGGAAAACATCATAATACAACAACATAATGAAAAAGTAAAAAGGAAAAAATACACACCCAACCAGAAAAAGAGTCCCAACCTGACTAAAACAAAAAATAGGGAAATCTAAAGAGAGCCGAACACCAATCTCAAAGCTGACCACCATACTCAGTTAGCACCAAGAGCTGCTATGCTCCATCATATCTAGTATCACCGATATCACCACCAATGTGTCTATCATCTATAAAATACAAAACACATGCGTGAAAAGCCTATTCATGGGTAAGTATAAACATACCCATTTGGCACCCCAAAAATCGAAAATAAAGGGGAACGACTGCCACAAAACCAGTCAACAAATCAACCCAAACTCATAAGTATTGGTCAAATTAACCAAATCTAGATATTATCAAATAAACCCAAATGAGAATAAAATGGGATATCCATATTCAAATCCCAACTAATAACGATGAGTCGGTCTATATCTTTCTAGGTCCAACTCTAGTTCCCAATATCAAAGGCCTTATCTCCACTATCTTGTGCCCTATGAAAGATTATAAGAACCCAAGTGGAGAGGACCTCCCCTATCCATTTAACTAAAAATATATGGATAATTAACTCCAACCCCAGTACCATGTGCATCATCTCAAGAGAAGAAAAGGAGGGTCCCACACCTCACCACTTACCTACAAAGAAGGTAGTACTAACTCCTAACCATTATGTGAAACCTATAAAGAACTTGTGTGAAGAGGACCACAATTCACCATGTTGAGGGAGCACTAACTCTTAAACAGGTATCACACAGATCAAGTTGATAGTCCCACTCCTCGCAATTGTGCTCCACAGCAGAGGGAGCTACAAATCCTATGGAAGAATCACTCCCCACCGAAGATCAAAGATGGGGGAGTACCACTCCATAGATAGAGGACTCACAAATGAGTGTATGGGAGTACTGTATTTAACTGTATGAATGTTATGGGGGACCTACACCCTGACATGATAGGGGATTAATGACCTTGGGAGAACTAATCCATGGGTAGAGGACTCATGCCAACTGTGGGGGAGTTCTGCCTCTACCGGTATAAGAGGTAAGAGAAACCCATGCCCTGTTATGACAGAGGAGTACTAGTCCTAGTGTATCTATGAAAAACCAATTCAAATTCTGACATCAGTCAAGCATTTCTAAAAGGACAATCATGCTCATCACGCCTCACATCTTATCGCTGCTACAGATAGAGGACCAACAACCATGAAAAATGGGAGCACTGCTCTACCAGCCTAAAGAGTTTAGGGGACCTATATCTTGGTGAGACATGGAAGGTTATGAACCTGAAATCTCTCCAGTGATCCATCCTGATCACTACCCATTGTCAGTCATCGCTGATGCAACATATTTCTTGAATCATGACATGTCATATCTCTCATGCCACTATGAAGGCAACCATTGTGTTTTACATGAGAAAATGCTCAGGATATGCTACTCATGGGCCTATATTCAAGTCCTGAATAAGAATACATGTAAGGTGGAAGCTTCCTAGAAATTCACATGGTGTGTACTGGGGTCTACATGGCGTGTGGCCCCAGTTGGTACCTGTCCTTGTCCTATCCCACATGTATTTACTAGACATGTGATCTTACATGACATGTACATGGTGTACACAATGTGTCTCACCTCACATGGGACTTGGATGTTTCCTCCCCCACACTGTGTGACCAACCATGTCAGCAAACACAATGTGTACCCCAGGTACGTGGAATGCGATAACACTCAGGGCACATGGTCGTGTCCTCCAGCTCGTGTCTATGTAAGTATCTCATGCATGTTTCCTATGGTTGTGTACTACCACATGGACTCATCCCTTGACATGACATGTTTTCCCCCATCCTCGACCACATGGATAAGGTCAACTACACAACATGTAACAGTAATACACAACACGTAGTCCTTAAAGATCATCTTCATGGAATGGGAAGAACACATGACATATCTCCTGCACTACATGCCATGTGATCGAGAATTATGAACAGGAAATCCCAATGATTTTCCCAAACCCTATTTTCCCTAAAATTCCCTCAAATAAACCCCTAGGAGATCCAAAACAGTTATAATAGGGCTCTAAAACATTAAAATACCACATATAAAGGGGATCGAGACTTAAAACTTAAACCACCTACCCCGTGGAGAAACATCGAAGCTTAGGGTCTAGATACATGCTCCGAAGCCACTGCAACATGATTCGAGGGTGATCTTCATCAAGATTGGAGTCTGATGGTGCCTCATCTATCCTTCGGTTCTTACTCAGCCTACCCGTCAACATGGGATAATAACCCCTCTTCTTTCAATCATGGGTTCCAAAGGGGGAGGCATAAATTTAATAATTTTCTTTTATTAAATTAATAAAACTCAATTTAACACTCCTCCAAAAGTCACCCCCAATTGGGCACCCAACACCATCAAACTTCATGCCACACCTAGGGTAAACCCTGTGTTTTGGAATCAATCGTTGTCTCATATTTTTGATCCAAGATTCTCTTTTTGAGTCATTACACATTAATTGAAAACCATGCATGTGTGATAAAATATATTTAATATTTGTAATATCACCGTACTGAGACTCTCTAGGCCCCAAAATTTAGTGCTGACTTAGCACCTGGCTTTAGAAATATTCTTAGAAATATTCCAAAGCCTTATAGGGAAAAACTAGAGTCACTACATGGTCCTAGCATTGAAGTAATTAGTGAGTAACATCTAAAAATAAATAAATTTTGAATAATGGCGAGACTTATGAATCATATTCCTAATGTTCAACTCCTTGAACTTATTCAAACTACATAACTTCACAAAATTTAATGTTGTGATGTTAATAAAATTATTTGTCTAATTAGATGCCTTTCTAAGTTCATTGTCACCATCATCTCTTGGAACTTATTCCATTAAAATTATTCCTTAAAGTCTTATAGTAATGAATATAACTAGTTACACTATACATTACCAATACATCATAAACTCCTTTAGGATATTAAGTGACATTCACTTTGAATTTTAATTGACATGATATTTTATTTTTTAACTTTGAACTTCTTAAGTCCAAAATACTCTCACTAATCTCTCATACACTATCTTCTTTAAAATATCCTGATAATATACACAAAATCTTTTATGTTTGTGAATAAAATTTATTTCCTCTTAGAAGGAATATTTAACAAATATATTATTGTATCCATATATTATATGGTATTCTATGTGTTTGGATAATTTTTTATAAAATAAGATCATGCTCTTTAAAATATTCTATTGATGGTGGTGTGATCATATCCCTTATATTTCAATAAATTTCTTGGAGAAATTATTTTATATTAGACAAAAATTTTCTATCCTTATCTTTATATCAAGTATGTTATAAAATATTTTTAATTATAAACCATGTATAACATCTCATATTGTTCACAATAACAATTTTTAGTAAAAAAAATCTCTTATCATATAAGAGAAATGACATGTAGATACACATCCTTTAATTAGATCCATTTTATATTAATATATTCATTTATATTAAAATATTTGATGTATCAATTATTTTCTTCAAAACTTGAATGAAAACTACAAGATTTGTCAATTTTTCCCTTGATTTTAAACTTATATATATTTAAAAAATTTATAAAGTATACACTTGGTATCATATAATATTTAAAACCAAATAATTTTTTTTCTATAATACTAATACTTGACATGGATATATAGTGGAGTTTCTAAACCCCCTAAAGTATTCTAGACAATCCCATCTTATAGAAACAATTTCCTTACTTCATGAAAAATCTAGGTTTTAATGACCTTGGATGAATACTCAAAGAAACATTTTTCGAATCTCTAACTATTTTTTATTTTTTGAGTTTGAACTTTTACCCACTTATACTATCAATACAATACCAAAATTTGGAAATCACATGCCCTAGTTCATATTTTCTAAACTGTTTAATAAAATAAATAAAAAATTTATTGAACTTATTCACATTTTAATAATGTTTTTATAGATTAAAATAAAATGAATTTCATAATTAGAATAATCCTTAAGGTAACCTTGATTGAATCATTCTATGCTTCTCATAAGCATCTAGATTCACCCGTTGAATAACTTTAATATTTTGTTTATTTAGGAATATGTCTCTCTAACACTTAGAATTTATCTTAGTTAAGAAATTTTCTTAAGTAACCTATCTTTGGAGTTTCTTATATTAAGATTCTATTTTTCAAGGGTTAATCTCAAATTTAATTTTGATGATTATGTTACCATTTATAATGATCCATACCTTTTAAATGATATTTTTTTCTTGAATAAATGCATGTTATATATTATATAACATTATACACATACAAAATATAGAGAAACCAATGAAATTTTATCTCATTAATAATTTTCTTTACATTAGTTAGCTCTAAAACCAATGAAAATGCCAAACATTACAACTAAATGAAAAATATATAATAGAAAATCTAAAATGAAAAAATATGGATTGCCCTAATTTGTTAAGATCATTTCCACCATGACCAATACTATAAAAATGAAACAAAATATCAGTAAACTAATCAAAATCTTATAAAATAAAAAAATATAACCTTGAGAGCAATTGTAGTGAATATTGAGTGAAATAATGAAGTTGTATTTATATGTAATAAAGGGAAATGTGGCCATTGGTATTCAACCATCATATGAACATTGACCAAATATGATCATTGGTCAATATAACCATTGGTAAATTTGACTGTTGTAAACTATACCCATGGGTGATAATTTTACTATTATAATTAGTGTTTATAAGTGGTAATGCTAAAGGAAAATTGATGTAGAAAGGAGAAAAAATGGCCGCAACCAGTAGAGTCATTCCATTTGAATCCCATTTATCAGAACTTGGGAGGGAGGTAGCATCACCCGGGTTCCCCCTTTACCAATACCAAGTCGAGATTCAACAAGTGAATCTTGAACAAAATATACTATGGGAGAAGTTCAAGTTAGTGGAGATTATGACCCAGTCAGTGTTAGCCAAGCCATACCATGAAACTACCACCATTGCACAGCTTAACCTTAGGGCGTACACGAGTGTTATAAGGGGTTATGTGTCCAGGAATTAGTTACTTAAAGTGTAATTCCTTTGTATAAATAAATTTTTTATTCCATAAATTCCATTTTAATAATATTTTTTCTTAATAAAATATATGTTTAATTGAGATGATTTTGATAAATTTATTTCTGGACAAAAATAAAACATAATTGTATTTTTTAGAAAATATATACATTTTTATAATAAAATAAGGTATTATGAATAATATTTTTTTTAATTAAATAGTATTTTAAACACTCTTATTTACATATAAATGATAAAATAATTTTATAATGTCCTATGAATTTTTTTAAGTGTCAGAAATTTGGCTCTCTTAAAAAATGAATTTTTTTAATAAATAAGTATTTTTATATTTTAAAGTTAATATTATAATATTTAGATAATTATTATGATAAAATAAAAATTATATTTGAAATCATCACATCAAAATTAGGTTAGGGTGAATTTATGAAACTTTTTTAAAATACTTTATTTTTCCATGAATAGTAAAAATACAGTTTTGGGTTTTCAGTATGTTTTATGACTTCATATTTATATAATAATGATGTAATAATTAATTAACCACAATACACGACCTAAAATATGTCATTTTATTAATATTAATTATTTTAATATATTTTAATCAATTTCCAAACCTATAAGTGACTTTCCAATGTCTAAAATGGAAAATTTGATTTTAAAAACATTAATTTGTAAAAAATTTACTTTTCCATGAAAAATAAGTATTAAAAAAATGGTTTTTAGTTCTAGTGGATTAAAATATAATAAATTTTTAATCAAATTACCAAAACTATGAGTAAAAACCATGCATATTCTAATGATTTTTCTTTTTCCACAACCTAGATTTCCAAGGACTATATTTGGAAATTATTAAACAAATCCTTCAGTTTTGCTATAAATAACCACCCATTTCACCCTTACCCACCACTAAAAATCAATCCTCCATGAAGATATATTTATTTTTCCTCACCAATAGTCCCCTAAAGGTTTCCTTAATCCCCAATGTTCCAATCCTCAAATATTTAGGAGTAACTCTTCAAGGTAATGGAATTCTCATCCTCTTATTTTCTATTAAAGAAATTAATTTTGTGTACATATCCTAAAGGGTATGTTACTTTCCTTTATTATGTTTTTTAATCTTAACCTTACTGATAAATATTTTTTTATCAATGGGAGACCTTCATCCTCTCTCGTTTTACCATTTTCTAAAACCATGTTTTATACCCATCATGTTACTGAATATACTTCTCAAATTTCTCTCTTTTACTTGATAAATTATCATTTATTTTATTTTTGTGAATACCAAAATTGTTTCCTTTTACATGGGTATTCACCTAGATAAAAAAAATGATTTATTAATTCAATGATTTACATATATGAAATTCATATTCCCTTTTCATGGGTTAATAATGATGTTATGATCATGTATTTAAACACTTTTATATGTTGTGATTTTTATAAGAAACCCATTCTTTATTCTCCATAAGTAATTAATGAAATGATTTATTATGATCTATGTGGATCAAATTAATTAATAAACATTAAGGTTGTTCCCTGATAACAATACAATTCATTTGGTAAATAATTTAATCTCTAAAGATGACATGTTTCATGATACCTTAGTGAATAAAGTTATTAATTTTAATTTATGACACCTTGGTGATAAACCTTTGTGACAATCTTATGAATGTCTCATTTAAATATCGTAGCCACATTTACAAGTTATGATTCATGTTCTTCTTCTTATTGTTATATTCCTCTTGTTAATTCCTTATTATTATGCCTCATATTCTTATTAATATGTCTCATAATCACATGCTATATGTCTCTCTTGATTATTCCATTACTAGGATTAATAATAACCCATTTCCTTTTATATATGTCCCTAGGATATGATGTGTTGTAAAATTAACCCAGTTTGAACCCATGAATATGTATTTAAAGTGGATAAGAATAATGTTTTATGTTTTCATGTATGATGTACCTATTTTCCAAGAAACTAAACTTTAACAGATCAGACATTTTATTCCATGTAATGAAAAGTTTATATAATAAAAGGTGGGATTCCATAGTTGGTATTAGAGCATAGTGTAATTATTTGAAGAAATTAGGATTTAAAAACTTTAGTAAGAACCCTAGGGTCAAGTATAAATATAAGAGAACATCCTGGTATTTTGGTAAGTATTAAGTAAGTGGTTTCTAATAAAATACATCCCTATTTATATACTATAAGTGGATATGGATCTAGAACAAATGTACATAGGGGTAAAACCTAAAAACAACGCATTGAGCTATACTCGACCAAAAACTGGTGCATGACAACAAACCTTTCTAGACACCTAGTTTGAAAATCCTAGGGATATGTTTGGTTAATAACAAGATTTTTATGAACCATTGTGAAGGATATACAGAAAGTGTAATTGTTACTAGAGGATATTAAAAGAATAACATCTTTATGAATAGTTTTTTAGGTCTTAAAATCCCTTTAAAATTACAAGATTCATTAAAGTAACACATTTCTCACTAAGGTTTTCTTCTTTTAGAAAAATAGAAGGAAAAAGTAGGAACTATGTAAATGATGAGTGCAATGGATGATGCATTTGACAAAATTCTAATGAAATATGGAATAGAAAAATTCATAGGGATGATGAATCAAATATTTTTAGTTATGAATAATAACTTGAATAAAGTTGATAGACCAAATTCACCTCTAAGGGAATAAATTTCTATTGAATCCTTCATGTGTCAACAACCACTGTATTTTAGTGGATCTACTAACCCATTTATTTATGAATAACAGACTAGATCTATGGAAAATATATTTTCTATTCTCATATGATCATATCTAGATAAATTCACCTTGTAAGTATACTACTTAAAATAAAAGGAAGATCAGTGGTGGAAACTAATTAAAAATATAAAGCCAAGAAGATAGATTGATGCTATGGAGTGTGAAGGGTTCAAGGGAATCTTTTTGATTAAATATTTTCCCCATTTGATGAGAATTAAAATGGATAAGGAATTAATAAAGCTAAATTATAAGGAAAATGAATTATTGGGGTGCTAAGAAATGAACTTTACAAGACTTACTCAATAAAGCTCTAGCTTTGTTATGGATCCTAAGGGAAAGGTTGATAGATTATTTAGAATAAAAATACCCCATCTACAGAGGAATTTGGAAAATAGTGGCTATGAAAGCTATAAGAAGATAGTGCATAGTTCTATGAAGGTTTAATTGGAGTTTGGATAGACCCAGTGGTCACAAAGATTGAATGAAAATAAGAGATAAATGAAGCCAGACTCATGGAAGAATTTAGATCATGAATGATTAGGGAAGAAAGTGAAACTTCTCACCTGAAAAAATGTGGGAAAAATCATTTAGAGAACTAATTTCTTGGGAGTGGAAATTTCTAAAAATGTAGAAGAGATGGGAATATAGCTCAGAACTATCATGGTGAGGTGAATCCTAACTTATCAATACTAACGAAAAAGGAAATATGGTGCAGGACCAACCATAAGTTCAATGCTTCAAGTGTGGAAAGCTTGGTCACTTTTCCAATCAATGTCCAAATCAGAAGATAATGGAGGGAAACCACCATCAACCTCAGAATAGTCTAAGGGATAAAGGTTGGACATTTTCTATAACAATGTATGAAGTAGAGGCTCAAAATTATTCAGTGGAAGGTACACTTGTTATACTCTAAAATCTAGAAAGTACTTTGTTTAATTTTGGTTTTATGAATTCCTTTATTTCATCCAAGTTTTCAAAGAATATAGAATCAATCCCTGATCTGATAGAAGTAGAGTTGTTATTCAAGACTCCTAGAGGGATTATCCTAGAATCAACAGTGTATATAAACTCTTGTATTAACTTTAGTGAGAAAAATCTCATTACAAATATATTAGTCATTACCATGGTGGAATTAAACACTATACTAGGTATGGACTAGATCTCAAAGTATAATGCTATGATCAACTATAGGAGTAAGGAAATTATAGTAGTCTTGAATGGAAAACCTATAATAGTTTTTAAAGGATAAATATCCTAACCTGAGCTTTTTCTATAAGTTCCTCACATATCCTTCTTTATGGAGATGGTAAGTGAAGAGGGAGAAGGAAATTAAAGTATAAGGATATAAATTTTCCCCATCATTTATGAATTCATTGAAGAATTTCCTAAAGAGTTACCTGGACCTCAACTAAAAATAGAGGTAGAGTTCTTCTTTAAACTCATACCTAGATCGAAGCCGATATCAAATACCCCATATAGAATAGAAAATTTGGAGTTAGGGGAATTAAAAAAACAACTTCAAGATCTTATGTATAAGAAATTTATCTAACCAAGTGTGTTTCCTTGGGGAGCACCTGTTCTCTTTGTAAAAAAAGAAGGATGGATACATGAGACTATACATTGATTATAGAGAACTTAATGGGATCACATTGAAGAAAAAGTACCCTCTCTCAAGGATTGATTATTTATTCAACCAGATTCATGGGGATCAATTCTTATCCAAGATTTACCTTCGATATGGATATCATCAATTGAGGGCGAGGAAATAATTTATTCCAAATACTACCTTCCAAACAAGATATAAGAATTATGAGTTTTTTTGTTATACCCTTTGGCTTGAATAATTCTCCCACTATATTTATGGACTTGTTGAATAAATTCTTTAAGAACTACCTTGATAAATTCATTGTAGTTTTTATTAATGATATTCTGATATATTCTAAAATCTATGAGGAGCATGATGATCACATAAGGGTTATATTGAAAATTCCAAGGAAGGAGAAGCTATTTGAAAAATTAAGCAAATATAAATTCTAGTTACAACAAGTTTCATTCTTAGGGAACATTATAACCAATGAAGGAATCTCATTTGACCTTGATAAGACAAAGGTTGTAGAGGAGTAGCCTTATCCTATAATAGTAACTAATATTCGTAGTTTTCTTGGTTTAGCTGGATATTATAGGAGGTTTGTGAATTTTTTTTCATGAATTTATAAACCACTAATAAAACTAACTAAAAAAGGATCTAATTTCATAATGAAATAGGAGTGTGAAGAAAGTTTACAAGAACTGAAGAAGATATTGGTTACTACACCTATGTTAACTCTACCCTTTGTTAGAGAAGGATTTGTTATTAATAGTGATGCATATCTGAAAGGGCTTGGGTTCATACTCACACAAAATGAAAATATGATCACTTATCCATCTTGATAATTAAATCCACATGAGTAGAATTATCCTATGCATTACTTGGAGTTAGACACAATTATTTTTACTTTGAAGATATGGAGGCACTATCTTTATGGGGAGAAATGTGATATATATACATAGACCACCAAAGTTTGAAGTATATATTAATACACAAGTAATTGAACATGAGATAAAGGATAAGGTTATATCTTCTTAAATACTATGACTATTCAATTAGTTATCACCTTGGAATAGAAAAAAAAATCACTGAAGCATTAAGTAGGAAAGACCTTGTTATGCTGTAAATGATGAATATTTAAGGAGATCCATTGATCAAGGACCTAGTATGGTTGGACATGGGAATCATATGGGAAGGCAAATAATCAGTAATATCCCAAATTATTTCTCACTAATAATTACTAAATAAGATCAATAACACTCAAAGAGAAGATCCTTTGATACAAAAGAAGATAGAGGCTGTGAAGAATCGGAAGTTTCCCGAGTTCAATATTGATTAAGAAGGTGTACTAAAATTTCATACAAGGCTATGTGTCCCATATATCTTGGAGATAATAAGGAGATGATGGATGAAACTCATAACTCTATATTCTCTATACATCCTAGAATCACTAAAATGTATAGGGACATTCGTTATCATTATTGGCGGGATAATATGAAAAGGGAGATTGCTGACTATACTAAAAGGTGCTTGGTGTGTCAGTAAGTGAAGGTGGAGAGACAAATTCCTAAAGGGGTATTACAACCACTACCCATAACAACATGGAAGTGAGAAAATGTCACTATGGACTTATTCACTGGTCTCCTAAGAACATCCAATGGAAATGATACGATATATGTTATAGTGGATCGACTCACTAATAATTCCCATTTCATCGCTATTCATGAATATTTCTCTCTTAAAAAACTTTCCAAGATAAACGTAAAAGAATGAGTGAGGACATGGGGAACCACTTTTTATCATTTCAGATCATGATACAAGGTTCACTTTTAACTTTTAAAGAATCCTTCAACATTCTCTGAATACTGAATTGAATTTCAGTATGTCCTATCATCGCCAAAATGATGGTTAATCTAAAAGAACTATTTAGACACTCGAGGACATTTTGAGAAAATGATAAATAGAATTTAATGGTGGATGGGATCAACACATCCCATTAGTTAAGTTATCATAAAACAATATAATCTACTCAAGTTTTCAAAGGGCACCCTATGATGGTCTATATGGGAAGCAATGTAGAACCCCTACTTGTTGGGATGGAGTCAGTGAGAAAAAGTTTATTGGACT
The DNA here is from genome assembly GCA_963277665.1 of Viscum album. Lineage (NCBI taxonomy): Eukaryota > Viridiplantae > Streptophyta > Magnoliopsida > Santalales > Viscaceae > Viscum > Viscum album. The sequence goes on from OY728160.1 coordinate 1,996,827,956, forward strand.
CGATCTTGTGTAAGAGATGACAAAAAAGGTTCATTCCATCCAAAAAACATATAAAGGATACTCAGATTCATCAGAATAGCTATGATGATAACTATTAAAGGGAGTTGGAGTTTGATGTTTAAGATTTTTTTTCCTTTAGATATCTCTATGGAAGAGAGTCATGTGATTTGGAAAGAAATGGAAGCTTATCCCTAGATACATTGTCCCCTTTGAAATCCTTGATCACATAGGAGTAGTGGTTTATCATCTATCACTTCCACCAAATCAGGATCAAGTTTATAATGTATTCCATGTATCTCTCTTGAGGAAGTAAATACCTGATCCATCAAATGTATTGAATCTGAATGTGGTACAACTCGAACACGACTTATCTTATGAGGAGTATCTAGTGGAGATCTTGGACCTTAGAGACAAAGTTCTATGCAATAAGACAACTCACCTTGTCAAAGTGTTATGGAGGAACTATAAACATTAATAAGTGACATAGGAACTATAGGAGACAATGAGATAGAAGTACCCCTCAAATTTTCTCAACCGAGAGAATGATTTGAAATTTCTAGGAAGAAATTTTTTAAGGTGGGATGAATGTAACGAGTCATACTTTTTAAATGATATTTTTTTTCTCGAAATAAAATTTTGTTATATTTTATATAATACTATACACATACAAAATATAAATAAACCGACAAAATTTTATCTCATTAATAATGATCATTACATTAATCATCTATGAAACTAATGAAAATTTCAAACATTACAACTTGATAAAAAATATAAAATAGAAAAACTAAAATGAAAAAATATGGATCACCTAAATCTATTAGGATAATATATCCCACAGAAAACACAAAAAAATGAAACAAAATATTAGTAAACCAATCAACATATTAAAAAATGAAAATATATAACCTTGGGAGTAATTTTAGTGAATATTGAGTGAAATAATGAAGTAGTATTTATATGGCATAAAGGGAAATGTGACCATTAGGATTTGACAGTTATATGACCACTGGTCAAATATAACCTTTGTTCAATATAACCATTGGTAAATTTGACCATTATAAAATATACCCATGGGTGATAATTGAACTATTATAATTATTATTTGTAAGTAGTAATGACAAAGTATAATTGATAAATAAAAAAGAAATGATGGCCTCAACCAGTAGATTCATGTCATTTTAATCCCATTTATCAGAACTTGGGAGGAGGTAACATCATTGGGGTTCACCCTTGACTAAGACCAAGTCGAGATTCAACAAGTCAAGCTTGAATGAAATCGCATGCAGGATAAGTTCAAGTTTGTAGAGATTACCACTCAGTATGTATTACCTGATCCTCCCTATAAAACTACCACTATCACACACCTTACCCTTAGGGCGTATACATGTGTTATAATGGGTTACATGCCCAATGATTAGTTACTTAAAGTGTAATTACTTTATATAAATAAATTTTTTGTTACATCAATTCAATTTCAAGAATATTTTTTCTTAATAAAATATATATTTAATTGATATGATTTTGATAAATTTATTTTTTGAAATAAATAAAACATAATTATATTCTTTAGAAAAGATATAAATTTTTATAATAAAATAAGGTATTCTGAATACTATTTTTTTAATGAAATATTTTTTTAAAAAAATAATATTTAAATATAAATGATAAAATAATTTTATAATGTCTTAGGAAATTTTTATAACCATCATAAATTTAATTATGTCTTAAAAACAATTATTTTTTTGATAAATAAGGTTTTTTATATTTAAAAGTTTAAATTATCATATTTAGAGATTTATTAAGATAAAATAAAAATTATAATATAAATCATAACATTACAATTAGTTTAGTTCTAATTTATTATAATTTTATAAAATACTTTATTTTTCCATGAATAGTAAAGAAACGGTTTTGGGTTTTCAGTATGTTTTATGATTTCATATTTGTATCATAATGATTTAATAATTAATTAACCAAAATCCATGACCTAAAATATCTTATTTTATTAATATTAATTATTTTAATATATTTTAATCAATTTCCCAACCTATAAGTGAATTTTGAAATTCTAAAATAGGAAATTTTTACTTTAAAAACATTTCTTTGTGGAAAATTTACGTTTCCATGAAAAAAGAAGTATTAAAAAATGGTATTTAGTTATAGTGGATTAAAATATCATAAAATGTGACTCAAATTCCCAAAACCATGAGAAAAAACCATGGAAAATCTAATGGTTCTTAATTTTCCACAACCTAGATTTCTGAGACCTATATTTAGAAATTATTAAATAAATCCTCCACTTTTGCTAAAATACCCACCCATTTCACCCTTCTTCTTCAATAAAAACCCACAATAAAAGAATTTATTCAGATATTTACTCCATAAGAGTTTACCAAGGTGTCCTTATTCCCCAAGGTTCCAATCCTAAAATATTTAGGATCAACTCTTCAAGGTACGATAATTCTCATCCTCTTCTTTTCCATTCAAGAAATTATTTTTGTGTATGTCTTCTAAAGGGAATGTTAATTTCCATTATTATGAAATTTTATAATACCCTTACTAATAAATAATGTTTTATTAATGGTACACCTTTTTACTCTCTCATTTTACCCTTTTATAAAACCACTTTTTATACCCTTCATGCTACCAAATTTACTTCTTAGATTTCTCTCTTTTACTTGAGAAATTCTCATTTATTTTCTTTTTTTGAATAATAAAACCACTTAATTTTCCATAATTATTCACTTAGATATAAAAATTATTTATTTATTAAATTATTTACATAGATTAAACCCATATTCCCTTTTCATGGGTTAATAATGATGTTATGATAATGTCTTTAATCACTTTTATACGCCATGATTTTGATAAGAAACTCATTATTTATTCTCCATGGGTTATTAAAAAAATGATTTTTTATTATCTATGTGGATAAAATTAATTAATAAAAATTAAGTTTTTGCCCTGATATCATTCCAATGAATTGGGTAATAAATTTAATCTCTATAGATTACATGTTTTACGATACCTTGGTGAATAACCCTGGTAATTTTCATTTATGACACCTTGGTGATATGCTTATGAATGTATCATTTAAATGTTGTATCCAAATTTCCATGTTATGATTCATGTTTTTATTATTATGATATGCATATTTTTCATGCCTTATTGTTATTCCTCATGTTCTTATTGACATGTCTCATGATCACATGCTATATGTCTCTCTTGCTTATTCCCTTACTGGGATTCATACTCACCCCTTTCCTTTGATGCATGTCCCCAGGACATGAGATTTAGTAAAAGTAACCTAGGGTGAACCCATTAATATGAATTTCAAGTTGATTAGAATAATGTTTTATATTTTCATGTATCATGTACCTATTTTCTAAGAAACTATACTTTAAAAGATCCTATGTTTTATTACATACAATGAAAATATTATGTAATAAAAAGGCGGTATTCCATACCATTTATCAAGAAAATAAAATTTTATTATACGAGTATCATATTTTACATTAAATTAATAAATATTTTTTTAAATTTTCTCCCATTAAAATTATTACTCCTTTTAAACTCATCATATCCATTAATGATCCAATACCCATATTTAATCATGTCTCACACTGATTATCATGTAAATAAGCCGTGACTATATCTAGTAAACAATCATGTTTATCATATCATATATGAATCTTGGATGGTTGAGTGTATAATTATTTTTACAATACATAATACGGGTTATCTCAACTCGATTAATCTAGTATCCTAACAGTTAGGGTTTCCCAATTTAGTGTAACCCAAAACATACATCAAGAATGAGGCACCTAATAGTTAGAGTCACCTTATTATTTATTTTCCTTACATAAAATAATCTAGGGGTACCCAACTTTGTTATGGACTACCCAGTCAGACGATCAAGGTCTTGAAAAGTTCCTTGTTGTAAGGAATCTTACACTTCGTAATTTTTAAGGGGATTTAATCTAACCATATTATCCCATGTATTCCATTTATGCATGCATGCTTCTCATGATTTAGTTTGGAATCTCATTCCTTCAAAAAAATTAATATGATCAAATAATATTAACTTGTAACTATTTACCAAAGTCATATGTAACACCCCAAAATTTTAATATATGAATTCCTTTAAATGAGCCAAATATGTTCGATATCTTTCTCCACATGCAACACCGAACTAAAACAGAACCTCGATGTATTTTAATAAAAAAATAAATATTAAATACGACTGTTAAAACCTATCCATTTAATTATAAGGAATTAATAAGAGTAATATCTTTATATAATATTTATAGAAAGAGAATAATGTATATTTTAATATGAATGAAATTCAAGCAGTATAGTTGAAACAACCAAGGAAATCATTTCATGCTTAAAAATATATTTTTCTAAAATTGGTGTTTCGTTTCAAGAAAATAAGTATATTATGATTATATAATAATTAAATATATTGATAATATGAATAATATTTTACCAATAAATTAATTATTAATTTATAGGAAATAAGAATAAAGAATAGTTAACATTTTAAAATTCTATTTTCTAATATGAACATTTGTCCACTAATTTTAGGATTTTATTTAAATATTTAATCATAAAATTTTTGATATTTAATTTTAAAAATGAAAATCATTTTTGTATTAATCATAATAATATAATATTAATATTAAATTTTTATATTTTTCTAAAAATAATGATTTTTAGGCGAATAGAGAAATATACTGTTTTTACAAATAACATAAATTTTATGAAATTATTAGTATATAAGTATAAATTGGAAATTAATGAAACATTTTTATAAGACCAAATATGTATTTTATAAGTTACTTTATAGTTTTGAAAATGTTTTTTTCATTTACAAACAAATATTTGATATTTTAGAACTGATGTAATATTTTCTCCAAAATTATTTTTAATACATTCTACATTTTTATTTTAAAATTAATTTTCATCAAATTTATAAATTGAATAAAATTAAATTGATTTAAAATCTATAATTAGTTGGTCCAAATTATATATTAAGGTCCACTTTACTTTTATGCATAAATATTAAGTTACCTTAGGTAAAAACTAGTTAATGCAGTAAAAGAGAAAATTGTAAATGTAATAATTCATGGGGTAAAGGGATTTAAAATTGATAAAAACACGACTAAAATTGATTATATGAGGTATGTATAAACCTTATCTATTACCCACTCCATATTTATCAAATTTTGAGTCACTTGACATGTTTAACATGTGCTCCCATTATATTAAGTTGAAATATTTACAAAAAATTTCATTCTCACCACCTATAAAAGGGGCCTCTCACCACCCCTTAAAGGCACTCCTAAAAATTAAGTTTACTCCTTAAAACCTAACTTTTCTTAATTCCTATATAATATTATTTAAATATATTTATCTTCTGGTCAAAATATATTAGCCCATGCAACCAATTTTTAAGGGATTTTCCCGGGAAATCTCAAAGTGCTCAATGCGAGTAATCATTTTTACTTGACTTATTTATTTTCTATTTTTCTTTTCCAATTATAATTTCAAATATATATGTAATTAAATAATTATTTGTTATATAATTAATGTAATAATGTTATGGGAAAAATTATTAATCACCATTTCCATTTTCTATTAATCAAAATTAAACCGTAATTCGTTCATTTTGGGGACTACCTTCTCCACGACACAACGTGTTTCATTTTACTTAACAAAATTACAAGGATTGTATAAAATAGGAATTTAATAAATAAGTTTTATATTTATATCATTTTTATGTCCCTAAAATAATAAAACATATTAACCATTTCTCTTATTTTATGGAAAACAAAATCATCAACCATGCCTACATGTGGACCACCGCCTCCATGGAATGATTGATTTTTGTTTTTATTTTCATAAACACATTACATGGATAGTAATGAGGATAATATTAAAGAAAAAAATGATGTTTATAATATCATTAATTTTATGGTATGAATAATTGGATAACCTATTAATGATATGATCAAAAAATTATTATCACTGATTCAATCATTTAAAACCAGCGAATTAAGTGGAAAATGATCACTTATTTCTAAGTAATGACTTTATATAAATTATCTTATCATTATAATTCTTTCCAATTATTATATATCACTCTAATATGTTAGGACCAATCTGATAATGGTGATCATATTTAGGTGTTGTATTTTGTTTTCAATGATGTTTTATAGGAAAAGGAAGTTTAAGAAGAAAAGAAATAACATCATTTTGTTTTTGGTGAAAATCAGACTGACCATCATATTCAGGAAAATTGGACTCACAATGGTTGATAAAGTTCATTGTATTGAGAAGTTTGTTTCTAGATTAAAAGTATCTTCGGACTCACATCAAGTCTAGAATGGAAGAAGAGATCATAATGAGGGAGAATCAGAGTCTGCATGACTATAATATAAATGTGACAATGCTTTGCTGATCTTAGAGCTGTCATAAATCATAATTATTCTATAAACTTGTGATTCAATCTTGATGAAATAAAGGGGGAGTGAAATAGATATTGATAAACAAATTCAGCCTGATCAAAATTATATCAATCGTATTTAGGCTGAGAAGGGAAAAATACGTTGATTGGGAACTCACAATACTTTTCATTATAAGTAAGACAATACTGAAGATAATATTCAATGTAATCAATGTCATGAAGGAAGTCATGATACAAGATGAAGTTTGTGAAAGAAGAAATTTGGTGAATCTGAATTTTTCTAGTATCAAGATCATTTTAGTGAGTTTGTTGGATTCAGATTTTTTTAAAGGCTAAGAAGGATGATCGTTATAAATAAAATAAAGAATTTTCTGAAGTATAAGCTATTGATGATAATCTATTTTATTCATTATTTCATTATAATCATTAGCGGATGATTTTTTTGTGCAAAAAAGTCATTGGTACCATGTTTAGAAGATAAAGAAGTTGTTGATACCGATCTATCAAACTTGGTATTCCATCATAATCATTGAAGAGAGAATTTTTTGGGATTCATGACTACAATAAATAAGGAAAATATGACTTAAATATTATTGGATGTGTTTTCAAAGGAGGATATTGAAGTTATAAGAAGATGAATGTTTTCATTAGTTGGTATAGAGTATCGTAATGAAGAAATCATATCGGGAAATTAGAATGGTGTCTATTTCCTATTACATGCAATTGGTATAGAGAATCATATTGAAGGAATTGTATTGGGAATCAGTATTGAATTGGTGTTTATGAATAATGTCATAAGAGATATGAAGTGGTTTGAAGGATCGAGAAGGATCAAGAAGAAATGAGAATATTTGAGAAGTGTTGACGAGGTCAATATGCACCCAAAATTCAATGAAACTTGAAAATCAAGGAATTTGGTTGAGTGGGAAAGTTTTCAGGAATCCTTCCCAAACCAAAATTGGGGAGAGTATAAAAGGATAAAAGTACATTGTACTTTTCTGACCAAACAAATGTTCATGAGAGGTAGAGAGAAGGAAGATTGTTGAAGAAATTATAGAGAGAAGAAGTGGTTTTTAGATTATTTTTCTTAAAGAAGTCATGCCAGATAGAAGAGAAAGGAGAAGAGACAAGATTACAATATATTCATATGATCATCATATTCAGATGATTATCATATTCAAAAGGTGATCATATTGGGAAGAATTATCATATTCATCCAACGATCATATTGGGAAGAATTATTATATTCATCTAGTGATCATATTGGGAAAAATTATCATATTCAGCTGGTAGAATTATCATATTTGGATTTCTGGACTGAAGAAGAAAGTGTTAGAATTGTCTTGATTGTATTCTGTAGAGATATATTTCCATATTGAGGAATCATACTGGGAATAATTATACTAGGAAATCAGATTTAATTTTATTACAAAGTCTAGGAAGTTCTTACCAGCTTCTGGGTAATAAAGTGAAGAATTACTTTGAAATTTATATTTTTGAAAGTTGATAAACAAGTACCGTAACATGGTTTTTTACAAAATCTTTGTATTACATCATTTATGTTAGAAGTATCCCATGCACTACTAGATTGTTTACATAGTTCTACATGAGTGAAATTTCATATCCTACTTATTGTATTCTATACAAAAGTATTGTTTTCTAGTGGATTGTATGGTATTGTATTATTTCAAAACTATACCAAGGATGTAACTATTCTTATAGAATAGTGAACCTTATAATTTCTTGTGTTCTTGTGGATGTGTGTTTGATTTTTTTTTCAGTAGAAAAAGTAATCTTTAACAGGAGGTGAAGGTTGTTTCATTTTATAAGGAAACATAAAATAAAAGATATAACTGATTCACCCCTCCCCCTCTCAGTGATACAATTATCCCAGCTGGGAACTTACAATTGGTATCATAGGGAAGGTTACCTTTGATTTTCTTTGTTGGCGTTTTGAAAATAAGTTGATAGAGAATATAAATTGTTTGAACAGTAAATGTATCTTGATTTTTTATGGAAAGAACTATCATATCTAGAAAGATATAATTTTTCCTTATCTTATGTATATTGGTTATGATGTTCTTGAAGATACAATAGATGGATTTTATCCTATTGATGGAAAATTTCCTCTTATATCTGTTAATAATAAGAATATTGAGAATGATGGAAGGGCCAATAATGATTTATTATAATCACTTTCTGAAAGTAAATTTATAAGGGTTAAAGGTGTTTCCACAACCAATGGTATATGTGATATTTTGAAAAACATATATGAAGTAAATAAAAAAGTAAATAAATAAAAATTAAAAATCTGGAGGCTGAAGTATGAATATTTGAAAATGGGTGAGTACGAATCCATTGGGGACTTCTTTACCAGGGTAAATGATATTTTCAACACAATATGATGTCTTAGTAAAAAGTTATAAGATTCTATAGTTGCTGAAAATATTTTTAGAATCCTTACCAACATATTTTATGCTAAATTTTCCTCATTGAAAGATAGAGATCTTGAAACATTATCTCTTGATGATTTTCATAACACTCTCATCACTTATGAAATGATAAGGGATAATGTTATGAAAATCAAAATAAAAGTTGATAGAGAAATGTCTTTCAAGGATTCCAAAAAAGAGAAGTCAAAGAATATTATTATTGAAGAAGAAGCTGGTGATTTTGATTCTAAAAATAAGTTATATAATAATCTTGATGATATTTTATCCTTGTTTTATTCAAATGTGAGAATAAGTACAAGTAAATATAAAGGGAAACTTCCCTTGAAATGTTTTGAATATGGAGCCATTGGGCACTTTGTGGAAAATTTTCTATGAAGAAAGAAAGAATAAGATAATGATAAAGAATAAATAAGGCCAAGAAGGTAATGGAAGAAACATCGTGATAACGATAAATCTTTTGGGAAAGATAAGAAGTTCTTCAAAACCAAAAGAACACGTTTATTATATAAAGATGAAGAATGAAGATAGTGAAGCTAAATCTAAAAATTTTAATGATCATGTTGGTGATAATACTTTTATTACAACAATGAATGATAAATAATTCCGAAGTATCAGTTTTTATGAAGAAAATCAACTTTAATTTCATTTGAAAGAAGAGTTAAAAGAATGTCTGAGAAAGATTAGAAGGTTTGAAAATCAAAACAAGAAGTTGGAAGATAAATCTTCCTAAAAAAATATTCATGAAATTTTTTTAGAAGAGAATAACAAGATTATTGTGGAGAATAAATAATCTAAGAAATATCTTGAATAAGAAAATAATCATAATGAACATCTGGAAGTGAAGTTGAAGGAAAAAGAAGAAGAGTTAGAACTTTTCCAACAAAAACTTTCTAAACAGAAAGGTACAAATTTAAAAAACTATATCTCTAAGGTTAGTAAAATTTCTCCTAATGCGAAACCTGATAAGGATCAATGAAAGTTATTTTCAAAGGTTGAGAAGAAATCAAGAAGTGTTCATAAAAACAAGAATGTTGGGAAAGATATATATGTGTCCAAGACTAACAAAGTTGGAAATTCATAAGTTTCTAAAAATCCTGAGTATAAAAATGTCTCTAAAAATGATGAATATAAAAATGTTTCTAATACTTTTGGTTTTTATAAGGTTGATAATATAAAAAATATTCTGATTAATAATATAAAGTTTGGTGGTTTAGATAAGAAAGATAAGAAGGTTACCAAGAAACATGTTCACAACTCCAGTCAGTATGGAAGTTTTAGAGGAAAATAATCTTTATATGGATACTTATGGTATTGTGGTGGATTCAGACACATGAAAATATTTTTTTGTTTGACCAACAACATTACTATTATTCCATAGTTTATAGAAGTCAAAGTTTGAGGGGGAGTAAATCTCCTCAAAGAAAGAAGTAGAGAAGGTTGTTTTGAAGAAACATGAGAAGGTTGGAGTAAAGATTAAAAATAGGTTCCAACCCCTAGAACTATTTTTGAAAGATATGAAAAACCTTTATATCTTGTTAAGGGTTTTCTAGTTTTGTTACTGGCACAACAATTTTTTTTTAACAATTCTCAGAAGTCAGAGGTGAAGAAAGAAAAAGGAGAAGAAAAATCTCTTATTGTTGAAATCGATATGAAAGATATAAAAGGATAACAATCATGAATTCTTGATAGTGTGTGTTATTCTCACATGAAAGGATACTTAAGCTTGTTAAAGAATGTAAAAAACTTTAAAGAAGGAGCAATGACCTTTGGTAACGATGAATCATTGAAAATCAAAGGTGTTAGTTTATCCTTTATTGGGAAAGAAAAGATGCAATCCAAGAAAGATTTATATGTTGATGGGCTGAAACAAAGCTTTCTAATTGTTTCAAAACTTTTTTATGAGGGTAGAAAAGTTATATTCATAAAATATGGGTTTTTTTGAAAAGTGAGGAAGATGGGAAGATAGTTACAAGAATCCAACATACAAATGGAAACTTGTTTCAAGTTGGTGAAATACAAAACTCTTGTTACTTGAGTATAGTGGAAGAAAATAAATTATAGCATAAAAGGATGGGAAAAATTTGTTAAATAAACATGAGAAGTTTATCAAAGTGAGATAACATCTGATACATTTTAGATTTTCCAAGAATAAGAGATTGGTGTCGCACTATTTTTCAGAAGGGAAAGATTACAAATTCTGTTATAATAAAGTTGAAATTTGTTCAAAATGACCCCTATAAATTATTCATTCCAATATCTATCGGTCGATGAGAAAATAATAAAAAAATGTAGATAAGTATTTCATCACTTTTATTGATGATTTTACTCACATTACTTGTGTTATTTATATGAAACATAAATCAAATGCTTTGAAAATGTTTAAAAGTTTCAGGAGGAAAGATGAGAAGGGATGTGAGTATTCAGTGAAGAAGTTGAGAGATGATAATGGTAGTGAGTATAAAAATTAATAATTTGAAAGTTATATTGAGAATAATAGAATTTGGTATGAGTATATATCCCCATACAATCTAAAAAAGGGGGTTTCTAAAAGAAAGAATAGAAGTTTGGTGTAAATGGGGTGAACTATGTTACTTGAACATGGTTATTATCATTACTATTAGAGGTAATCCATGATCACTACTGTATATATTCAAAACTGATGTTTCTATAGACTAAGTTTAAATATGATCCCATGTGTTTTTTTATGAAACAAATCCAAGTTTTAAACACTAAAGAGTTTTCGGGAGTCTACGTATTATAAATAAGAAAGGTGGAAACTTGGGAAAGTTTGACCAGAAAGGTGAAGATTATTATTTTTGGCTATGATCCGAAAGGAAGAGGATACAAATGTTTAAAAAAACATGAAGAATTATTAATTTTATTGATGTGAAATTTATTGAAAAATTCAATAGGTATAAGAAAAATCATGCAGATAAGGAAGTTGAGCATGATAAGGAAAGTTTTATTAACAATTTTGATAAGGATATTGAAAATTGTAATCCCAATCAAGGAGAATAAGAATCAGATTCAACTATTTCCAGTAATGAGGAATAATTTCAAAAATCTCATCCTAGAATGAGGAATAAAGTTGAATCTTAGAATATTATTGGTGATCAGCATCAAAAGGTTCAATCAAGAAGAACAAAAAATGTCATTACACATACTTTCTTATATTCAAAAGTTGAGTTGAATGATGTGAATGAAGATTTTGAGTATCTGGAATGGGTTCAGGCCAAGAATTAATTGAAACTGGACTATGTTCCTACATCAAAACAAGTTGCTGGCATTTTCAAAAAACCTTTACCAAAGGAATCCTTTTCTAAATTGAGGTTAGACATGGGAATCCAACCTATTTATCATCAAGGTTTAGGTATGTGTTTTTGTCCCCCCTCTCATCTTACCTTTGGATAGTGCTATCAAGGGGGGGAATTATTTCATAAATCTATCCTTATGGAATCATTTAAATAGAGGGAGTTATGGGTATGTTTTTAATCCATCATTGTATGTGTGTGAACTATTCTAACTATTTTTCGGAGTGGTTCTAGGAAATAAAATTTTGGTATTTTAGGAAAGTTGAAAAAGTGGATAAATATGAGGAAGAAAGTTGTGAAGAAAAGTTGAAAAGGTTTCATGATCACTACGTTTGGAAAATGTTGTTTTACTCTAAAAAAATCTTGTTTCCTATAATGAGTTATCTCACACAGGCATAGAATTTTTGATAAGTAATCTATAGATTGAGGAAACAAAGTTTAGTTATTTATGAATCTTGGTTGAAAACAAAATCCAAAGGGGGATATTTTTAGGAAAAAGCTAATAAGGGTGATTTTATTTAGCTATTGTCTTTTTTTGTCAATGATGTTTTAGAGGAAAAGGTGGTTTAAGAAGAAAAGAAATCATCTCATTTTGTTTTTTATGAAAATTAGGCTGACCATTGTATTCAAGAAAATTGGACTCACAATGGTTAAGAAAGTCCATCATATTGAGAAGTTGTTTTCTAGATGAAAAGGATCATCAGAATCACCTCAAGTTAGGACTGGAAGGTGAGATCATAATAGGGGAGAATCAAAATCCATATGACTACGATATAATTGTGATGATGCTTTTTTGATCTTGGAGTTCTCATAAATCACAAGTATTCTATAAAACTTATGATGTAATCTTGATGAAAGAAATGAGGAGTGAAAAAGATATTTCCAATCATATTCAACCTGATCGTAATCATGTCAATAATATCTAGTATGAGAAGGAAAGAAAGATGTTAATTGGGAAGTCACAATACTTTCCATTATAAGTCAGACAATGCTGAAGATAAACTTCAATGTAATCAAAGTCAGGAAGAATTTCATGATACAAAATAAAGTTTGTGAAAGAATAAAGTTGGTGAAGCCGATGTTTTTCAATCTCAAGATCAACATAATGAGTTTTCTAGATACAAATTTGTTTAAAGTATGAGAAGTATTATTTTTATGAAGAAAATAAAGAAGTAACTGAAGTCAAATATGTTGATGATGATCCATCATATTCAGTATTTCATCATAATCACCAAAGGTAGAATTGTTTGTGCAGAAAAGTCACTAGCATCGTGTTCAGAATAGAAAGAAGTTGCTGATACCGATCCATCATACTTGGTATTCCATCATAATCATAAAGGTAAGAATTTTTTGGGACCAATTAATGTAATTAATAAGAAAAATCTTACTTAGAGATTATTGTATGTGTTGTTAAAGGAGTAACTTGAAGTTAGAAGAAGACATGTGTTTTCATCAGTTGGTATAGAGAATCGTAATTAAGAAAGCGTATCGGGCAATCATAATGGTGTCTATTTCTTCTTACATGAAATTGGTATGGAGAATCATATTGAAGGAATCATATTTGGAAATTGGTATTAGACTGGTGTTTTTGAAGAAAGTCAGAAGAGAGATGAAGTGGTTAGAAGGATCGAGAAGGATCGAGGAGAAATGAGAAGAGTTGAGAAGTTTTGATGAGGTTAAGATGCACCTAAAATTCATGGAAACATGTAAATTTGGGGAATTTGGTTGAGAGATAAATTTTTTAGGAATCCTAACCAAACCATAACTCGGGTGAGTATAAAGGGTGAAAAGTACATTGTACTTTTCTGACTGAAGTACTATTCATGAGAGATAGAGAGAAGGTGGAGCATTGAAGAAATTCTAGAGAGAAGAAGTGGTTTCTAGATTTTTTTTCTTAAATAAGTCATGCCGGATAGAAGAGAAAGGATAAGAGACAAGATTGCAACGTATTCAGATGATCATCATATTCAAATAATTATCATATATATCCGGGGATCATATTGGGAAGAATTATCATATTCCATCAGTGATCATATTGGGAAGAATTATCATATTCGGTCAGTGATCATATTGGGAAGAATTATCATATTCAACTAGTAGGGTTATCATATTTGGATTTTCGGACTAAAGCAAAAAAGTGTTCATAATTGTATCAATTGTATTCTGTAGAGATATATTTCTTTATTGAACAATCAGACTAGGAATAATTAGACTGGTAAATTGGACTGAGTTTTATTACAAAGTCTATGAAGTTCTTACCAGCTTTTGGGTAAGAAAGTGAATAATTTTTTTTAAAGTTCATATTTTTGAAAGTCGATAAAGAAGCACCATAACATGGTTTGTTACAAAATCTTTATATTACATCATTTGTTCTAGAAGGATCACACACACTACTATATTGTTTACATAGTGATACATGAGTGAAATGGAATATCCTACTCATTTTATTCCATACAAAATTATTGTTTTCCAATGGATTGTGTGGTATTGGATTATTTCCAAATCATACCAAGGACATAGCTATTCTTGTTGAATATCAAATCTTGTAATTTATTATGTTCCTGTGGATGTGTGTTTGAATTGTTTTCAGTAGGTAAAGTAATATTTAAGAAGAGGTAAAGGTTGTTTCATTTTCTAAGGAAAGATAAAAGAAAATATATCTCTGATTCACCTCTTCCCCTCTCAGTGATACAATTATAAATGATTATCGCTAATTCAATTGTTTAAAATAAGTGAACTAAGAGGAAAATGATCTCTTATTTCTAAGTAATGACTTTATATAAATTATCTTATCCTTATAATTATTTCCAATTCTTATATATAAATCTAATAAACACTAAATAAGATCATTATTCTTCTTTTATAATGATATTACAACTAATCCACCTCATAATCATCCATTAATCATGGTAGGTTCATGTTTGGGTTGTTTTAACCACCTACTTGAACAATACTATACATGTATATCGTGGAATATTATGAGAAATTATTTACTAGTATAATATGGTATAAATATATAAATAATGTTTTTTGGTTATATTAAGATTATATCAACATTTAACTCGTCAATTAAGAAAACACCTTTTGTTCATTAATAATTACCGAAATAGGATCATTTTCAATTTCATCATCATGGTTTGTATCCAAAACAAACATTCAATGAAATTATAATTTCATAAATATCATGGAACATATAATATAGTACCTTATAGGATCTAATAATGATGTAATTTGAAAAAATAATAGAAACCAACACTACTTTTATAAAACTTGTTTAAAGTGAAAAAAATTACATATACTTGATGTTGGAAATATGTAAAAACTAACTAATATTCATATGTATAGAATGATTATAAATGAAGAGTATAAATGTTTATAGTTATTGTAAGATATTTTATCTTATTGGATGTAAGTATTAGCTTAATTATGGCTTAAAACCATGTATTTTAAGGGGTTTAAAGTGTTTAAGGTGTAAGGAGTGACTTGGGTCAGGTTCCAAGTGAAACAGAGTTACTGGAGGCTAAAAAGGATGCAACCTAAGCCTTTCACATCATGAAATTTTAGTTCATGGTGTGAACTTTCCTGGTATGGGAGAATTCCTTATACTTCAGGAATTCATGGTGAAAACTACAAGTTCACACCATGAAACTATTTTTCCAGAAAAAAAGAAAATAAAGAAAATAAATAAATAAAAAGAGAGAAAGAAAGGTGGAGGGGGCATTCATCCAGGGAAGCAGCATAGGCTCCCTCTTCCTCTCATTTAGGGATCCATGAGGGATCCACCTTGTTTCTCAATGGTTTTCAATGATTTTCATTATAAGAGGTAGCCCAGGGTAAGGATAACACTTCATCTTACATATTATTTGATTCCTCTTACTTCCTTTGAGGCATTTCATTGTTACGATGTTATGCCATATTTTTAGGGTTTTTATCTAGTTTTTCCAATTTCCACTATCTGATGCTGAATCAGAGGCCAGTCTTCGATGACTAGGCATCTATGGGTATATGGTAGGTGGTTCCTAGATTTCTACAATCTATATGTCTATTATGTAATGCGTAGTAAATAAGAATGAGTGGGGTGGTATGGGTATGACCTATTTTACGCTGATTTTCTTTTCTATTATCCTTAGGTGGTGCCAAAGAGTACCTACTATTAGATATAAATATGAGTTATATTGATATTAGGATTGAAATAATATATTATAAATGGATCTATTATTGGGGGGGGGGGAATTTAGTTTTAGAAACTTTAGTTTAAAAGAGTTTAAACTAAACCAATTCATAAACCTATTTAAGTAAATTCTATCATATTTATACTTGGTACTTAGTTTGATTATTAAAGTATCATAATCAGGATTAATTTTGATATATCAGAGTTATAGAATCATAATCACATAAGAATCAATTAAATTAGAGTAAAAAAATCATAATCTGAATGGATATGATTATATCATAGTGTCTCAGATTCATAGTAGATCTAATTAATAGTTCATATTGTGTTTATCATATTTAGAATAATTACGATAAAACTAATAAAAAAAAGCATAGTGTAATATACAACTTGTAAGAAAAAAGTAATAGAATAATAACAATGTAAGAATGAATTACAACTTTTTAAAAAGAATAGATCTATTTTAACCTTAAGATTAATGTAACCAGAAACCTTGGCTAAAGGTATCCCTTGTTTTATACATACAAGTAAGTCTGTCTTTCCTTAGAAAGAAAATCCCTCAATATGATGATCGACTTTGTTCTATCTGCATGTCCCAGGAAAACCTCTATTTGATGGATTGACTCTATCTTGCGATCCCCACAAGCCCTCGATCATAATCATAGATCAGATGCATGATTACAAAGAAAATGTTTGTAAGGAGACAACCCTAATAAGCTTTCCTAAGAACTACAAAACTCTAAGACAATTACAAAGATTAGGAACAAGATGTTCTTGATGTGTAATATCCATAGCTCTCACACAATGATAAATTACAAATGAATTAATGTGGAAACTACTCAAAAATATTTGAATGACTGGGTATTTATAGGAAAATCCCCAACAATCATATTTCCTTTCCCACAGTCATATTCATCCAAGTTTGTCACAATGACTTAGACACCTATCACTTCAATGACTCTTTTGTAACTGATTTTCTGACATCGTATTTCTTTACACCATTATAGTGTAATAGTATTCTTTACTTTGGAAATATGTTTTCCGAATATGATAATAAACTTAAGTGAGTATAATGGACTTCCTAAACTATTTCAATATGATAATATTTCTGAGTATCAATCTAATTTTCATCAGAAACAAAATTAATCTATTTAGTACTAAAGATGAAACATAAAGTCTTACATCTGATTTGATAAGGGTGAATATTATGTTTATCAAATCCATACTCATTATGATAATTGAAATTAAGGAATATAAGTTTATTTTTTTATTTCATTATAACTAATTATAATTATGGTAAAAGATTATGTTTTCTATAAAAAAATTCTAAAAAACTTTAAACATGAAAAGTTAGTAATAAAGTATTTAAGGATGTGTTTGTGATTTAAAAAACTAATGGAATGAAAAAGTCATAATTATAACCTTTGACTCAAAAATATCCCCCTTTTTAGAAAGCACAAACCAAAAAATTAAATGAAAAATTAACTTTGAAAAAGTTATAGTCCATTTTATTTTAGGTACTTCATATTCAAAGTTGAAAAATAAAATCTTAACCAACCTTGAGTTTTTTTTACTCTTATAAATACAATGGAGATATATGTTGAATATGATTATCTCCCTATTTGTGTATAAACTTATTTTAAGAAACATATGTAGAGACCCAATTTTTTCCTTGTAAGACATTGAAATATTTTTTATATATATTTCTAGTGATAGGCACTAAGAAAATGTGTGGTTTAGAGGCCCAATGTTCCTAGAATTAATTTTATAAAAATATTAAATATATTTTATATTGTTCACATGCATCATTTTAAAGAAAATGGGATAAATATTAAACCATTTATTGGATCAGAAATACAAGACCATGGTTGAGTCTGAGACACATTGCTTACCCTAGGTACGACATAAAATGAGTCGGCATGGGACATTCAGACCCCTCGCTCATTGGAAGTGCATTTAATAAATAAATTAATTAATTAGTGTTATTTCCAACACAATGGATGACTCTTTATGAGTTAAGCTAGAACAATTCCTCCAAGGTTGGCCTCATAATTTTGTGAATATTCGGTGAGAGGTCTATTCTTCCTTCCCTTGGTGAATCACTTCAAACGATGATAAATCTCTAGATTAGATCAGATCAGGCCACAAAAAACATAACTGCTTCCTTTGAATTGTTGGCTAACACGTTCTTCATTAAAGATCGATCCTAAATTAAGGTAGGACTCATTATATGTGGTTTTCCACCCTTATAATTAAATTTATTGAGTAGATTTTTCTTTATTCTTTGATCTGTGCCCTATTATGGCCTTTTCATGAGCCTATGTACCAGACTTAAATTTGTTTAATCAATGGTTTTAACCCCTATATTCCCATTCTTGATCACTAGACAAAAAATATCGACCAACGGTGTTTAATACTTTGTTTTTGTGCCTTTATCTATGTTTTTCTTTGTGTTCTTTGCCAGTTGGATCCCCGCGGTCCCGGATCGACCTTGCTGGTAGGTACTGAGCTCGATCTGACCCACAGATTCATAGAAGATCGATGAAATGGGAACGAAATAATGAGAAAATCATAGATCTCAAAATCTTGCAGAATTAGGATGATCATTTTGGTGGTTTAGATCATGAAATTAATGGAGGAAGGAATGATGGAATGTATAACGAATGACGAAACCCTCATGGATGATCATATTCTATTTTCTGGTGAGCAATGACTGAGATCCACAATCTATGACTAGATTTGGATATTTTAGAAGAATTAATGGTGGTATTTGTGGTGAATAATCCAAAAATGAAGTATAGATAATGGATTTTTAGATATGGGATTTCTATCCAAATCCAGATTACACACCATGTTCAAGATGAACACACGATGTGTAACCTTTCAGCAGTGACAACAAGGGTTTTGGAAACCCATAAGGATGGAACGACATGTACATCACCAACACACAATGTACTACCTTCATGTGTGGGAAATCCATGTGATGGATCACACATCCAGGAACATGCCATGTGCTAAGTACATGACATGGTAAAACCACATGTGATTGTGGTATTTGTGGTGAATAATCCTAAAATGAAGTATAGATAATGTATTTTTAGATATGAAATTTCTATCCAAATCCAGATTACACACCATGTTTCAAGATGAACACACGATGTGTAACCTTTCAGCAGTGACAACAAGGGTTTTGAAAACCCATAAAGATGGAACGACATGTACATCACCAACACACCATGTACTACCTTCATGTGTGGGAAATTATGGCTCCTCGACTGTGCGACACAGTGACAAGACATGATTTGATGTAGCTTTGGACTCATGAGGAAGAGATATGTTTTCTCCACTGAGACACATTTTTGTGATGCGACCAAAATCGTGTGGAAGAGTCAGTACCACCCAAATTAGATATTATCAAAGTGTGGTGAATGAGTCCCTTATAATTGTGTGTTTAGGGGAAATGAGTGGGCTGTTAGGCATCATTGTTGTACATTTGGAATTGTTGGATACTCTTATTCTTAGGATGAATTATGATATGGAGATCCCCTTACTCTCTCATTTGGGTTTCTTTGACTGAGAATATATATATATCCTTATTCTATATCCACTCCTTAGATTTGGTTACTCTCATTACAGGATAGGAAAAGATGTGCAGGGTATTCCATGCGATTTTCATGTTTTTCTTCTTATAGTTAGATGAGTCTACTCTGCGGTTATAGGTGGAAAATAATTTATGGGTAGTTCGTCTACTCACCATATTTATACCTTTGTGCTTGGATGATCTACTTATATTCTTTTTTGGGTTGATCTATACTCTTTAATTATACCTTTTGTTATTTTATGTCTTTATCTTCTGTTTTATCTCTTACTTATCCCCCTTCAAATTTCAGGGTGTCCTATTGGGTATGTTTATACTCACCTCTGTATGGGTTTTCCCTTCATGACTCATGTATTATACAGATGATAGATATAATTACTATGAATTTAGAGGAACTTAGGGATACTGGGTGCTTAGACTGTATACGGTGGTCATAGCTTAGGATTCTGGAGTTGGGATCTCTCACCTATTTACTTTTATTGATTTTAGTCAAGTGGGGGCCTATTTCAGGTTGGGAATGTATTTTACCCTTTTTTTATTTCAACTTACACAACCATAATTTTGTACTATCTATAGGTTCATGCATTTTTGCTTTACTTTATAGCAGTGTTTCATCTTTTGTTCTTTCCCTCTGCACTTTTTCATTGAGTTAGATATGTACATGTGTAAAGGTTTTTAGGAAAATACCTCCCCAAGTTAGTTATGACTTTATCACTTGTTGCCACCCCTAGCCTATGGATGCGGGCCAGGGTTAGTTGCGGCTCAATCCCCATCTTGGGTCGATTCATGAAATATTTATATCAGATAAATTTTATTCCTTGGGATGTTGTTCAGATGTATCCCCTTAAAGAGGATTGGTTGGGTTTAGGGAAACAATGTCAAAGTGTCTCAAGTGCGGATATCAGGCTAGGGAATCCAGTGATGGTGCGGTGGCCAACATATCCATTCACTAAGACCTCGAAAACCTATTTTTCAACTTAGAATGACAAGTAATTTGTTTCAGGGATAAATGGTACATGCATCACATATGATTGAGTTTTTGAATTTCCTTCTTGAGTCAGCTCCCCATTGTTATTGATATATATATATATATATACCCATATGATTGCGATACTCCTTGATAACTTTCAGGATTCCTCTACGATGATATCCAGCCAGGATACCACCTCTGGTTTGTGATGAAAACCCTATGAGTGATAAGGCCTTAGTTCAAGGTCCATTTCGTGATCCCCTTCCTCTGGGTGGGAATTTAGTAGTGCCATATTGATCAAGCAGTAGATCATCCCAGTAGAATAGGATGAGGACACATGTAGGCTTGGTGAACTCTGTGAGTTACAACATCAGAGACTGTTGAGGTTTCATGGTGAGCCAGATCCTTAGGCAACATAGGATTGGCTAGAGTTAGTGGTCAGAATTTTCAAGCTTGTTTGGACCCTGATAGATCAGGTAGTGGTATTGATATCCAACCTTTTCCATAGAGAATTTGGGAATTTGTGGAGCATTGTTACGCATATGCATGATGATTTGACACTCTTATGGGATGAATTTTAGTAGATATTTCCTGAGGAGCACTGCCCCTCATACTTGCACTCAATACAAATCTAGGAGCTTCTAGAGCTGTAGTAGGTAGGGATGATAGTGTCAGAGTATGCAGAGAGGTTGAAAGACCTTACAAGTTTCTCTATTGACATGATCCAGGATGACTACTTCCAAGAACTGAATTTTGAACAGGGACTCCGTAGATAGATCCGAACCAGCATTGTACCCTTGTGAATCCCCACCAACGTTGGGGTTCTGGAGAGGTAATTGGTGAGAGATAAATTTTTGTCAAAGGGATTCTAGATAGCTGGAGCTGGCAGTGGAAGACACAGAGCCAAGCCATCTACAACAGTTACCAGACCCATATTCTAGGATCTCGGTATAGGAGATCCTTCCATGATAAGACTTAGGCACATATTTAGAGGTAGCATGTAGTTCCAGGGTAGCCTTAAGAGGGGAAATGTTTTACTTGTGATGATCATGGTCACATGGCATGAAAGTTCTTGACCAGGCATGCCGAGTCGCACATAGAGATAGCTAATAGACCTCCATGGTAGAGGAAACTTCGTGATTAGGGATATCCCAGGCATGGAAAGGGTGGTCCCAAGGGAGGTGGATCTAGAAGAGGATAAGGGGAAACTATGTGTAGTGGATGATGCTATGATATCCTTCCACCACGAAAACCAAGATACCCACGTTAGGTTTAGGGAGTTGGAGGATGGGGTCGTAGACAACTGTAAGATTTGGAGGCTTATGACCCCACAACACATGATATGATTTGAGGTATGATCTATGTTTATTCTAATCTTGCCTCAATATTAGTAGACACAAGTTCCAATCATTTATTTATCTCTCAAATACTGGTGCGAGAGATGGAGCTCCCAATTAAGGTGCTAGCATAGCATCTTTGTCTTGAGGTTCTTATAGGGAATGATTCTTCTATATCTTTCATATGCTAGTAGTGAGAGCTATCACTTGGAAGAGAGAGGTTCATGTGGTAAATTTTGGTCATCATGATGGATCCATATGATGTCATCTTGGGTATGGATTTTCTGTCCATGGTTCAATCTCAGATTTACTAGAACCACAGACAAGTCAGATGCCTACGCACTAATGAGAGGAGATTCTCTTTTTTTGTAAAGAGAGATCTCATGGAAGGGAAGTTGGACTCTATAAATATGAGGCTGTATCTCATTACCCATTAGTTAGATAGTATAACCCTTGGCATAATAATATCTTCAGGTATCTAGGTTCCTTCAGTTACAAAGGATTATATGGATGTCTTCCCCAAGGACATTTTAGGACTACCTCCGAGGATGGAGATGGAGTTATTCATCGACTTAGATCCTGGGACCACTCTGATATCTTCTACAGCATATTGGATGGAAACTACCAAGCTCCGAGAGCTATGGTTTCATTTGGATGACCTTTGTGAGAAAGGTTTCATTATAACCATTGTGCCCCCCTTGGTAGCTCCAGTCTTATTTGTGAAAAAGGTGGATGGGAGCTTATAGATTTGCATGGATTATCATCACCTAAATCAGGCCATGATAAAGAATAAGTATACCTTGATGAGGATTGATGACCACTTTGATCAGTTGTAAGGCATGATATGGTTCTCAAAGATCGATCTCAAGTCTAGCTACCACCAGTTGAGGGTTCATGAGGATGATATTCCAAATTTGGAATTCTTATGTTGCTATGGACACTATGAGTTCCTAGTGATTCCCTTTGGTGTGACGAATGCACCCACCATATTTATGTATTTTATGAACCAGGCCTTCCATATATAATTGGACGAGTTTTTTTTGTCTTCATCAATGACATACTCATCGAATATTCAACAGAGGAGGATCATGCATAGCACTTGAGGATGGTCCTAGAATTTCTTCAAGAGAACCAGATTTATGGGAAACTCTCAAAGTACTAGTTCTGGATATATGATGTTCACTTTATGGGACATGTCATTAATTAGCATGGTTTAGTCATGGATCCAACAAATATCGAAGTAAATATTTCTTGGGATCCACCCAAGAATGTGTCAGAGGTGTAGATCTTTCTTGGCTTGGAGAGGTACTACAAGAGGTTTGTGAAAGTCTTATCCAAAATCACAATCACTTTGACCACCCTGAGGTGGAAAGGACACTACTACAAATTTGGGCTATAGCCACGGTTTTATAGGTCCGTGGCTATATCTCTTCTACCTCCACGATTCATATCCCTCTCCGTGGCTAAATCATAACCCGTTTTTTTTTCTCCCAATTATCATCGGGCGCATCCTCTGCCCTCTCGCCACGCCCTCCTCCTCCCCGACGCCTCCTCGCCGCGCCCTCCTCCTTCCCGACGACTCCTCGCCGTGCCCTCCTTCTCCGCGATGCCTCCTCGCCGCGCCCTCCTCACCACGCCCTCCTCCCCGACGGCTCCTCTCCGTGACCCTCCTTCCCGACGCGACCCTCCCCCCCGACGCCTCCTTGTAGCGACCCTCCTCTCGACTCAGCTCTTCCGACGGCTCCTCACCGCGACCCTCCTCCTCACCACAACCCTCCTCCCAGACGCCTCCTCCCCGACGCCTCCTCCCCGACTCCTCTCTTCCGACTCCGAGGCAAGTTTTTATGTATGTATGCATATGAATTATATAATATTCTTCCTAGTTCACGGAGTTGCAGAAATTTTCTCTAACCTTGGGAGGTGATGAGAATTCTATGTATCATCGGTTTGAGTATGGGTTGATGTTAGACATACTTTCAAAGGTTTATCACATTTTCTTCCTAATTATGAAGGATATAAAATGTATCTTTTTATTTAAATTGAACTTGAGGTGAATAATTAGGAGATAACAGGATCATAATGATCTAGTAGAAGTAAGAATAGGAAAGGAGATTATTCTACAAGTTGTGGATGATGATCAATTGGTTAGGGAAAGACTTTATCATTCCCTTATTCTAGAGTCAAAGGATTCATTTTTTATATGTGGAATAAATATACACACTCATATGGTTTTCCATTTTGACCCTAGGAAGTATCACTCATGTAGATATGGGCCATCTTCTAATGATTTTTCATTATGGTTGGAGTGGCGGTTATAATTTTACTTTTACAAAGTAATTGTAAGCACAGTTAGTGATTTCTAGTAGAGTGGGATATATAAATTATCTAGGAGGTCAGTATGTGGTGGATTTAAAGGCACTAAAGGGATGGTTTAATAGTTTTATATAGATCTAGGGAACCATATGTAATTTATGTAGGGTCATTGTTTTAGTTTTATGAGGTTTTTTATTTTATCAAGCATTGATGGATTCATCTCATTATTTTATGTCTGTTAATATCATATATAATATATATTTTTCTATTGTGTTCCATTAATTAGTTTTATCATTTATAACGATTTAGGGATGAGGGAGGAGGTTATCATATGGGCTCTTTATTATAATGTTGAAATTTGCAGGATGCAGTGCAATGCAGTGATTCTCAACAGGTGTTTTCTCATATATTCGTTGAATTATTTGTAGTTCTCTCCAAGAATTTGCATTTCCAGTTTCACTTGAGTTTGTTAAACATTTTTACACTACGTCTCAACAGGATGCAGTGCAATGCAGTGATTCTCAACTGGTGCAGGAGGGCAGTGGGGGGTGTCCAGGGTCTGTCCAGGGGGCTTTTATTTTCCCCTTTCATAGAAATTAGTAGAAAGTGTATACAATTCCAAAAATAACTCCTCTAATTGGTAATGACATCCATGCCACATATCCATCATACAAACTGATGACATGTTTTTGTATTGAGGAGAAGATACTATAATCCCATGCACCATTTTCTAGGGGGTGTCATAGGGCACAACAATGTGATATTTTTTACTTTTACATCACTTCACACCAAGATTTCACTTATTTGCAGTTTACTGTGCTAGTTCTGTTTTATCTTGTTTCACCCCCTAATGTGTAACGTGAATACGTAGATCGGAAGAGGTAAGACTTGCACAATGTTGGGAGACATTGAGAGAGGCAGTAAAAGATACAATGTACTAGAAAAATTCTGGTCACAGTGTGCTAGTTCTATTTTCCTCTGCATCTCTTTTCCTTTGTCTCTAGTTTTGACCAAGGAAATTCTAGGAGGAAAAGTAGCATGGCGGGGAGTTTATGATAGCCCCTATGTCACTGCATAGTTCTTTTATTGTTATTTGGTTAAGTAGAGTTTTGGTTTTTATCTCCATGGAGTTCCAGGTCAGAACATGGAAATTTTTGAGGTTTCCATACTATTCATGGTTAAGGTGCATGGTTTGAGGAAAATAGTATGACCTCCCTTCGTGAGGATAATTTTAAGTTCATTTTTAATTGCACACAATTTTTTAGCATGAGTTGCGCATAGCCAAGTCTAAACCATGTAGCCCCTTGGTGAAACAATGTAGGATCCTTGGGCCAGTGCAGGGGGGCTGGGGAGGGGGGACAGGTGCAGGTGGGATGGGGTAGCAGGGGGCTGGGGGGGGGGGGGGGGCTGGTGCAGCTGGGGGCTGGGGTTGGGGGCTGAGGGGGGGGGGGATGGTGCAGCTAGGGGTTGGGGTTGGGGGATGGTGCAGGTGGGCTGCGGGGGGGGGGGGGGGGGGGCTGGGGGGTGGCAGGGGGGCTGGGGGTAGCAGGTGGCTGGGGGGGGGGGGCTGGTTCAGGGGGATGGGGAGGGTGGGGGAGACTGGTGCAACTGGGCTGGGGGTGGACTAGTGCAGCTAGGGGCTGGGGGCTGGGGTTGGGGGCTGGTGCAGGTGGGCTGCGAGGGGGGGGGGGGGGGCTGGTGCAGGTGGGCGGGGGGGTGGGGAGGGTGGGGGGACTGGCACAACAAGAGAGAAAATAAAAAATCTGAATGTGAGGAATTTCTGTGACAGTCAATGCTTTGCACAGGCACATTCAGGTTCACAAGCCCAAGCTTCTTGAAATTTCTGAACCTAAAGCTTATTTTTCATTAGGCTTTGCTGGAATTAATAAATTTGGTTTTAATTTGGTTGCTGCTAGTGGTTCCACTAGTTAGGGGGATCTTTTATGGGTTTTTTTCTCATTATTCATTTGGAAAGGTTGAAGTTATTTCCATTGATGAGAAAATTATCTCCTGAATGTATGTGATTCAATTTCCAGCGTTTCTCTTCCTAAATTTGCTTCAGATCACCATCCAATTATGGTTAGTTTAAAGAGTAAAGAGCAACAAATGCCTCTTCCTTTTTGATTCAATAATTTTTGGTCTTTTCAGACTGAATGTGACAATCTTATTAAAAGTTTCTGGTTCAGCATGAATTGTAGCTGGGGTGAATCAGCCTTCTCTTACAAGTTGAGGTTACTAAAGTCCCAACTGAGAATTTGGAGCAATTCCAATTAGAGTGGGTTGGATAAAGAGATCCTCACTCTCGAGTCGACTCTGCAACATATTCAAGATGAAGCTACTAATTCTGATTTTAGTCAGGACATTTCAATAGAATTTGGTGTTATATCCAGGCTGAACTCTCTTATTACAAAGAGGGAATGTGTTCAAAAGGAAACTTTCAGAATCAAATGGATACAGGATGGGGACAGGAACACAAAATTCTTCAACTCTCTTCAATGAATTCGAAGGGCCAACTGGCCTTTATCTTTTCTTAGAACTGGATAATGAATCTTGTATAACAAGGAAGCAATCGCTGAACATGTTGTTGACTATTTCACTAAGATTTTCAATGGACCTGGAATGGAGGGGACCTTAATGGATGGTATTGTTCCTTCGATGGTTTCTGATGAGGATAATATTTTTCTCACAAGCACCCCCCATGAATTTGAGATTAAGGATGCGGTCTTCAGTCTCAATGCTGGTAGTGCCCCTAGTCTGGATGGATTTGGCAATTCTTTTTATTCAAAGTATTGGGAGGAGATTAAATTGGAAGTTTGTAAGCTGGTCTCTTCTTTCTTCACCTCAGGGGTGCATCCCCATGGTTTCAATGCCCAATTTATCACTTTGATTCCTATAGGTGAGTGTTAAATGACATCCCAAATAGAAATCCAGCATATTCCTATAGTTTCTGGTCAAATTTATATCTCAAAAATAAGTATTGATCATTTTCTCTATCCTGGAAGTAAATAGATCAACCAGAAACAATATGCGACCCTAATTTTTTAAGCTAATCATGAGTTGCAATTTTATTTTTTCATATTTTATAGAGAATAAAAAATCTGGATAAATGTATGAATGGTGATATAAAGTCTATAAGCTATTTTGGTGGTCTATTTGGGCTGTTTCATTCCATCCTGTAGTGAACTCTAGTATTAAACTGTCCAATCTGGTTTTTCTTCCATATGATGATGTCATAGTCCATGAAAGCATAACTCTAAATATTCAGATTATACTGTGTAATCAGCAGACCATCATGACTTTGATATTGTGAAATAAATTCATCAATGATCATATGAGATAAATCTAGTGGTATGATAACAATGTCCTGCAGGGGGGGTGCTGTCCAGGCAGGGGGGAGGGGTGTCCAGCAGGGGGGAGGGGTGTCCAGCAGGGGGGGTGCTATCCAGGCAGGGGGGGTGTCCAGGCAGGGGGGAGGGGTGTCCAACAGGGGAGGTGCTGTCCAGGCAGGGGGGGGCTGTCCAGATAGGGGGGGAGGGGTGTCCAGGCAGGGGGGGAGGTGTCCAGGAGGGGGGGAGCTGTCCAGGCAGGGGGGGAGGTGTCCAGGGGGGAGTCCAGTGTTCAGGGGGGTGTCCAGTGTCCAGGGGGAAGGGGGGCTGCAGGGGGGGCTGTCTAGGGGGGATTTACAGGGGGTGGGGGGCTGCAGGGGGGAGGGGTGTCCAATGTTCTTTCCACTTTTTAGGTGATTTAGAGGATGAGATTCAGGATTAAATGTATCCATGTATGAGAAGAGTAAGATAGGGAGGGTCAACTAGAAAGATAAAAGGGATTACTCATATTTTTCTCTACCAATGGGGACTAGGTCTATGAATATGTCAAAGGAAAAATAGAAGGAATGTAACCCACCTCTCCAAGGTGGTCTTTTAGTAGTGGGATATTCATGATAATCCTTTCAAAATTCTTGTGAAATCATAAGATGATGAACCAATTAAATATACCCTTTCCTTTACTTTGAAAAATTATAAAATTGAGGATTTTTGTTTTGATAAGAGGTTGGAGGAGGTTGAATAAATCACTTCTAACTTAGAAACACTCCTAGGATCAAAAAGAGCAAGATGACCAAATTAATGAAGTTTTTTATTTAATTGAACAAGCTTTTCTTTTATATTATTGTGATTTTTTTGTGTATGATTTTGATTTCTCTTCTCCCTATGTATATTGTGTAGATTCAAGTGAACTTCATGATTTACTAGAGGTACATGAGAAGGTTATTAATACACCTGATGAGAAACTTTTGAAACTCAAAAAATCTAATTGTAATTCAAAGTTTGGGAGTGGTCGAAGAGCAAGAGGATATTTTGAAGTTGCACACTAATGAAAAAGTGGATATTGATACATATGTATTGAAATTCTAGTGTGTTCTTATTTTAATGTTTTACTAAAAATAATTTTTGAACTTCAAATGTTAACATGAATCTACATTAAAATCCATGAATATGTGTTGAAGTTGTTAATATAGTAACTAGTGGGTATCATTCATGCATTTTGTGTGATTGTTTGAACTATATGTTCTTCATTTCTTTTGTTTTTAATATATTAGTTATATGCTTTGTTTGTAATTAGATAGAAAAATTCTTTATTGTTACAAATTTATGCATATATCTAATTAATCATTTCTACCATAGGACGAGGTGGTTGGTGTTGGTTCAAATGCGGGCACGTTGGCATGCAACCGACAAGCAAGGGGGAAGATCCATTCTTGGTAATGGGCATCTATGTGAACTTCACTTCTCAGTTATTGGTTTTGATTAGAGTGATATTAACATATTATTTTGTTCCCATGTAGTTTTACAAACATAAAATAAAAATTTAATCATAGTTTTATGGTTCCAATTCTAAAATCTCTTTTATGAGCTGAATTCTACGGTACTCAATTGTTGTGCTCGATAGGGGGCTGGGTGGAGGGGGGGCAGGGGGCAGGGAGGGTGCAGGGGGGTGCAGGGGGTGTTGTGCAGGCTAAGGGGATGGGTGGAGGGGGCAGGGGCAGGGGGTAGGGTACATGATGGAGGGGGGAAGGGGGGAGGGCTGTCCAGCAGGGGGGAGGGGTGTCCAGCAGGGGGAGGGGTGTCCAGGCAGGGGGCGGGGCTGTCCGGCAGGGGGGGCGGGCTGTCCGGCAGGGGGGAGGGCTGTCAGGCAGGGGGGCGGGCTGTCCGGCAGGGGGGAGGGGTGTCCAGCAGGGGGGAGGGGTGTCCAGTAGGGGGGAGGGGTGTCCAGGCAGGGGGCGGGGCTGTCCAGCAGGGGGGGCTGTCCGGCAGGGGGGCGGGCTGTCAGGCAGGGGGGCAGGCTCTCCGGCAGGGGGGATGGGCTGTCCAGGCAGGGGGAGGGGTGTCCAGCAGGGGGAGGGGTGTCCAGCAGGGGGAGGGGGTGTCCAGGCAGGGGGAGGGGGTGTCCAGCAGGGGGGAGGGCTGTCCAACAGGGGGGAGGGCTGTCCAATAGGGGGAGGGGTGTCCGGTAGGGGGGGAGGGGTGTCCGGCAGGGGGGAGGGGTGTCCGGTAGGGGGGGTGGGCTGTCCAGGCAGGGGGAGGGGTGTCCAGCAGGGGGAGGGGTGTCCAGCAGGGGGAGGGGTGTCCAGCAGGGGGAGGGGTGTCCAGGTAGGGGGATGGGCTGTCCAGTAGGGGGGAGGGATGTCCAACACGTTGTGGTCACGCTGCGGTCACACCGCGGTCACGCGACGGTCACACCGCGGTCACGCCGCGGTCACGCCGTGGTCACGCCGCGGTCGCGCCGCGGTCACGCCGCGGTCACGCCGCGATCACGCCGCGGTCACGCCGTGATTTGGCCCTGCTCCAGGACGACACCCTGCGGCGGTTACTCCTCCTTAGAGAAACATTGAATGGTTAGCTCTATAATTTTTCGTATTTCCTCATTCCTAAACTATATCTCCTCCCAACACTGCCTCTCATCCTATTTGAAACTAAGTGGAAGATGTTGCCCCGCGGATGTCTCTGGACCGGGCCAACACGTTGTGGTCACGCTGCGGTCACGCCGCGGTCACGCCGCGGTCACGCCGCGGTCACGCCGCGGTCACGCCGTGATTTGGCCCTGCTCCAGGACGACACCCTGCGGTAGTTACTCCTCCTTAGAGAAACATTGAATGGTTAGCTCTATAATTTTTCGTATTTCCTCATTCCTAAACTATATCTCCTCCCAGCGCTGCCTCTCATCCTATTTGAAACTAAGTGGAAGATGTTGCCCCGCGGATGTCGCTAGACTGGGCCAACACGTTGTGGTCACGCTACGGTCACGCCGCGGTCACGCCGCGGTCACGCCGCGGTCACGCCGCGGTTCCCACAATTCCAAAGAGGCTTTTCTATTCTGAGAGCCTATTTCATGCTGGATTTCCCACATTTCCCCCACAAGCAGGCAAAGGGAGGTCTGTTTGGGCCTATGCAAACAGGGCTTGTTTTTTATGGACAAATATGCAACTGGAGACCTGGTTTTCTTGAAGAGTTTCCATGAAGGGTCCTCACTGTAGAGGAGACTAGCTCTGGTCTGTATGTGGTAGTTGCTTCCATGATGGTTCCCACAACCGTTTGACTGAATTTCACACCAAACCAAGCCCTGCTAGTGACTATTTTTCGATACACTATAAAAATCCCATGGCCAACCCACCAAAATCAAACCAGTTATTCCAGGGCCATTTCCACTCTCACTAAAAAATCCAAACTCAAGCCCTACTACAATTCCAAGATCACACTTCAATTTAGCCACTATGAACTCCTTCCCAGTCCCCCACCATTTTTCAATCCACCTAGGCAACCCATCCACAAATTGACCACCAATCAGGCCTACCCACCTCTCAACTTCTAAGCCACCAACCCCACATTTTCCACCAGGCATCCCACTTTAAAACCATTCCAAACCTCACCCAATTCTAACCAATTAAACCAGACCCCTTAACATTTGAATCCCTCATCTAAATTCTTGTTCCAACTCACTTATTTTAGGGGGTCCAGGTGGTGTCCAGGGGTAGGGGGACTAGCAGGGGACTGGCAGGGTGCCTGGAAGGGTGCAGGGGGGGACTGGCAGGGGGCAGGGGGCTGGTGGGGGGCAGGGGGCTGGGGTTGGGGGGGGGGGCAGGGGGCTGGGGGGGGGGGGGGGGCTGGTCCAGCTGGGGGCTGGTGGGGGAGCAGGGGGCTGGTGGGGGGCAGGGGGCTGGGGGGGGGGGTGATGGGGCTGGGAGGGGGGGCTGGGGTTGGGGGGGGTGGGGTTGGGGGCTGGTGGGGGGGGGGGGGGGGGCTGGTGGGGGGCAGGGGGCTGGGGTTGGGGGCTGGTGTGGGGGGGGGAGGGATGTCCAGCAGGGGGGAGGGATGTCCAGCAGGGGGGAGGGCTGTCCAGCAGGGGGGAGGGGTGTCCAGGCAGGGGGCGGGGCTGTCCAGCAGGGGGGGCGGGCTGTCCGGCAGGGGGGCGGGCTGTCCGGAAAGGGGGCGGGCTGTCAGGCAGGGGGGCGGGCTGTCACGGGCTATCCGACAGGGGGGAGGGGTGTCCGGCAGGGGGGAGGGCTGTCCAGCAGGGGGGAGGGGCTGTCCCGTAGGGGGGAGGGGCTGTCCCGCATGGGGGGGAGGGGTGTCCAGCAGGGGGGAGGGATGTCCAGCAGGGGGGAGGGGTGTCCAGCAGGGGGGAGGGGTGTCCAGGCAGGGGGAGGGGCTGTCCAGCAGGGGGGAGGGGCTGTCCAGCAGGGGGTGTTCAAGGGGGCTGTCCAGGGGGTTACAAGGGGGTGAAAGAGGGCTGTCCAGGAACCTAAGCCCATGCAGGTTATGAATGTCTCTATAGAGAAAATGCAGTGCTATCCAGATCTGGAAAATATCATAAAACATCCCACAGATACTTCACAGGCACCATGTATAACTTTTTCACCACCTATAGATAGTGAGCACGGTGCTATAAAATCTGGTAACTCTATTTCAAATCATAATTCCAATGTTTTGTTTAATGCAGTACTACATGAAATGCAAGAAGATTTTATCTGAGGATGAACATGTGTGACCATGATTTCACCAAGCAGTTTGTTTAGTTGATAAACATTTTTTCTGGTAATGTTTTCCAATTTCAAATATGTTTTATTTTATTTCCATAAACATTTTATAGTTTATTCTGTTTTATTTTCCAGACTGATTATATGTATGTTTTCCTAGATTACTCATATATAGCTACTTCTGAATTTTGTTTCAAGTGTTTCCCAAGTCCTACTAAGAACCTATAGTATGGGGTGGTCCTACTAAGAACCTATAGTATGGGCCCAGTGTCCAGCAGGGGTCCAGTGTCCAGCAGGGGTAAATATGCAGGGGGAGTCCAGTGTCTAGGGGGGAGTCCAGTGTCCAATAGGGGTAAATATGATTTGGGCATCCCAAGAACTAGTTTCTAGGGGGGAGTCCTGTGTCCAACAGGGGTACAAGGGGGATGGTAGGGGTGGGGGGGAGTAGGGGTCCAGTGTCCAGCAGGGGTAAATATGCAGGGGGAGTCCAGTGTCCAGGGGGGGAGGGAGGGGGGGTGCTGTCCAGGGAGGAGGGGGGGGGGGTGCTGTCCAGGTGGGGGGGGGGGGTGTCCAGTAGGGGGGAGGGGTGCTAAAAATGGTCTGTAAATATGATGTAGTTCAGTCTGTTCCTGTCTTATCTCATGCTACTAAACATGTCGGAATTGGTGAATTTGTATCTGTTAAACCTGAATCTGGCAGTGCTGAAGATGTTGTGGTTATCAGATCAGATAAACTTGGTTATCAGATCAGATAAACTTGGTTATCAGATCAGGGGGCAGGGGGACTAGCAGGGGACTGCCAGGGGGCCTAGCAAGGGTAGGGGGCCTAGTAGGGGGCAGGGGGACTAGCAGGGGGCATGGGGGCTGGCAGGGGGCAGGGGGGTCTGGCAGGGGGACAAGCAGGGGGGGTTGGCAGGGGGACAAGCAGGGGGTAGGGGGGGGGGGCTGGCAGGGGGACAAGCAGGGGGCAGGGGGGGGGGGGCTGGCAAGGGGCATGGGGCTGGCAGGGGGACAAGCAGGGGGGGCTGGCAGGGGGACAAGCAGTGGGGGATGGCAGGGGGACAAGTAGGGGGAAGGGGGGGGGGCTGGCTGGCAGGGGGACAAGCAGGGGGAAGGGGGACAAGCAGGGGGCAGGGGGGGCTGGCAGGGGGACAAGTAGGGGGCGGGGGGGGGGACTATCAGGGGGCAGGGGGGGCTGGCAGGGGGACAAGCAGGTGGCAGGGGGGGCTGGCAGGGGGACAAGCAGGGGGCAGGGGGGGCTGGCAGGGGGACAAGCAGGGGGCAGGGGGTCTGGCAGGGGGACAAGCAGGGGGCTGGGGGGGGGGGGCTGGCAGGGGGACAAGTAGGGGGCAGGGGGGCTGGCAGGGGGGGCTGGCAGGGGGACAAGTAGGGGGGTGGCAGGGGGGGGGGACTGGCAGGGGGACAAGCAGGGGGGTGGTAGGGGGGACTAGCAGGGGCAGGGGGGGACTAGCAGGGGGCAGGGGGGACTAGCAGGGGGGGTGGTAGGGGCAGGGGGGGACTGGCAGGGGGTGGCAAGGGGGGACAAGCAGGGGGGAGGGGTGTCCAGGTAGGTGGGAGGGGTGTCCAGGCAGGGGGGGGACTGGCAGGGGGCAGGGGGGGGGGGGGCTGGCGGGGGGGGGGGGGACTAGCAGGGGGCAGGGGGACAAGCAGGGGGCAGGGGGGGGGGGGCTGGCAGGGGGGGCTGGCAGGGGGCAGGGGGGGTGGCAGGGGGACAAGCAGGGCGGGGGGCTGGCAGGGGGACAAGCAGGGGGCAGGGGGGGGGGGGCTGGCAGGGGGCAGGGGGGGGGGATGACAGAGGGACAAGCAGAGGGGGACTAGCAGGGGGGTGGCAGGGGGCAGGGGGGACTGGCAGGGGGTGGCAAGGGGGGACTGGCAGGGGGGGACTGACAGGGGGTGGCAGGGGGGTGGCAGGGGGTGTCCAGGGGGGTGTCCAGGGGATGTCTGGGGGTGTCGAGGGGGTTGGGGGGGGGTATTTTTTTTTATGGATTTGGACACCCTATAGCCACGGTTTAAACCGTGGCTATTGGTTTATTACCAAAGTTATTAACCGTGGCTATAGACATAATGCCACAGTTATAAACCATGGTAATTAAGTTTGTCCGGCCTTTAGTATAGCCACAGTTTCAACCGTGGCTATACGTATACAGCCACGGTTTGAACCGTGGCTATATACCTACAGCCACGGTTGAAACCGTGGATATAGTGTTAAAGCCATGGTTTGGAACCGTGGCTATAGGTCTAGGCCTATAGCCACGCCAAACTTAGCTACGGTTTTAGGAACCATGGCTATTACCTATAGCCACGGTTTGAGGGCCTATAGCCACGGTTTAGAACCGTGGCTATAGCCCGAATTTCCAGTAGTGGGACAAAAATTTACCTAGTGCGAGTAGTCTTAGAGGTCCTTTTAGGAGTTTAGGTAGTGTTGATGAGTGATCCAATTTTGAGACTACCAAAGGAGGGCATGGAGTTCATAGTGTATTGTAATGACTCAGCGAAAGGGATTGACTACGTGTTGATGTAGCAACAGGTAGTTATCACATATGGGTTGAGGTTGTTGAGACCCCACAAGAAGAACTATGTGACTCATGACTTAGATCTGTTAGTGGTAGTATTTTCCCTGAGGATATGGAGACGATAACTTATGGGGGGGTGCTTTGTAGTTTACTCAGACCACCAGAGTCTTAAGTATGTCTTCACACAGAGGGGCCTGAATCAGAGATAATGAAACTAGTTGGAATTTCTATAGGACTACGACTTTGAGATAGTCTATACTTCAAAGAAGGGAAACAGTGTAGTAGATTCCCTTAGTAGGAAGTACAGGGTTTTCTTAGTGTAGGAAGCTTTAGAGTAGTTGTCTTCCATGCAGCTGACCCCATTTGAGCAAGAGGGTACAAATTTTCTTCAGTCAATGTTGTTGAATCCTTTGCTTCTTGAGCGTGTGAGAGACTTCTAGCTGGGATACATTGACTACAAGGTCTTATGTGATCAAATATCCATAGGTGACTCACCATATGGATATGATGAAGGAGGGAATCATGTCATCTTATTCCAGGGGTGAATAATAGTTCCAGTCACATTATAGGGGGAGGTGATGAAGGAGTTCCACACTTCTCCCTAGCTGTATATCCTAGTGTGGGAATATGAATAGAGACCTCCAATGGTAGTTTTGGTGTTTTTCATGAGATGAAGCATAGATGAGTTCATCTCTTGGTGCCTCACTTGTCAGCAGGTGAAGGCTGAGCACCAAGTTCTGGTAGGATTGTTTCAACCCCTTGAGATCCAGGAGTATAAATGAGATGGCATATTCATGGACTTTTTCATAGGGATTCCACACACATCAAAGAGACATGACTCCATCTGGGTGATAGTTGAATGAATCACGAAGTTGGTACACTTCCTTGATATTAGGGAGAAGAGTTCGGTGGAGAGTTTGGGGCAGTTATACATACGATAGATCATTTTCCTCCATGTTGTTCCCTTAGTGATTGTATCCAATCATGACACACAGTTTACATCACAATTGTAGAGAGGTCTGCATGAGGAATTCAAGACCCAATTGCAAATGAGTACAACCATTCACCCCTAGACTGATGGGAATACTAAGTGCACTATCCAGGTGTTGGAGGACATGCTGAGGGATTGCGTGTAAGATTTTGGCTGAAGGTGGGAGGATCACCTGACCTTGGTAGATTTTGTGTACAACAAAAAATAAAACTCTACCACTAGAATGACACCTTTTGAGGCCTTATACAAGATACCCTACAATTCAACCTTATACTGGATGAAGATTGGTGAGTCATCTATGATGGTCCCATAGTTGGTCCAAGTGACAACGAAGAAAGTCTAGGTCATCTGTGAGCGGATGATGATGGACCAGAGTAGAAAAAATCTCACACAGATCGCTGTCATAGTACCTTGGAGTTCAAACAGGGAGGCAATGTTTTCTTGAGAGTATCCCCATGATGAAAATTGTAGAGGTTCATCCGGGTAGGAAAGATATCCCTAAGTTTCATTGGGTCATTCGAGATCATGAAGAGGGTTGGCGAGGTTGCTTAACACCTTTACCTACCCCCACAGTTCAAGTGGTTGCACGACGTCTTCCACATTTCACAAATGAGGAGATATGTGCATGTCCCTACATACATCATCATCTGGGGTGAGCTAAACATCGAGTATGGATCCACCTCTACAGAACACCCGCTGGTGATTGAGGGTCAGTAGGAGAGGACCCTGTATGGATAGACCATCCCTTTGGTTCTCATGCTATGATATAATGGAAATGTGCATGAGAGTTCCTAGGAGTGGGAGATCCAACTGTGGGCTCAGTATCCTGAGTTTTTTCCTAGTTTTTCTTTTTGAGGAAAAAAGTTTGAACGAGGGAATGATGTAGAGACCTGTTTTTACCTTATAATACTTTTAAATATTTCTATATATATTTCTAGAGCTAGGTTTGGATATGGGGTGTGGTTCCATGGCTCGGTATTCCCAGAATTAATTTTATAAAAAAATTAAATATATTTTATATTGTATACATGAAACTTTTTAATGAAAATGGGATAAATCTTAAACAGTTGATCGAATCAGAAATTTGAGACCATGGTTCAGTCTGAGAGATGGTGTTTACCCTAGGCGTGCCACAAAATGAGTCAACATGGGATGTTTAGACCCATCACCCATTGCTGGTGCATTTAATTAATTAATGAATTAATTATTTAATTAATTAGTTTGTTTTCTAGCGCAACAGATAAATCTTTAAGATTCAATAAAGACCAATTCCTCCAGGGTTGTCCTCATAATTTTGGGAATCTTTAGAGAGATATCTCTTCCTCCTTCCCCTATACAATCACCTTGAATGATGATAAATCTCTAGACCAGATCAGACCAGGCCGCAATAAATGCAACAACTTCCTTCGAATTGTTAGCGGATGTATTCTTTATCAAAAATCTATCCAAAATATAGTTAGGACTTGTTATATTTGGTTTTATGCCCTTATAATTAAATTTATTGAGTATATTGTTCTTCATTCTTCGATCTTCACCCTGTTACATCCTTTTCATGAGCCTATGTACTGGATTTCAATTTGTTTAATCAATGGTTCTAACCCCAGTATGACTGTTATTGATTTTTGGCCAAAAAATATTGGCAAAAATGTTTAATCCTTTGCTTTTGTGCCTTTATCCCAATTTTTATTCTTGTTCTTCACTAGTTGGATCCACGCGGTCTTGAATTGACCTTTCTCGGAGGTACTGAGCTTGATCGGACCCCCAGATTCATGGTGGATCAGTGAAATGGGAACAAAACGATGAGAAGAGCATATATTTGGAAATATTGTGGAAAAGGATGATCATTTAGGTGGTTAAGATCATGAAATCAATGTAGGAAGGAATGACAATATGCATAACAGACAAAAAAATACTCATGGATGATAGAAGGCCGTTTTCTAGAAATCAACAACTGAGATATACAATCTATAGCCATATCTGAAGATTTTAGGAGGATTCATGGTGGGATCTATGATGAATCATCCTGAAATGAAGCATAGATCACATATTTTTAGATCTGGGATTTTTGTCAAAAATCCCACTACATGCCATATTCCAAGATGAACACACAACATATAGCCTTTCAGTGGTGGTGACTAGGGTTTTATAAACCCATAAGGATGGAACGACGTGTACATCACCAATATGCCATGTACCACCTTCCCGTGTGAGAAAGTTGTGTGATATGTCACACAGCTAGGAACACACCATGTGCCAAATACACGACACAAGTAGATCACATGGGTGGTATCCCATGTGAAGCCACACGCTGTGTACCAAAGTACACATACATAGGGTCTAGTAGACGAACACATCCTACATACACGGTCTCAGTCCCATTTAGTATGGACATTCTATGTAGTCTACCTACACGGTGTGTACTACTACATGGGATGAAGCTGTGTGCCATCTAGGGATATGATCGGGTTGTGAAGTGGGACCACATTCTATGTGAGTCCCCTCACATTCCATGTATCCATTGATCTCTTCTGTGAAAACTTCAAACATCCATATCTCCTTCGTTTAAACTTAGATTTTGGATTAAGAGTATCCTATCTTGAGTTTTTTCCACGTAGAACATGATGGTGCCATCAGTTGTGGATTTTGAGAGACAAGGTGGACTGTTCCAAGAATGGAATATTTTTAGGTGACCCTCAATGATGGTAGTGATCAGGAAGGATCACTAGAGGCTTACTCCCAAGTGGAACCCTCCAACTGGGCTGGGCATGGGTCCTCGATGACTTCTAGTGTGGAACCCTCTAGTTGGGCTAGGAATGGGTCCTTTAAAGACTCCCAAGTGGAACCCTCCATCTAGGATAATAATGGGTCCTTGATGACTATTAAAGTGGGATCTTCCAGCTAGGCTAGACATGGGTACTTGACTTTCTAAGTGGAACCATCTTGAGGGGTAGGGCATTGGTCCTCGATGACTTAGAGTCAAACCCTCTTGCTGGGGGTATGGGTCCTCGACCACCAGAGTGGAACCCTCCTATTGCACTAGGACATGAGTCCTATACCTAGAATTTTTGGCCCCTTGACTATGTAGCACAATGATAAGACATGGTTTGATGTTGCTTGTAGTCATGAGGAAGATGAACACTTTCCCCACTAAGATGTGTTTTTGTGACACGACCAAAACCGTGAAGGTGAATCAGTGTCACCCAAAGAAGATAGTATCAATGTGTGGTGAATGAGTCTCTTAGACTTGTGTTTTTAGGGAAGACACGTGGGATGTTGGGAATCATTGTTGGACTTTTGAAACTGTTGGATACTCTTCCTCTTAGGCTGAACTGTGAGATGAAGTTCCCCTTACTCTCTCGTCTGAGTTTCTTTGACTGAGTATATATATATATCCTTCTTATGTATTCAATCCTTGGATTTTTTACTCTCCTTCTTGGAGAGGTGAAGACATGTGGGGTATGCCATGTGCTTTCTGTGTTTATCTTCTTTTGGTTGGATGAGTCCGCTCTTCTGTAATAGGTGGTAAAGACTCGATTAATAGTTCATCTACTCACTGTTTTTATCCCCTTGTTCTTGGATGATATTAATTTCACTATTTTTTTGGGTTGATCTATACTCTTTCACTATAACTTGTGTTATATATTGTATTTATCTTATGTTGTATCTCTTACTACTCCCCTTTAGCTTTTTTAGTGTCCTACTGGTATGTTTATACTCACCCCTGCATGGGAATTGCCTACACAACTCATATCTTATAAAGAAGACAGACAGGTTGACCGTGAATTCATAGGATCTTAGGGATACTGGGTGTTTGTATAACATATGGTGGTCATAGCTTGGGATTTAGGAGTTGGGCTCTCTTAGCTTTTTACTTTTATGGTTTTCAATTAGGCCATGACCTTTTTCAAGTTGGGCTTGTATTTTCCCCCTTTTTTATTTCAGCTTAAACCACCATACTTTTGTACTATCTAGAGGTTTATGCATGTTTGGTTTACTATATAGTAGTGTTGGCTCTTTTATTATTTCCCTATTCACTTTTTCATTGAGTTTTATATGTGTGTGTGTATAGGTTTTTAGGCAAAGGCCTCCTCGAGTTAGTTATTCCTTCAGCGCTTGTCACCACCCCTTGATCTATGGATGTAGGCTTGGGGTAGTTGCAGCCCGATCCCCAAATTTTGTTGGTTATCACAACATATTCTCCCCCTTATTATAGAAATATCTCTTTGCTTCAATTTAACCCCTTACTATAGG
The DNA here is from genome assembly GCA_963277665.1 of Viscum album. NCBI lineage: Eukaryota > Viridiplantae > Streptophyta > Magnoliopsida > Santalales > Viscaceae > Viscum > Viscum album. The sequence continues at coordinate 1,996,868,388 of OY728160.1, forward strand.
AATCACCCCCAAATAGGAATATTTCTCCCCTTTGTGATTTTCAAAAAGAACGTGGAAAAGTATTGAACTTCCTAAAAAGGGTTAGAAAAATAACTATACAAAACAATATAATGAACTACCTAATAATCCAATAAAATGATAGAATATTCAACCAATAATAATTGGAAAACATTTAAACAAATCATAATGGGATGAATAAGTCATTCATTCATAAACATGTTTTCAAAAATACAATTGCAACAATATTTGAGAAGGAAAAAGATTTTAATATTTCTTCATCATGGACTTCACAATGGTCTTCATATTCTTGAACTATTTTCTATCCTCCTCAGGATTATATATTATTTCATCTTGAGACCAAACTTTCTCTTCTTGAATCCGAAGTCGTGCAAACAATTATTCATTCTAATTTTTCAAACCAATCATTTCCTCTTTAAAATATTTGAGTCTTGAAAAATCCATTTGTATATATTTCATATTCCTTTTTAACTATTTCACTTCTTCAATCTGGTTGTCACTTGTATCTCTAAACTATTCCATGAATTTAACCCTAGATGGCATATCTTTAGATAACTAATTGAAAGATTCTATAGATTTATTCATAATATTACTCATATCTTCTAAATTCTATTAATTCATATTGACATCAACATTGATATTATGACACCATTTAACAACTTTATTGTTGTATTCCTTTTTCTGAGCTTGAGAACTTTTTTGAAAAACTTTGAAATCAGACTCTAACTGAAGCAGCGTGTCTGTTAAAACTTTGATTGATTCTGATTTTTCACTTTGATTTTTGTGAATCAACTCCATACCATCTTCAAGTCCTGGATTTTTTTGTATTATTCCTTCGTGTCTCTATAAATCTTGGATGATATAATCAACTCCCTACATGATTATTATATTCACTAAATCTAATTCTTTTATTTATTTCAGGAAGTTGGGCATGAATGGTTCTGACTTCAATCACTTTTCCTTTCATCTTATCTTTTTTTGAAACTTTTTTTTCAAATATATCACCTAATTGTTTTCCATAATATAATTCTATGTCATTTATTTCATCAGTGTTAGCTTTGACGTCCTTTTTTTTTTAAATTTTATCATCTTAATCTTTCTTAGTTGTGGATTCAACTTCTTCTCTTGATGATGGTTTTTTCTTTTGATGATTTTCATATTTTTATTTTTTTTTCGACATTAGAAGGTAATTTTGATGAAGAATCCTCTAATGTTTTAAAAAAGAGCTTATCATATTGAGAATTTTTATTAACATCTTCTTCTTAATTAGTATCCTCTTCATCTTGATTCCTTTGATCCTGATTCTGTCCATTGTTATGTTTCCTATTTTCATCTTCTTTCATTTCATCCTTCTCATTCTGATTTTCCTAATTTTCTTCCAATTCTTCTTCAAAATACTCTTATATTTCTTTTTATTCACTACCTTCTTCAATTCCTTCTCCTTATTTGGATAAAATATCAATCCCTATTGTGCCTTTATCTATTTCTTTAAAAAACTCCTAAAGCTGACTTTCTATTCTTAATTCACCATTTCTAGTAGGTACTGATTTTGATGAGTTTTATTGAACTTCAAGTGGTACCTATTCTTTATCAACTATTTTAGTATTTCCCTTCTCTATGACATAGATAAATTAAGTATTGACAATTGAGGTTACTTGGAAAGATAATATGGCATCCAAATTGGGTTAATCAATCTGAGATGGAGGTATAACCAGAGCCACATTTCCTGAAGCCTTTTCCAATTCTTTTAACAAACTATCACATATCTAAACTTGAGATAGCTTCTTTTTTTCTTCTTCTTTTTTCTTTCTATAGGGTATCAGAAACATGGATTTTTAAGGCCAAGGCCTCAAAAAGATCAATTTTGATAACTGGTCCTCCTAAATTCTTTTCTTCTTTATTTTTCATCCACTCCTGATATACTTCATCAAGAACTCTCTTAGGATTCTTTTCCTTTATTCATGAGGATGAATATTCTTTCCTTTTCTTTTTATGATCACCCTACTCATCTTTCTTCTTCTTCTTCTTCCCATCACCCTTATTAGATTTATTTGAGGGTTATGATTTTGAAGTTTTCTCAATAATTTTTTTTTATTTTCATCAAAAGAAAATCTAATCCACTTCATTGTATCATCACCGATGAAAACAATTTTCATCCTCTACAGAGTTGATTTATTCATAATGTTAAAATATTTCATGCACTCAATCATTAAATTTCTTAAAACAGAAGGAAACATAATGATTTGAGACCTAATAGATCTGGTCATGATGTTGTTGATGGTAAGAAATATTAAATTGATAAGATTAATTTTCTTCATGTTCACTAAAAAGTCCAATACAGAAACATATGATACTTTTAAAGTTTCACAATATCCTTTCCACGAAATCAAGAAACCATGCATCCAAAGGGAAACAACTGGATTATTTAGTGTGATATGAGTCACCTTCTTAACTTTTTCATAATGATCAAATAAGGAATATTCTATATTCCTTTTCTTAAAGGAACCAAGACCATTAGGTAACTTGTGGTAAGGACATTAAGATTCTCCATCCAATGGTATTTTAAGCATACTTGTAGCTTTATTATATGAAATTTTATAACCTTTTTCATATATCATGAAAGAATTTTTTCCATATTCTATAAAAAACTTAACAGTATCATAGAAATTATGAACAAGATCAATCTCACCGAAAGATCAAGGGTTGAATTTTTAATTGTAAGAAGGTGCAGACTCAATTCTAGATTTGAGATTCAGATCTAATCTCCTTGAAAGAATCCTAATCTCATTGGAAGAAATTTAATGAAGAAGAAGAAAATATAAACCAATAGAAATTCCAATTTCCCGAACAAATAATTAAGAAAAAATCATTTTCAATTCAAAATAAGTAAATAAAACGTAAATAAAACAGAGTAGAGGAAGAAAAATCCTCCCTATGTGAATGATGTTCATGATTTGCTGCCCTGCTCCTACAACTCCATGTCACCGGTAATGCTCTTGGTATCTCTGGGGAGTTTTTCTCTTGAATTGTGTGGCTTGGAATCAGAATGAGAGTCCCCCTCTAAATTCTGCCACTGATCTGCTTTTAATCCTACTGTTATCTGCTGTTTGTCACCGAACACTTCCACTGACTTCAAAAGTCCCTTAGTTGTGCACCGCACATGTGTGCTTTTTCGCGATTGGCACGTCACACTAACTTTACCCCTATAACTAACTTTCGGTGAGTTAGTTGAAAGTACCTAGATGTTTTCCCGTCTCTTGACTGAACCTATGCAAGAATAAACAACACAGTTACAACATGAAAGGAGTAAAAATTTGTAATTTAAGAAAATAACTTATTAAAGACTTTTAAAATAATTAATAAACTTTAAAATAATGTTGTTAAATACATTAATTTATTAGTATTAATAAAAATTAGTAATTATATTTTAATTAAATATAATGAAATAAAATTTATTATTAAAATAAAAGATAAATCATGATAATTTACATATTATAAGTTGAATGAATTTGTTAATAATAGAGTTATTAAAAAGTAATAAGTTTTATTAATTGTTAATTTTAATGTTAAATTGTTTATAAGTTATTATTTTTTAATTAATTAACAAGATTAAAGTAAATTATAAACATTAAGTTTATTATTACTTTGAAAATTAAAATTATTAACATTTTAAATTAACTAGATTAGTTTATTTGTAATTTAATATATAACTTATTATTAGTATATTATTTTATTAAAAATTTGTGTTATTAAATAATTATTAAAATGTAATATTGAATTATAATTAATAAGTTTTTTTAATAATCTATTCTAATTCGATTTTAGAAGTTACTATCAATTAAATTTTAATTTAATAAAATTTTATTTATGTTTAATAATTCTGTTTTATTAAATATCTTATGTTAATTATTTATTTATAATTATTAAGGATTAATATTTTTAGATTAGTAATTATTTAATTTATGTTTTTAATTAATTTATATTTTTTATAAACTCATCTCCCCCCTTATTTCAGCGCAACCATAAAGGAGGGGTTCTTTTTAGGTGTAAGAACCAACTGCTGCAGCAGCTAGTCACTGCCCACTCCAGATCCAGCGCGGCCTTGACTCAGGCGGCTCCTACGGCGCGACACAGCTAACCGGTCCCCCTTCAGCGGACTAGCGGGGTACAGCTTCGGCTCCAGCAGGTGGTGTGCCATCTTCTTCAGCAATAGTGGCGTCGACCTTCGTTCCGGTTCCTCTACTCAGCGGCGGTGCAACCTCCTTCAAGCGCAGCGGAGAACTGTAGCGACTTCAAAAAAAATTGATGGCAACTCGGCTCCAACAGTGGCAAGTGGTGGAGGCTCGTCCCTACTCGCTCCATTCGAGATCCAGTGGTGGAAGAACCCTAAAGCCAAATGATTTGAGCTGGAAAGAAGATCCATGTTCTTTCTTGTTTTAATGAAATCTGGATATGAAATTGTTAAATTATATGTTGCTGAATTGGGTTGAATTTAGTTTGAGTTTATAGGTTGAATGGTGAAATGGTGGAATCAGGCTGTGGGTGAGCAACCAACGTTGTGCGATCGACTCCGTGCATCGATAGGAGGCAGAACAACAGCTTGAGACCGAAACAGTTAGGGCGAATCAATGCGTGAAGACGTGAGACCGATAGTTGTATCAGTAGTGGGAAGGAGGGAAAGTATCGGTGAGTCAGTGACTCACGGAGAGAAGAAATGGAAGGAGGGGTATATGAAACTGATTGGGAATTGGGGTATCGATGTCACAAGGCATCGGTGACACTGTTAGTTAAAAAAAAAAGTATCGGTGAGTGCGCGAGACACTGATAAAAGAAGAAAAGGATCAGTGCGTCGCGACAAATAATAAGACACCGATAGAAAAAAAAATGAGTCACCGATAATTAAAATAAAGAGTAATCAGTGTGATGTGAAACCGATGGAAGTTTTGCCTCAGTGAGTCATGAATCACCAATAGAAGGAATAATAATCGGTCGCAGCGGGACAAAATAAATAGATCAGTGAGTCGCAACATCGGCGCGTCATGAGAAACCGTTAGTTAAAATAAAAAAGCATCGGTGAGTCAATGACTCACCGATAGTTGAAATAAAATAAGACGCCGAGGAAATGAGAGACTGAAACCGATGCACATAAGAGACCGAAGCTGTTTCAAAATGATCGGTGAGTCATGACTCATCGATAGTTATAAAAAACTTCGGTGTGACAGGGGATCGGTGAGTCACAACAACGAGATGCAATATCGGTGCGTCTTGACATCAGTGTGTCACTCACCGAGAGTACAAATTAAAATGTTAACAATAAAAATTAATTTATAAAAAATAATAAAATGAACAAAACCTGAATTAATTAAAACAAAAGTCAAATTAACTAAATTGTTAAAGACTAATTAATTAACTATAACTAAAATCTAACTAAATTATTTAACAAACTAATAAATAAAAATAACTTAATTATTAACTAAGTATATAAAAATTAAGATTAATGAAAAACTCATACAAATAATTAACCGCACACATGGAATTAAAATAATTAAAATTAACTAAATATATTAAACAACTAAGTTAATTAATTAAATGACAAAATGAAAACTTAAAATTAAGAACACATTATTTTATTAAACTTTAACTTAAATTGTTAGCTTATCTAATTAAACATAATATTTAGACTAGATAATAAATAAGGTTAATTTCTTTTAATCAATCTATTTTAAATAGTAAAGTTTTAAATTAAAAACTAATCTAGATTATTACAAATAACAATGAATAATTAATTTAGTTAATAAAAATTTAAAATTATTAAAATGTAAACCAGATTAATATTATTAAACTAAAAATTAATTTAATAGAATTAGAGTAATTAAAATGACTAAAGTAACAATTTAAAAGACTAAAAACACAAAATTAATTATAAAAAGTGATTAATTAATAGATTTAGTGATAAAAATACAAAATTTCCATTATTTATTAAAAAGTTTCCAAAATAAGTAATTGAATTAATAAAAATTAAATAAAATATGTGGCAAAACTATGTAAAAATAGAGCCACATAAAATTCCCCCACACTTAAGCATCATTTTTCCTCAAACAATCCATGTTTTGTGATCATTGAAAAATAGTAAAATGTTTATTATTTTTCTCAAAATGTAACATGTTCAGTATTTAAAAACAAAGGATAGAAACTGTCAATGGTATTTTTGAAAAATATGCTTCAAATGATGTCTTTCCTAGAACAAATACTCAAAGAGTAATCTAGAAAGCTATGAATCATCAAGCAATGAAGATGTCATGCCTCATATGTGATACAACTTAATGACTCATTTCAATCCAAGCTCAGGTTCTAAGTCCAAAAGTGATAAGAGGTAAAATTTATGTGAAATTCAGAACATAACAGTAGGAACTTTGTACAATGAATCAATCCTAGGTACCCGAAAATTATAATTTTATTTTAATCACCTTATTGATACAACATAAATGAATCACATATAAACCAATTGACCCCTTCTTCATTAGGAGTTCATCATTCCCCTCACCATAATGAACTCATTTTTGACCCTAGACACTTTATTTATTTTTCCCAAGGCATGTATCATGTGCTAAGCACTGTGCAATGCATTAATTCCAGTTATACAAAGGGCTTATATTAAACATAAATACACCCAGCATCTAGGGTCTCAGAGATTCTATGTGGGATCCCAGACGACCAAACTACTCCAGTTCGAAAATATTTATATCAAAAATCATTTAGATTGGATCATTAATGTGATTATATTTTTATAATTAAAAGAAAAGAAAAAGATCGAAGCCCCTAAGATAGAGTCAAACTTCAAGTCCCCAGGGCTATGATCATAACTCCACAAACATGTAACCCAAATCACTTTCAAAGATAGTCCCTAAACCAAGATATCCATTCAAACACTAAGTAAATATCACTCAGTAATCATCCATTATCATTAATTTCAGACTCAATGCAAAACTTAACTACCAAAGAAATACTTTCCATAAGAAAGACCCATTTTAAAAATAATGTAAAGCTTAAAATTGTGCAAGAATTTTAAAAAACAATTACCCATTTTTTTGAAAAAAGTTTTAAATTGCAGTGGGCAGTGGGAATTGATGAGATTTCAATTAAGCACAGTTTATCACAGTCAATAATTGACCTGTAAAGACCCAGAAATTTCGAGGAATTTTTTTTCTTAATTTCTTTGGAAATTTAAAAGTTTGTAGTTTCTGACGGCACTCGATTCTGAGGCCCGGTGTGCCCGGAATCAATTTCTGAAGTTTAGCTGAGGTACGTTCAGTAAACGAACGAGCATATTTTTCTATCTTTTGAACCGGTGCTCGGAATTGAAATCTGAGGGCACCGATGAACTCGCAGCACCAGTAATTGCTTAAGGGGACCTTTACCGTAGTTGCGTTTTATGCGGGTTGTAAAATTTTAATTAGGGAATTAGTTTAAAATAAATAAAATTATTAGAACAATTTTATTTTTTATCTTTGGAAGTTAAACCCTCCCATGTGAAGTTGTTGGTGGGGCCCACAACCACTCAACTTCCCATGTGTGGATAAATGAGAGGTGGGGCCCACACAAGCCCCAACCTTTCATTTTCCCCTAAACTCCTTAAACCCCCTTCTTTAAATTGGAAACACCCCCCCTTTAATTGCCAAACTCTCCACCTCCCTCACTCCTTTAATTCATGAAAACCCCTTAAATTTATGAGGACCTTTCCTCTCCCTCTCCCTCTCTTAACTCTTGCCAACATACCTTAATTAATTAATGGATCCTCTTCTTTTAATTAATTAAGTGTTTGAATGTTTGAATTTTAAATGGCTTGTGTTAATAAAATAATAAGGGTAGCTTATTATTTTATGGTGGGGAGGGCTTTCGTTGTGAAGGGGGAGAGAGCTCTTGAGAGAATATTTTCTTCTCCGATGAAGAACGATGACTTCTTAAACGAAGAACGCCGATTCCGCGAAGAACGATGATGCGCCAACCATTCTCTTCTCCGCGACAAGTGAGGAGACGCCGCTTCCTCCTCGGACGCACTCCGACGTCGCCTACAAATCCTTTCCCCGTGAGGCCATCTTCCGCGACGCCCGACGTGCAACGACAATTATCGAGGAAGGGGTTATGTTCATTTTTTAATGGATTAAAATTGTGCCTCGATTCTTCGTTGTATATATTTGATTGTCTCGGCCTATTGATATCGCTTTACGCGGAGGGCGCGGGCTGAACAAACACGGTCCAATGACCCTCCGTTAGAACTTGATCTTTTTGGAACCGACGATCGGAGGCGAAACATGGAAGAGACCGGCGGCGCAAGGGCCGCCATCACATAAGCGAGGAAAAGCCGCGGCCAAGCGGGCCACGATGGAGGAAGCACGACGCCGTCGCGCCGTATCGGGGATGCAGAAGTGCGACCAGCATTGGCCGTGGTGGAGGAAGCCGACACCATCGCACCGGCTGTGCAACAGAAACCGCGGCCCGCTTTGCGGGCCGCTTCGGCGGAAGGATCGGTCGGCCCGTCGGCCGGCCCGACGAAGGGGAGCCGCGGCGCCAGGAGGGCGCAGCGCTGGAAAACCGGCCGACCGGCCGACCGGCCGGGCGGAGCAGATCCGCCGCGCCAGGAGGGCGCCGCGGCCTGCCGTGCAGGCCGCTTGCGCTAGAAGGCCGGCCGGCCTAGCCGGCCAGTTTGGGAAGGGCGGCGCTGCTTTGCGCCCCCCGGGTCAGGCCGGGCCGCGCCACTTCGGGCTGGGCCGCGCCCCTCGGGCCAGGCTGCGCGACTCACCGAGCCGATCTGACCCCTTTGCCAGGACGGACCTGCCAAAACTGAGACGACCCGACCCGTCAGCCCATCGGGCCTAACGGGCCGGGCCCTTTCTCACTTAAACGTGAATTTCGTTAAGACCGCGCGTCCGATCGACGCGCTCTCTGCGGCACTAGAACCCCTGCGACGAGGCGGTCCTTTTGCGATACTCTAAGTAATTTTTGGACAACTTTGGAAAATGACCGGATTTGGAACCAGCGTAATTCCAACCGGGCGCTCGGAGCGGAAACACTTATAACTTAAGGACCGGATGTCTGATTGACGTGTCGTCAACTATGTTGGATTCCTCTTGATGAGATGGTTCTTTTGGCATACTTCACATGAGGTTTGGATGCAGTTGGAGTATGGATGGGTTGGATTGTACCCGAAATCCAACCGGGCCCATGGAACAGAAAAGCTAATAACTCACAGACCGGGCGTCCGATTGACTCGCCGTCTATTGCGTTGAGACCCCTATGACATGGCGTTGCTTTGAGATACTTCCACGTGAGATTAATTGACACTTGGAAATATCGACAAGTAACTCGTGGAGCGGACCCTCCCGGAGACGAGCGTACGGAGTACGGAGACCTTGTAGCTGGCTGAGACCTGACGACTGCTTGTCCGATTCGATTCAAAGTGACTTGAATAGCCGAGTGGGGAGCACTACTGTGTTGGGGTGGCAGACCCATGGTGGGGAGCACTACTGTATTGGGGTGGCAGACCCGTGGTACTCGACAGAAGGAGTACCTCTATAGGCTATTAGGGGGAGCACTACTGTGTTGGGGCGGCATACCCATGGCGGGGAGCACTACTGTGTTGGGGTGGAAGACCCGCGGTACTCAACAAGAGGAGTACCTCAGTAGTCTAATGTTAGTGAGCAGCGCCTCAGATTCGTGATAGGATCACTGTACTCGACAGAGGAGGATCTCTTCAGCAGTTGTGGTTTCGATATCATTAATGAAAATCCTGGTTTGAGATGAGTCAATGACCTTTGTGTTTACCTCATGATTGAGATGGGTTACTTGATAACTTAGGTATATGTATGGGAATATACCTAAGTAAATGTTATCTGTTGAGATCTTTCTTTGTGGTTTATCTTTGTTGGTTTTAGTGAGACCTTGAGGGTCTCGGGGTCCCTACTGAGTATCGTTATACTCACCCCTGCACGGGATATGCCCACACCTCGTTGTGTTGGTTGCAGACAATGGAGAGCACTGGTCGTGGTTGAGGCTTGTAGAGCTGGACGGTACCCGGTGGTGGTTCTCAAGACGAGTCGGTACCCGAAGGAGACGGACAGACGTGGAGTGCTGAGGAGGACATCTGTACCTACCCTTCGGGTAGGAACCTGAAGGATGATCCAAAAGCTGCTTCACCTTTCAGCTGTTTGTCTTTTCAGTTGTACTTTCTTTCAGTTGTAGCTGTACCTTTCTGTTGGGCTTCTATTTCTGGCCCCTTTGTACTTTCAGCACACCTGTTACTGCTTTACTTAGTGTTTGCTTCCGCTTGTTCTCTAAGTGTGTGTGTGTTTACATTTCATAAAGGCAATGCCTTCCCTTTTTATCAGGATTTACGCCTTTAGTGCTAGTCACCAGCCCCTGGCCTATGGAAGGCAGGCTTGGGGTAGTCACGGCACGGGCCCTGAGGATGGGTCGTGACAAATTGGTATCAAAGGATTCGGTTCTACCGCAGAACTTAGGACTCTGATATTTTCTTTCTGTGAAGAAATAGTGTTAAGGGTACTAAGTGTGGTTTTCAGTTCAGGGAGTCCAGTATTGGTGCGGGCGGCCGACATATCCATACACCAGGACCCTGAATTCTGATTTATGACTTAGTGCACGAAAACACTGATTGCGTGTGTGTTTTCAAAAGTTTTCTTTTAAAATCAGCTCAAACTAGGTCAGTTCACCAGGTATAGTCTTTTGACCGTGTCACATCTGTTTCTTTCAGGATGTCTTCACCCAGTCAGTCAGCGTGGGTACCAAGTGGAGAGCGCAATGATAGCTCACCAAGCAATGAGGCCTCAGTACAGGTCCCTCTCCCAATTGACATTCCAGCAGAGAGTGCACGCTGTTTGAGCGGGTTGCACGAGTTCCAGCGACAGAGGCCTCCAATGTTTCGAGGTGAGTTGGATTTTCAGACGGCTGGGCACTGGCTGGAGTTTGTAGCTTGAGCTTTCAACACAGCTGGGACACCCACTGACTTGATGGTGTACCTAGCCGTTAGACTCTTTCAGGGAGCAGCTGAGAGGTGGTGGAGCTAGATGCTCCAGTTTTGCGACGAAATGACCTTCACTTGGGGAGACTTCGAGACTTTCTTCAGGGTTGAGTTTATACCAACGACTCTACACTCTGAGCATGCTCAGGAGCTGTTGCCCTTGCAATAGGGTTTTCCGTCAGTAGATGAGTTATCTGTAAGCAGAAGACGGATGATGCAGAGGTCCAAGAGGACCAGGACAAGAGGTGGGCGACCTCGGGATATAGGTTCGGTTGTGCGAGGCAGATGAAACAGAGCTAGACATACGAGGAGCAGGAAGTGCTATGCATGTGGAAAGCAGGGTCATTTGGATTGAGACTACTCGACCTATACAGCAGATGAGCAGCAGGTAGTAGAGGAACCTACCAGACTGAGACAGGGGAGCTAGCCGTACAACTGGTGGTGTACGACGCTTCGAGGTGTTGCCACGAACACCACCAGGAGGTCCACCCCGACCGCAGGGAACGGGTGGATATGGGAGAGAATAGCTTCAGGCAGCTGAAGCATACGACAATGGAGCTTTGGAAGCAGGTGGACAGGAGCGAGACTAGTTCCAGGCATGGAGGCCTTTGTTCTTGGTGCTTCTAAGCTTACTTGTTGTTGTTATTCATGGTTGTTATGTGTCTTTGTACTTCGAGATGCAGTAATAAAAGACACTTATCATTGTGACGTTTAATTTCCTGTCCTTTTTGTATGGTTGATACTAAGAGGTTCCGGTTAGAAATGTTGACTTGACCCTCACTTGCGATATTTTTACTAGAGGAGACCTAGTAACCATGCACTAATTCCGACAGTGTGACTCAACCATTGGAGGCGAGAGTAACGGTTGGATCTCTTAGTAGTATCATCGAGACCTTACGATGTCATTCAAGAGATGAATTGTACCATTCATGTTAGGAATGACTGTATTAGGAAAGGAATGTGGTTCATCTAGGGGATGAGACCAGATTTCTCTTTTAGGTAGAGGAGAAATCTCAGCAGCTCTTTGGTAGAACGTAGACGAAGAAGGGTGGAGATGAGTTCTTACAATTGGCTAGTCTCACCCATTGTTCGTTGAGCGAACAATTTATGGTTCTCTCCAATAAAATAGTCTCAGGTGTATCTTCTCTCAGAAAGACATGAACCTGAGATAGTGGTGATGGCTTGAATTCCTCCAGGACTATGACTTCGAGATAGTTTATACACCTGGGGAGGGGAACATTATAGCTGATGCTCTTAGTAGGAGATCGGGCATTCAGATGTTAGGAGTGGCGAGATAGCAGCTGGACGCGTTTCAGATATCCTTTGTGGATAGTGATGGAGTTAGCACGTGTAGAACCAGATATGGTTCAGGCTACGACGGAGAAGGTGCAGATCATCCAGGAGCGGATGAAGACTGTATATAGCAGACAGAAGTCCTATGCTGATAGGAGACGAGACCACTGGAGTTCGAGGGTGGCGACCACATTTTCTTACGGGTCTCACCTTGACAAGGTCTATGGAGATTTGGCCAGAGCGGCAAGTTATCTCCACGTTTCATCGGACCTTTCCAAGTCCTTAGCAGGGTAGGTGAGGTGGCTTACCGCTTGGCCTTTCCACCTCAAATGCACTAGGTGCACGACGTCTTCCACGTATCTCAGTTGAGGAGATGTGTGCACGACCTAACCGTCATCATCGACCACTGAGATCTGGACATCGATGATGGGGCGACCTTCACAGGGTTCCAGTAGAGGTTGAGGATCGACAGGAGCGGGTCCTACGGGGATGGTCGATTCCTCTTGTGCGCTTTTGCTGGCAGCACAGGAACCTCCAGGAGAGAACTTGGGAGCAGGAGGCTCATATGCGTGCTCAGTACCTCCTTTAGTTTCCCTATTTTGTGTTGTAGCTTTACGGGGATGTAAATCCCTGAGGTGGGAGTAATTTAAAGACCCGAAAATTTCAAATAATTTTTTTTCTTAATTTCTTTGGAATTTTACGAGTTTGTAGTTTCTGATGGCACTCGATTCCAAGGCCCGGTGTTCCTGGAATCAATTTCCAAAGTTTAGCTCGGGTACGTTCAGTAAAATAACCAGCAGGTTTTTCTATCTTTTGAACCGATGCTTGGAATTGAAATCTGAGGGCACCAATGAACTCGCAGCACCGGTAATTGCTTAAGGGGACCTTTACCACAGTTTCATTTTATGTGGGTTGTAAATTTTTAATTGGGGAATTAGTTTAAAATAAAAAAAATTGTTAGAACAGTTTTATTTTGTATCTTTGGAAGTTAAACCCTCCCATGATAAGTTGTTAGTGGGGACCACAACCACTCAACTTCCCATGTGTGGATAAATGAGAGGTGGGTCCCACAAGATCCCCAACCTTTCATTTTACCCTAAACTCCTTAAACCCCCTTCTTTAAATTGGAAACACCCCCTTTTAATTTCCAAAATCACCACCTCCCTCACTCCTTTAATTCATGACAACCCCTTAAATTTATGAGGACCTTCCCTCTCCCTCTCCCTCTCTTAACTCTTGCCAACATACCTTAATTAATTAATGGAACCTCTTCTTTTAATTAATTAAGTGTTTGAATGTTTTAATTTTAAATGGCTTGTGTTAATAAAATAATAAGGGTAACTTATTATTTTATGGTGGGGAGGGATTTCGTTGTGAAGGGGGAGAGAGCTCTTGAGAGAATATTTTCTTCTGTGACGAAGAACAGTGACTTCTTCAACGAAGAACACCAGTTCTGCGAAGAATGAAGATGCGCCAACAATTCTCTTCTCCGCGACAAGTGAGGAGATGCCGCTTCCTCCTCGGACGCACTCCGACGTCGCCTACGAATCCTTTCCCCATGACGTCGTCTTCCGCGACGCTCGACGTGCGATGACAATTATCGAGGTAGGGGTTATGTTCAATTTTTAATGGATTAAAATTGTGCCTTGATTCGTCGTTGTATATCTTTGATTGTCTCGGCATATTGCTATCGCTTAACGCGGAGGGCGTGAGCCTAACGAACACGGTCCGACGACCCTCCGCTAGAACATGATCTTTTTGGAACCGACGATCGGAGGCAGAACATGAAAGAGACCAGTGATGCAATGGCCACCGTCGCGTAAGATAGGAAAAGTTGCGGACAAGCGGGCCGCGACGGAGGAAGCACAACGCCGTCGCGCCATGCCAGGGATGCGGAACCGAGACCAGCATAGGCCGTGGCGGAGGAAGCCGGCGCCGTCGCGCCGGCTGTGCAGCGGGAAACGCGGCCCGCTTTGCGGGCCGCTTCGGCGGATGGACCGGCTGGTCCATCGGCTAGCCGGGCGAAGGGGAGCCGTGGTGCCAGGAGGGCGCAGTGCTGGAAAACCGGCCGGCCCGTTGGCCGGCCGACAGGAGCAGATCTGTGGTGCCAAGAGGGCACCGCGCCGGAAGAGCCGTGGCCCGCCGTGTGGGCCGCTTGATCCAGAAGGCCTCCCGGCCTAGCCGACCGGTTTGGGAAGGGCTATACCGCTGGTTTGGAAAGATGAGGGGCCACGCGTCCAGCCGGGCCGTGCCTTGCCGAGCCGCACCGGGTTGCACCCCGCCGGGCCGGGTCCAGCTGAGCCGCACCGGGCCGTGCCCCGCTGGGCCGGGCCGCGCCCCTCGGGCCAGGCCGCGCGACTCACTGGGCCGGTACGACCCCTTTTTCGGGACGGACCCGCCAAAATCGAGACGACCCGACCCGTCAGCCCATCGGGCCTAACGGACCGGGCCCTTTTTCACTTAAACGTGAATTTTGTTAAGACTGCGTGTCCGATCGATGCGCTGTCTACGGCACTAGGACCCTTGCGACGAGGCAGTCCTTTTGCGATACTCTAAGTTATTTTTGGACGACTTTAGAAAATGGTCGGATTTGGAACGAGCGTAATTCCAACCGGGCCCTCGGAGCGGAAACACTTATAACTTAAGGACCAAACATTTGATTAACGTGTCGTCGACTATGTTGGATTCCCCTTGATGAGACAGTTCTTTTGGCATCCTTCACTTGAGGTTTGGACGTAGTTGGAGTATGGTTAGGTTGGATTGTACCCAAAATCCAACCGGGCCCCTGGAACGGAAAGGCTAATAACTCACAGACCGGGTGTCCGATTGATGCGCCGTCTGTTGCGTTGAGAACCCTATGACGTGGCGGTCCTTTGAGATACTTACATGTGAGATTACTTGAAACTTGGAAATATCGACCAGTAGCTCGTGGAGCGGACCATCCCGGAGACGAGTGTACGGAGTACGGAGACCTTGTAGCTGGCTGAGACCTGATGACTGCTTGTCCGATTTGATTCGGAGTGACTTGACTAGCCCAGTGGGGAGCACTACTGTGTTCGGGTGGCAGACCCATGGTAGGGAGCACTACTGTGTTGGGGTGGAAAACCCGCGGTAATCGACAGAAGGAGTACCTCTGTAGGCTATTAGGGGGAGCGCTACTGTGTTGGGGCGGCAGACCCAAGGCATGGAGCACTACTGTGTTGGGGTGGCAGACCCGCGGTACTCGACAGGAGGAGTACCTCAGCAGTCTATGGTTAGTGAGCAGCGCCTCAGAGTCATGACAGGATCACTGTACTCGACAGAGGAGGAGCTCTTCTGCAGTTGTGGTTTCAATATCATTAATGAAAATCCTAGTTTAATCTGAGTCAATGACCTTTGTGTTTACCTCATGATTGAGATGGGTTACTTTATAACTTAGGTATATGTATGGGCATATACCTAAGTAAAGGTTATCTGTTGAGATCTTTTTTGTGGTTTATCCTTGTTGGTTTTAGTGAGACCTTGAGGGTCTCGGGGTCCCTACTGAGTATCGTTATACTCACCCCTGCACGGGCTATGCCCGCACCTCGTTGTGTTGGTTGTAGAAGACGGACAACACTGGTCGTGGTTGAGGCTTGTAGAGATGGACGGTACCCGGTGGTGGTTCTCACGACGATTCGGTACTTGGAGGAGATGGACAGACGTGGAGTGCTGAGGAGGACATCTGTACCTACCCTTCATGTAGGAACCCAGAGGATGATCCAGGAGCTGTTTCACCTTTCATCTGTTTGTCTTTTCAGTTGTACTTTCTTTCAATTGTAGCTATACCTTTCTATTGGGCTTGTATTTCTAGCCCCATTATACTTTTAGCACATGTGTTACTCTTTTACTTAGTGTTTTCTTCCTCTTGTTCTCTGAGTGTGTGTGTGTTTACATTTCGTAAAGGCAATGCCTTCCCTTTTTATCGGGAGTTACGCCTTTGGTGCTAGTTTCCATCCCCTGGCCTATGGAAGGCGGGCTTGGGGTAGTCATGACACAGGCCCCGAGGAAGGGTCGTGACATGACCCCCTCCCTCACACTTAAAATCCAACTTTTTCCCCAAAGTTGACTTCAAAGGTGGAGAAGAACAATTTGACAGTTTAACTTCAAAACATATTTTCAATTGAGAAGATTTATGACAAGTTAAAAGGGTCTCTTTGAAGTTCAAAAAGAATTGTTTGGCACAATAATTAACTTAATACAGGTTCAAAATAAAGTACATTCATTAATATTTATGTCCAATTAATATTTTTTCAATACAACTCAAAAGTAACATGTGACGTTTAAGTGCACTATTAATTGGGGTGAAAGCAAGTCTACCAGAATTAATTCAGTTGGGCATTCAGTACAGCAGACAAAGTTTATGTTAAACACCCCAACCTAAATTAGATTCAAAAGACCAGAAGCATGTACCCCCCCACACTTATTTTCAAGCAGTGAATGGTTTAAAAAAAATGAAATTTAGTTTTCAGTAGTGAAGTACATGCAATTTTTTTTATTTACACAGTGATATACAACATACTTTCGTTCCAAAACAAGAATTATTTTAATCTTATGTAGATTTTTTTTAAAAAAATTCAGTAGGAAGACATGGAGCAGAATTTAATACAGTTCAAGCATAATTTCCAAAAGCAGCAACATATAAAACAGAATTTTCATGCAAGACAAGAAATAGATTTTTTAAAGAATTAAGGAGCAGAGAAATGAAACAAAATTTAACAGTAAATACTTCCCTGACTAGTTTTTTCATTACTCCTTCAGCATGGGAATTACACTCCTTAGATGACAGCAGAAACAACATCCTAAAAACAGAACATGTTATTCAAAAACAAAAATCCACCAGCGACATAGTATACAGAAGGCAACAAAGCACCACTTTATTAAACACAAAATAGTACAAAAGTAAACACAAAAGAAAGAACATGGGTTGACTCCCGTGAAGCTCTAAATTTAAAGTCTTCAGTTAGAATTTATTTAATCACAATGTTTTATTTAATAACAAAACAAAGACCATGGGTTGCCTCCCATGCGGTGCTAGATTTATAGTCTCCATTCGAACTCACATAGTAACTAACCGTAGTCACTAGGTGGATGTGGTTTCTTTAATAGGAACCACCACATATGTTCAACCCAATAGTTTTTAACAGAAATTTGAATTATGTGGGAACCAAAACTTAAGCACACTAAAACCAATTTATTATTTGCTACAAAAATCCCCAAACTGAACCCATTAGAAGTTATGGACACAGTGCTCTCAACTTCCATAATTGTTTCAGATTTTACAATATCAACATTTTTAAGAAGTGGAAGAAATGTTTTAGTTTCTGTAAAGGGCATGACAATGTCCTCATATCTATCTTCTTCAACTTCAACACTAACAGGTTCACATTCAAGGGTGAAAAAGGGTAAATTATGATTAGAAGGTTAAAAAGGAGATTCAATAGAGTACTGAACAGATTTATGAACATTGTAACTCAAGTGAGATCCCCCCTCTGGACTACTATTAGCATCATGAGAAGATTCAGCACCCAACTCAATTGAGTATGGAAGTGGAAAATAGGGAAGAGAGTTTATTTGGTCACAAACAGGTTCAGGTTTAACAATGATGTAAATATATTCCAAAAGTTCCTCATCAATGAATGAACAATCAACATCTACTACTTCTAACAAATCAATTCTGCCTA
The DNA here is from genome assembly GCA_963277665.1 of Viscum album. Taxonomy (NCBI): domain Eukaryota; kingdom Viridiplantae; phylum Streptophyta; class Magnoliopsida; order Santalales; family Viscaceae; genus Viscum; species Viscum album. Next base: position 1,996,886,436 of record OY728160.1, read on the forward strand.
ATTCAAGTGCGTTCTGAACCTCTTTTTCAAGTTCAAGTTAAAAAGGCTCAATTTCTAAAACCATGTCATTTGAGTGTTGTAATTAAATTTTCGGAGAAGAATTGTACAATTCAGTTTCAATAATTTTAGTTTCCAAAATGTTCAATTTTAGACAATTCTCCTCAAATTGGTTAACACTGATTTCCATTTCATTGCACAAAGTTTCAGAAAAGTGATTACTATGAGAATAGGGAAATGAGAACTCATCAATTAGTCTTTCTTCAAACATCATTCCCTCTTCCTCATTATACAACAACATTTCAAAACATGGAAGAGAAGAGTTCAGCTCTGGTTCAAAGATTTTAGATTCTGTAATTTCCAGCTTAAGATACTCTTCCAACATATTCCCCAATTCAAATTCAAACTCATTGTTCACAAATTCAGAAAATTTGGGTGAAGAGTTTTTAACATTCAAATTTTCATTCTCAAATATCTATTCTACCCTAGTGACTTCCTTTTCAAAACTCCTAAAACATTGATTTTTCTCCAATGTAGGAATTATGAAGAGAACTAGGATTTCTTTTTCAATATGTTTCAATTCATCTTCAGAATTGTCCAACTCAACATCATAAAAATTCTTTTTGGGATTTTCAATGTTATTCACTTGATTCAAAGAGTTGGTTATTTCTAGATTTAGTTCAGTAGAATCATATTTTTCAAAGAGAATGGTTTCTTTCCTAGTTTCACTATAACTTTCATCTTCAACTTTATTTTCAAATCTTTTATAAACATTTTCTATTTAATTTTTTTCAAATTCATCTTATTCTTTAACCTTTTGTTGTAATTCCAAAAGCATGTTTTCTAATATTTTCATTCTTTTATCTTGCTCTTGAGAATACCTAAGTTGAATTTCATGGGTTTGAGTTAACCAAGTGTTAAATAGTTCCACCATAACATCCAATTTAGAATCAATTAGGTCAATTTTAGCTAGGGTGTTAGGACTAGACTCATATTGTTAATTTTTTTCAATGTAATCAATATTTGTGGTTGGTTATAGACACACTGCTAGGAAGTGTGTCTATAACAACCACAACACACACAATGCGGCCCCGGTTGATCCCAGTTTTCATGAACTTCCATTTTTTAAAACTAAAAACAAGTGAGTTTAAACACACAAAGTTGTACAGTTGAGCAGATTTTTCAAAAACAACACAAGTAGCAGATATAGTTCAAAACAATTTTTTTAAATCAGATTTTTAAATGATTTTTATTTTTATTTTTCTAAAACTCAGGACAATCAACACATGCCTTCTCTGGCAATGACGGAAAATTTTGGAATGACCAGAGGTTTTCACGACCCTCAAAATGTTATTTATAAACCTACACTAGCACAGTGGTACATGGTCGATCCACAGAGAAGGCAGGTGATTGCTCTAAGGTTTTTTACAACCCCAACTATCGTGAGAAGTGGTGAAAAAATTACTTAATTTTCAACTTTATATATATATTTTAAATATTTTATTTATGATGAAGTGAAAACAAACAACACTAATTCAATAAATATCTTATTTACTTAACTGGAAAATGAAACAGCTAGAAGCAATAGTACTATCTAGAGATAAGAGAAAATGTAAACAGAAATGCTGAGAGTTGATCAAATGGTAAGCTCGGTTGAATTGAAATCTACTGGTTATAAAAATGATTCTTCGTTAGATTGAATTCACACCTTGAAAATTAGTGGTTAATTATTCCTCGACAGAAGAAATAACACTATGTATTACAATTCTCGAAGTTCACCACATCAAAAACCACATACAACAAGTTGTTTTAACTATGTTAACATAAATATATCTCGCTGAAAGTTTTTTTAGTTTTAACTTTAAAGATTTGATAAAAATAATCCAAGATAAATCTCACCAAAAGATCAAGGGTTGAATTTTTAATTGTAAGAAGGTGCAGACTCAATTTTAGATTTGAGAATCAGATCTAATCTCACTGAAAGAATCTGAATCTCAATGGAAGAAATTTAATGAAGAAGAAGAAAATATAAAACAATATAAATTCCAATTTCCCGAACAAGTAATTAAGAAAAAATCATATTCAATTCAAAAGTAGAAAATACAACGTAAATAAAACAGAGAAGAGGAAGAAGAATCCTCCCTATGTGAATGATGTTCATGATTTGCTGCCCTCCTCCTGCAACTCCATGTCACCGATACCACTCTTGGTGTCTCCCGGGAGTTTCACTCTCAAATTGTGTGGTGTGGAATCGGAATGAGAGTCCCCCTCTAAATTATGCTACTGATCTGCTTTTAATACCACTGTCATGTGTTGTTTGTCACTGAACACTTCCACCGACTTCCAAAGTCCCTTAGTTGTGCACTGCACCCATGTGATTTTTCCCAACTGGCACGTCACACTAACTTTACCCATGTAACTAACTTTTGGTGAGTTAGTTGAAAGTACCTAGATGTTTTACCATCTCTTGAATGAACCTATGCAAGAATAAACAATACAGTTACAACACAAAGGAAGTAAAAATTTATAAGTTAAGAAAATAAATTATTAAAGACTTTTAAAATAGTTAATAAACTTTTAAATAATGTTGTTAAATACATTACTTTATTAGTATTACTAACAATTACTAATTATATTTCAATTAATTATAATGAAATAAAATTTATTATTAAAATAAAAGATAAATCATGATAATTTACGTATTATAATTTGAATGAATTTGTTAATAATATAGTTATTAAAAAATAATTTTTTTTATTAATTATTAATTTTGATGTTAAATTGTTTATAAGTTATTATTTTTTAATTAATTAACAATATTAAAGTAAATTATAAACACTAAGTTTATTATTACTTTAAAAATTAACATTATTAACATTTTAAATTAACTAGTTTAGTTTATTTGTAATTTAATTTATTACTTATTATTAGTATTTTATTTTATTAAAAATTTGTATTATTAAATAATTATTAAAATGTAATATTGAATTATAATTAATAAGTTTTTTTAATAATATATTCTAATTCGATTTTATAAGTTACTATCAATTAAATTTTAATTTAATAAAATTTTATTTATGTTTAATAATTCTATTTTATTAAATATATTATGTTAATTATTTATTTATAATTATTATGGTTTAATAGTTTTAGATAAGTAATTATTTAATTAAAGTTTTTAATTAATTTATATTTTTTATAAACTCATCTCCCCCTTATTTTAGTGTAACCTTAAGGGAGGGGTTCTTCTTCGGCGCAAGAACCAGCTGCTGCAACGACTGGTCACTGCCCACTCTAGATCCAGCGCGACCTCGACTCAAGCAGCTCCTACGACATGACACAGTTGACCGACTCCCCTTCAGCGGACAATCAGGGTATAACTTCAGCTCCAGTAGGTGGTGTGGTGTCTTCTTCCACAGCAGTGGCGTCGGCCTCCGTTCCGGTTCCTCTACTCAACGGTAGTGAAACCTCCTTTAAGCGCAGCGGAGAACTGTAGTGACTTCAGCAAAAATTGATGGAGACTTGTCTCTAACAGTGGCGAGTGGTGGCGGCTTGTCCTTACTTGCTCCATTCCAGATCCAGTGGTGGAAGAACCCTAAAGCCGAAGGATTTGAGCTGGAAAGCAGATCTGTGTTCTTTCTTGTTTTGATGAAATTTGGATATGAAATTGTTAAATTCTAGGTTGCTGAATTGGGTTGAATTGAGTTTGAGTTTGTAGGTTGAACGATGGAATGGTGAAAGCAGGCTGTGGGTGAGAAACCAACGTTGTGCGATCGACTCCGTGCATCGATTGGAGGCAGAACAACCGCTTGAGACCGAAACATTTGGGGCGAATCAGTGCGTGAAGACGTGAGACTGATAGTTGTATCGGTAGCAGGTAGGGGGGAAAGCATCAGTGAGTCAATGACTCACCGATAGAAGAAATGGAAGGAGGGGTATATGAAACCGATCAGGAATTGGGGTATCAGTGTCACAAGGCATCGATGGCACCGTTAGTTAAAAAAAAGTATCAGTGAGTGCGTGAGACACCGATAAAAGAAGAAAAGGATCAGTGTGTCGTGACAAATAATAAGACAGCGATAGAATAAAAATAATAAAATGAGTCAACTATAATTAAAATAAAGAGTAATCGGTGTGACGTGAAACCGATGGAAGTTTTTCATCGGTGAGTCATGACTCACCGATAGAAGGAATAATAATCAGTCGCAGCGGGACAAAATAAATAGATCGGTGAGTCGCAACATCAACGCGTCATGAGAAACCATAAGTTAAAATAAAAAAGAATCTGTGAGTCAATGACTCACTGATTGTTGAAATAAAATAAGACGCTGATAAAATGAGAGACTGAAACCGATGCACATAAGAGACTGAAACTGTTTCAAAATGATCAGTGAGTCATGACTCACCGATAGTTATAAAAAACTTCGGTGTGATAAGGGATCGATGAGTCGTAATGGCGAGATGCAATATTGGCGCATCGTGACATCGGTGTGTCACTCACCGATAGTACAAATTAAATCGTTAACAATAAAAATTAATTTATAACCAATAATAAAATGAACAAAACATTAATTAATTAAAACAAAATTCAAATTAACTAAATTGTTAAAGACTAATTAATTAACTATAACAAAAATCTAACTAAATTAGTTAAAAAACTAATAAATAAAAATAACTTAATTATTAATTAAGAATATAAAAATTAAGATTAATGCAAAACTCATACAAATAATTAACCACACACATGAAATTAAAATAATTAAAATTAACTAAAGATATTAAACAACTAAGTTAATTAATTAAATACTGAAATGAAAACTTGAAATTAAGAACACATTATTTTATTAAACTTTAACTTAAATTGTTATCTTATCCAATTAAACATAATATTTAGACTAGATAATAAATAAGGTTAATTTATTTTAATCAATCTATTTTAAATAGTAAAATTTTAAATTAAAAACTAAATTAGATTATTGCAAATAACAATAAAAAATTAATTTAGTTAATAAAAATTTAAAATTATTAAAATGTAAACCAGATTAATATTATTAAACTAAAAATAAATTTAATATAATTAGAATAATTAGAATGACTAAATTAACAATTTAAAAGACTAAAAACACAAAATTAATTATAAAAAGTGATTAATTAATAGATTTAGTGATAAAAATAAAAAAGTTACTTTATTTATTAAAGTGTCCAAAATAAGTAATTGAATTGTTAAAAATTAAATAAAAGATGTAGAAAAACTATGTAAAAATAGAGCCACATCAATGTGTGAAAGTGGAAAATTTCTAATCCCGAATTTTGTAATCTCCAGTGAGCATCACAAAGTTATCAACTCTTGTGTTGATAATGAAAGTCTTCATTATATCCCTGCAATACTCATCATTAACACCATAAAAAAATTAGTGGTCTATTAGGATTGAGATTATCAATGGATCCGACATTAATTCCTGACATCTTAAAAACAAGGATATATTCTTTTCACACAATACATGTCAGTGTAACAAATATTTATAAAAAAAAAATTATAAGAAAAAATTTAATCAAAATTTCAATAGTAAAGAATTTTTTTAGAAAGTATATTAGTAGTATAATCTTACTCTAATACCAATTGTTGGATATTAATATGAGTTATATTGATATTAGGATTGAAATAATATATTCTAAATGGATTTATTATAGGGGGTGAATTGTAGTTTTAAAAACTTTAGTTTAAAATAGTTTAAACAAAACCAATTCACAAACCTATTTAAGTAAATTATATTTAATTTGTACTTAGTCCTTAGTCCGATTATTAAAGTATCATAATCAATATTGAATTTGATATATCATAATTATAGAATCATAATCCCATAAGATTAAATTAAATTAGAGTAAAAAAATATTAATCATAATGGATATGATTTTATCATAGTGTCTCAGATTCACAGTAAATTGGATTAACAGTTCAAATTGTGTTTATCGTATTTAGAATCATTACGATAAAACGAATACAGATGAGAACAACAGAATATAAAACTTGTAAGAAATAAGTAATAGAATAATAACAATGTAATAATGAATTACATCTATTTAAAAAGAATAGACCTCTTTTAACCTTAAGAGTAAGGTAGAAAAAAACCTCAGCTAAAGATATCCCTTGTTTTATAATTACAAGAAAGTATATATTTCCTCAATAAGGAAATCCCTCAATACAAAGATTGAATTTGTTATTTCTACCTATCCATGGAATCCCTCAATCTAATGGATTAGCTCTGTCTTGCTATCCCCATATGCTCTCGATTGTAATCACAAATTAGATGCATGATTACAAAGAAAAAGTTTGTAAGGAGACAACCCTGACAAGGTTTCCTTATAACTATAAAACTCTAATACAATTAAAAATACTAAGAATAATATGTTCACACTGTGTAATCTCCAGATCTCTCACACAATGAGAAATTTAAAATGAATCGATCTGCACTGTAACGAATACTCCAAACTCTTTGAATGACCAGATATTTATAGGAAAATCCTCAAAGATCATATTTCCTTCACAACAGTGATATTTCTTTGAGTTTGTCACAACAAAATGGATGCTTGACACTTCAACAACTCTTTTGTAACTGATTTTTCGACATTGTATTCTTTTACACCATTACATTGTAATAGTATTACTTAATTTATAAATAAGTAATCTGAATATGATAATAAACTTAAGCGAGTCTGATGTACTTTCTTAACTATGTAAATATGATAATCTTTCTGAGTATCAACCTGATTTTCATCAGAACTAGTATTAATCCAATTGTTAATACTTTATTAGTACTAAAGAAAATACATAAAGTCTTACATCATATTTGATAAGGGAAAATCTGATGTTTATCATATCCATAATCATTATAATAATTGTAATGAAGGAATATAATTTTTTTTCATAATTCATTAGAACTAATCCTAAGTATGGTAAAAGATTATGTTTTCTACAAAAACATTCTAAAAAACTTTGGACATGAGAAGTTAGTAATCAAGTATTTAAGGAAGTGTTTGTGATTTACAAAATTAAAGGAATGAAAAATTCATAGGTATAACTTTTAACTCAACACCTAGATGTATAATAGAGTGAATTTGAGCCTAGTATGTCATAGAGGGTATGAAATGGGGTTCCATGGTTGGTTTGGTAGGATGTTTCCTATTATGTATATTTGATAAAGTAATCCTATGGTTGTTTTGATTCCATGGGAATGTATTGGGAATGGCCTGTGACACCATTAGTGATGTTGATCACCCGATTTAGTGGTGAAAAATGTTCGTCAGAGTTGTGACTTAGGGGTTTTGGTGTTTTCTGCTCACCATTGTTGGATGAGAGTGTTGTCAGGGTCATGTGCACATAGGATATGGGCCTAGTGATGTAGTTTTGACCACTCGTTTTGGGAGGAGGCCTCCATTGATCTCATGACATAGGGGATGGTAATGACCATTAGTTCAGAGGAGGTGATTAGCATAAAAATACAGGGTTGATGGTCTATTTTACCATCATATAGGGGATGAGGCTCACCATTATTCTAGGCCCGGTGGGATAGGATTATTGAAGGATGGGTATCATCGCTCCTTGTGACATCGAGCTGCTGAGCCGATGGTGATTGAATACGTGGAATTCTAATTGAATGGAGATATTTCTATGGGTGTGTCATTTGGATGTAGGGTTAACTTGATGTCAATGCTTGGATACATAGGCAAGTGGATACATGTTGTGATTATGGTAACAGTTGGCACATGGTTCCCTATGGTAGGTGAATGGTTTGAAGACTAAGGGTTCTTATGGTTAGACAGACAGTGGATGAATCATTACACTATGAAAATGGATGAAGTAGGTAAAGGATACCTTTTGGATATTGAGTACAAGTGAAGTGGGTTATGTGATACCTGATTTATAATTGTTTATTTATCTTTTTCATACACTAGTATATGTATGAATGTAAATTAGGTACACATTGGTGGTGGCCTACTGAGTTCATACTCACACCCTACACACCCCCTCAGGATATGTGTAGACTTTATGTCTTTGAGTGTAGCAAAGGGATCAAGATCATGGTTTGAACCTTAGTGAGATGGGATGTGCTGAGGGTGCATGGTTTGGACAATATGGGTTTTAGTAGATGAACTCAGTGTTTCTTTTGTGCTGGATTGGAGTTTATTTTGGGTTTTTACTTATGTACTTAGACGATCATCCCATGGGTGATCCTTCATGATTATTTATGATTGTTTGTACATAGATATTTTATCTGGTATGTTACCCAGTGTACTTTAGACTCATTACTACTATTTATTTATTTTTCTTCTACTGAGTTTGGTTTATTGCTTCTATAGTGCTGTTATTATTATTATTATTATCATTATTAATATCATCATTATCACCAGATGGTATAATCTCCCCACTATAACCCAATAGAACCTCACTACTAGTCGAAAACTTTGGTGTATGTGGAGGCATGCCCAAGGCCATGTGGTGCACCAGACCAGAGCACTGGTTTAGTGGCACTCAAGTCAGGACGTTACAAAGTGGTATCAGAGAAGGTTTTGTTGGTGTTTCCTTGCAGCATAAAAAATATTGGATATAACAAAGTGGTAATAGTATTCAGATGGTTTCCAATAGGTATTAAAGTGGGTTTTTGAAAAAAATATATTATTTGGTATATGGTAGACTAGATCCTAGGAAAGTGTAAAAAATTGGGATGGAGTTTGTTTTGTGTGTATGGATAGCACATGCATGAATTGAATTCTGAGTTACTAGGGTAAAAGGGATCGCTGTTATAGTTTTCATGGTTATAGTTGATTTATTTTATTTTTATCATATTTTATTTTTGGTTACTATTTTTTTTCAATCTTGGCCTGAAAGGAAAGAGGAGAACATTTATGAAACATGGTAGGAACTTTGGATCACATGACACATGTGTATACTTGTGGTTGTTTCTTGAAATTTAGAATAAATAAAAGGGGTTGGGCTATTTAAAGTGTCAAAAATAGGATAAAAAACGATTTCTTTCATAACCTATTAGTGTAATTCTACTCATCCATCCTAAGTATATGGTTCATGGTGTTATTGATATGTGATCCATTGTGTGTATGGTGTATGTGATTCCTAACTCTGATATGGGTAGGAATAGAGGCCATGAGGCTAGATGATATGTGATATGGGTGTGATAGGGAAGTGTAAGGGTGGTGATATGCGCTTCCTATTACAACTTCTCCTATTTGCGATATTTGGAATGTTATTATTGGTGTTGATCATGGTATTTGGTTCTCAGTGTGATGCCCCCTAGATAGACTGTAGAGGATCATTAGGGAGACAAGGATGTGGTGTTTCTAGGGCATGAAAAAGATGAGTCCCATGAAGATATGGATGAGTATAAGCTACAGGTGGAGGCTATGAGGTAGGCAAGACATCTACAATAGGTATGAGAGATGGGTACATGGGTTGATAATCATCTTAGGGTGTGATTAGTGTGGGTATTTCAGAGTATTTATTGGGGATCATAGGGAGCTAAGCTCTACATAGCATTTTTGACGTGGGAGCTTCAGTCACAACACCCCCTTTGTTTCAGGGTGAGGGTGGGACACAAGTGGCATAATTATGGATATAGTTAGTGTATACTATTTTCAATCAGATTGAGACACCTCTAGGGATGAGGCTAAAGTTATCCACTTATATGCTTAGGTGACCAGTGAAGCATTAGTGGGACATACTAGTACATACAGGTAGAAATGAGGGACTGATGTGGAAGGACTTAGAGACTATATTATTTTAGAATTTATTCCCTAGGATATTGAGGGTAGATAAAGATTATGAGTTTATTCACTTGAAGTAGGGAGACACCTTGGTCATGGATTATTATAGGAGGTTCATGGACCTATTGTATTTTTCACCCTCTCTAGCAGGAGATAGAACCTACATAATGAGACAATTTAAGGATTGTTTGTTGTATGCCATCAGGGTATATATGAACATTTTAAGATTAACCTCATTATTGAAGGTAGTTAACTAGGAATTAAAAAATAAGGATAATTTTATGGATAGTACCTTACTGAGCTAGTTAGATATGTTAGGCGATCTAGGCAGTGGTGCTCATGGTAGACAAAAGTGAGGCCATGAGGGAAATAAATAGGGAAGTTAGGTTAGATATTCTAGGAGGCCACCATAGGGTGGATCACCAATGGTATGATTTTGGTGTGAAAAAATGGGACATGGTCGAACTCAGTGTGAGTGACCTCTAAAGGAGTGCTGGGCATGCAGATAGATGGGGAATATGGAGAGGTTTTTCTGAAAGATGTCTTGGACAAATGGGAGTCAAGGACCATGTTTGACTCAGGGATCTGAGGTAGGACTAATGTAAGTTCCGTGAGTGGGTATCCAGGATATGAATGCATACATAGGTCATTAAAGGAAGAGAGATACTCAGTAGTGGTGGTAGTGGCTAGTAGTTGATACTACTCCATAAGGTGGATAGACGTCAAGCAGTCGGCCTTCAGGCCAGCTGCATGTGGCTGAGATGACAGGATTAGAGCAGGTAGGGGGATACAACAATGGTTAGAGGTACACCATGAGCATGGTTATGTTATTTTTTTGGCATGAAAGACACAAGTTCATGAGGTACATATATTGGTAGGTAAAGTAACCAGGTGATGGTTAATATGTGAGTATCGATAATAGTGCATGACTGATAGGGGATGTGTTGTCATCAAGGAACTTATTTTTTTGGTAATTTTATATGATACATGATATTTTAGGAATCAGGTGTGATGTATGACTTTTGGGCATCAATTGTGATACAGGACCTTATGGATTTCATATGCGATGCAGATGAAAAATGAGCACCTGATGAGATACAGGATTTATGGAATGTGATAGTTCAAACTTGCATGTCTAAGATGATGGTTAGTATGGAACCATTATAATGTTGGGAGATGGGTTGAGAAGTGATTGGGTAGGTGATTCATAAGGAGGGGAGTGCCATAATAGGAATTAATCTGTTGAGTAACTAGGGAAGCATGGTATGTGGAAGTGTGATGGATATGTTCAATATCTTCTCATGGTATGGGAAAGTGGAGAGCAGGATGCTCATGGTGAGTGAGGGCTTGGGTCAATATGTGAAAAAATAGATTGGGGTCGAGCTATTGAAAGGTGGGGAGGTTTTAAAATCCTGGATCTTTTTAGACATGAGAATAATCTTAAGGAGGGATTAAAACCATGTATTTTAAGGGTTTTCAAGTGTATTAGGGGTTGAGAGTGTCCCATGGTAGGTTTGAGGTGAAATATAACTGTCAAAGGATAAAAAGGCTACAAATTTTAGCCTTTCATAAAGTGAACTTATAGTTCATGGTGTGAAATTTCTAGGTAAGGGAGAATTACCCCTACCTAATGATTTTATAGTGTGAACTACAAGTTCAAAATGTGATTTTTTTCTTGGAGAAAAAAAGAATAAATAAAAAGAGAGAAAGAAAGTAGTGAGGGTTCATTTGGAAATGGAAGCAGCAGAGGATCCCTCTTCCTCTCATTTATAGATCCTTGAGGGATCTCCCTCATTTCTCAATAGTTTTCATCATTGTTCATCATAGGAGGCATCTCATTTTACGGCTAGAACTCCTTCTATCTTATTTTATTTCTCTTTATTCCCTTGAGGTATTTCTTTGTTTACGATATTACGTCCAATTTTTAGGGGTTTTATCTTCTTTTCCAATTTCTACCATCTGAATCCGAATCAGAGGTCAGTATTTGATGAGAATTCATATTTGTTTATAAGGTATATGGTGCCTAGATTTATCTATTTTATACATTTTTTATGAAATTTATAGTAATTAGGTGTGAGTGGGGTGGTCTGGGTATGACCAGTTTTATGATGCTTTTATTTTTTATTGTCCTTGGGTGGTGCCAAAGGGTACCTATATGTTTGTAGAGTGAATTTGAGCATGGTATGACATGGTAGGTATGAAATGGGGTTCCATGGTTGGTTCAATAGGATGTTTCCGATTATGTATATTTAATAAAGCAAGCCTATGTCTATGTTGTTTCCAAGGGAATGTGTTGGGCATGGCCTGTACGACCTTGAGTGACGTTGATCACCAGTTTTGGTAGCGATGATGGTTCACTGAAGTTGTAACATAGGGTTTTTGGTAGTTTCCACTCACCATGGTTGGATGAGAGTGCTTTCAGGGTCATGTATACATAGGATTAGGCCCCAATGAGGTGTTTTGACCACTTATTATGGGTGGAGGCCTCTATAGATCTCATGGAATAAAGAATGGTGATGACAATAAGTTCAAAGGAGTCTCTCACCATATAAAGAAATGATTTATGGTATGTGTTACCATAATATGAGGGATGAGGTTTTTAGTTATTCTAGGGCCAATGGCTTGAGACTATTGAAGGATGGGTATCACCATGCCTCAAGACATTGAGCTGCTGAGCTGAAAATGATGGTTTTAGTGGAATCCCAATAGACTTGAGATATGTCTATGAGCATGCTATTTGGACATCAGGTTAACTTGATGGTAATTCTTGGACACACATGAAGTTGGTGACATGTTGTGCTTATGATAATGTTATTCACATGGTTCCATGTGGCAGGTGAATTGCTGGAAGCCCAAGGGCTCTTTCGGTTAGATAGATAGTGGATGCATCATTCCACTCTGGTGATGGCCGAAGTAGGTAAAGATTCCCTTATTTATATTGATCACAAGTGATGATAGTTATGTGATAAATGATTTATTTTCATTTATTTATATTTTGATACAATGTTATAAGTATGGATTTAAATTAGGAACACATTAGTGGTTTTCTACAGAGTTCATACTCTCACACTACATAGGCTCTGCAGGACATGTGCATACTTTATAGATTTGAGTATAAGAAAGGGATCCAAATCGTGGTCTGGAACTTAGTGAGATGGGATATGATGAGGGTTCACATGTTGTATGACATGGTTTTTGGAAGATGGACCCTATGGTCCTTCTATGTCTGGATGGAGTTTATTTTGTGGTTTTTCTTGTATACTTATATCATTAGACCACAAGAGATCTTGCTTGATTATTTATGACTATTTGGGCATGTAGTATTTATCTGTTATGTTAGCTGGTGTACTTTAGAATCATTATAACCATTGATTTATTTTTATTCCATTGAGTTTGGATTAATACTTCTATAATTTTGTTTCATTGTCATCATCATCACCGTCACTAGAGGGTATGATCTCCCCATTATCACTCAAAATAGTCTCATTGATAGTTGGTAGCCTTTAGAGTATGGGGTGGAATGCCTAAGGCCATGTTGCACACTTACCTAGAGAAATATTTCAGTGGATCCTGAGTCAGTATGTTATAGTTATTAAAAATTTCATTGGGTATGTATTTAATGAACTTAATTTAATTATTCAGGATGTTTGGTGAAAGTGCAGAACAAATCAAGGTTAAGGTGAGAGTTTTATCTCAAATTCCTCTCTGAGAAATGTTTAGTATCATGAACCTAATTTTATTTATCTGGTGTATATATTGAATATTTTAGATATCATATAAGTAATTATTTTTTTAAAGTTAAATTACAAGCCCTCTCTTTCAAGGGGTTTTGATTAAAATGTTACTTAAGCTTCAAATGTACTTTGTCTCAAACTTTAATCCCTTGATACATGTTTATGTTATATACCATGTTTTCATTTGAATTGTGTATTCAATTCCCATGGATATATCTTTATCATATATTTTTATAATTCATGTAAAATACTAAGACAAATTAGTACATTTTCATCAAATAGATTTTACTCAATTGCTACCTCAATTGTAAAGCTTTTGGTAACCCAATTTTCATTTATTGAGTTATGATATTCCTATTAGAATTAAAATTCGGGTAAATTATACAAATTGATTATCTTATTTGGTATTATACTTTTTTTCTATGAATGTAAATTTCTACCATATAATTTACCTTTTTGAAATATTTCTTACTTCAAAAAGTATGTTGCTCGTAAAGAATATTGATAAATCAAGTCTCCTTTCCTTGAGTTATATTGTTTCATCATTAACTTATTTTTTTCATGATTAGGTTATCCCACCATAATATTTTATATTATGTTCATATATATACCTCTATGGGGAAAATATATTTTTATACAAAATAATGTTTTTTTACTCTTTTTACAATGTGAGTTTTGAACAAAGATAATTTTCAAAATATTAAAAAGGGGTTTTCCTTTCACTTTCATATGTTTTGAATTATTATATACATTTATACAAGATAAAGCATATTTAATTTCAAGGCCTTATTATTAAATATTTTTTAAAATTAATGGTTTTCATAGAGTTTTCAGTTTACCTTTTGAAAAAATCATTTGGAAGTGACACGTTACATCATATTTTACATCAATGTTAAAAATGTTTTCTAAAAGCTCTTTTAAGTTTTCATTTCCATTTTTTTTGTTTTCAAAAGTATTTACCCTAATAGTGTTGATGTTTTAGTATTTATACTCTAATATCTATTTATCTTTTATGAAAATGAACTCATGGTACCAAAAAACCCAATTCCTAATCCCTTATTAGGTTGTATCGTTCATGAATTCTTTTTCAAGAATGTTTTCATCTATGTCAACATCCTTATAGGTTTCCTTTGTTACAATAAGGATATAATATTTTGAAATCATGCAACTTATTTATATGGATGTATTATGATCGTGTTATTATAGTATTGTATTAGCTATATAATTGCTGATCAATATGGTTTGAACATCACATTTTACATAATTCACATTGGATAATTTTCAACAAGAAATAATGTTATTCTATAGACATAGGGAAAAGTATTGGTGTTCCATATGTTGTTATTCCAATATAGATGATTATTGGAAATTTGACTATGTAATGTTTGAATGTACACATTCTTTCTATAGATGGGTTATGATCATGTTATCCCTTTTATTGACATGGGGAAAAGTATTGACATTCTTGATGATTATTAACTACTAATGCTGGTTGATTATATATTGACATTATATATTTTTCATTATATGGATAACCATTTTTTTATCCATCCATAGGTTCCTTAGAGAGTGGTATGAAATGTCTTGTTGACTCTTACGGTGAATGCATTGGACTTAAAAAAGTGACAATTGGTTCTTGAAATTATATAGTCCCTTGATGGGTCGACATGTCTCATGAGGAAAAACAACCTAGGTTTGGGTTTATAACTCTCCCCATATTAGTATAGTGTATTGGAAAAAGGCCTTGAAAAAATGTTTTGATGTTTGATATTATGCATTCCATCAGTATGAGATTAATAATTATTTTATCCATGTTTTAATTTATTTTCATATATAAATCATGCTCTTAGTTTTAGTTTATTATGGAATTATTTAGATTATTTATTACTATTATATTAATATTCCATGCTTATGTTTTTTACAGCTTCAATTTTATGATTCCATTAATAATCATTTTATTTCACCCATTATTATGTTTTCATTTCCCTAGGATATGAAAAAAATTATTACACATGATATATCTAATAGGATTGATCGTGTGGAGAATTTATAGGAGATATTGAATACTTACTATGGATTAAGTAGATTCTTATATAGTGAAAAAATATAACCAATCAAGAAAGAAATGGGGTTTTTTTAGTTTATATTTTTTCATAATCCTCTAAATATCCAAACCTAAAAGTTCTTGGGAATTTATGTAATGAAATGTTTGGTTTAATTCATGTAATTATGAGATAATTATGTCTAGGGATCTATAGTTGGCATCAAAGCTAGTATGAAAAGTATGTACTTATGGACTTAGATCTAGGAGTGAAAGTCTAGGGTGTCACAGTTGGTATGAAAGTTGGGTTTAGATAACATTAGAGATTAGGATGTTTTTTGAGGATAATTTAAGGGTTGATAAGTTAGGGTTGATCATAATTTCAATGGTATAAATAACCCTGTGTGATTGTATATGATTTAATGTCAAGGTAATACTGACTTTTTTATTTGGGGATTAGGATAAGAGAACATTAGTCGAAAACCCTAACGATAAGTCTAAGTGAGATTTATAAGTATAGGACAACTTGTTGAAGTTTTAGTAAAGTAGATATTGTGTGATTTTCATAGAAATTACATCCCTTCCTGGATACTACAAGTGGATGCAGACTCTGAAATAAATGTTCGTTGGGGTAATAAACCCAAAATGGTAGATTGGGTATTAACTTGATCATCACTTGGTGCATGAAAAAAGGCCTAATTATACATCTGGTTTAACACTCTTAGGGGATATGATTTGGTTAATTCACATTCTCTTCATGATCTATTATGACATATTTGAATATTCGCAGGTTAGATAACCTAATAGGAAAGTGAACATGGATAACATATAATGAAATATAGATATTCATAAGTTAAGGTACATATTAATCTATATGTACATCCTAGATAAAGGATAATTACGATTTGGAGAGTATAGATTTCAATTATTTTTGAATTTAGAATATTTAAAGAAAGTTCATGGTAATTTGATATCTCTATTTCGAGGTTTAGGTTATGAAGTATCAGAGAATCCCACTCAAAGTAAACTAGGTTAAACCAAGAATGATATAGGTTAAACTGTGAGTGGTATAGGTTAAACCACGTATGATACAATTTTATTTGTAAGAAATATAGTATAAAATTATCATGTTATAGAGTGATATATCTTGAGGTTGAATTTTCCTCTGGATATTTATGATAATTATCTTTTAAGGACCATCATGATGGTTCTGGGCACAACAGAAGCATGTAGAGGTGGGAAATATATTAAAGTTTATTTTAATAATTGTTGCCTAAAACCAAGAGAAAAGATCTTACACGTCAAATTTATAATTAATTTATTTAATTGCTGAAGAAATAAATACCTAGGCTTAGGAAATTTCTTCATTGGTGAATGTTGATCATCCAAAAAGACCCTTTCAAATTACATTCATTATGCTTTGAGGATACAAGTATTTGATTCCTCTAGTGGTGATCCACACATGCTCCTACGATATCCAAGTGACATCAATAAATCTCTAGGTGCTCGCACGACAAGTCGAATGTATTAGGTTTTACATTCTTGATCACGCGTTCTTAGGTCTTGAAGAAATCTCTCTTGTACTTCTCATTCTTGAGAGAGAGAGGAGGATGAGTTGAGAGAGAATTCATTGTTCCTAACCATTCTCTATTCTCAATTTTTGGATACTCTTAACAATAGACATAGTCATCTATTTATAGAGTTAGGATTTAAGTTAAAATATTATTTAATTGCATAACGACCATTAAATAACATTTATTACCTTTAATAAACACCATACCACATAATAATAATTATATTATTATTATTTTGTGGTGTGCTCCAACTTGCGCAATAAAAAATCTTATGTAACGGTCTTGTTAACTAACATTTTTCACTAGACTCAGACTTGGTCCATTTGAACTCCTCTATCATTTATTGAATAATTGAATAAATATTTTATTCACAATACAGTGAATAAATATTTCTTAAAATATTCAATAAATAAAATAAATGATTTTTTTCACAAACTGGTGAATAAATATTATTTAATTTATTCGATCAATATAACTTGAATAAATTTATTCCTCAGACTTGGGAATAATATTTATTACATTTATTATAATCAAATATAATTTAATAGAGATCAATGAAAACACTTACTATGTGACCCTCTAGGATTATTTATTGTTGGAATTAGGCAGACTTTCCTAAAGTCAAAGATTACTGTCTAGCAATGGGTCGAGGAAACCAAGAGAAAAAAATTAATGTCACAAAGTCGACAACCACACATGAACACTCACTATATAATATAATCCTTTTATCATAATATCTCATCAAGAAGGTTGCACAACCGTGTCACCTACATATTTTCTCAATATGTCTTTCTTTGATTATCTGAAACAAACATGTAATTACACCACGACCATGGAATTTAATGAGATAGTTCTATTTGAATCAAAGGGATGAGATATCGGCTTCTATAAAGATAAAATGGAATAATAATTCATTGAATTATTCATTAATGACATGTCTCTCATGACACACCCAATATATCCAACTTCTCCATGAATTGATATCACCATGATTTACGAAATACATCTAAGTACATGAGTTGTAACATGCATTAATAATAATATTAAAGTATAAAGACCATCACACATGCTCGTAGATAGGAATATCCAATGACACCAAAACATGTGGAATTCCTACTGATGGGTCTGTTCTCATAATCTCCCATCATAAAGATTACCAAGTGCGAACTTCATGAGAAGAAGTCTCATCTGCTTATGAGTACTCGCACCTGAAAGTCTATGTACTATGTTTCTCATCATAGTACATTATCCAACCAAAAAAGATTATTTGAGAATATCATCATAGAACATCAAGGTTCTCATCATAACAAAGAACTGCTATGACCTTATTAATGTGACATATACTATAGGATATTATTACATTATATTCATGTAGAACAATACAAAACATGTAATAATAAGTTTTATTAATATTAAATACATCAAATATACATTTAATATAAGTACAAACAGTTGGTCCTTGTATACCAACTCCAACACATCACTCATATTAACTTTTTTGGTTTTAATAATGGTTGAATCTAGAAGGAACCAAGTAATAATGAATGCCCTAGAAAATGTTGAAACTATCCCAATGATTAACCCATTGGAATGGTATTTGAAGTGATAAACCTTGAGATTATGTAAAACAAGATATCATGAAATATGATTAACAATTTGAACATATTAAAAGTCCCAAACACACTAAATAAGATAAAGATGAAGTCTCATGAAAGATAAAGTGTTAAAGCTAACGATGGAAAAGAGATTTAATTTTCTACATGTCAAAAATTTGGGAAAAATCATGGGGGGAATTGCCTTAAAGGGATAGGTAAATACTATAAGTGTGGAAGTGTAAGATAAAGAGATAAATTATAAAAATATGAGGCTTCAATTTCATGATAATTGGGAATTATGCGGGTTAATGTTCCAATCCAAAGGAAAATGAGGGAGATAATCACCAACAACTATGAAAAAAAGAAAATCCTATGAAACTACTACTAATGTAGTAGATAACAAGTTTTCACTCTAGATTTTCATGTTTCCTATGTCATGTGAGTTTTCACCAACTACTGGATATTGAGTTATAAATACAAACCCCTAGTGGTATGATTATCATATAAATCATTTTCAAGGTTTGTGAGAAGTTATTCCTTATGAATATAGATATTATTCCCTTAATATAATTCTATGTGAAATTAGGGATGGTTTATCTCTCTTTATAATTCACTTATAATAATTTCTCATATAAGATAAATCTAATTCCACATACTGAATGAACTCATGATCATCTAGTGATGTATGGTTAATTATGAGTTCCCTATAAAAATTATTCTGATCTTATGTGTCAAATCTCAAGGATACTATTTTTTAAGGTATGAAAATGTTACAAACTGAAATTTTAATATATATATTCCTTTAAATGATCCAAATATGTTTGATAGCTTTCTCTATATTCAACACTAAACTAAAACAAAATTATAATATATTCTAATAAAAATAAAAATATAAGTATGACTGTTAAGACCTAGTCGTTTAATTAGAATTAATGAATATGAGTAAACTCTTTATGAAATATTTATAGAAATAAAATGGAAGATACTTTTAATATGAAGTAAATTAAATTAGCGTAGATATAACAACTAAGAAAATTATTTTATGCTTAAAATATATTTTTCTAAAATTGGTATTTTATTTCAAGAAACTTAGTATATTATGATTCGATAATAATAAAATATACTGATAATATGAATAATATACTACCAATAAATTAATTATTAATTTATAGTAAATAAGAATAAATAATAGTTAACATTTTAATATGCTATTTTCCGATATGAACATTTTTCCATTAAATTTAAGGATTTTATTTAAATATTGAATTATAAAATTTTAGAAATTTAATTTAACAAGATGAAGACCATTTTTGGATTAATAATAATAATATAATATTAAGATATATATTTTTGTGATTTTTCTAAAAAGAATATTTTTATGTGAATAGTGTAAAATACCATTTTTACAAATAACATGATTTTTATGACATTATTAATATATAAGTATGAATTATAAATGCATGAAACATTTTTATAATATAAAAAATTTACTTTATAATTTAATTTATAATATTAAAAATGTTTGTTTTAATTTACAAACACATATTTTATATTTTAGAACTTATGTAGTATTTTATCCAAAATTGATTTAATACATTATAATTTTTTAAAATTAATTTTTATCAATTTTATAAATTTAATAAAATTAAATGGATTTAAAATTTTGAATTAGTGGGTCCAAATTATCTAATATGGATCACTTTATTTTTAGGCATAAATATTAAGTTACCTTAGGTAAAATCTAGTTATCGCAGTAAAAGGTAAAATGATAAAAGTAATAATTCAAGGGGTAAAGGGATTGAAACATGAATAAAAAGTAATTTATTGGATGAGGTTTGGATAAACCTTATATATTTATCACTCCATTATTTCTAAATTTTAGTGTCACTTTACATGATTAACATGTGGTCCCTTTATATTAAGTTGAAATATTTATAAAAATGTTATTCTCACCATTTATAAAAGGGGCCTCTCACCACCCATTCAAGACACAACTAAAAATTAGGTTTCCTCATGAAACCATAACCTTTTTCATTCCCCTATAATACTATTTCACTATCTTGATCTTCTGTTCATAATAAGTTATCCTATTCCATCTATTTCCAAAGGATCTTCTAAGGAAATCTTAAAGTACTTAACGTGAGTAATCATTTTTAATTAATTTATTTATTTTATTTTTTTATTTTCCAATTATAATTTTCAAATACCTACGTAATTTAATTAGGACTGGTTATATTCTTAATTTTATTATGTTATGGGAATAATTATTATTCACCTTTTCCCTTTTCTATTAAGAAAAATGAAACTGTAATTTATGCGTTGAGTGGACTACCACCTCCATGTTGCGACATGTTTCGTTTTCCTCCACCAACTTAAAAGGATAGTATAAAAAGGTAATTTAATAAATAATTATGATATTTATATCATGTTTATGATTCTTAAATAGTAAAAAATATTATTACTTTCTCTCGTTATATAGAAAATTAAACCACCAACCATGAGTACTTGTGGACTACCGCCTTCATAGAACGATTAATTTTAATTTTTTATTTTCATCATTTTGTTACATGGATAGTCATGAGGATGTGATTAAAGTATAAAAATTAATTTTTATTATATAATTAATGTTATGTTATGAAATATTGGAGATCCTATTAATGATATGATCAATGAACGATTATCATTAATTCAATCCTTTAAAACGAGCGAACTAAGAGGAAAATGATCTCTTCTTTATAAGTAATGATTTTATATAAATTATATTCTCTTTATAATTATTTAAAATTTTTATATATAACACTATTAAACACTAAATTATATCATTACTTTTCTAGTATAACGATATTACAACTAAACCACCTCATAATCATCCATTGATCATGGTAAATTTATGTTTGGGTCGGTTTAACCACCCACTTGAACAATAATATGAATTTATATCATGGAAGGATATGAGAAATTATTTATTGGTATAATATGATATAAATATGTAAATAATGTTTTTTTATGTTAAATTTATATCAACATTTAACCCATTAATTAACAAAACACATTCCATTTGTTAAGAATCACTGAAACAAGATCATCGCTGATTTCATCATCATGGTCTGTATCCAAAACTACCATGGAATGAAATTATACCTTTATAACTATCAAGTAAAAAATATTATAGTAACTTATATTTTTTAATAATGTTTTAATTTTTTAACAACCTAGATTTTATAAATGATATTTTTTTCTTGAAATGAATGTGTATTATATATTATTATACAATAATAGAACCTAGTGAAATAAACTACACTTTATTTCATCATTACATTAGTTTGAAACTAAACTTATGAAAATTAAAAACATTACAATGGGACAAAAAATATAAAATAGAAAAACTACAATGGAAAAATATGGATTAACCCAATCTACTAGAATCATCCCTCCCATGAATAACCCTATATAAATGAAACAAAATATTAGTAAACTAATCGAAATTATAGAGAATGGAAATGTAGAACCATTATAGGAATTGAGGTGAATAATCAATTAAGGAATTAAGAGGTATTTATAGAGATCCAGGATTATAATACATAAATATTACTTCATTTTTGATGAATATTCATTACATTACATAAACACACATTCGATGATCGTAATAGTTTAGTGTCTTTGAAAACTTTGAAACATAAGAAACTGGTCCATAGGTAAACTACATCATCTACCACTATGATCTTCTTAACTTAAACAATTATTATACATATCATAAGTAATACATTTCTTTATAACCCAGGGAATGGAAACATAAGAAAGGGTGAGAACAGATACTCAATAAGGGTAAAAAAGAGAGATACGTAATTATAACATGAACATAAGGGTATGAGAACATTATAATAACATTTGAAAACCATACCCTACATATCAAATATCATAATCTCAAGTATTGGAATAAATATTGGAAGTTCATAATATATGAATCATAAGGGAATCAAAGAACATGATCTATGAAGGCAGAAAATTGGAATAAGACATATATTTTTGGCACATACATAGGCATAGTAAATTTTATGTCAAGGATACCCACTAAGACAATCATAACATGTTAGGTTTGGGATAACCACCCATGTACCAGATTCATGATTGGTATGACATCTCGTGTACCCTATTTTATGCCTGGGATAACCTCCCGTGTACCCTTTGATCTCATATAACATTGATCATTACCCAATGAATTGGTGGGGGATATAGGTCCCACCCATCACATAATGAAAATCATAGATATGTGTGCCATAAGATCATAAAACATTCATCATATCATAGCCTATGAAATGAAATGGGTTTCATAAACATTTCATCATATCATAACTTATGAAAAAGAGAAATGTTTTCTAATAATTTCATCATTTTATAATATCATAACTAGTGGAAAAGAATTAGGTTTTATAAAAATTATATCATGGTATAACCTGTGTAATAGAAATGAGTTTTATAAACATCATGTCACCATAAACATAAACCATTCAGAGTAATAATAATAATGGTATCCTTGGATCATATCCCCAATAAGGTATATGTCACATTAATGGATGCAATATTAGATGGAAAATGATTTTGAATAATATTTTAAAACATTTCATGAGGAAAATATCCTTTCCAATTTGAAAAACACTTTTTAAAACATAAAATATTTTTAAAATCCTTTCTTTTAAAATAAAATTGAAACCTTATAAAAGAAGCTTTAAAAATAATTTAAAATATTTCTTGAGGAAAATATCCTTTAAACTTTAAAAAAAGAATTTATTACATAATTTTTTTGAAAATAATTTTATTTGAAAATAACCTCTAAAACTTGTAAATGAATAATCAAAGAAAATAATGGTCTTGATGATGATAAGTTTTTTTCCATGATGTACATGTTAAAATGAAGACTCCTTTCACATTTTTGGTAAGATCCAAACAATAATTATTTAGAAAATGACATGAATATTTCATTGATTTTTTTTAAAAAGTAAATCATGGGTAAAAATTTCTTTTAAAAATAATAGGATAATTGTAAAAAAATTGATTTTTTTTGGAAAACATGGTTTCAGAAGAAAATAGATTTACGATCAAAGAGAGAGATAAATTCAGATTTTCATAAAAACATTTGATCAATTATTTTAAGTATGAAAGAGTGGAAAAAGTGGTACTATTAATATCATGAATAAACATAGGATAATAAAGTTAATTATTTTCTTAATATATGGATCATAATATTTTATCATTATAATTATAATCATAAACAATCCTGATAAACAATGAGATTGTAACATATAATCATTACCACTTTGGTAACTTTGAATCACAATGACCATGAATGAATAAAATTAAATAAAACTTAAAAATATCATGAGGATAAATAAATTCATGATATTACATGTTAAAGGGGATATATATACACCTCATAAAAGAATATAGGTGCATAACATAACATATGTCTCAAAGAAGGAAAATTGTGACAAAAATCTCTTACCACTTTGGTAAATTTTGAACCATGATCCTCAAATGGATATATAAATACTAAAAATTTTTAGGGTAATAATCATAAAATAAATTCATGGGAATTATATAAACAGCATAATGGAAACAAATGGATATGGCTCGTGTCTCACATAAAATAAAACTGAGACGGAAATCCAATACCTTAAGTCTTGAATTCCTTCGAACACATTCAAAAATAATGTATAATAAATAAAAGTTTATTTTAAATTTATTATAGATAAATATTTATACATATCATACCATATATTATTTTATTATGAAATTTTATCACCCATTTATTAACAATTCCATGTTAAAGTTACATTTCGGGTAATAACAATTTTGTTTTTTTGTGTATGTTTTGATTTGTTATTTTTTGGTCCTATTAATTCGATCATAGATTCATTATCTACAAAACATTAACCATGATATAAATATAATATATATTCAGTATATATTTATTTATAGTAATTTATAATAGATAGTGATAGAAAATGAAATACACTGTACAAGGAGACGGTAGACCGTACGTACGCATGGACATTTTTTTCCATTTTCTTGAAGTATTGAAAGAAACTAAGGTAAATGATATATTTAAAGTTTAAGAATAATTTTCATTTCATATATATCACATTTATTTCATTAAACCCATCCTTATTACCTTCCATGTAAAGTGTGAATGAATTACATCACTTTGTGTGGTGGTAGTCCGCCGTACACACGAGCAACGTTATCGTATTACCACAAAATGGAAAGAATGAAGGTATATGTGATATAATAATTAAAAAAGAATAATAATATCATAAATATCATATATAAACAATAAATACATCATTATTTTCATCCATGAGTGGTGGTAATGGTAAAAAATGATATCAGTTCGTGAGGTGATAGTCCGCCATACACACGAATGATGATTTCATAAACCATTTGATGGAAGTGGAGATGGTTTTGGGTCATTAAATTAACATAAAAACATATAATTATATGTAATATACTAAGTTTATTATATAAAAATGTTATAATAAAAATTTAATGAGGTTGAGTAAGAAATAAAATAAAGAAGCTTGTTAATGAACGTTCCCTCTTCTTCAGGCATCCTTCTTAGGTTTGCACCAAAAGCCTTCCTAGGTTAGATTTATGTAAAAAATAAGGCTTCTAAGATGGGTGGAGGGAATTTGGAAAGTAATTTATGCAGGTATTGTCTGAACTAAATTTTTTTGAAGGTGTTAATAGGAGAGGATAAGGGGTGACCTTTTCTAAGTGAGGTGAGTGACACACTTGTAATAATTTGAAAGAAAGAATTGCACCCCCAATTTTTTATGTCAAAAGGATACAATAATAGGAAATTATTAATATTATAAGTAATAAGGTTGAAACATGTCTAGAAAATGTGTTTGTTAAAAGTTTTTTGGGTTATTTTTAACCCTTTTCTTTTTAGTTTAACCCCCCCCAGTAAACCCATTTTTACCTTAATCGTGGTAAATAATTTTTACTATTTTTACTATTCATTTTAGTAAAAAATTAAGTCGAACTTATTAGATAATATAAAATATTATGATTAAAAATATTGAATACATTTTTCCAAATTAAATTCACATAAGTGAAAAAACCTAATTTAAAATCAATCTCATAGACATGATGAGAATGCAAGTTTTTAAAGAGAAAATGTTCAAAAGTTTAAAAATTTTTTATATTGAAATTCAATTTGAAAATAATTCAAATTAAATAAATTGTATTAATAGATGTATAATTTAACTAATTTTACTTTAAAACCAATTTAAAATTTAAGTTAAATTTATAAATAAATTAAATAAAAAGGCAAATTTCAATTACAATTCAGTATTCTTTATATTTCATCAAAAAAGAAAATATTTAGAAAAATACTTAAAATTAACTCTAAGATAATATTGTAATGATGATTTAAAAAGTTAATTTTATTTTATCAAATTTATTTTCTAAAATAATGTAAAATTAATTTTATTAATTTTCACAAAATAAATAAAAAACATTTTTTTGAGAAAATAGTATTTTTGAAACATAAAAGGACTTTACTAAAAAATAAGTACTTTTTATAAATATATTTCATTTGTATAAAACCATTAAAATTAATATTTAAAAATAAGTTATTAGTATTCATATATCTAAGTTTAATAGCTATGTTATAAATATAGTGTTTAAATAACTATATTAATAATATATCATGGTTTCGTTAAAACCTAATGTTGTGTGGAACACATGCTAACCTAGTGTTGTGTGCAGCACAAAATTAATTTGGTATTGGATGTAACAAAAGATTAAATTAGTGTTGTGTATAATGAAATATATTAAATAAATTTAATTTATTTAAAAAATAATAATTTATAAAAATTCAGGGTGTTACATTCTACCCCCATTAAAATGAATTTCACCCTAAAAATTCATCACTATGATACAAAAAAATGTGGATACTTCTACCTCATCATATCCTAAAGTTCCCAGATAACCTTTTCAAATTGGAAGTTTCTCTACAAAACTTTGACCGGGTGAGTGGCCTTGTTTCATAGAACTTTCCCTCTACAATCTAGAATCTCCACCGGTTGTTCCTAATAAGGAAGATCTTGCTTCAGTGGTATAAAATCGGAGTTCAGTACATGAGAAGGGTCAGGTATGTACTTTATTAGGATAGGTACATGGAACACATCATGGACTTGAGAGAGTTTTGTTTTAAGCATCAATCAATAGGCTATTGTCTTGATATGATTAAGAATTTCAAAGGGATCAATATACCTAGGGCTCAGTTTCCCTTTCTTACCTAATCTCATAAACTTCTTCCATGGAGAAATTATTAGAAAAACCTTTCCACTAACTTAAAATTCAAGATCACACTGGTGATTATCAGTAAGAATTTTCTACAGAATCTGATAAACCTTAATGTGTTTTTAAATGACTCTAACCTTCTATGCCATTTCTTCATCCATCTCAGGTCCCAATAACTTTATTTCTCCAACTTCATTCCAGAATGTTAGAGATCTACATTTATTTACATAGATGGATTCATAAGGATCCATATGAATACTTGAGTGAAATCTATTATTAAAAGAAAACTAAATTAGATAAAGGTGTTGATCCCTACCACCTTTGAAATTAAAATAACAAGATCTAAACATATGATTGTGATCTTTAAAAAAAAGAAAAAAAGATCTCAAAATATCCTCTAGGGTTTTAATTTTTCTTTCAGACAACCCATTTTTCTAAATATGAGACACAATGATGAAACTAAACTCCATATCAAGATATTGATAAATAATTTTCCCAAACTTTGAGGTAATATTTGGATCCTGTTCTGAAGGAATGGAATGTGGTACTCCATGAAACCTTACCACTTCCTTAATATATATCCTAGAAAGTTGATTCATAGAGAGTTTTTCTCTGATAGCAATGAAGTGTGATGACTTTATATGGAGATTGATAATAACCCATATATAATTATTCCCTTTATAAAATTTGGGGAGTTCGATGACAAAACCCATGGTGATGTTTTTACATTTACATTCTAGTATGGGAAATGGATATAACATCCTCTTATGATTTTGTATCATAGCCTTAACTTTATGGAATACCAAGAATTGAGATACAAACTCTGTGATATCCCTATTAATTCTATCCTACTAGAAACAATCTTTAAAATTTCTATACATCTTTGTAATTACCATATGAATAGATAAATAATAACTATGTATAATGACCTAGATTTCCCCGAGCCACGACTTAGTGAAAAACTAGTGTTTAGGGTGTTCTGGGAGGAAATGGTAGCTTGTTTCAAGAAGTTTCCAAATTTCCATTTTTTCCATCGGTGAGTTAGGGGCGTCAGCATCACTGAGTTAGGGGTGTTGGTATTAGTGAGTCAGGGGAGTCAGCATTGGTGAGTCAGGGGGGTCAGCATCGGCGAGTTCGGGGTGTCAGCATCAGTGAGTTGTGGCATCAGTGAGTCATTGCATTGGTAGCTCAATGATAGTGGCTCGGTATCGGTAGGTCACGTCGGTGGATCAGCGTCAGTGGCTCAACATTGGTAGGTCATGTCAGTGGCTTAGAGTTGGTGGCTCAGCGTCGTTAGGTCGTTTCGGTAGCTCACCCCTCAGCGAATCATCATCGGTGGATCAACATTGGTAGGTCACATCGGTATCTCACCCGTCGGTGGATCAGTGTCAATGAATCACCCATCGGTGACTCATTTCCAGTTTTCTAGTTTTTCCCAGTTTTCTAGTTTCACCCCTCTTACATCTTAGTTGACGTAAACCGAGTTTAAAGCCTTTATTGGGCGTTTTAAGGGATTTTCAAAATATATTAAGTATATCCTTATCCTATTGCTCTAGGGACTTTGTGATACTCAAACCACGTGATCTTGACCATGATCCCATGATAATAGATTTTGAAACCATTCTTCCTTTAATATAGGACCTAGCTTTTCAAAGATGGGATCTTTCCTTCCCAGTATCTTCTCCATTCCCTATTGGTGTGCCAAAATCCTTCCTCTCTAGATGAGTCATGAAATTGTGCTAGAGCCCCCTCCTAATCAGTTTTTTTGGAGTTCTTTCCTACAACTCGCACGATCCCCTATTTTGGCGCAAATGGGAGTTTTGGTCTCCTTTTGTTTCAAGTAGGGATTCTTTTTTTATCTTTAATTGTGCATCATGTGGGGTGGGTGTGATAATGATTCATTATAAAGAAACGATGATTAATTTTCTTAAAATGAGTAATAAATAAGAAGGGAATATGATCAAAAGATCATAAGGGTCATAAAATAACGGGTTAGGAGTGGTTTGATGATGATCACCAGTTTTATTTGTTATAGTTGATACTTTTATGGGTTTTTTTGGTTGTATTCCTTCTGAAAATCATGTTCATTAGTGGTATTTTCTTGCGCACTGACGATGTTCTGTTTTTGTCATGATATTTGATAAATGGTTGTAACATGAAATCTGCTTAATCACGTATACTTGGCTAATTGAAATGGATGCCCCAGGATGAAAACCCCTGTGTGATCATCCCTGTTTATCAAACTATATTTAAAGAACAGTGTTTTCCAAATATGAATATATCCTATTTGATAGGTAGGGATATGTGTTGTGTTCTTTTGGGTTTTGTGACTTTGTGTATGTGGTGGTACAAGGGGCGTGTTGGTATCCTAGTTTTAGAGACTGATTGATTGTGGAATGGATGGACTTGTAGGTAGTAGAACTATATTTTTTTGTGTTGTGGCCATCAAATGACATTGGGTAGTGAGACTTCAGTGTGGTTATAAACTTTTTATTGAGTGGGACTACATCTGGGAAACGTTTGGGAATCGCGGCCATAGGACTGGGTTGCGTCGTGACTTTATGTTTATAGGTGTGATGGATGTGGTGTTGTTGTACAATGGGGCTACCGATCCTAGTATTGAGAGGAGGATTGTGTAGTATAACTTTGAATAATTATAGTTGATAGTGGTTGAACACGTGTCTAGGGAAAAAGGGGGTGCGCAATGGGACTGTAGGTTGGTTGTTGTGTGTTCGGTTAATCAGGCTCTTCGCCTTCTAAGGATGTCACAAATTTTGTACTCATTAGTTGTCTCAGGTAGTTCTGGAACAAATTAAAGTGAACCCATTAATAAATAAATGGAAAATTGTTGAATAGAAAAGGGTTTGGGTTTAGGCTTTGGCAGTGACTGATCCTGTAGTTGTTCATAAAGGGGTAGCAGCAAATGTGATTTTGTGTTGGTTGGTTGTTTGTTTTGCAGCCATAGGTTGGGTTGAGTGTTTTTTTACTTATATGTATAAATTTTAGTTCCTTTTTATTTCTATATTCACCCCACCCTTGTCGAGCTCCATCTGCTAAACACACCCATTACATGGGGGAGGGTGTCTTTTCCAACATCCCGGTTGGAGGATGGATGGATAGTTGTTGATTTTCTTCCTCACACCCTCTTTCGGGTTCTTACTAGTCAAGTGTATCTAGGAAGGCTGTAATGGATTGAAGCTTACCATAGTCTAAGATCCTTCGAGCAGGTTTATTTTTCCCAAGTGTCTTCGGGAAGAGGCCCAGGTGTCTTTGGGTGAGATGTGTAGTGTTGTCTCTACTCGCCTTCTTCAAGATGAGGGAAGGGGAAACCAAGTGCCATGCCCTTCCTTATGCAAGATGAATGAGAGAAAATGAACCCCGATACTTGCCTTCAATAGGCCCTAGGGTGGTGAAAAGCACAAATGGTATAGAGTCTCACACAAAATGGAAGGCATTGCCCTTTATTTTGAAAACAGGACCAGGAGATAAGATGATAAACATCCCAAAAACACCAAAAAAGTTGAAAGTAAAGACAAATAACATTCCCATATGCATGTTCAAACATAAACTATGAAAAAAGTATAACCAAAGTACTAAAACAAGTACCAAAATAAAAGAGACTAAGCATCACCACAACAACTATCCCGATGCCCGATCTAGTAAAGTCCAGTATGGCCCTCAAAGTCCTCTTGGAAACTTGAAAGTAGTTTTCAAGATGTAGTGTGAGTACACAAGTATACCCAGTAGGAAAACTAAATCCACCCAATC
This sequence comes from Viscum album, assembly GCA_963277665.1. Classification (NCBI taxonomy): domain Eukaryota; kingdom Viridiplantae; phylum Streptophyta; class Magnoliopsida; order Santalales; family Viscaceae; genus Viscum; species Viscum album. Next base: position 1,996,917,229 of record OY728160.1, read on the forward strand.
ACAAGTTGTGGAAACATACTAATTCCAATTTGAGAAAAATAGTAGAACCTCAAAGCAAATACCCATGAGTACTAACCAACCCATCCTCACCAAGGTACACTCACCAAATAATGCAAGTTAAGTAAAGTAGTAGTATAATCACATCGACATTTGGGTACCCCACACCACTTTCCCACTGGTTAGATGCTCATTCCTAATGGCTAACGTCTTGAAACTATCACTCTTAAAAAATGTAATCCCACTGCCTCAACCTTCCGGCACACACCTAGGCCTCAAACCACACACAACTTCTACCCGTAGACACCTGGGAAAACACCACACCACACATCTCGCCTAAAGACACCTGTGCCTCATCCCGAAGAAACTTGAAAAAAAATCAGGCCTGAAGGATCTTGGAATATGGTAAGCCTCAAGACATTATAGTATTCTTGGATATGATTGAGTGGTAAGAACCCATAATAGGGTGTAAGTAAGAATGTCAGCAACCAACCATCCATCCTCCCATAGGAATGTTGGGAAAGACACCCTCCCCCATGTAATGGGGGTGTTCGACACATGGTGCTCGATAAGGGTGGGGTGCATATAGAAATCACAAGGAACTAAAATTTATACATATAATTAAACAAATACTCAGCCCAACCTATGGGTGAAAAACAAACCACTGACCCACACAGAACCATATTTTCTACTACCCTTATATGCACAACTACATGATCGGTTATTGCCAAATGATAAAACAAACCCCTTTTCCATTCATCCATTTTCCATTTATTTATTAAGGGGTTCACTTTAATTTGTTCCAGAACTTCCTGGGGAAACTAACAAGCACAACATCTGCGACAACCTCAGAAGGGAAAGAGCCTGATTAACCGAACACACAACAACCAACCTAAAGTCCCACTTCACACCCCCTTTTTCCCTAGAAACCCATTCAACCACTATCAACTATCATTCTTCAAAGTTATACCACATAATACTTCTCTTATAACTGGGACTGGAATCCTCACTGCAAACCAACCCCACACCCAACACAACTATAAACATGAAGTCATGAAACAACCTAGTCCTGCAACCCCGCTGCCCAAACATTTCCCAAATGTAGTCCCACTGTATAAAAAGTTAATAACCACAATGTAGTCCCACTGAACAACATCATTTGATGTCCAAAACACAAACAAATGTAGTTCTGCTACCTAAAAGTCCATCCATTCCACAATTAATTAGTCTCTCAAACTGGGATACCAACATGCCCACTATACCACCCCATATACAAAGTCACAAAACCCAACAGAACACAACACACAACCCTACATATCAAACAAGATATATTAATATTTTGAAAACACTTTTCTTTAAATCCATTTTGATAAAAAAGGGCGATCACACAGGGGTTTTCATCATGGGTCATCCATTTTAATTATCCAAGTATACATGATTAAGAAAATTTCACGTTACAACCATTTATCAAGTATCATGAAAAAATAGAACATCACCAGTGCACAATAAAATACCACCAACAACCATGATTTTCAGAAGTCATACAGCAAAATCAACCCATAAAATAATAAAGATAACAAATTAAACTAGCGATTAACATCAAACCACTCCCAACCCGTCATTTTATGACCCCTGTTATCTTTTGATCATATTCCCTTATTATTTATTACTCATTTTAAGAAATTTATTCAACATTTATTCACAAGTAATCATTAGTACACCCATCCTACATGATTCATAATTAAAGATATGTAGAATAATCCCTACTTGAAACAAAAGGAGACCAAAACTCCTCTTTGAGCCAAAACAGGGGATCACGTGAGTAGCAGGAAAGAAATCCAAGAAAACTGAGCAGGTGGGGATCTATCATAGGTTCCTGACTCGTATAGAGAGGAATTATTTTGGATCACCCATATGGAACTAAACAAATACTAGGAAGGGACAATCCCAACTTTGAATAGATAGATCCTATATTAAAGGAAGAATGGGTTTAAAATCCATTATTATGGGATCGTGGTCAAGATCATGTGGTTTGAGTATCTCAAAATCCCCGGAGCATTAGGCTATTAAATATATACTTAATATCTTTTGAAACACCCATGAAAATTCCTAATCAAGGCATTAAACTCAGTTTATGTCAAATAAGACGCAAAAAGGGAGAAATTGGAAAACTGGGAAAATTTTGGATTAACTGGAAATGAGTGAACGATGTGTGAGTCACCGACACTGAGCCACCGATGGGTGAGCTACTGACATGACCTATCGATGCTGAGCCACAGATACTGAGCCACCAATGTGACCTACTGGCACTGAGCCACTGACACTGAGCTACTGACGGAACAACTCACCGACACCATGACTCACCGATGCTGATGCCCTAGAATCACCGATGCAGATGCCCCTGAATCACCAATGATGACACCCCAACTCACAAATGTTAATGCACCTAACTAACCGATGATAACTCCCCTAACTCACTAATGCCAACACCCCTAACTCACCGATGGAAGAATTGGAATTTTGGCAACCTCTTGAAACGAGCTACCGTTACATCCTAGAACACCCTAAACCTTGTTTTTTCACAAAGGCATGACCTGGGGAAATCTAAGTCATTACATCAGATACCTCTCAATTTATTCTCATCCCCTAGAATTCAAAACTGACCAGAATAATGAGGGGTCCGAACAACCACCCCTTAAGATACCTCTTAGGAACAAAGAACCTTGTGTTGTTTGAAAGTTGAAGTGAAAAACCTAACATCCAAGAACACCTCCTTAACATCTATCTCCTGAAAAACTGTTGAAGCACTAAGGCCCCACTGCCCCTAACAACCATGAAAACACCAAATGTCACACTATCTAGAAACATTGATTAGGGAGATCCTTCCTCCATGTCAAGATACTATCTACTTTGGGTGGTACTGACTCACCCACACAGGTTTAATCACATCTACATTAATGTATGTTGATTACGGATCAGGTTCTCCCCTCCCCATAGTTAGGAATTTTCACACACATTGAGAGAATAGGGAAACAACACACTTGATAATGAAAAAGGTTAACCATTACATCATAAGTAAAGAAAAAAAATCCAAAACACAAGAGAAAAACCCAGAACAGCTCTTGGTACTGGGCATGCATCTATGCCTCCTACTCCCAAGTACTCTCCTCGAGGCCACCATGCCTCCATAACACATAGACTAAGGGAATGGTCCATCCATGAAGCACCTTCTTCTCATGATCCTCAATTATTACTGGTTGCTCCACAAATGTCGCGTCGTCCTTGATATCCAACTCTCCCCAATAAATGACGTGGGAGTCATTGTGTAGATACCGATGGAGTTGAGAGACATGAAAGACATTGTGGATCCTCTCTAACCACGGTGGCAATGCCAACTGATATTCCACCTTGCTGACTCTTTCCAACACCTCAAAAGGTCCGATGAACCTATGAGAAAGCTTGATCCCTCTACCAAACCTCCACTTCCCACATTGAGGGGAAAAATTTAAGAAGATATAGTCCTTAACCTTGAACTCTAAGGCCTCCTTTTGTGATCGGCATATGACTTCTACCAGTCCTGTGTTTCCTTCATCCTCTCATGGACAAGATGCACCTTCTCTATCGTACTCTGCACCATTTCCAGACCAAGAATGGTTGCCTCCCCAAATTCTTTCCAACAAAAAGGTGAACGAAACAACCTCCCATATAGCTCTTCAAACGGAGCCATACCAATGGAAGAGTGATAAATATTGTTGTAAGAAAACTACACCAAGGGAAAATTTTGCACCCAAGACCCACTAAAGTCTAGAACACATGTCTGTAACATGTCATAAAATGTCTAGATAGTCCTCTCTGGCTGCCCATCTGTATGAGGGTGGAAAGTAGTGATGAAGTGTAATTGGGTGCCGAAGGCATGCTACAATCCCCTCCAGACTCACGATGTAGAATGTGAATTCTGATATGGGACAATGGATCTTGGAACTCCATCCATATACACCACCTTATCCACATACCTTTGTGATAAGGAATCCACTATGCTCGACTCCTTGATCGCCAAGAAGTGAGCCGACTTCATCAATTGGTCCACTACTACCCAAAGAGTATCTCATCCTCCCTGATTCTTGGGTAATCTTGTGATGAATCCATAGATATTTCATCCCACTTCCATTTGAGAATGTCTAAGGGTTGCAACAGACCGTCGAGAACATAATGCTCAGCCTTCACCTGCTGACACACTAGGCACCTTTCCAAAAACTCCTCTGTTTCCCACTTCACCCCAGGACACCAAAACTTTTCCCTCAAGACTTAGTACATTTTAGAAACTCTTGTATGAACCATTAGGGGTGAGCTATGGAACTCATGGAGAACTCCCCCATGAATTTCCATAGGGACAAACAGCTTCCCACAGAACAACATCAAATCCTAACTATCCTCCAACCATCCCTCTAGAGCATCACCCTTGATTGCACGATCATGCATCACTTCAGTCTCTGAGTCTGCCCACTAAGACTCCTCCACTTTCCACACTAAGGAAGACTATACTGTCATCTGAAACAGACAACCACTTCTTCCATCTACTCTCACATGCAGGAAAAAAGAAGAAAACTCATCCATAATCTTTCTAGCATATTTGGATTCCTGAACTACCTCCTTCTACAACTTCCTGATTAAGGAATATGCCACCACATTCCCTTTTCCTAAGGTGTAAGAGATATAGAAGTTGTAGTCTTGGAGAAACTCCATCCACCTTCGCTATCATAAGTTCAGGTCTCGCTGGGAGAAGATATACCTCAAGATCTTGTGATCCATGAGGACCAAAAAGTGCTCCCTGATGAGGTAATGTATCCACAACTTCAGTGAAAATATGACCACTACAAGTTCCAGATCATGGGTGGAATAGTTACATTCATGCAGATGTAACTACCCAGACCCATAAGAGATCGCTCTCTACTGCTTCATTAGTTCACACCCCAATCCTAAGACAGAGGCATCACAAAACACCTTGAACATCACTCCCTCATCTAGAAACCTAAGCACTGTAGCACTGACCAACTTCCCCTTTAGGGAGCTGAAAGCATTCTGACATTTCTCACTCCATAGAAAGACCTGGTATTTCCTGGTCATGACTGTCAACAGAGCCACAACTTGTAAAAAGTCGGGTACGAACCTCTGGTAATAGCTCACCGGATCCAGGAAGTGACGAACCTCTACCACATTCTTGGATGCTTCCCAAAAAACAACTGCTTCAACCTTTTATGTGTCCACTACTATCCCTTACTGAGACACCATGTGTGCAATGAAGTGCACCTCTCACATCCATAACTTTCACTTGGGAAAACTTCCCATAGAGATGGTGGTGTTGGAGGACCTCCAAGATAGTCCTCAGATGCTCGACATGCTCCTCCTCTGAACTTAAGTAGATCAAGATGTCATTGATGAACACAATGATGAACTAGTCCAAGAACCTATAGAAGATAGAGTTCATGAGCCCCATGAACATGGATGGTGCATTCGTGACACTGAAGGGCATGACCAAGAACTTGAATTTCCCATACCTACACTTGAAAGCAGTCTTTGGGATGTCACCATCCTTCACCCTCAACTAGTGATATCCCAACCACATATCAATCTTAGAGAACCAACCTAATCCCTTTAACTGATCAAAAAGATTGTGTATTCTCAGAAGAGGGTAACAGTTCATGACTGTTACCTAATTCAGTCTCTGGTAGTCTATGCATAGCCTTAGACCATCATCTGCCTTCTTCGCAAACAAGACTAGAGCACCCCACAACAACACACTCGGCCGGATAAAACCCTTCTTCATCAGGTCATCAACCTAAATTTATAACTCCCACAACCCAGAAGACGCTATATGATAGGGATACATCGAAATCATATGGGTACTAGGTTACAATTCTATTCCAAACTCAACATTACATCAAGGGGGTAGGGTCACAAACTCCTCTAGAAAGTCATATAGAAACTTTCTGATAACCCCTGGAACCTCCACCATCACTATGTCTGCTGATCCTACTAAAAACTCGACTAATAAAGAGAGAAGAGGTTTTATATACTGACTGCCCACCTGATAGCTTTGATCACCAATGAAAAATACACACTGGCCATCCATATTCAAAAAAAAACTCTTCTATGGAATCAGTTGATAACAACGTGCATAGAAAACAACCATTCAATGCCTAGGATGACAACTTAGGCTGTATCTATATCAGAAAAAGATCTCCAATAGACTGATGCAGCCCCAACATTAGTCTACATCCCCTAAAAACATCAAAAAGACTGGTCTGACCTCCTACTGGAATGATCAACCCCAAGGGAATGGAAATTATCTCTACATCTAGTCCCAAATAATGGGCTAGACTGGATACAACAAAGTAGTGAGAAGCTTATGAATAAAACAAAGCACAAGTGAGAGTGCTAAACAGAATGATCGTACCTCAAAAAACTTCCGATCCCACTGGAACTACTACCTTTCCAGCGTGCAACTGCCCATGCCCAACTCTTCTACCCCTCTGTAGTTGACCACCCACCCAACCATGCCTTGGTCGAGGTCCCTGAGGATAACCCTGAGGTTGTCCTCCTCCAGCACCGTCTACCCTCGGTGGAGCGGGACCTTGCGGTACTTGCTACCAGAAAGGCATGACGGGAAACTACTGCTGCTAACGTGGGCACTAAACCTACCCACCCCCACCGTACTATGGTCAAACTGGGCATTGGTTCTGTAGATGTACACAGACTCCACAGACAAAGGACCTCGGTCCTAGGCCTATGGGGAAAGGGTGAGGACCAGGAGATCAGAACTGGAACTGCTAAGGCCTACTTCTTTCTGGAAGAAACCTGGAAGGTCCTAATGCCAGAGACCTACTACGGACTACCTTCTTCTTTGATGAACTCTGCTGGATCCCATCTCACAGTACACCTCTATATGAGTGCATCCTCTTCACTACTTCGGACTTCTTCTAAACTTCTAAGTATGTCATCATAATAAAGGGAGTGACGACATACTAAAGAGAAGGTTGGAGTGCCTCCTCCAAGTATCTCGCCCATGAATCCTCATCCAGAAAGAGATCCAGTGTGAAGCGTAAGAGATCCTTGAACTTGATCCTCTATTCCCTCACCGATATACTCCCTTGATGGAGGGAGAGTAGCTCCTACCTCTTATCCTCCTTCATCATCGGGGAAAGAAACTTTACCCAAAACTCTTTCTCAAATTCATCCCACGAGACATCAGTCTCATTATTCTCCCTGAGGTAAAGCATCTACCACTAACACACTACTCCTCGCATTTGGATCACTACAATAGGAACCCAGTACACCCTCAGAGCATAGATCAAGGTAAAGGTGATTGTGAGCTCCTCAAGCCAGTCCTCCATCTCTGAGTCTGAAATACTGCCTTTATTCTTCCCTAGGGTCTACCACTAGAAAGAAAAAAGGGTATTTTACCACAAGTCATATTCCTCCTCTTGATCATCCCTCTGTTGATCAACCATGTCAGCCTGCTAGGACTCAACTGCTCGTACCACACATGGAAGATGTCTAGGTTCCATAACTGAAAAGGGTAAACAAGGAACTCCAAAGCCCAGGTACTAAGGAAATTTTCTTTTAAAATTTATTTTAACACTTTATTTAAATTAAATCTCCAAAATTATAGAGACACACAAGAACCCAAGTCATTATGATGTATTTACCTTTCCTAGGTTCTCTACCCTGAAATCAGTGTAGCCTCACTTGGTCTTTCAGTAGGTCCAAAGTCCTTGCATCAGATCATGGGGGCCCCTAAAATCCTGTGTCCTAGCTAGTCTTCCTTGGCCTATCCCACACACTGATATTAGATAACACCATTTCCCTACCATCCCATTAAATCATCATTGTACCTAATTATGAACTCCATCCTATCCCTCAAACCTCCCTCTAATACCATTCTATCAAGACCCACCTTCTTAAAGAAGAGGGAAGGGGCATCCAAGTGCCACACCCTTCCTTATGCAAGATGAAGGAGAGATAATGACCCCTGATACTTGCCTTAAATAGGCCCTAGGGTGGTGACTAGAACCAAGGGTATATAATCTCACACAAAATGGAAGGCATTTACCTTTATTTTGAAAATAGTATTGGGAGATAAGAAGGTAAACATCCCAACAACACCAAACAAAAGTTGAAAGTAAAGCCCAATACCATTCCCATATGCTTGTTCAAATGTAAAATATGACAAAATTACAACCAAAGTAGTAAAAAAATTACCAAAATAAAAGAGACTAAGAAGAAAAACAACAAATATTCAGATTTCCAAGCTAGTAAAGTCCACCACGGTCCTCAAAGTCCTCCTGGAAACCTGAAAATAGTTTTAGATACATAGGGTGAGTATACAAGTATACGCAGTAATAAAACTAAATCCACACATTCACAAGTGAGGGAAACATACTAATTCCACAATGAGAAAAATAGTAGAACCGAAAATCACCTACCAAGGAGTACTGACCAACCCAGCCTCACCAATGCACACTCACCAAATAACGCAAGTCAAGTAAAGTAGTAGTATAAGCACATAGATATTTGGGTACCCCGCACCACTTTCCCACTGGTTAGATGCTAATTCCTAATGGCTAATGTATTGACTCTACCACTCTTCAAAAAAAAATTCCCACTAACTCAACCTTCCCACACACACGTGGGACTCAAACCACACAAAAATACCACCCGGAGACACCTGGTCCACCACCACATCACACATCTCACCTAAAGAAACTTGGGCCTCATCCTGAAGACACTTGGGAAAAAAAAACCTGCCCAAAGGACCTTGGAATATGGTAAGCATCAATCCATTACAACCTACTCTGTTACGCTCAAGCAATAATAACTCGAAAGAGGATATGACGAAGAAAGTCATAAACCATCCATCTATCTCCCACTGGGATGTTGGGAAAGACACCCTCCCCCATGTAATGGGGTTATTCGACACATAGTGCTCGACAAGGTTGGGGTGCATATAGAAATCATAAGGAACTAAAATTTATACATATAAGTAAAAAAACACTCAACCCAACCTACAGGTCTAAAACAAATAATCAACCCACACAGAACCACATTTTCTGCTACCCCTATATGAAAAACTACATGATCAGTCACTGCCAAAGCATAAACCCAACCCCTTTTACATTCAACCCTTTTCCATTTATTTATTAAGGTTTTCACTTTAATTTTTTCCAGAACTACTTGGGGAAACTACCAATCACAACATCTACAACACCCTTAGAAGGTGAAGAGCCTGATTAACTGAACACACAGAAACCAACCTGTAGTCCAACTGCACACCTCCTTTTTCCTCAGACACCAATTCAACCATTATCAACTATAATTATCCAAGGTTTTACTGCACAATATGACTCTAACAACTAGGACTGGAAACCCTATTTCACAACAACGCCACACCCAACATACCTATAAACATGAAGTAATGGCACAACCCAGTCCTGCTGCCCCACCGCCCAAACATTTCCCAGATATAGTCTCGCCACATAACAAGTTCATAACCACACCATAGTCCCACTACCCAATGTCGTTTTATGGAAAAAAATGTAGTTCTACAACCTACAAGTCCATCCATTCCACAATCAATTAGTCTCTCAAGCTGGGATACCAACACGCCCCCTGTACCACCCCATACAGAAAGTCACAAAACCCAACAAAACACAACACACAAACCTACCTATCAAAAATGATATATTCAGATTTAGAAAACATTTTTATTTAAATTCAGTTTAATAAATATGGGTGATCACAAAAGGGTTTTCATCCTGGGGCATCTATTTTAATTATCCAAGTATATGTGATTAAGCAGATTTCACGTTACAACCATTTATCAAGTATCATGAAAAAACATAACATCACCAGTGCACAAGAAAATACCTCCAATGACCATGATTTTTAGAAGGCATAAAACCAAAAAACCCATAAAAGAATCAAAGATAACGGATAAAGAAGGTGATCAACATCAAACCCCTCCCAACCCGTTATTTTATGACCCTAATTATCTTTTGATCATATTACCTTCTTTTTTATTGCTCATTTTAAGAAAATTATTCACTGGTTATTCACAAGGAATCATTAGTACACCCAACCACATGATGCAAAATTAAAGAGATGTATAAGAATCCCTACTTGAAACAACCAGTGACCAAAACTCCTCTTTGCGCTAAAACAGGGGATCACGTGAGTAGCAGGAAATAACTCCAAGAAAATTGATCAGGAGGGGATCTAGCACATAAAAATGACTAATCTATAGAAGAATGATTTAGGCTCACCAAGATGGAATGTAAAACATACTGGGAAGGGAAGTTCCTGGATTTGAAGAGCTAGATCCTATATTAAAGGAAGAACGATTTCAAAATCCATTATCGTGGGATCGTGGTCAAGATCACACAGTTTGAGTATCTCAAAGTCCCCAAAGTGTTAGGATATTAAAGATATAATTAATATATTTTGAAACACCCTTAAAAATTCCCAATAAAGTCTTTAAACTCAGTTTACATCAAATAAGTTATAAGATGGGTGAAATTGGAAAACTGTGAAAAACTGGAAAAACTAGAAATGAGTCACTGATGGGTGAGTCACTGATTCCTAGACACCGATGGGTGAGCTACCAACGCGACCTACCAACACTAAGCCACCAAAGATGAGCCACTGATTGTGTGAACTACCTATGTGACCTACCAAAGCTGAGATACTGATGCTGAGCCACCAACACAACCTATTGACACTGAGCCACCAACGCTGAGCTACCGACACAATGAATCACCGATGCCACAACTCACTGATGCCGACCCCCCTAACTCACCGATTCCAACACCCCTCACTCTCTGATGATGACTCCCTTGACTCACTGATACTAAATCCCTTGAATCTATGATTTCTATGCCCCTAACTCACTGATTAAAAAAGTGGAAATTTGGAAACCTCATGAAATGAGATACCATTGCCTCACAAAACACCCAAAACACTAGTTTTTAATAACGGTATAGCCTGGGGAAATCTGCGTCATTATAGGTGTGGTGGTGGCCGAGGTGTCTACGGGCAGGATTTGTGTGTGTTTTGAGGCCCAGGTGTGTGCAGGTAGGTTGAGGCAGTGGGACTGCGTTTTGGAAAATTGTAAGTGTCAAGATGTTAGCCGTTTGGAATGAGAAACTAACCAGTGGGAAAGTGGTGTGGGGTACCCAAATGTAGATGTGATTATACTACTACTTTACTGGATTTTTTTTATTTTTTGAGTGTGCCTTGGGGAGGATGGGCTGGTTAGTACTCCTTGGTAGGTTCTTTGAGGTTCTACTGTTTCTCTTATAGGGGAATTAGTATGTTTCCCTCACTTGTGCATAGGTGGCTTTAGTTTTCCTACTGGGTATACTTGTATACTCACCCTACATTGGTAAAATTATTTTTAGGTTTCCAGGACATTGAGGACCATGGTGGACTTTACTAGATTAGGTGTCAGGATAGTTACTGTGCTTCTTCTTGTCTCTTTTATTTTGGTACATGTTTTAGTACTTTGGTTGTACTTTTGTTGCATTTTACGTTTGAACATGCATATGGGAATGGTTTTTAGATTTACATTCAACTTTTTTTTGGTGTTGTTGGGATGTTTACCATCTTATCTACCAATCCTATTTTCAAAAAAAAGGAAAATTCCTTCCATTTTGTGTGATATTATATACCCTGGGTGCTAGTCACCACTCTTGGGCCTATTGAAGGTGGGTCTCAGGGGTCATTATCTCTCCTTCACCCAGAAGAAGGAAGGGCATGACACTTGGCTGCCCCTTACCTCATCTTGGAGAAGGCAGGTTGTGACAGAATGGTATTAGAGGTAAGGTTGAGGGATATGATGAAGTTTGGAGTTAGGTACAATGAGGATTTCATTGGATTGTAGGGAAACTGTTTTAGGAAATCTTAGTGCGTGGGATAGGCCAAGGAAGACCGGCTAGGACCTGGGATTTTAGGGGCCCCCCGAGATCCGATGCAAGGACTATGGACCTACTAAACAACCAAGTGAGGCTACAATGATTGTAGAATAGGGACCCTAGGAATGATACATGCATCATAATTACTTGTGTTCTTGTGTGTCTTGGGTGTTTTGGAGATTTAATTTAAATAAAGAGTTAAAATAAATTTTAAAATAAAATTTCCCTACTACCCAAGCTTATGATTTCCTTGTTTAACCTTTTCAGATATGGAACCTATACATTTCCCACGTGTGGTATGAGAAGTTAAGGCCCATCATGATGAACCGGTTGATCAGTGGAGGGACAATCGAGAGGAGGAAGATGACTTGTGGAAAAAGACCCTTCGTGCTTTCCAGTGGCAGACCCTGGGGAAGTACAATGGAAGAATTTTAGACTTGGAGACAGAGGGACAGATTGAGGAGCTGACAATCACCTTTACCTTGATCTGCGATCTAAGGGAGTACTAGGTTCCTCTGGCAGTGATCTAAATGCAAGGAGTGATGTGTCAGTGGTGGACTCTTTACCTCAGGGAGAAGAATGAGGCCGATGTCTCATGGGATGACTTTGAGAAAGAGTTTCGAGTAGAGTTACTTTCCTTGATGATGAAGGTCAAGAAGTGGAAAGAACTACTTTACCTTCAACAAGGGAGTATGTATGTGAGGGAACTAGGGATCAAGTTCAAATATCTCCTATGCTTTGCACCAGATCTCTTTCCAGATGAGGAGTCGCATGTGAGACAATTGGAGGAGGCACTCCGAACTTCTATTCAGTATGATGTCACTCCATTTACTCTGATGACATACTTAGAAGTTTATAAGAAGGATGAAGTAGTGTAGAGGATGCACTCACAGGGAGGTGTACCATGAGAGAGGTTCCAGCCGAGTTCGTCAAAGGGGAAGGTAGTCAACAGTAGGTCTTTGACATCAGGGCCTTATAGGTTTAGACTAGTAGGAAGTGGGCCTCAGTAGTTCCGGTTTTGATCTCATAGTCCTCAAAATTTCTCCATGGGCCTAAGACTGAGGTGATTTTTCTTTGGAAGTCATGGATATCTTCAGAACCAGTGCCCAGTTTGATCTTAGTATAGTGGGCATGGGCAGGTTCAACGCTTACCTCAATAGCGGTAGTTTCTGGTCAGACCTTTCCGGCAACAGGGGCATTGAACCCCCACTTCACCAAGGGTAGATAGTGTTGGAGGAGGCCGACCTTAGGGTGATCATTAGGGACGTTGACTAGGGCATGGTCAGGGAGATGGTCAATAGCAAAGGGTTAGAGGAGCTGGGCAAGGGTAGTTTCACACCACTGAGGTAGTAGTTCTAGTGGGGCCATAAGTTGTTCGAGGTACCATCAGTCTGTTTAGAACTTTCTCTTGTGATTTGTCTGATTTTGGAGCTTTACACTCCTTTATTTCACCCATTATAGGCCATTCTCTAGGACTAGACATAGAGAGACTTTCTGTGCCCCTGGTGTTGAGAACACCAGTTGGAGGTCAGACCAGTTTGTTTGATGTTTGTTGAGGATGTAGACTGGTGTTGGGGAGAAATCTATCCAGTGGAGATATTCTTATCCTATATATGTAGTTTTATGATGTCATCCTAGGCATACAATGGTTTTTTTGTGAACACTATTATCAAGTACTTCCGTAGAAGAGTCGTTTTTTCAGATATGGATGGCCAACACATATTTTTCGTTGGTGAACAAAGTTGTCAGGTGGGCCGTCGATATGTGGAGCCTCTTCTCTCTTTATCGGCTAAGCTATCAGAAGGATCAATAGACACAAATATGGTGGAGGTTCCATGGGTTGTCAAAGAGTTCATGGATGTATTCCAATAGGAGGTTTTGACCCTACGTCGTTGACGTGATGTTGAGTTCAGAATAGACTTGCAACCTGGTGCCCGTCCGATTTTGATGGCTCCCTATCGGATTACGCCTTCTGAGTTGTGGGAGTTGCGAATTTAGGTCGATGAGATAATGAATAAGGGTTTTATCTGGATGAGTGTTTCACTATGGGGTGATCCAGTCTTGTTCATGAAGAAGGCAGATGGTGGTCTAAGGATATGCATAGACTATCAGAGACTGAATCAGGTAACAATCAAGAACCGTTACCCTCCTCCAAGAATATACAATATTTTTGACCAGTTAAAGGGAGAATGTTGGTTCTCTAAGATCCATATAAAGTCTGGATATGACCTGTTGATAGTGAAGGAGGGTGAAATCCCAAAGATTACTTTCAGGTGTAGGTATGGGAACTTTGAGTTCGTGATCATGCCCTTCGGTGTCATGAATACACCAGACGTGTTCATGGGGCTCATGACCTCTATCTTTCACAAGTTCTTGGACTGGTTCAACATTGTGTTCATTGAAAACATCATGATATACTCAAGGTTAGAGGAAGAGCACACCAACCATCCGAGGACTGTCTTGGAGGTCCTCCAACACCACCATCTCTATAGGAAGTTGTCCAAGTGCAAGTTCTTGATGCAAGATGTGCAGTTCCTTGGACACGTGGTGTCTCAACAGGGGATAACAGTGGACTTTTCAAAGGTATAAGCGGTTGTTTCTTGGGAAGCACCCAAGAATGTGGTGGAGCTTCATAGATTCCTAGGTTTGGTAGGATATTACTAGAGGTTCGTACCTAAGTTCTCACAAGTTTATTCTCTGTTGATTGCCTTGACCAGGAAAGACCAAGACTTCGTGTGGAGTGAGTATTGTCAGGTAGCTTTCAGCTACTTGAAGGAGAAGTTGGTCAGTGCTTGAGTGCTTAGGTTTCCATAGAAGGGAGTGATGTTCAAGGTGTTCTGTGATGCCTCTAGCTTAGGCTTGGGGTGTGTGCTGATGCAGCAGTAGGGAGTGATTTCTTATGGTTCTAGGAAGTTACGTCTGCATGAACGTAACTATGCCACCCATGATTTGGAACTTGAATTGGTTGTATTCACAATGAAGTTGTGGAGACATTACCTCATCGAGGATCACTTTATGGTCCTAATGGATCACAAGAGATTGAGGTATATCTTCTCCCAGTGAGACCAGACCTTACGATAGTGAAGGTGGATGAAGTTTCTCCAAGGCTATGATTTTGAGATCTCTTAAACCTTAGTAAAGGGAATAAGGTGGCCGATTCCTTAAGTAGGAAGTTATGAAAGGAGGTATATTGGGAATCCACAGAGGCTTGGAAGGTGATGGAGGATTTGGATGATTTATGCTTACATGCAAGAGTGGATGGTGGCAGAGGCTGTCTATTTTAGGTGATAGTGAAGTCTTCCTTGGTGCAATAGGTGGACGAGTCTTAGTGGAGAGACTTATAGAAATAAGTGATGTGTGATCATGCTGTCCAGGGTGATGCTTAGAAGGAATGGTCGGAGGATAGTCAGAATTAGATGGTGTTCTGTGGGAAGCTGTTTTTCCCAGTGTAAATGCAAGGGGGAGTTCTCCATGAGTTCCACAACTCACCCCTAGTGGTGCATCCAGGAGTTTCTAAAATGTATTAAGGCTTGAGGAAATAGTTTTTGTGGATTGGGGTGAAGTGGGAAGTGATGGAGTTTGTGGTAATGTGCCTATTGTGTCAGCAGGTGAAGTCTAGGCACCATGTTACTGGCGGCCTTTTGCAACACTTAGAAATCCCCAAGTGGAAGTGGGATGACATCTCAATGGATTTATTCATAGGATTACCTATGACTCGGGGAGGATGTGATAATATTTGGGTAGTAGTGGGCCGATTGAGGAAGTCGGTTCACTTCTTGGTGGTCAAGGAGTCGAGTGCAGTGGATGCCTTAGGACAAAGGTATATGGATGAGGTAGTGCGGCTAGATGGAGTTCCAAGATCCATTGTCTCGGATCAGGACACACATTTTACATCACAAGTCTGGAGGGGATTTTAGCATGCCTTTGTCACCCAGTTATGCCTTTGCACTACTTTCCACCCTCATATGGATGGGCAAACAGAGAGGACCATCCATACATTGGAGGAAATGTTACAATCATGTGTTATGGACTTTAGTGGATCTTGGGTGTGACATTTTCCCTTGGTAGAGTTTTCTTACAACAATAAATATCACTCTTCCATTGGTATGAATCTGTTCGAAGCCTTATACTGGAGGCTGTGTCATTCAACCTTGTGCTAGATAGAAGTTGGGGATACATGAATTCTTGGTCCTGATGTGGTGCAGAGTATGATAGAGAAGGTTCAGATTGTCCATGAGAGGATGAAGGTAGAACAGGCCGAAATAAGTCGTATGCCAATAACAGAAGGAGGACTTTGGAGTTCGAGGTTGGGGACCATGTTTTCTTGAAGGTTTACCCTCAACGTGGGTAGAAAAGGTTTGTAAGAGAGAGAAATCATTCACCCAGGTTCATCAGACCTTTGGAGGTGTTGGGATGAGTCAGAAAGGTGGAATATCAACTGGCATTTCCACCATGGTTGGAGAGTATCCACGACGTCTTCCATGTCTCTCAGCTCCATCAATATCTACATAATGAATATAAGGTTATTTAATGAGGAGAGTTGGATATCGAGGATGGCACAAAATTTATGGAGAAACCAGTAAGAATTGAGGATCATGTGAAGAAGGTGCTTCATGGATGGACCATTCCCTTAGTCCATGTGTTATGGAGGCATGGTGGCCTCAAGAAGATTACTTGGGAGTGGGAGTCATAGATGCATGCCCAATACCTAGAGATGTTTTGAGTTTTTCTCTTGTGTTTTTCCTTTTTGCTTTACTTATGATGTAATGATCGGCCTTGTTCATTATCAAGTGCGTTGTTTCCATATTCTCTGAATGTGTGTGAAAAGTCCTGACTGTGGGGGGGGGGGGGGTAGAACTTGATCCCTAATCAAGACGAATTAATGAGGATGTGATTAAATCTATTCGTATGATTCATTGCCTCCCAAAACAGATAATATATTGACATGGAGGAAGGAGATCCCTAATCCATGTGTCTGGACAGTGTGACCTTTGGTGATTGTGCAGTTGTTTGGGGGATGTGGGGCCTTAGTGTTTCTATAGTTGTTCAGGAGATAGATGTCAAGGATGTGTTCTTGGATGTCGGGGTTTTCACTTCATCTTTCTAACAACACAATGTGGTTTATTCCTGAGAGGTATCTTAAGTGGTGTTTGTTTGGACCCATCCTTATTCTAGGTCAATTTTGAATTCTTGAGGAAGATAATATCTTGATAGGTATCTGATATAAATATTTGGATTTCCCTGGGCCATGACTTTGTGAAAAACCAATGTTTAGGGTGTTTTGGGAGGCAACAATAGCTCATTTAAAGAGGTTTCCAAATTTCTAGTTTTTCCATCGGTGAGTTAGGGGTGTCGGCATCGGTGAGTTAGGGGCATCGACATCAGTGAGTCATGGAATCACTGGTTTATTGCATCAGTAGCTCAACATCAGTGGCTTAATGTTAGTAGGTCGCGTCGATGGCTCATCATCGGTAGGTCGCGTTAGTGGCTCAACATCGATGGATCAACATCGGTTGGTCGCATCGGTAGATCAACCATTGGTGGATCAGCGTCAGTGGATCAGTGTTGGTAGGTCATGTTGGTAGATCAAAAATCTATGGCTCAACGTTGGTGACTCACCCATCTATGACTCAGTTATAGTTTTTCCAGTTTTTCCCAGTCTTCTTATTTCGACCCTCTTACATCTTATTTGACATAAACCGAGTTTAATGCCTTGATTGGGAGTTTTTAAGATCATTTAAAAATATATTACATATATCCTTAATATCCTAACACTTTGGGGGAATTTTAGATACTCAAACCACATGATCTTGACCACGATCCCACGATAATGGATTTTGAAACCGTTCTTCCTTTAATATAGGATATGGCTCTTCAAAGCTAAGATCTTCCTTTTGAAGTATGTTTTACGTTTCCTATTGGTGAACCTAAATCCTTCCTCTCTAGATGAGTTGTGCGCCTATGCTAGAGCCCCCTCCTCCTTAGTTTTATTAGAGTTCTTTCCTAATACTCATGCGATCCCCTGTTTTGGTGAAAAAGGGAGTTTTGGTCACCTATTGTTTCAAGTTGGGATTCTTCTACCTCTCTTTAATTATGCATCATGAGAGGTGGGTGTAATAATGATTAATTTTGAATAATAGGTGAATAATTTTCTTAAAATGAGTAATAAATAAGAAGTTAATATGATCAAAAGATAACAGGGGTCATAAAATAATGGGCTGGGAGTGGTTTGATGTTGATCTTCTATTTTATCTGTTATCTTTGATTCTTTTATGGGTTGTTTTGGCTATATTCCTTCTAAAAATCATGGCCATTGGTGATCTTTGCTTACACACTGGTGATGTTCTATTTTTTCGTGATACTTGATAAATGGTTGTAACATGAAATATGCTTAATCACATATACCTGGCTAATTGAAATGGATGAACCAGGATGAAAACCCTTGTGTGATCACCCTTGTTTATAAAATTGGATTTAAAGAACATTTTTTTCCGAATTTGAATATATCCTGTTTGATAGGTAGGGTTGTGTGCTGTGTTCTATTGGGTTTTTTGACTTTGTGTATGGGGTGGTACAATGGGCGTGTTGGTATCCCTATTCGAGAGACTGATTGATTGTGGAATGGATGGACTTTTAGGTAGTAGAACTGACTTTGTTTGTGTTATGGCCATCAAACGATGTTGGGTAGTGGGAATGCGGTGTGGTTATGAACTTTTTATGTAGTGGGACTTCCTCTGGGAAATGTTTGGGCAACAAGGTTGAAGGACTATGATACGTCATGACTTCATGTTTATAGGTATGCTGGGTGTGGAATTATTATACAGTGGGGCTGCCAGTCCTAGTTTTGAGAGGAGGATTGTGTGGTATAACTTTGAACAATGATAGTTGACCATGGTTGAATATGTTTCTAGGGAAAAAGGGGGTGTGTAATGGGGCTACAAGTTGGTTGTTGTTTTTTCGGTTAATCGGGCTCTTCGCCTTCTAAGGCTATCGCAAATGTTGTGCTTGGTAGTTTCCCCAGGTAGTACTGGAACAAATTAAAGTAAACTCCTTAATAAATAAATGGAAAATGGTTGAATGGAAAAGGGTTTGGGTTTATGCTTTGGCAATGACTGATCGTGCAGTTGTTCATATAGGGGTAGCAGTAAATGTGGTTCTGTGTGGGTTGGTTGTTTGTTTTGGACCCATAGGATAAGATGAGTGTTTGTTTACTTATATGTATAAATTTTAGTTCCTTTTGATTTCTATACAGACCCCACCCTTGTTGAGTACCATGGGCCGAACATCCCATTACATGGGGGAGAGTGTCATTCCCAACATCCTGGTGGAAGGATGGATGGATGGTTGTTGAATTTCTTCCCCGCAACCTCTTCTAGGTTCTTACCACTTGAGCGTATCCATGCAAGCTGTAATGACTTGCGGCTTACCATATTCCAAGATCCTTCAAGTAGGTTTGTTTTTCCCAAGTGTCTTTGGGATGAGGCTCAGGTGTATTTGGGAGAGATGTGTGGTGTGGTGGTGGCCCAGGTGTCTGCGGGTAGGATTTTTGTGTGGTTTGTGGACCAGGTGTGTGTGGGAAGGTTGAGGCTGTAAAGACCTGTAAAATTCAAGGAAATTTTTTTCTTAATTTTCTTTGGGATTTTTACAAGAACGCAGTTTCTGACGGCACTTGATTCCAAGGCCCGGTGTGCCCGGAATTTCTATCTGAAGTTTAGCTCGGGTACATTCAGTGAACGAACGAGCGGGAATTTCTAACTTTTGAACCGGTGCTCGGAATCGAATTTCGAGGGCACCGATGGAACCGTAGCGCCGGTAATTGCTTAGGAACGCCATTTCCGGAGTTGCGTTTACACGAGAGAAGTTGTTAATTTATGTGGAAGGTAAAATAAAAATTATGCAACAATTTTTATTTTTACTTTAAGTGGTTTAAGCTTTGGGTGGAAGTTGGGGAAAACCACCCAACGTCCATTTGTAGGTTATGAAGGTGGTGGGGCCCACACAAACCCTACCCCTTCACCTTCCCTAACCTTCCATAACCCTTCATAATTTATGACAACTTGTGTAATTTAATTTTTTGGTTTAATTCAAACTTTTGAATTTCAAACCTTTTGTTGTGTTAATAAAATAAGTGTCTTATTTTATTTTTGGTTGGAGTCTTGTTGCCTTGAGAGCTTTGGGAGAAAAATCTAAGGGAGTATTGAGTGTCTTCATCCTCTTCGTCAAAGAACACGAAAAACGTGAAGAACGCGAAGAACGCCGGATTCCTCCGAGGTCGACGTCTCCTTCCGTGACGCCTCTTCCCGCGACAGATATTCCGCGACGAATCCTCGTTCGACGAACCTCCGTTCAAGCTATGCTCAAGTAGGGGTTTATTTTTTTTTTTCGTGAATACTACCTTGTCGTTATTCGTGAAAATACGACCAATTGCTATCGATTAACGAGAGGGGGCCAGACCGCACAAACACGGCCGAACCTCCTCCATTATTGATGTTGTTTCTAATGTGGTTGGAATGGGAATGGCGCGGTGCTGTCGCACTGCGCGGGATCGTGCAGAAAGTAATGCACGACGCCGTCGTGCCGCACCGTAAAATTGAACCAAGTCGCGGTGCCGTCGCGCCGTGCCGAAGAACCGCAAAAGCACCGCAACCGGAGCGGGGCCGCGACGGAGGGGTGCGGCGCCATCGCGCCGCATCGGATGAATGAAGGCCGCGGCCGATATCGGGCCGCGGCGGAGCATGGGAACCGGCGGCCGGAAGCGGGCCGCCGGTGTCGGAGATGGGAGGGGACCGACCGTTGCTGGTCCCATGGTGGCAGAAACCGGCCGGCCGGGGTGGGCCGGCAGGACAAGGGAAAGCCGGGGGTTCAAACCCCCGGCCGGCCAGCTGAGCGGCCCCCATTAAGGGGGGCCGTGGTTACAAACCATGGGGGCAGGCGTCCCCCTCCCCAACGGCTCGGCCGTTTGACTGAGCGCCTGGCCAGCACGCCCAGGCCGGGCCGGACCCGGACCCGATTCGGGTCGACTCGGTGCAGGCCGAACCAGGGGGTATCGGGCCGGGTCGGACCGGGCCCGAACCCCGTAATACCGAATATCTTTCGGTCAGTTGCCCATAACTTGTGCCACGGGCCTCCGATCGACGCACCGTTAGTTGCGATGCGATACTTGGATCAAGACAGTCGTTTCAGTATATCGCATTCAAGGTTTCAGAATACTTTGGGTTCAGCCGAATTGGTTCGTACACGAAACCAACCGGGCCCTCGGAGCGGAAACACTCATATCTTGAGCTCCGGACGTCCGATTGACGTGCCGTTGACTTTGTTGGATTTCTCTTAGTGAGACTGATCTTTTGTCTTACTCCGCCCGAGGTTTAGATGTAGGTGGAGTACGGTCGGGTTGGTTTTGACTTAAAAACCAACCGGGCCCCTGGAGCAAAAAAGCCAATAACTCTCAGACCGGGCGTCCGATTGACGCGCCGTCTGCGACGTTGAGTTCCTGTTGACGATATGAAACTTTTGGATACATAAACTCTGAACTTTGTGTCAGTTGATGTATCAGGCTCTCGTCTCGTGGAGCGGACCCTCCCGAACGAGCTTGCTGTGTGTGGGAACCCTAGAGCTGGATGCGTTGCGACTATGACGACGACGACGACTGTGCAGAGTTCCTCAGTGGATTCGACGATGACTACAACACTCAGCGATCCTTTGTGGATTAGTGATACCGTTCCTCTTTGGGTCCGATCCTATGTGGGTCAGCGCTCAGCAGTCCTGTGTGGGCCAGCGCCTACAGATCCTGTGTGGGTCCGATCCTGTGTGGGTCTTTGCGGGGGTTAGTTACCTATCGATCCTTTGTGGGTCAGATCATTTGTGGGTCATTGCAGGGGTTAGTTACCTATCGATCCTTTGTGGGTCAGATCATTTGTGGGTCATTGTGGGGGTTAGTACCTATCGATCCTTTGTGGGTCCGACGGCTTAGATGAATCAGTGGCAATATCTGATCATCTCTATCGTCATACAAAGAAGTATTCATGTGTGAGCTGAAATCCTGTTTTGATTTCCTATGTGGATTGTGTTGTGCTATCCTGTGTGGATTTACGTTTTGATTTCCTGTGTGGACTGGGTTGTACTTGGGCTCGGAAGTTGGACCGTACTAGAATTGATGACTTAGGTATATGTATGGGCATATACCTAAGCAGTGTCGGATGTTACTTCGTGATTGTATCTTTCCTTTGTGGTTTATCCTTTGTGGATTCTGGGAGACCTTCGGGGGTCTCGGGGTCCCTACTAAGTAGCTTATACTCAACCCTGCACGGGCTATGCCCGCACTACGTTGTGTTGGTTGTAGATGACGGACAACTTTGATCGTGGTTGAGGCTTGCGGAGTAGGACGGTACCTGGAGGTGGACCACTGGGCGGGACATACTCGGAGCAGTCGGCTGGACCCGAGGAGCAGTAGAGGCTATCTGTACCCATCATTCAGGTGGGATTTCCAGTGGATAGCTTGATGTTGTGGCTTTACTTTTCAGTTGCTATTTTCCCTTCCAGTTGTATTTTACTTTCAGTTTGGGTTTGTATACTGGACCACTTACTTTTCCGCACTTACTATTGTACTCAGTTTTTACTTAGTGTTTACTTCTACTGCTTGCTTGCTCTGTGGTGTTTGTTTACTTTACAAAGGCAATGCCTTCCCTTTTTACCGATATTTACGCCTTGGTGCTAGTCTCCAGCCTCTGGCCTATGGAAGGTGGGCTTGGGGTAGTCACGGCACGGGCCCCAAGGATGGGTCATGACAAATTGGTATCAGAGGAGTTCGGTTCTACCGTAGAACTTTAGACTCTGATCTTTTTCTATGTGAAGCAATAGTGTTATGCGTATTGGGTGTGGTTAACAGTCCAGGGAGTCCAGTGTTGGTGTGGTGGCCGACGTATCCGTACACCAGGACCCTGACTTCTGATTTCCGACTTAATGCACGAAAACATTGATTGCATGTGTGTTTCAAGTTTTCTTTGTGATTACTTTGTGTCAGCTCACCAGGTATACTGTTTGACCATGGTGCACCTGTTTCTTTTTAGGATGGCCCCACGATGGTAGCCAGCTAGGGTTCTGAGATTTGTGCGTGACGACAGCCCACCGAGCGACGAGGCCTCGGTGCAGGTCCCTTTGACAGTTGAGGAATCGGCGGTACCTCTACCCGCCGAGCCACCGATGCTTCCAGCCCCAGCCGCTGATGATGCACGTCACCTTAGTGCACTGCACGAGTTCTAGCGCCAGCGACCGCCCAGGTTCTGTGGGGAGACGGACCCCTAGGCAGCCGAGGACTGGCTGGAGGCAGTGGTACAGGTTTTCAGGTTAGTGAGGACACCAGCAGACCTCATGGTGATCCTCTCAGTGAGGCTACTGCACGCGGCAGCGGGCCGATGGTGGAGCTTGATGCTCCAGGTGCATGATGAGGCATCTCTTCTCTGGACGGACTTTGAGAGCCTCTTCCGCTCGGAGTTCGTCCCAGCCACCCTCTGTGCGGTGCGCATCCAGGAGCTTTTTCAGCTGCGGCAGGGCAGCTTGACGGTCACCCAGTACTCGGCGAGATTTACTGATCTCTCGCGCTACTTGACAGACATGGTACGTGACCCATTCTTCCAGGCCCGGACCTTTGACCAGGGATTGAGGCATGAGATCAGGGAATCGCTGATCTCCCTCAGTATTTCGACTCAGGCAGGAGTACTGGAGAGATCCCTTTTGATCGAGAGCTTTCTTGCTGAGCCTTCTTCAGCAGCGAGACCTACTACGGGGTGGCACGTAGCAGAGTCTTCTGTAGCAGGCAGTCGACGGATGACTCATGGGTCCAGGTAGATCAGACCCTCAGGCAGACGACCTTAGGAAACTGGCTCAGCTGTGCGGGGCACACAGCGTGGGGCCAGTCTTTCGAGAGGCAGGCAGTGCTACTCATGTGGCGGGCAGGGCCACATGGCTCGTGATTTCCCGACCCGCCGTGCCGAGGAGCAGTAGACGGTTGAGGGGCCACCCAGGTAGAGGCAGAGGGTCGACCGTGGCGGTCCAAAGGGAGCAGGAAGATGAGGCAGAGGAGCTGGCCGAGCAGCAGGTGGTGGGCGACGCTTTGAGGCTCTACCACCACCACCACCAGGAGGTCCACCCCGACCACAGGGAGCTAGCGGGCAGAGACAGGCACAGTTCCAGGCAGTGGAGGCCTACAACCATGGCACGCCCGAGCTGATTCGAGGTACTATCTGTGTCTATTCCACCCTTGCTGTAGTTCTTATAGACACAGGAGCGAGTCACTCTTTCATAGCCGCTGCCCTTGTTCAGAGCTCGGAGATTCCGACAGAGCCATTGGCTCGATCCTTACGGCTAGAGACTCCTATGGGAGCAGACTCGATGATTACGCACTGGTGACGGTAGTGTGAGCTTACTCTAGGAGGCGAGAGCTTCGGCTGGGATCTTCTTGTAGCGGCGTCGAGGCCTTATGACGTCATCTTGGGCATGGATTGGTTATCTACAGTCCATGCTCAGATCGACTGTATTAGGTGAAAGGTGCGATGTGTACACACCGATGGGAGCAGGTTCACCTTCACCGGCGAGAAGGGAGCCTTCGCAGCACAGGATGGACTTCCGCAGAGGAGAGGACAGCCCATCACCCATCAGTTGGCTAGCATCATCCTAGGAGCAGTTGACGTGCGAAGTCCTAGTTTTCCTGTAGTGGTGGATCAGTATGCGGACATTTTTCCCGACGACGTTCTAGGGATACCTCCTCGCAGAGAGGTTGACTTTTATATTGATCTGTACCCCGTGACAACCCCGATATCCACTCCAGCATATCGGATGGCCCCCGCTGAGCTTCGAGAGCTACGGGTACAGTTGGAGGACTTGCAGGGCAAGGGTTTCATCCGACCCAGTGTTTCACCCTGGGCTTCCCCGATATTGTTCGCCAAGAAGGCGGACGAGAGCTTGCGACTTTGTGTCGACTATCGTCGCCTGAACCAGGTGACAGTGAAGAACAAGTATCCGCTACCAAGGATTGATGACCTCTTCGATCAGCTCAAGGGAGCACGGTGGTTCTCAAAGATAGACCTCAGGTCAGGCTATCATCAGCTCAGAGTTCGGGACGAGGACGTGTAGAAGACGACCTTAAGGTGTCGGTATGGACACTATGAGTTCTTGGTTATGACATTCGGCGTAACCAATGCTCCAGCAGTGTTCATGGCCCTCATGAACGGGATATTTTAGCCATACCTCGATCGATTTTTCGTGGTCTTCATCGATGACATTTTGATTTACTCGACCACTGAGGAGGAGCATGCCTACCACATGCGGGTTGTTCTAGACACACTCCGAGAGCACCAGCTTTATGGTAAGCTCTAGAAGTACCAGTTCTAGATACGTGAGGTCCACTTCTTGGGACACGTCATCTCTGAGGTGGGAGTTGCAGTGGATCCTGCAAAGATCGAGGCAGTGCTAGCTTGGGAGCCACCCAGGAGCGTGACGGAGGTGCAGAGTTTCTTGGGACTAGCTGGATACTACCGGAGATTTCACTACTAAAAAAAAGGGCATTAGCGACCGCCATTGGCGGTCGCTATAGGTGGCCCAAATGCCGCCGTAAGCGACCGCCTGGCGGTCGTTGTAGGCTGACTCGCGGGCACCTTTAGCGACCGCCATTTGCGGTCGCTAATACTGCCCAGACGGCAGGCTATAGCGACCGCCAGAGGCGGTCGCTAAACTTGAATTTTTTTTTTAAAAAAATTCATACCATAATATATATATATATATATATATATATTTATTAAATAAAATATATATATATATATAAAATAATGAAAATATTGATATATATAATATTAAATAAAGTATGTTTATTTATTTATTAAATAATATATATATATATATTAATGAAAATATTTATATATATAATATTAAATAAAATATTTTTCTTTTTTTAAATAAAATGTACAAATTGTGTTTTTTTCTTCACGGTGGAAAAGCAGACATAAAACAAAGGTAACAATCATAAAAAATGGAAAACAATTAAGCGCGCGCAACACTTAAAGAACGCATAATGAGCCCTACCGTGCAGACCGTACGCCCGATTGGCGTGCCGTCTGCGCGTACATGTCAGAAATAATAATTAGATTGTTTCCCTGTGATTTTAGGTCAATCCGATGTGGTCCTCTATGATTTTGAGCGTGAGATGCCCGTTTTGGCCGTTTATGACACCGGAACGGCGTTCCCGGTCACCGCGGGCACACGGTGCGGCCGATTGATGTGCCGTCTACTTGACCACATCACAATTAACTCACCCTTTGATGTCGTCTGATTTAAGGTCATTCGGACCTCGTTCGGCCCGTTTGGACCCCCCACGCGCGTTTATCAAGCGCGCGCAACACTTAAAGAACCCATAATGATCCCTACCGCGCAGACCGCACGTCTGATTGACGTGACGTCTGCGCGTACATGTCACGAATAATAATTAGATTGTTTTCCTGTGATTTCAGGTCAATCCAATGTCGTCCTCTATGACTTTGACCGTCAGACGCCCGTTTTG
Source organism: Viscum album (assembly GCA_963277665.1). Taxonomy (NCBI): domain Eukaryota; kingdom Viridiplantae; phylum Streptophyta; class Magnoliopsida; order Santalales; family Viscaceae; genus Viscum; species Viscum album. Next base: position 1,996,943,740 of record OY728160.1, read on the forward strand.
GCCATTTATGACACCGGAAACGCGTTTCTGGTCAGCACGGTCAAACGACACATCTGATTGATGTTCCATCTTCTCGAACACGTCACAATTCACTCACCCTTTGATGTCATCTGATTTCAGGCCGTTCAGATGTCGTTCGGCCCGTTTTGACCCCACAACGCGCCATTTCAGCGCGCGCCGAGCTGCTGAAAACGACGCATTCGGTCGTGCCGTGAGCACCGCACGTCCGATGGATGTACCGCCTCCTCCTGCATCTCAGGAATAATATTCCTATCGTTCTCGTGCGGTTTCAGGTCTTTCGGAGCACGTTTGCTCCGAATTGGACCGCCGCACGCCGTTTTGGTGTTTTATGACTCTAGAAACGCGTTTCCGGCCTCCACAGTCAAACGGCACCTCTGATTGATGTTCCGTCTGTTCGACCATTTCAAAATTCACGCAACGGATGTTTTCGTGTGGTTTCGTGGCATTCGGAGGTCGTTCGGGTGGTTTTGACCCCCCAACGCGCCATTTCAGCGCGCGCCGAGCTGCTGAAAATGACGTATTCGGTCGTGCCACGCGCACCGCACGTCCGATGGACGTGCTGCCTCCTCCTGAATCTAAAGAATAATATTCCTATCGATCTTGTGAGGTTTCAGGTTTTTCGGAGCACATTTGCTCCGAATTGGACCGCCGCACGCCGTTTTGGTGTTTCATGGCGCCGGAAACGCGTTTCCGGTCGCCGCGGTCAAACGGAACCTCCAAATGACATGCCGTCTGCCCAACCATTTCACAATTCACGCACCGGCTGTTGTCGTGCGGTTTCGTGGCATTCGGAGGTCATTCGGGTGGTTTTGACCCCCCAACGCGCAATTTCAGCGCGCGCCGCGCTGCTGAAAATGACGTATTCGGTCGTGCCGCGCGCACCGCACGTCCGATGGACGTGCCTCCTCCTCCTGCATCTCAGGAATATTATTCCTATCGTTCTCGTGCGGTTTCAGGTCATTCAAAGCACGTTTGCTCCGAATTCGACAGTCGCACGCCGTTTTGGTGTTTTATGGCTCTGGAAACGCGTTTCCGGACGCCGGGGTCAACCGACACCTCTGATTGACGTGCCGTCTGCCCGACCATTTCACAATTCACGCAACGGATGTTGTCGTGCGGTTTTGTGGCATTCGGAGGTCGTTCGGGTGGTTTTGACCCCCCAACGTGCCATTTCAGCGCGCGCCGAGCTGCTGAAAACGACACATTCGGTCGTGCCGCGCGCACCGCACGTCCGATGGACGTGCCGCCTCCTCCTGCATCTCAGGAATAATATTCCTATCGTTCTCGCGTGGTTTCAGGTCGTTCGCAGCACGTTTGCTCCGAATTCGACCGCCGCACGCCGTTTTGGTGTTTTATGGCTCCGAAAACGCGTTTCCGGCCACCGCGGTCAAACGGCACCTCCGATTGACGTGCCGTCTGCCCGAAAATTTTACAATTCACGCAACGGATGTTTTCGTGCGGTTTCGTGGCATTTGGAAGTCGTTCGGGTGGTTTTGACCCCCCAACGCGCCATTTTAGCGCGCGTCGCGCTGCTGAAAACAACATATTTGGTCATGCCGCGCGCACCGCACGTCTGATGGACGTGCCGCCTCCTCCTGCATCTCAGGAATAATATTCCTATCGTTCTCGTGTGGTTTCAGGCCATTCGAAGCACGTTTGCTCCGAATTTGACCGCCGCACACCGTTTTGGTGTTTTATGGCGCCAGAAACGCGTTTTCGGCCGCCGCGGTCAAACGACACCTCTGAATGACGTTCCGTCTACCCGACCATTTCAAAATTAACGCAACGGCTGTTGTTGTGCGGTTTCATTACATTCGGAGGTCGTTCGGGTGGTTTTGACCCCCCAATGCGCCATTTCAGCGCGCACCGAGCTGCTGAAAACGACGTATTCGGTCGTGCCGCGCGCACCGCAAGTCCGATGGACGTGCCGCCTCCTCCTGCATCTCAAGAATAATATTCCTATCATTATCGTGCGGTTTCAGGTCGTTCGAAGCACGTTTGCTCCGAATTCGACCGCCGCACGCCGTTTTGGTGTTTTATGGCTCCGGAAACGCATTTCCGGCCGCCGTGGTCAAACGACACCTCCGATTGACGTGCCGTCTGCCCGACCATTTCACAATTCACGCAACGGATGTTTTCGTGCGGTTTCGTGGCATTCGGAGGTCGTTCGGGTGGTTTTGACCCCCCAACGCGCCATTTCAGCGTGCGCCGAGCTGCTGAAAACGACGCATTCGGTCGTGCCGCACGCACCGCACGTCCGATGGACGTGCCACCTCCTCCTGCATCTCAGGAATAATATTCCTATCGTTATCGTGTGGTTTCAGGTCGTTCAAAGCACTTTTGCTCTGAATTCGACTGCCGCACGCCGTTTTGGTGTTTTATGGCGCCGGAAACGCGTTTCCGGCCGCCGCGGTCAAACGGCACCTCCGAATGACGTTCCGTCTACCCGACCATTTCAAAATTCACGCAATGGATGTTGTCGTGCGGTTTCATGGCATTCGGAGGTCGTTCGGGTGGTTTTGACCCCCCAACGCGCCATTTCAGCGCGCGCCGAGATGCTGAAAACGACGTATTCGATCGTGCCGCGCGCACCGCACGTCCGATGGACGTGCCGCCGCCTCCTTCATTTCAGGAATAATATTCCTATCGTTCTCGTGCGGTTTCAGGTCGTTTGAATCACGTTTTCTCCGAATTCGACCGCCGCACGCCGTTTTGGTGTTTTATGGATCCAGAAACGCGTTTTCGGCCGCCGCGGTCAAACGGCCCCTCCGATTGACGTGCCGTCTACCCGACCATTTCACAATTCACACAACAGCTGTTTTCGTGCGGTTTCGTGGCATTCAGAGGTCGTTCGAGTGGTTTTGACCCCCCAACGCGCCATTTCAGCGCGCGCCGAGCTGCTGAAAACGACGTATTCGGTCGTGCCGCACGCACCGCACGTCCGATGGATGTGCCGCCTCCTCCTGAATCTCAGGAATAATATTCCTATCATTCTCGTGCGGTTTCAGGTCGTTCGAAGCACATTTGCTCCGAATTCGACCGCCGCACACCGTTTTGGTGTTTGATGGCTCCGGAAACGCGTTTCCGACCGCCGCGGTCAAACGGAACCTCCGATTGATGTTCCGTCTACCTGACCATTTCAAAATTCATGCAACAGATGTTTTCGTGCGGTTTCCTGGAATTCGGAGGTCGTTCGGGTGGTTTTGACCCCCCAACGCGCCATTTCAGCGCGCGCCGAGCTGCTGAAAACGACGCATTCGGTCGTGCCGCGAGCACCACACGTCCGATGGACGTTCCGCCTCCTCCTTCATCTCAGGAATAATATTCCTATCTTTATCGTGCGGTTTCAGGTCGTTCGGAGCACGTTTTCTCCGAATTCGACCGCCGCACGCCGTTTTGGTGTTTTATGGTGCCGGAAACGTGTTTCCGGCTGCCGCGGTCAAACGGCACCTCCGAATGACGTGCCGTCTACCCGACCATTTCATAATTCACGCAACAGATGTTGTCGTACGGTTTCATGGCATTCGGAGGTCGTTCGGGTGGTTTTGACCCCCAAACGCGCCAATTGCGTATTTGCCTCCTCGGAAGCGCGCAACCGTGCCTCAAAATCTGACATCTACTGTGTCATATGAGCAACAGCAGGACCGACAACCGCAACACGTGACACTAAAGAATGAGGAATCCTTGCTCCATAGGTCAAACTATAGCCATGCCTGTCCCAACCGACAATGCGATGAAAGATCTCATCCCGTCGCATGGGAAGCTGTCGCTGGTCCTCTGGCAGATGTTCTAACTCAGATTCAAATTGAGCCTGTGAAATATTTAAATATATATAAATATATATATGTTAATATATATATTTATGTAATTATTGGTAAGTACAGACACTTACTATCAATGCTGCAACCTTTGGATCATTGCGATCACGAGTCCTCATCCACACCGACATTTTATCAGTTGATGCACCTTGTTCTCGCAACTGTATATTAAAAGAATATAAACACAAAACCATATTAATTAATAAATTAAAAAATGAATAATATATACCTCATGTCAGATCTGAGACATGCGATGAGTCCCGAGCCTGTGAGGCGGTCCCTGCAACGCTCGATTCTCAGAATGGCGTGTTGACACCTCCTACATTCAATTCATTCAAATTTCAAACAAATCACATATTCTTGAAAATATATATACACCAAAATAATTATTATACAAACCGCAACACCCTCAGTAGAACAATATGCAACCAAGTCACGCCACTGAGCCGGGAGGACACCTCTCGGGACTTTTTCCAAAATGTCTAGGGCACCCACATTTGGTACCCAGTGGTCCCTCTTCACTTTGCCTTTATAATCTTTCCACATCTTATGGCATTTGCTCATACACACGGGCCAAAACTCTTCAGGGCATACTTTCAAATTTTTCTATAAAGAAAATAATCAAACATATTAGTATTCTTTATACATAGAAAATAAAGTAAAATGATTTTCTTACCTGAACCTCCCTCCATAGATGATCTAATGTGTCCTGAGGGATAGAAGCCCAGTCACACGTGGTCAATGGAAATCGATGTGGGTCACGTATGATATGACCTAGCTGACGAATAAATGCCGGGTCATTCGGTCCCACAGGATGAAAAACCTCATCAAATGAAACATCTATCGTCGTGTCATAATTCCATGATAATATGCCACGACCAGGGCCTCTCCTGCGAGAGGAAGAAGCAGCCGAGTCTGATCCTGTTGAAAACAATTTTATATATAAATTGACAAATGTTATATATATATATATGTATGTATGTCAATTACATAAAAAATATAGACAATGACATTCAAACATACCTCGACCCTGAGACGTAGATGCCTCAGATAGATGATGTGGATCTTCTGCCTCTTCCCCTGACATGTCTGCAGTCATAGAAAACATCAGTAATGAGTCCAAAGTGTTTAAAAGATAAATTGGATTGTTCTTAAAAAATAAAACTTGTACAACTGTTAATCAAAAAAAAAAATGGATTGAATAATTAGTTGTGAATGAATTTTAAAAAATCAGAAAGTTAACAAAACAGATATACAAATTATGTACAAAACCAGTCAATGCATAGCCAAATTTCAGATAGAACTAATAAAAATTCAAGCAGCACATGAATCAGATGAAGAATACCTCAAAGGGATGATACACCGACCATAACATCAATAAATCAAGAGTAAAAACAACCTAAATATTTATGATTGAATTAAAACTTACAAAAGCGAGGATTAAAACTTATAAAGATTTATAAAATGATTAGATAATTTATGATATCCTAGGACATTCTACTGAATAGCGGGAAAACAATTATACCTTTCATTAAGCATGAAAATAGACCGTTTCTCCTTCAACAGCCGCTCTGACCCAATAAATATCTTCTTCACGTTAAACTACGGTATGTTGATCAAGTTTTTGGTAAACAAACAGAACAGTCTCAGGTTCATCTTCTTCAAATAAAAACACTCCTCGCCGAGACATTTTGACAACAACTTGCCAACTTGGATCCGAAGGCAAAGTAACAAAGAATACTTGTTCCTCTTGTGATGTCAAAATGAAAGGTTCATTCTCAACTCGTTCATTATTTCTATATAACATATAGTTAAAATTCACCAATGAAAACTAATATTGATCGACTTTACATCCACACACTAGATCAAACCAATTACACTTTAACAATATGTACTTCAAACCGTGTGTGTATAAAACTTCAATGATGTCTATCAATTGATCATAGTAATAACCAGAATCGACAAAGGGACAACCGATGCCACTGTTTTGTGTTGCTCGTTTGTCGTCAACATCTTTAATGCAAAATCGAAAACCATTAGCATCAATAGCTTTATAACGACGAGCTGTTATAGATGGACCCTCATCCAGTTGGATAAATACTTCAGGTAGCGTGGGGTCCCCTAACTCCCTCAGCTTACGAACCTACATAATTTATAAAAATCAATACTGATATATGAAGAAAGAATTAGTATAATACATCACTCATAATGAAAATCAATTTATACATACATAATCCTTGAACCAATCATGAAATGACGCATAATGAGATTATTGAATTTGCAACTCAGTCGCACGATGCATCACTTCTTTTATCTCATTAATGTGTTTCCTGCAAATGATAACGCGATGTTTAAAAGATCATCTTATGAAAACAAAACATGTAAAAGTTATACAAGCACATTGATAAGATACTTACTGCATTAATGGTGCAACTGATGGAGTATTGAACAAGATATATCGATGTGCTTGTATCCACTCGATGTTGTCCATATCAAATGTGGTTCCTTCTCCAACTGGACCATCATGAATCCGAGAGGGCTTATCTAATTTTGTTTCAACATCCGTAAGATATTCTGCACAAAAGGTAATACGCTCATCCATCAAATAACCATTGGCTATTGATGCCTCTGGATGAGCTCTGTTGCATACAAATCTTTTCAATGTACTCAAATACTGTTCAATAGGATACATCCACCTGAATTGCACTGGACCAACAACCATTACTTCATCAGTTAAGTGCACTGTCAAGTGGACCATAACATCGAAAAAAGAGGGGGGGAAAAGTTTCTCAAATTGACAAAGCGTAAGTACAATTCGGTCCTGCAAACTTTTTAAATAACCCATTCGTTGATTTCTTAAACAAAGCTGTCTAAAAAAATTACTCATCTCAATCAAGGGCTGAACAACATTGGGGGATAAACAATCACAAATTGCGATTGGAATCAACTGCTGAAGTAATATGTGATTGTCATGACTTTTCAACCCTTGCAATGTCTTGCTCGTCAGATTCACACACTTTGAAATATTAGAAGAATAACCATCAGGCACCTTGACCATCTTCAAAATGGAAAGAAATGTTTCTTTCTCCTCTGTAGTCATCGTATACTATGCAGAAGGCATATATTCCTTGTTTCCCTCAGCTAACCGTAAATGAAAGTGTTTCCTTAAACCCATTTCTTCCAAATCACAGCGTGCATTAACATGGTCCTTTGATTTTCCACTGACACCTAAAATGGTCCACAATATGTTATCACAAACATTTTTTTCAATGTGCATGACATCCAAATTATGCCTCAAAATGTTAGTTTTCCAATACGGAAGACTATAAAAAATACTTTTCTTTTTCCAATTGTGACTGCACTACCTACCCGCAGCACGAATATTACGTACTAGAGGAGCCACCAAATCCTGAATTTCATATACCGTGCGGATGTTTTCTTCCTCAATCTACGATAACATTTCGACTCCTGTCATGATCTTTGGTGCTGGGATGAACTCTCTGGAACCATCAAATGTCACTCTGTCCTTTCTGAATCTGTGCTGAGGAGGGAGAAAACGCCTGTGACCCATGTATGCCCATTTTTTGGAATGTTTAAGCCATACAGATTTTTTACTTTTATTGCAACAAGGGAAAGAAAATTCCCCTTTCGTACTCCAGCCTGATAAATTTTCATAAGCTGGGAAGTCATTGATTGTCCACAATAAAACAGCATGCAGTTTGAACATTTCATTCGTTTCGCAGTCATAAGTCATCACACCATCGCCCCAAAATTCATTCAACTCATCAATCAATGGCTGAAGGTAAACATAAATCTTATCCCCCGGACTTTTAGGTCCATCAATAAGAGTGGAAAGTAATATAAATTGTTGCTTCATACAAAGCCACGGGGGAAGATTATATGGAACCAACACCACGGGCCATGTGCTATGAGTTGCACCAACGATAGACTTGAATGGATTGAAACCATCTGCTGCCAATCCCAATCGGACATTACGAACATCTTTAGAAAAGTCGAGATGTCTCTTATCAAATTCCTTCCATGCATGAGAGTCTGCCGGGTGGGTTAACATATCACTTTCATGAACTCTTTCTGCATGCCATCTCATTAAATTAGAAACTTTAGATGACATAAAAAATCTTTTCAACCTGGGTTTAAGGGGAAAGTAACGCATTTGCTTTACGGCAATCGGTTTCCCCTGTATCGCAATCTGACTTTGATGAGTATTATTTCCCCTGTTCTCTTTCCACCTGGAAGCACCACAAACCGTACAAATATCCAAATGGGCAGTTTCTTTTCTAAACAAAATACAGTTGTTTGCACATGCATCTATGGTCTCATTTGTAAAACCTAAGTTCTCTGTCAACTTACGAGCATAGTAATACGACTCAGGAATCTTAGCGTTGACAGGAAGAACTTTTTTCAATAAAACCAAAAGCATGTCGAATGATGTGTCTGACCAATTATTTAAAGTCTTCAAATGCAACAACTCCACGATAAACGACAGTTTATTGTAAGAAGTACATCCAGGATATAATTCTGTTTTTGCATCATCAAGTGCTTCATAAAACCTCCTCAAATCACGATCTGCACCAGAGCGAAGATTTATCTCACCGGTCTCAAGATTCTGGATGTCAATGCCTTCAGGATCAAACCCACGTACCATTTCAGTAAGCATTTCATGCATTGGATCAGTCATCCTTGCATCAACATCCATCTGAGCTGCATCTGCATTTTGACAACGAACATATTCTTCTCCATGACGAGTCCAACACTTATAATTTTTCAGAAATCCTTTAAAGAAAAGGTTCTCCCTCACAGTATCTCGTGTGAATTGATATCTGTTAGCACATTTTCTATATGGACAACTAATATAGTCACTTCCAAATCCTCTCGTGAAGTCCATAAACTACATAATGCCATTGAAATACTCTCTAGACATTCGATTTGGAAGATCAATCAAACTCTTATCCATAATAAGATCCCTATAACAAACATTTACATAAGACTTATTACATTTTTATTTTTGATATCAAATATATTTAAAATAAATACTAACTAATTGTTTGTGAACCATTTATAAAATAATAATGTAAGTGAAAGCCCATGTCATACCTGATTGCGCTACAAACCTGGAAGGGAGGGGAGCCGACGGCGGTGCTTTGAGGGAGTGGAGCGGTGGGGAGCCGGAGCTGGTGCGGCGAGGGAGGGGACGGTGAAGGAGGGGACGGGTGGTGGTGGTGCGGAGAGGGAGGGGACGAAGACGAATGGGACGGGGGTTGGCGGGGTGCGGGGGGGGGGGGGGGTGTTCGGGGTGCTGGGGGGAGGGACGAGGGGGCGGAGGGCCGAGGGCGGAGGTCGGAGGCCGGAGGGGCTAGAGGCTGAAGGCCGGAGGGCTGCTGGAGGGCTCCCGAGGGCTTCCGGGCTGCCGGAGGTGGGTGGCGGGAGGCCGCAGGGCGGCCGTAGGGCGGAGGGCGGCCGGAGCCGGAGGGCGGAGGGTGGCCGGGGAGGGCGGGGCCGGCGGAGGGCGGCCGGAGGGCTACTGGAGGGCTGCCGGTCTGCCAGAGGCGGGTGGCGGGAGGCTCGAGGGCAGAGGGAGGTCGCAGGGCGGCCGCAGGGCGTAGGGCGGCCGGAGCCGGAGGGCGGAGGACGGCCGGAGGAGGGCGGGCCGGCGGAGGGTGGCTGGAGGGCGGAGGGTGGCCGGAGGGTGGCCGGCCGGAGGGCGGGCCGGCGGAGGGTGGGGCTGCGGAGGGCGGGCCGGCGGAGGGCGGGCCGGAAGAGGGAGGGTCGGCGGAGGGCGGGCCGGTGGAGGGCGGGCCGGTAGAGTGCGGGCCGACGGATGGCGGGGCGGCGGAGGACGGGGTGCCGGGGAGGGCGCGTGGTGGCGGGGCGACGGGGAGGGCGCGCGGCGGCGGGGGGGGGGGGGGGGGGGGGGACCGGGGGGAAGGGTTCGGGGGGGGGGGGGGGGGCACGATCGAGTGGAGAGGGGGGGGGGGGGCGCCGAAGCCCCTTATTTTTTTTAAGGAAGCTTAGCGGCCGCCATTGGCGGTCGCTATAGGTAATAGGGCTCAAATGCCCTGTTTTCTAGTAGTGTTTGTGCCAGACTTCTCCAGAGTTGTGGCACCACTCTCAGCTTTGACAAAGAAGGGGAAACCCTTTGTGTGGTCAGAAAGATGTCATCAGAGCTTCCAGGAGCTGAGACAGAGATTGACCAGCGCACTAATCTTGAGGTTGTTGGAGGAGGGAGTAGGGTACGTAGTCTACTGCGATGCATCAGGGACCGGACTCGGATGTGTCCTGATGCAGGAGCGGGTAGTGATCGCCTATGGATGACATAAGTTGAGGCCGCATGAGCAAAACTACGCTACCCATGAACTGGAGTTAGCAGCAGTGGTATTCGCTCTGAAGACATGGAGACACTACCTGATGGGCGAGCGCTTTACAGTCTTTTCTGACCATCAGAGTCTCAGGTACATCTTCTCTCAGAAGGACCTGAACCTGAGACAACGGCGATGGCTCGAGTTCCTCCAGGACTATGACTTTGAGATAGTCTATACTCCTGGGAAGGGGAATGTAGTAGCCGATGCTCTCAGCAGGAGGACGGGCATTCAACCACTTGAGGAGGTGACAGAGCAGCTAGCCGCTTTGCAGATATCCTTCGTGGATAGAGATGGAGCAGCCTTCCTTCAGTCTCTCACAGTCACCCCTCCACTACTACAGCGGGTCAGAGAGGCACAGCGTGGGGACACTGGATGTGAGATGCGGTGTGCACAGATAATCTCAGGACAGGAACCTGATGGTTTCTCCTTTGGAGCAGAGCACGACGTCCTTTTCAAAGGACGTACCTTGGTACCATTTGCATTATGGGAGGAGGTGCTGAGAGAGTTTCACACTTCTCCCTTGACGGTACATCCCGGAGTGGCAAAGATGTACCAGGACCTCAGACGACAACACTAGTGTTCGGGCATGAAGAAGGCTGTGGCGGAGTTCGTTTTCTCGATGCCTCACCTGCCAGCAGGTGAAGGCAGAGCACCAGGTACCAGTAGGCTTGGTACAACCCTTGGAGGTCCCGGAGTGGAAGTGGGACGGGATATCTATGGACTTCGTGACTGGACTTCCACACACTTCCAGAGGTCACGACTCCATTTGGGTGATTGTCGACTGACTCACCAAGTTGGCACACTTCTTACCCATCAGAGAGCAGGGCTCAGTGGAGAGCTTGGGACGACTTTACGTTCAGGATATTGTGCGGCTTCATGGTGTGCCATCATCTATCATCTCCGATCAAGATGCTCACTTTACTTCTTGGCTTTGGAAGGGGTTTCAGGAGGCGTTCGGGACGCAGCTACGTCTGAGCACAGCCTTTAACCCTCATACGGATTGTCAGATGGAGAGGACCATTCAGAATCTCGAGGACATGCTCCGCACATGTGTCCTCGACTTTGGTCGTAGCTGGGAGGACCACCTACCCTTGGTGGAGTTCGCGTACAACAACAGCTACCACTCCACCATCGGGATGGCACCATACGGGGCGTTGTACGACCGACCTTGCAGATCTCCTTTGCGCTGGACATACCCTGGGGAGTCAGCACATGTGGGACCGGAGATGGTCCAGGCCCCGACAGAGAAGGTCCAGATCATCCAGGAGCGGATGAGGACTGCTTAGAGCTGGCAGAAGTCTTATGCTGATAGGAGGCGGATGCCACTAGAGTTCGAGGATGGAGACCAAGTCTTCTTGAATGTCTCACCTCGACGTGGATTACAGAGATTTGGCTGAGGTGGCAAGTTGTCTCTATGCTTCATCAGACCATTCCAGGTCCTCAGTAGGATGGGCGAGGTGTCTTATCGCCTGGCTCTACCACCTCAGTTGCACCAAGTGCACGACATCTTCCACGTATCTCAGTTGAGGAGATACGCGCATGACCCGTCGCATATCATTGACCATGGAGAGCTAGACGTTGATGATGGGGAGACTTTTACGGAGGTCCCAGTGGAGATCGAGGATTGACAGGAGCGGGTCCTACATGGACGGTCAATTCCTCTAGTGCGCATCATATGGAAACATGAGAATCTCCAGGAGAGCACTTGGGAGTAGGAGGCTCAGATGTGCGCTCAGTACCCACATTTGTTTCCCTAGTTTATGATGTAACTTTACGGGGACATAAATCCCTGAGGTGGGAGTAATGTAAAGACCTGTAAAATTCAAGGGAAATTTTTTCTTAATTTTCTTTTGTATTTTTACAAGAACGCAGTTTCTGACGGCACTTGATTCCAAGGCCCGGTGTGCCCGAAATTTCTATTCGAAGTTTAGCTCGGGTACGTTCAGTGAACGAACGAGCGGGAATTTCTAACTTTTAAACCGGTGCTCGGAATCAAATTCCGAGGGCACTGATGGAACTGTAGCTCCGATAATTGCTTAGGAATGCCATTTCCGGAGTTGCGTTTACATGAGAGAAGTTGTTAATTTATGTGGAAGGTAAAATAAAAATTATGCAACAATTTTTATTTTTACTTTAAGTGGTTTAAGATTTGGGTGGAAGTTGGGGAAAACCACCCAACTTCCATTTGTAGGTTATGAAGGTGGTGGGGCCCACACGAACCCTACCCCTTCACCTTCCCTAACCTTCCATAACCCTTCATAAATTATGACAACTTGTGTAATTTAATTTTGTGGTTTAATTCAAACTTTTGAATTTCAAACCTTTTGTTGTGTTAATAAAATAAGTAAGTGTCTTATTTTATTTTTGGTTGGAGTCTTGTTGCCTTGAGAGATTTGGGAGAAAAAGATAAGGGAGTCTTGAGTTTCTTTATCCTCTTCGTCGAAGAACACGAAGAACGCGTGGAACGCGAAGAACGCCAGATTCCTCGGAGGTCGACGTATCCTTCCGCGATGTCTCCTTCCGCGACGCCTCTTCCCGCGACGGATATTCCGTGACGAATCCTCGTTCAAAGAACCTCTGTTCAAGCTAGGCTCAAGTAGGGGTTTATTTATTTATTTTGTTCGTGAATACTACCTTGTCGTTCTTCGTGAAAATACGACCAATTGCTCTCGATTAACGAGAGGGGAACGGACCGCAAAAACACGGCCGACCCTCCTCCATTATTGATGTTGTTTCTAATGTGGTTGGAACGAGAATGGCATGGTGTCGTCGCACCGCGCGGGATCATGCGGCAAGTAATGCGCGGCGCCATCGCGCTGCGCCGTGAAATTGAACCAAGTCGCGGCGTCGCCACGCCGTTCCGGAGAACCGAAAAAGCACCGTGGCCGGAGCGGGGCCGCGGCGGAGGGGTGCGGAACCGTTGCGCCACAATGGATGAATGAAGGCCGCGGCCGATACCGGGCTGCGACGGGGCATGGGAACCGGCGGCCGGAAGCAGGCCGCCGGTGTCGGAGCAGGGAGGGGACCGGCCGTCGCCGGTCCCGTGGTGGAAGAAACTAGCCGACCGGGGCGGGCCGGCCGGAAAAGGGAAAGTTTGGGGTTCAAACCCCCAACCGACCAGCTGAGCAGCCCCCATTAAGGGGGGGCGCAGTTACAAAACAGGGGGGCAGGAGCCCCCCTCCTCAACGGCTCGACCGTTTGGCCGAGCGCCTGGCCAGCGCGCCCAGGCCGGGCCGGCTGCCTGGCCGGTCCGCGCCCAGGCCGGGCCAGGCCACGCCCAAGCGGGCTGGACCAGGACCCGGTTCGGGTCGACCCGGTGCGGGCCGACCCTGGGGGTATCGGGCCGGGTCAGACCGGGCCCGAACCCCTTAATACCGAATATCTTCTGGTCGGGCGCCCATAACTTGTGCTACGAGCCTCCGATCGACGCACCGTCAGTTGTGATGCGATCCTTGGATCGAGAAGGTCGTTTCAGTATATCGCACTTAAGGTTTCGGAATACTTCAGGTTCGGCCGAGTTGGTTCTTACACGAAACCAACCGGTCCCTCGGAGCGGAAACACTCATATCTTGAGCTCCGGACGTCCGATTGACGTTCCGTCGACTTTTTTGGATTCCTCTTAGTGAGACAGATCTTTTGGATTACTCCGCCTGAGGTTTGGACGTAGGTGGAGTATGTTCGGGTTGGTGTTTCCTTAAAAACCAACCGGCCCCCTAGAGCAAAAAAGCCAATAACTCTCAGACCGAGCGTCTGATTGACGCGCCGTCTGCGACGTTGAGTTCCTGTTGATGATACGGAACTTTTGGATACATCAACTCTGGAATTTGTGTCAGTTGATGTATCAGCCTCTCGGCTCGTGGAGCGGACCCTCCCAAACAAGCTTGCTGTGTGCGGGAACCCTAGAGCTGGCTGCGTTGCGACTGTGACGACGACGACGACTGTGCAGAGATCCTCAGTGGATTCGACAACGACTACAACACTCAGCGATCCTTTGTGGATCATTGCTACTGATCCTGTGTGGGTCTGATCCTATGTGGGTTAGCGCTCAGTGGTCCTGTTTGGGCCATCGCCTACAGATCCTGTGTGGGTCCGATCCTATGTGGGTCTTTGCGGGGGTTAGTTACCTATCGATCCTTTGTGGGTCAGATCCTTTGTGGGTCATTGCGGGGGTTAGTTACCTATCGATCCTTTGTGGGTCAGATCCTTTGTGGGTCATTGCGGGGGTTAGTACCTATCGATCCTTTGTGGGTCCGACGGCTTAGATGAATCAGTGGAAATATCTGATCATCTCTATCATCATACAAAGAAGTATTCCTGTGTGAGCTGAAATCCTGTTTTTCTTTCCTATGTGGATTGTGTTGTGCTATCCTGTGTGGATTTACGTTTTGGTTTCCTGTGTGGACTGGGTTGTACTTGGGCTCGGAAGTTGGAGCGTACTGGAATTGATGACTTAGGTATATATATGGGCATATACCTAAGCAGTGTCGGATGTTACTTCGTGATTATATCTTTCCTTTGTGGTTTATCCTTTGTGGATTCTGGGAGACCTTCGGGGGTCTCGGGGTCCCTACTGAGTAGCTTATACTCACCCCTACACGGGCTATGCCCGCACTACATTGTATTGGTTGAAAACAACTGACATAGCTGATCGTGGTTGAGGCTTGCGGAGTAGGACGGTACCTGTAGGTGGACCACTGGGTGGGACGTACTCGGAGCGGTCGGCTAGACCTGAGGAGCAGTAGAGTCTATCTATACCCATCATTCAGGTGGGATTTCCAGTGGATAGCTCGACGTTGTGGCTTTACTTTTCAGTTGATGTTTTCCCTTCCAGTTGTATTTTGCTTTCAGTTTGGGTTTGTATACTGGCTCACTTACTTTTCCGCACTTACTGTTGTACTCAGTTTTTACTTAGTGTTTACTTCTACTGCTTGCTTGCTCTGTGGTGTTTGTTTACTTTACAAAGGAAATGACTTCCCTTTTTACCGGGATTTACGCCTTGGTTCTAGTCTCCAGCCCCTGGCCTATGGAAGGCGGGCTTGGGGTAGTCACGGCACGGGCCCCGAGGACGGGTCATGACAGAGGATGTGGGACTATGTTTTGGAAGAGTGGTAGTGTCAAGACATTAGCCATTAGGATTGAGTATCTAACTAGTGGGAAAGTGGTGTGGGGTATCCAAATGTTGATGTGCTTATACTACTACTTTACTTTACTTGCGTTATTTGGTGAGTGTTCCTTAGTGAGGTTGGGCTAGTTAGTACTCCTTGGAAGGTTCTTTAAGGTTCTACTATTTTTCTCATAGGGGAATTAGTAATTTTACACAACTTCTTCATGGGTGGATTTAGTTTTCCTACTGAGTATACTTGTATACTCATCCTATGTCAGTAAAACTGTTTTCAGGTTTCCAGGAGGACTTTGAGGATCATGCTAGGCTTTACTAGCTCAGGCGTCGGGATAGTTACTATGCTACTGCTTAGTCTCTTTTATTTTGGTACTTGTTTTAGTACTTTGGTTATACTTTTGTCTTAGTTTACATTTGAACATGCATATGGGAATTGTTTTTGGATTTATATTCAACTTTTGTTTGGTTTAGTTGGGATGTTTATTGTCTTATCTCCCAATCCTATTTTCAAAAGAATAGGCAATTCCTTTCATTTTGTGTGAGATTATATACCCTTGGTGCTAGTCACCACTCCGAGTCCTGTTGAAGGTGGATCTCAGTGGTCATTATCTATCCTTCATCTAGAATAATGAAGGGTGTGGCACTTGGATACCCCTTCCCTTATCTTGAAGAAGGCGGGTCATGTCACTATGAGATCCCTCTAAGAGCCCCATCTTCAATTTTTGTGTGGAAAAAACACATAAAAAATTCCCAAACGTTACCATTCCATCATGATAAAGGTTAAAATCAGAAACATTTATAACCTTATTTTTCAAGTCTACATCTTCCTTCTGTGCCTCTTTAACCTTCACTTAGATAGATTGAAGAACATTCAATTGGGTAAGATAACATTTCCACCCATCATTCAGGATTTCCAGATCCATCCTTTTCAAATCTAGAAATGTTGGATCTTTTTTGATCTTCATCGTGGATAATCTAGAATAATATTTTCAAATCAAAGAATTGGACACCTTGTTCGCTTTCCTAGGTTGGTAATATATTGAGTAATCATAATCTTTAATTTGATTTAGCCATCTTCTTTGGCACATATTCAGCTACTTTTGTGTGAATATATACTTTAAACTTTTATGATTTTTATATATATCACAGTTTTCTCTAAAAATATAATGCCTCGATATATTTAATAAAAAAATTACCACATTTAACTCCAAATCATGAGTTGGGTAATTTTACTCACAAATATTCAATTGTCATGAGGCATAATCTATAACCATTTCATTCTGTATAACATATCCCAATCCATTCTTGGACGAATCACTGTAGATTAAAATCACTTATCCACTATAGGGTAATGTAAAAACATGTGCATTAAATAATATTCTCTTTAGTTCCTTGAATTTTTCCTCACATTAATCCATCCATAGGAACTTGGCTCCCTTCCAGGTTAACTTGGTCAGATTATTACATATTCATGATAAATTGTGCAAAAACCATCAATAATATTTATCTAAACCAAGAAAACTATGAATCTTAGTTACTGTGGTTAGTCTAGGATAACATTCAATAGCCTTTTTCTTTGAAGGATCTATTGATATAAACTCTCTTGAGATTATATGACCCAGAAATGAAACCTTTTGTAACCAAAATTCATACTTTGAAATTTTTTCATATAGTTTATCCTTAGGTTTTTTAGTACAATTATCAAGTCATATTCATACTCTTCCTTACTCTTTAAATAGATAATAATATCATCAATAAGGACTACCACAAATTGATCAAGGTGATCTCTAAAGACTATATTCATTAAATATGTGAAGGTAGTGGGAGAATTGGTAAGAATGAATGGGATCACTATAAATTAATAGTGTCAATGACTTGTACAAAACTATATCCTGGGTATATCCTCCTTAACCATTAATTGATGATATCTAGAATGAAGGTCAATCTTGTAAAAGTATTGAGCTTTGAATAGTTGATCAAATAAGTCATCAATACGGGGAATATGATACATGTTCTTGATTATGATATTTTTCATCTCCCAATATAAATGTAGAGTCACATCGATCCATATTTCTTTTTAACAAAAAGAACAGGTGCACCCCAAGGTGGCACACATGGATGAATGAATCCCTTGTCAAGTTTTTCCTGGAGTTTCTTCTTCAATTCCTATAACTAAATTAGGTCCATTCTATAGGGAGTCTTTGAAATTGGTGTGGCACTCGATATGAGTTTTATTCAGACCTCAAATTCACATTTTAATGGAATAATAGAAAAATATTTTATAAATACATAAAAAATTTCCCACAAAATAAGCATATCATTGATGTCAAGTTTCTCCCTAACCATCCGAGATAAAAATACCTTCTAAATGGGAATTAAAACCCATAAAATAGATATGATATTCATCAAAAGTTTATACTTATCATCACATTGATATATGATCATAGGTTGGTTTGGAATATCAAATGTGACTTCCATTCCTTGACAATTTATGTGGGATATATGTAGAGAAAGCCAAACCATGCCTAGGATAACATCATATTTTACTAGAGGAAGAATGATAAGATTTGCAGGAAACACATTCCCACAAATTTCAATCAGATAAGAATCATATACTTGAGTTGTGATCAGCATACCATTAGGGGTTTCACTACTAATTCTACATCAAATATTTTGGGTGGTATCTTGATACCCTTAGAAAATTCTTCAGATATAAAATAATGTGGAGATCTAGAGTCAAATAAGACATTAACAGTTCTAGATTGGATGGTAAGTGTACCTTTAACCACATTGTTATCACACACATCATCATAAATAGTGTCCACATTATATTTACACTTATCCATTGTCTTAAGAGGATGTTAGTGTTTATCACCATAATTAACTCTCAAATTTGGGAACTTGTTAGAATAATACAAAAAATTATTTAATTTTAAACACCAAAGTGTGGATGATGAATTCTATGAATCTTTATCATTATTTGTATCATTAGATAACTTCTTACCATAACTTTGGCATTCAACCACTCAATTACCATACCTTACACACTTAAAACATTTAGTAGTACCCTTAAGACAATTTCCTCCATGATTCTTCCCACACATTGAGCATATAAGAAATCCCATATTCTTCTCTCCATGGTTCTTATATTTTCCTTTGAATTCCATTTTACTATTCTTATCAAAATCATGATATTAATATGTAACTCCAACCTCAATTTACAACATGATAGCACATAAAAAAAATTTATTCATATCCACTGAAGTATTTTATGGCTAATTCCCTTAATAGAATTGGTTTTAAGACACTAAAGAATTGATCAACCTTACTTTAAGGTTGGATGATAATGCTAGAAGCGCACCTTGTATGTCTTGTAACATTTTCCTCATAAGTACCAATAGATTAATAATCATTTTTCTTAACCTCAAGGAAATACTTCTCTATCTTAATATGGAGAATAAAAGAAAAGTGATTATTGAAAAATAAGTTCTTTAACTCATCCTAATCCATGAAGTCAATTTCATCCTATTGCCTTGTATTATTTATAAGAGTCCACCATTTATCTACTTCACCCTCTAAATAGTAGATAACAAAAAATAATTTTTCATGTTTTGAACACCATAGATTGGAAAATATCTTTTAAATTGTTCTGATCCATTGTTCAGCAACTAGTTGATCAAAAGACCCGCTAAAAGAAGGAGGATGTTTCCTCATGAAGGACTCAATATACTGTTGTTCCCTACTTTATTTTTTTGGAAGTCCATTTTGATTCATAGTTTGAGAAATTTGTGTGAGAATATCAATGAGATGTTTCATTCCAAATCCCATAACATTTGGATGTTCAGGAGGACAATCATTACATTTTCCATCATACTCAAAATTAACATGATTCCTTTAGTTTCTAGCCATTAACTAAAACTAAAAAGCATAGTATAAGAATCAATAATCATGATAGGGGATTATATAATCAAGAATAATTACTTATATGATATCTAAATAAGGAAACCTTATTTAATCTACAACACCTTAGGTTTATCCAAAGTCATTAATAGTCATCATTAATTAAAATCCTTCATGATGGTTTGTAAAGATTTTCTGAATTTACAAAACATACCCCTAGGAGTGTCAAACTAGGTGTGCAGTAAGGATTATTGTCATGCATCGGGTGATAACGGATTCTTTCTAAATGCACCATTTTTAGAGTTATTACTCCTAGGTACCTTTATGCTAGATCCACATCCACTTGTAGTATCCAAAAGTGGATGTAATTTCTTATAAACCACTCTCTCTATCCTTTACCAAAATTTGAGGAAATTTTCCTATACTTTGATTCATCCTTATACTTATCCTTAGACATTTCCTTAGGGATATCACTAAGGTTTTATCATGCTAGTTTCTAAAGGTTAATTAAACCTATAGTTCGATACCAACTATATCATACCAGGAATATTATACATAGATATTACACCATTTTTTATGAATATTCATTACATTACACAAAGAAATGCCTAAGGAGCATATTAGTTTAGTGTCTTTAGAAACTTGGAAACACAAAAAAATGATCCATAAGTAAAATACATCATATCCCACTATTATCTTCATAACTAGAACCCATATTAAACATATCATACATAATAAATTTCTTCATAAAATGGGGAATGGAACTATAAGAAAGGATGAGATCAGATGCTCCATAATGGTAAAAAAGTCAGATATATAATCATAACATGAAAATTAGGGCATGAGAACATTAACATAACATTTGAAAACCATACCCTGCATATCAAATATCATAATCTCGAGTTATGGAATAAAGATCATTAGTTTATAAGACATGAATAATAAGGTAATTAAATAAATTGATCCATGAGGTTATAACATTGGCATAAGACATAGATTTTCAGCATACACATAATCATAGAAAATATTATTTCAAGGATACCCTCCAAGACATTCATAACATTTTAGGTTTGGGCTAACCACCCATGTACCTGATTTGGGCTTGGAATGAACTCCAGTGTACCCTCTTTTAGGGTTTGGATAACCAACCATGTATCCTTTGATCTTATATGACTTTAATAATTACATAATGCATTGAAGGGAGATATAGGTTCTACCCATCACATAATGAAAACCATACATATGTGTGCCACAAGATCATAAAGCATTCATCATATCATAACCATGAAATGAAATGGGTTTCAAAAAAATTTAATTATATCATAACCTATGAAGAAGAGATAGGTTTCAAAATCATTTCATTGTTTCATCATAGTATAAGCCATGGAAAAGAAGCAGGTTTTATAAGAATTCCATCTCGGTATAACCCGTGGAAGAGAAACAGGTTTCATAAACATCATGTCATCATTAACATGAACCATTCAAATAAATAATAAGAATGGTATCAATGGATCATATCCCCAATATGGCATAGGTAACATCAAAAAATGTCATATTAGACGTAAAATTATCTTGAATTATCATTTAAAACACTTCTCTAGGAAAATATCCTTTCCACTTTTTAAAACATAAAACATTTTGAAAATAATTTTCTTTAAAATAACCTTCAAAGCTTATAAAGTCATCTTTAAAAATAATTTAAAAACATTTCCCGAGGAAAATATCCTTTCCAATTTCAAAAAAAACTTTTTATAACATAAAATATGTTGTAAATCATTTTATTTGAAAATAAACAGGGAAAATTATAAATTAATATTTAAAGAAAATAATGGTCATGATGAAAGGGAGTTTCTTTCATGCTGTACATGTTAAAATAAATATTCCTTTCCCATTTTTGGTATGATCTAAATAAGAATTGTTTGGAAAATGATATGAAGATTACTTTCAATTTTTTATTTGTAAAAATAAAACATTGGTAAAAATTTACTTTAAAAATCATATGATAATAGTAAAACATTTTTATTTTTTTTTGGAAAGCATGGTTTTGGAAGAAAACATATTTCTGACTGAAGAGGGAGATAAAGTCGGATTTTCATAAAAATATTTTCTTAATTATTAAGTACCAAATTTTGGAAAAAATGGTACTATTAATATCATGAATAAATAGA
The DNA here is from genome assembly GCA_963277665.1 of Viscum album. NCBI lineage: Eukaryota > Viridiplantae > Streptophyta > Magnoliopsida > Santalales > Viscaceae > Viscum > Viscum album. Next base: position 1,996,965,146 of record OY728160.1, read on the forward strand.
GGAGATTAAAATTCATATTTTTTTGAGATATGGATCATAATATTTTATCATCGAAAATATAATCACAAACTTTCCTGATAAATGATGAGATTGTAACATAAAATCATTACCACTTTGGTAACTTTGAATCATAAGACCCATGAAGGAATAACATTAAATGAAACTTAAAATATCATGAGGATAAATAAATTCATGATATCACATGTCAAAGTTTATTTATATGAACCATGTAAAATAATATAGGTTCATAACATAACATACATCTCAAAGAAGGAAAATTGAGACAAAAACCCCTTATCGCTTTGGTAACTTTTGAACAATGATCCACAAGTAAGAGAGATCAAAAAATGTATATTATATCTTTAAAAATTTAAGGACAATCATCATAAAATGAATTCTTGGGTAGTTTATACACCACATAAAATAAACATAGTGAATATGGATTGTGTCTCACCAAAAATAAAAATGAGACAAAAATCCCTTACCTTGTGGATTAAATTACTTCATACACATTCAAACCTACTGTATAATAAATATATTCTCATTATAAATCTATTATAGAAAAATATTTTCATATATCATACCATATATTATTTTCTTATGACATTTTATTACCAATTTATTAACAATTTCATGTTAAAGTTATGTTTTGGGTAATAACCACTTTATTTTTTCGTACATGTTTTGATTTGTTATTTTTTGTCCTATTAATTTGAAAATGGTTACATAATATGTAGAATTTTAAACAAAATATTAATATAATATATATTCAGCACACAAACACACACACACATATATATTTATAAAATATAGAGATAGAAAATGAAATACACCATTCGTGGAGACGGTAGGCTGTACGTATAAATGAATGTTGTTTCCATTTTTTGTATTATTAAAATAAGGAAATGTAAAAGATATATTATAATTCAAAAATAATTTTTATGTAATATATATCACATTTTTTCATTAATCCCATCCGTATTACCTTCCATATAAAGTGTGAATGAATCACATCGCTTCATGAGGCTATAGTTTTCCGTACACACGAGCGACGTTATCGTATACCCAAAAAAGGAAATAATGAAGGTATGTGTGATATGATAATTAAATATTAATAATAATATCATAAATATCATATATAAATAATAAATACATCATTATTTACAACTATGATAGGTGTTAATAAAAAAATGATTGACATCGGTTCGTGAGGCGGTAGTCCACTATACACACGAATGATGATTTCGTAACCCATTTGATGAAAGTGGAGATCATTTTAGGTCAAGAAATTAACATAAAAAATATTAGTATATTTGATACACTAATTTTATTATATAATATTATTATAATAATATTTTTATCTGGTGAGAGAAGAAATAAAACAAAAGCGCACATTGATGAATGTTACCTCTTCTTCGGCTATCCTCCTTAGGTTTACACCAAATAAATTCCTATGTTGGATTTTTATCCAAAATAAGGATTCTTGTATGGGAGTATGGACTTTTTAATTGATTTAGATAGGTCTTGGATGAACCAAAATGATTTTAATGCGTGAAGATGATATTATAAGAGGTGACCTTTTGTAAGTGAGGTGAGTGACACACTTATAATTTTTTGAAAGAAAGAATTCCACCCATGTATTTTTCAGGTCACAAGGCTCAAATATTAAAAAATTATTGATAATATAAGGAATAAGGTTGATATATTTCTATAATATTTGTTTTTATTTGTTTTGAGTTATTTTTAACCCATATTTTTTTAGTTAACCCCCCTAGTAAACCCATTTTTACCTTTACTGGGGTAATTTTTTTTCTTCTGTTTTTACTATTAATTTTCGTAAAAAATGTAAGTTAAAATTATTAAATAATATATATTATGATGATTCGAAAAATGGAATAAAATTTTCATAATTAAATTCATAGAAGTGTCAAAATTCAAATTAAAATTAATCCCGAAGATGCGATGAGAATGCGAGTTTTTAAAGAGAAAATGTTAAAAAGTTTACAAAGTTTAAATATCAAAATTCAAAATGAAAATGATTCCAATGAACTAAATTGGATTAATGGATATATAATTTAAATAAATTTTATTTAAATATAATTTAAAATCTAATTTAACTATAGAAATAAATCAAACGATATTTCATTTTTAATTAAAATTTTATATTTTTCACTATTCATCTAAAAAATGAAACTTTTTAGAAAAATTCTAAAAATTCACCATAATATAATATTGATATTATAATTTCAAAAATAAATTTTATTTTATCAAATTAAATTTATAAAATTGTGAAAAATTAATTTTATTAATATTTTCAAAAAGAAATAAAAATCTTTTTTTTGAGAAAATAGTATTTGAGAAACATATAAAGACTTTATCGAAAAATAAGTACTTTTTTTATCCGAATGTTTAATTTATATAAAACCATTATAATGAATATTTTACAAATAGTTATTACTATTTATATCACTAAGTTTAATGGATAGGTTATAAGAGTCAGGTTTGAATAAATATATTAATAATATATCATGGTTTTGTTAAAACTCAGTGCTGCATTTAATGCATGCTAACCCAGTGTTACATGTAGTGTAATATTAACTTGGTATTTCATGTAATGAAATCTTAACTTTGTGTTTCATTTAATTCAAGCTATTAAAGAAATTTAATTTATTTAAAAAAAATAATTCATAAAAACTCAGAATGTTACTGTATTTAAAGAGGTAATGTGACTGTTCAAATAATAATGTGACTATTGGAATAGTAATGTTATTAGTGTAATAGTAATGTGACTGTTTAAATAGTAACCTGACTATTGGGAATATTAACCTAACCATTAGAATAATAATTTAACCTCAAAATAATAAAACATGATCTAAATTTATCATTATTAATTTTTGTAAATATAAATATTGAAATTAAAAAAATAAATATCAAGATTAAAAACTCAAATAAAATATAAGAACATTATTAATAAACTTTATTTTAAGGTGTTTCATAAAAAAATATTTTTATATTAAAAATTAAAATAACGCATTTTATAAAATTAGTTTGATAAAATTTGAAGTTCCAAGTATCAAATAACAACTGAGAGGGGGGGGGGGGGGGTTGAATCAGTTGTTCACTTTTTATAAGTTTCAAAACTTTTATAAACTTAACCCCTAAAACCTTTTAATATTTATATCCTTATCAACCTTCAATAAATACTCATGCATTCAAAGTTAGGAAAGCAAGAAAATCACAAAATTTTTACAAGTTTCTCCCTTAGTGTGAGAACCTATGTCCTTGTCATAGACACTCCTGTGGGTCTATAGAAATACACTATTATGAAGAAGTGAACACAACTTGTGAAAACTATCATTAAACACCTTCTATCTCCCAATAGAAATGATTATACTGACTCCCTTTAGTTTATAATGTCTGCTTATAAAAAAATTGAGCAAAAAAAATGAATAAAGACTTTTTTGAATCTGTTCCACACTCAGAATATTGGATCTGATTTTCACAGAAAGATGGATCCAATTTTCTCAGAAAAGTGGTTCTGATTTTCTCAGAATAGTGGTTCCTCTTTTCTCAAAATAGTGGTTCTACGTTTCTCAGAATAGTGGTTTTAATTTTCTCAGAATAATGATTTTGATTTTTATCTGCTCAAAAACTCAATACAAATCGTCTTCAATTAGGCGGGAACATTTCACTTTGAATTCTATAGCACTCCTCCTTTTACGCATATATAAAAGTTGAAATTAAATGAATGATTTGAGAAAGTATATATACGTAACTAGAAAACCAAATGCAGGAAACTTGAAATCTTTCCCGCTTCCGTAAATCTAAAAAACTCTACAAATATCTCACATTTAATTTTAAATCTTTGACTTCTTCAAACCTCCTTAAATTTCTATGAGATTTATGAAAAATTAAAATTCAATTTTGACTTCTTCAACTCTTCATATCTTTCTCAGAATGATAATGTTGCATCTTGGGTGCTATTTTCTAAGTTTGATAAAGTTGGATCTTGTTTTTGATTTTCTCAGAATCTTATTTCCCATTTTTCTCAGAAAAATGGTTCTAATTTGCCTAAAATCTTGGTTCTAATTTTTCTTAGAAAACTAGTTCTGATTTGCTCAAAATCTTGTTTCTGATTTTTCTCAGAAAACAGGTTCCAATTTTCTCATAATCTTGGTTCTATTTTTTCTCAGAAAACTGGTTTTTATTTTCTCAAAATCTTTGTCCTATTTTTTCTCAGAAAACTGGTTCTGATTTTATCAGAAACTTGGTTATGATTTTGAAAAAAATAGTGCTGGATCTGATTTTTGGAATCTTTTTAGTGATTCCTATTTCTTTAAACTTCTCCACCATTTCTTTAAAAGCTTTTTATCATGAATTTTTTCATGATTTGTGAGAACATATTGATTATAAAATCATCATCTGATTTAATTTTGAAAGTTTAAAAAACTTTTTAACTTTTGACTTCACAATCATCATCAACATCCTCTTTCAAAACTCTTCAGCAATAAAAAGACTTCTTCATTCAGAAACTTATGTCCCAACAAATTCTTTCTTTATAACTAAACAACTTCATTCTTCCTATATAACAAAAACATTCTTATACAAAAAAGTTTAGTTTCCAAAAAATAAAAACACTTTGTTAAAAAAAATTATCACAAACGTACTTCAATTTCTCTATTTGGATTTTTTGAAAACCCTAATTAAAAACTTTCCCAACTCTTAGATTTTTTCATAACTCATATTTTTAAAACAAATCAAGGTTTTTGAATTTTATTAAAACATAGCCTTTCTTAAAAGAGAGCATCCTAACACCACAATACTGGATAAAGTAATTTTTTTTGATGTAATTCCATCCCTCAGTGGTTAGAATTTTTTTGGCCATGTTAATAAAAACTCCGCCTCACTTTTCTTCTTCTCTCAATATTATATTTTCCTTTCCCATTTTGCTTTTTCTCTCCCCCATTATATGATAACCACAACTTCAAATTAAAAAAAAAGATAAGTAAAAACCTTATTAATGTTGTTAATTTATCTCACCATTTGTTAACATAATCCAAAGCATGGTGGGCGATAAATTATTTATGAGGTTTAGGAATCCATGGGAGGAGGGTGAATGTGAAGTTGTAACCCCAATTAAACAAATATTTCCTTAGACATTGCTTTTGTAAAAATATAAATAATATGGTACTTTGTTGAAATGTATTTCAACAAAACATCTCCAGCAGCAACTTTATCTTTTATAAAGTGAAACATTTTATCAATGTGTTTTGATCTTGAATTTTGGACATTATTCTTAGAAAGATCAATTTCACTCTTATTATCACAAAGTATATTAAATGGTTTATAAAATTTTACTTTAAAATCTTATAACTAAAATTTCATTCACAACATTTAAATACAATCCTGAGTTACTGAAACATATTTAGATTTAGTTGTGCTCAAAGTTACTGAACTTTGTTTCTTACTATGAAAACTTACACAATAATCACTGAGAAAAAATGTTCCTCCAGAGTTTGACTTTCTATAATTGCATTATCCAGACCAATTGGTATTAGTATAATCAAGAAACTTTATCTCACAATTTCTTTTGTATAATAACCCATGTGAATTTGTTCCTTTGACATATCTCAGAATCCACTTTGCGACCAACATATGTGATTCTTTTAGATTAATTTGATACCTGCCACGTAAAGCTAAAATATAAACAATATTTGGCCTTAACTCTATAGGGTAAATAAGAATTTCTATCAAGTTATGAAAGTCTTTCTAATTCACACTTATTTCAGATTCATATTTACTCAACTTTGTGCTCATTGAAATAGGAGTTGAATTTTTTTTTGGATTCATCCATCCAAATTTTTTTAACAATTCCCTAACGTAATTTTATTGAGATAAGAAAATATATTTTTATTTTTTTTGAACTTGTAAACCAAGGAATAAATTTAATTCTATGAACATTTATATTTCAAAATTATTCCTTATTTCATCAGCAAAATCTTCACAAAAATTTTCTTCATCCCTCAAAAAAATTATACCATCCATATACACAATTAAAATTAAAGTTCCAGAGTCAACATCTTTCACATACAAGTTTCTATAAGCTTTTCCTTTAGAAAATTTAATTATTCTCAAACAATTTTCAAGATTTTAATACCAAGCACATGGAGATTGTTTCATCCCATAAAAATATTTCTTTAATTTACAAACTTTATTTTCATCCTCGTCAAATAGAAACCCACAAGGTTTCTTAATGTAAAATTCTTCCTCAATCTCACCATTTAAGAAAGATAACTTTACATTAATCTAATGAACTTTGTAATTCCGATGATCATCCACTACCAGAAACATTTGAATTGTTTCAAACCTTGAAATGGGGGTAAATGTTTCATCAAAATCCACACCTTCCACCTATTCATATCCTTTAAAAACAATTCTTTATTTATTTCTTGAAACTTATCCATTCTCATTCAATTTTTTTCTATAAAACCACTTGGTTCTAATAATATTTTTATTTTTTGGCTTTGGAACAAGTTCCCATGTTCCATTTTTCTCAATATGATCCAACTATTTATTCACAACATCCACCCATTATTTATGTTGAATAGCCTTTGAAACTAATTCTGGTTCAACTTTTGAGATAAGTAAAGTTTGATTTTATAATCTCAACTTCATTTTGGTTTGAACCAGAGCCTTACTATTCACAATAATGTTTTTGGATTCAACATGTTTTTGTAAGGCTATAAATTTCAAAGTTTCTTGCCCGACAGGAATTTCCTCATCACATTATTCTTCTAAATCTTGAAAAGAATGTTTTGAATTACTTTCACTATTTTAGGAAATCTCCAATTTATTCTCCTCAACATTCTCAACAATATAATTAAGGAACTTTTATTTTCAATTACTTTCACATTATATGAGTCCACCAATTTTTTTAAATGTTTTTCTAATATTTATAAAATCTATCATTTAGTGAATAACCCATGAAAGTTCCTTCCTAATCATTCTCATCAAATATTCCCAAATCTGGATTTTTAACCTTGACCAAACATGGACTTCCAAAAACATTGAAGTATTTAAATGAAGGTTTTTTATACCACATTTCATAAGGATTCATGTTGTTTTTCAGTCTCAACAAGAATCTATTTTGAACATGTACAATAGTACTAACAGATTCTCTCCAAAATAATTTTGAAACTTTTTATTCTACTAACATACTTTTTCCCATTTCCACCAAGATTCTATTATTTCTTCATACTACCCAATCTTTTTGGGGAGCATAGGGACCACTATACTGATGTTTGATACCATTTTTTCTCAGATAAGCTTCAAAATCATTGTTTGTGAATTTGGTACCATTATATGTTCCCATATTTTTAATGGAAACCCCCAATTATTTCTCAACATCTTTTCTGAATAATTTGAACATTTTAATAGCCTTTGATTTGTGCTTCATGAACATGATGTTTTTCATCCATGTGAAATCATCAATAAAAGTGATAAAGTACAAGTCTCATTTTTTTATTGACATCTCATCAGTCTACATAAATCAGAATGAATAAGCTCAAGTGGTTTGGTAGATTGAATCTCACCTCTTTTATGACTTGTTAGTCATATTTCCTTTCTGGAAAGTAATACAAACATATTCATCTCTTCTTTTCAATTATGGAAAATTCTGGACAACATCAACTTTAGAAAGTTTATTCATGTTTTTCTACCCAAGTTGGCCAAGTCTTCGGTGTCACAAATTGTTTTCATATTCAGCACTTAAGTAACAAGAGTTATTGAAATCTTCTATTTGAAATAGATTCCCACTAGTTCTTTCTCCTTTTGTAATGAATTTTACATATTTCATACTTTTGATTATACAAGAATCATTTCTTAGGATTAATTATTTTCCATTATCATAAAGTTTACTTACACTAACTAATTTATGTTTTATCCAATCAATAAGTAAAACTTCCTTATATTTCAATTTCTCTACTTCAATCTCTGCCATTCTGATTCCTCTGACTTTTAGGGAACTATCATTGAAAAAAGTAATTTATCCTCCATCACAACTTTCAACATGTTTCAAGATTTTTATATCACCTATTATATGTGAAGAAAAACCACTATCAAGTGTCCATGATTTTCTCCTCTTACTTTATTTCAAAGCTATCTCAACAACAAGATCTCTTTCCTTAACCTTATTATTTTCATCTTTCTTTTCTTTTCTATCATAAGAGACTTTTTTTGGAAGGAGTGTCATACATATTTCAGAATATTGAGAAGACTGATCAAATCTTCGAAAAAATTATTCCAAACATTTAAATTGATTCTTTATTGGAATGTTTATAATATTTTTAGAATTCACCTTTTCAACTTCCTATAGGTTGGGAAAGTTACTCATTATTTTTTCACTATTTCTTCCATTTTTCTCAAACATTATTCCGGGTAAAGATAAGTTGTGACAAAATTATAAGCCATGTGACCATAGATTCCATAACACCAGCAATAGATATCAATTTTTTTTTCTATTTAAGAAAGATATTTGTTTATAGACAATTTGTTGAGTTTGGTAACTTCTTTCAGCTCTAACATGCTCAGGATTTGGACCATCTTTTCTTTTGAGTGAGTTTTATACTTTTGTATAATTGATAGATTTCTTACATCCTTTCTATACCCAGGATTTCTGAATACTTTTTCTAGAACCTGAAATGTTAAAATAATCATATGAAACATTATTTTTTTAAGATAATATTTCACTTGATTCTACTATTGAGCCTTCTTAACAAATTTAGAAGACTTATCTTTTACTTTTAAAGCTTTGTTGATGTTTTAATTCATATTTCTCAAGGTACTTTCAAAATCTAGAATTTTTTATTACAACTTGTTAACTTATTCTTCCTTAGATTCCATATTCTTGCTAATATCTTCAATCATATTTCCCTATTCAGGAATTCTAAGTTTATAACTTAAAATATTTTGAATGTATTCATCCTCCTGTTTTTGATGACATGTTTTCTTCTATCATAAACTTCTTTACAATCTTTCTTCATTACTCTAATTTCTTTCTTTATAGTTTCTTTTGCTCAATACATGAAACAAGTTCAATTTTGAGATGAAACTCTCTATAATATTCTTCACCACATTCTTCACTATATGAGGAATCTTTTGTTTTCTCAACTTTTTCAATGAAGGTTATGAATTTTTCTGAACTTTCATCTTCAGATGAACTATTTTCATTTAATTCTGATTCAACTTTCATACTCAACATACTTATTTTGTTTCTAATAAAATTCTTCTTGTATCTATTGGAAGACTTTTCTTCTTTATCATTTTGGTTCCACTTCTTCTATAGAGGTTATTCATCGAAATCATCTCGATATTATCCAAATTTATTCTTGGGAAAATTCATAGAAAATTGTCTGATTCCACCACACTCAAAACATTTGAGAGGAAGTTTGACATCATACTCACCGCTTCCTCTATGATAGTTCTTGGATATAAGAGACATGATTTTTTCATTAATCTAATTATCCTATTTTTCTTCAGACTCAAAAGGATATGCATCTTCACCATCTTGGATCTTCATATTTATCATAGCTTCAAAAGTCATTTCATCTTTTATATTCTTTTTAAACATTGGGGATTTCCTCATTTCATAAGAGAAAATAAATTTATGCAATTCATCAAGTGATAAATCATCCTTATCTTCTAAAGAAGAAATTTTAGAATCAAACCTATCTGGAAAGTTTCTCATAAGTTTCTCTAGAATTGTAGAATCTTCCAAGACATATCAGAATCCCATGATGTTGAAAAAAAATTAATTTAGTTTTGTGAAGTATTCATCAATTGTTTCTTCATCCCTCATTCTAATGTATTCATACTTACTACATAATATTTGTATCTTTTTATCCTTGACTTCAATATTCCATTCAAAAACACTTTCCATCTTATCCCACATACTTTTTGAAGTTTTGAGACCCATCACCTTCTGATAAATATTTTCTGATAAGGATATAAAGATTTAATTTCTAGCCTTTCCATCAACTTCTATATTTCTATTATCAAAAAACCCCATAGAATAATCTTTCTTAATAGGTTGAAAACCAATAGTAGCAGCATCAACAACTTCCAGGACAAGAGATAGAAGATAGAGAATCATCTTATTTTTCCATCCATAATAATTTTTTCCATTGAATGTAGGAATTAATCTACTATTTATAGAATTTATATTATTTATGATAAGGATTCAAAAAGGGAACCTCCCTCTGATACCAATTGAAGTAATAAGGGCCGAATAACAACTAAGAAGGGAGGGTTGGGGGGTTGAATCAGTTCTTCTCTTTTTATAAGTTTCAAAACTTATAAAAACTTAACCCCTACAACCTGTTAATATTTATATACTTATCAACCTTTAGTAAATTATCATGCATAAAAAGGTAGGAATATAAGAAAATAACACAATATTTAGAAGGTTCGTCCTCAGTGTGAGAACTTACGTCCTTTCCATTGCCACTCCCATGGGTCTATAGAAATCCACTATTATGAAGAAGTGAATACAACTTGTGCCAACTCCTATTAGACACCTTTTATCTCCTAATAGAAGTGATTATACTGACTCCCATAATCTTACAATGTTTTCTTGTAAAAAACATGATCCAAATAAAAGAATAAAGACTTTGTTGAATCTGATCCACACTCAGAATGCTGGATCTAATTTTTGTATAAAGTTGGATTTGATTTTCTCAAAAAAGTGGTTTTGATTTTCTCAGAATAGTGGTTTCTCTTTTCTCAGAAAAGTGGCTTTGATTTTCTCAGAATAGTGATTATGATTTTTCTCTACTCAAAAACCCAATACAAATATTCTTCAATCAGGTGAGAAATTTTAACTTTGTATTCTCCAACACTCCACCGTTTGCACATATGTAAAATTTTCAATTGAATGAATGATCTAATAAAGTATTTATAGGAAACTCAAAAACCAAAGGCGGGAAACTTGAAATATTTACCACCTTCTTAAATCTCAAAGACTCTGCAAATTTGTTGCATTTACTACTCAATATTTTACTTCTTCAAATTTCCTTAAATTTCTATGAGATTTATGAAAAATTGAAATTCAAGTTTGACTTATTCAACTTTTCATATATTTCTTAGAATGATAATGTTAGATATTGGGTCTGATTTTCTATGTATGATAAAGCTGGATCTTGGTTCCAATTTTCTCAGAATATTGGTTCTAATTTTTCTTAGAAAACTGGTTCTGATTTGCTCAGAATCTTGGTTCCAATTTTTCTTAGAAAACTGGTTCTGATTTTATCATTATCTTGGTTCTAGTTTTTCCTAGAAAACTAGTTTTGATTTTCTCATAATCTTGGTTTTGTTTTTGATCAAAAACTGGTTCCAATTTTCTTAGAATCTTAGTTTCATCCTTTCTTAGAAAACTAGTTCCGACTTTATAAAAAACTTGGTTCTGATTTTTAGAACAACAGTTCTAGATCTTATTTTCTGAATCTTTTTAGTGATTCTTATTTCTTTAAACTTCTCCATCGTTTCTTCAAAAGCTTTTATCATGAAAGTTTTCATGATTTGTGAGAACTTCTTGATCATCAAAGCTTAGACTAATTTAGTTTAAAAAGTTTGAAAAACTTTCTAACTTTTTAATTCTCAATATTCATTAACATCCTCTTTCAAAAATATTCAGAAACAAAAATACTTCTTCATTTAGCAACTTCTGTCTGAGTAACTTCTTTCTTTCTAACTCAACAACTTCATTCTTTCTGGATAACAAAAACATTCTTATCCAAAAAATGTTAGTTGTAAACAAATAAAAAAGCATTGTTAAAACAATTTATCAGAAAGGAACTTCAAAATTAATTTCATATTTTAAATAATCATTTCAAAATTTTCTAAGGGTTATTTTTTTTGATAATTTTCTAAAATACTTCAATTTTCATTTGAATAGTAAAGATACAGTTTTTCTATAACTGATGTATCTTGAATTACATCATTCATGATGTAATACTGACCTAATTAATTCTAGAACATATGGATCAATCAAAACAAATTTTATTTCATAAAAAAATCATTAAAATAAAATAAAAATGTTTTTGAAGCCTAAATATCATTTTCCAAAGTCTAAAGTCAAAAGTACTCCTTCATTTTTTTTTCATTTTTTCAAATTTTGTTTTAAATTAACTATTTAATTATAATTATAAATGGATTTAAAGTCCTAAAACCATTTAATTATATTGATATATGATTAATTATTTCAAAAATTTCACCATGATATAGTTTACCTTAGATATATAATTTTATCCAATTTTTTATTCTAAAATACCCCTCTTCTCAAGTATAAATAATATTGCTCCATCCCCTTGGAAAACCAATCCTTTAACACTTACAAAATATTAATCTATAACAAAATACTACATATTAATACCTTATAAACCTTAGGGATGTTCTATAGTAAACCAACTCCATTCATCAATGAATTCTAGTACAACACCCTAACATTTTGAAAGAAGAAAATTATGTTCGATAGAATAAACGACATGCAACACTAAACTTAGATAAGAATGTAACTTCTAGAAAATTTAAGATATAATTATTTTTAAATAAATTTAATCTATTTTATATATTTTGGTACACAAAACCCCATGATTTTTATGTTTTATAGCATATTCAACACGCAACATTGAGCTTAAACAACCTATGATATATATAACTGTTATAGCCTAGCCGTTAAATTGGAAGGTATGAATAGCATCAACTATTTTATGAAATATATATATATATATATATATAAATTTTATACTAAATATAAATTTTTGATAAATTTTTATTAAATAATAAATTAATTTTAGCAAAGTAATTTTGTTCTTTAAAAATATGTTTTCTTCCAAAATGATTTCTATTTCCTTTCATGAAAAAATATATTATAATTAATTTTTGGAAAATTTAAAAAATTTATTTGATAAAATTATCTTTATTTTTAAAATAATAATATTAATAATTATTTTTGGTGAAATTTTTGGATTTTTTGGAAAATATTGATTTTCAGTGAATAGTAAATAAATACCAATTTTTGTAAAAATGTCATTTATTTTCAATAGATTAAGTAATTTAAAAGTCACATTATACTTTTAATATGATTTAATTTAGAATAATTATAATTTAGTTATATTTAATCCACTTAATTACATTTAAATAATCATTATATTGTACTTTAGTATAAGTTTGTTTTTGGGTTTAGAAGGGTTTTTTCCTGAAAACTATTTTAAAGTGCCAAAAGTTTCACCATTTTAATCAATTAAAATAATCCATAATGAGAAGTATTTTAAATTAAATTTATATATTATATATCAGTAATTTTAATTTATATTTATACAATTATTACTATTATATATAGAGTTAATATAAAATCATCTTATGCTTGAAAAAAATACACTTATCAAAAACCATCTTTTTCATCGCATTTTGTTTTAAGTTTATTTTTATACAATTTTATAAGATATATTTGAAAAAATAAAATTTATTTTGAAATAATTATTTCAAAATTATATTTGGATTAATTTTTTATAATTATATGAAAAGATCATTTTTTTGACAAATAGTGAAAAATACTGAATTTTAATTGAAAACTACCTTTTTTTAAAATTATTTAAAAGTTAAATTATATTTTAATTTTGTTTTAAAGTAAAATTAGTTCAATTATATATATATATATATTAATCCAATTAAGTCATTTTAATCAATTTTATATTGAAATTGGATATAAAAACTTTGTGAACATGGGAACATTTTGTCTTTGAAAACCCGCTTTCTCGTTGCATCCGTATGATTAATTTTAAATTAAAATTTTCCAATTATAAGAATTGAATTTGGAAAAATGGATTAAATATTTGGAATTAGAATAATTTATATTTTATAATATTGTTAAATTAATTTTTGACCAAAATTAATAGTGAAAACATTAAAAATCAATTACCACGATTAAGATAAAAATGTGTTTACTGAGGGGTTAAAATAAACATTTAAGCGATAAAATAACCTAAAAACTTGTCTAAAATATATTTTATGGCCATATTTATAAAATTATATTCTATTTTATATAATTATCTATTATTTTTGGCTTGTGACATGAAAAAACATGGGTGTAATTCATTCTTTTGAAAAATTTTAAGTGTGTTACTAACTTAACTTATAAAATTCCACCTGCTCTACTACTATTTTCACCATTAAAAACCCATTTGATTAGAAAATAAATTCCAAAATAAATTCTATAATCCAATAATATCGTCCTAGAATCCTTATTTTGGGCATAAATCCATCCAAGGAATAGATCTGGTGTAAACCGAAAGAATTTATCTAAAGAAGAGGTAAATTTCTTCAATGAGAATTTTTATTTTATTTCTTCCACCACCCACATAAATTATACTTAAACAATAATTATATAATAAAATTAGAATCTTACATATACATATATGTTTTTATGTTAATGTAATAACCTAAATCCTTCTCTTCTTCCATCAAATGTGTTATGAAATCATTATTCACGTCTACAGAAAACTATCACCTCGTGAATCGATGCAATTTGTTTTTTCATTACCATCACTAACGATTGGGTATGATAATGGATATAAAGTATATATATTATATTTATAACATAATTATACCTATTTATTAATTATATCATATATACCTGAAACGCACGGCCGATTGTCGCCTATCGACCGGTCAAAGTTCCGGTGCTCTGCTAATGTGTATAGCAGCACTCGGGTCGAATCCTCGGCGATGGTACTTCGTAATAGTCGATTGTTTTTAGTTGATTGTATTTTGATTGGGGGGGTTTGTTTGCAGAGATTAATTGAAATGTTTAATGAATGATGTTTAACTTAACAAGTTGATAAATATTGGGGTGAGTTCATCATTGGGGAGTTAAGCATGTGATATCCTTGAGCCTTACTTTGTATTGCATTAAATTAACACTCATGTCATAAGTTGACGTTGATTGGAATTCCTAAGTGTGAAGGCTTTAATCCAAGCCTTAACTTAACTTAGGGTTCTAATCTCAATCAAAACTTATTTATGGTAGTGTATTTATGGTTCCAATAATCCATGGAAACCACTCGTTAAACAAAACATATCATTAATCCATGACATATTGAGTTTAACATACACAATATTAATTTAAAGAGTACTCATCGAGCAAAACTCTCAATCACTTAACATCCTTGAATTATAACTCACCCCAATGAGAGATTTACTCAGCCATTTGGATGTTTAATATTCTGGTTAAAGTAATTATGATGATAAATTAAGAATAGAAGGAAAAGAAAGGGATTAGAAAAAAGTGGTACGTTGACACACACACACGAACGATGATGATAATTAAAAACGGATTTTCGATTGAATGAGGAAGCAAAAAAAGGGAAAGGGATTCAACTGAATTTAAACTATTTTAGGAACATAAATATTAAACTACATAAGGTAGATGAGAATAAGAGATATTGAAGAAGTAACTTGCATTAAAACAGAATTACAAAGAAAGAGAATTACAAGATTACAAAAATGAAGAACACAAAAGTAAGTGAAAAAAAAGAGAGGAGGAAAGGTCTCTCAAGTGAAAACTTGAGTATGGCAGGTCCTCCCAAGCCTTTTTCAAGGCTTTGGTCGTGCCAATATGATATCCTCTCTTCTGAAATGCCAACCCCTCTCAAGGAGAGAAGGGGAGAGTATTTATAGCCCAAGGAGTGGACTGTTTGCATTCCCAATCTGTCCCTCCACTTTCATCGCCAATTTGGCTATTCAGAAAGCCGAATCTTCAAATATCTCCTTCTTCAAAGTTGTAGAAAATAATTTTGGCCGACTACTGTAAAAATATGGAGGCATTTGGACAAGTGGATCCAAAGTTATGACGGTTTTATTAAACAAAGGTAAACTGTCCATTTCTATCCATGCTTTTTCGATGGACAAAATGTGAATGGATTTTTGAACAGGTATATGCCTTCAAAACCGAATGACTTATCCAAAAAAGTCGGCCGCATATATCTCCTCTTTCACACTGAAAAATCTCAGCTCTATTTGATGCTTACATCATGACATATGTCATGAATAGTATACTGATTTTAATTCTCGGACAGAATGGTGGGCTGGACTTCAAAGCTTAATTTGGGCCCCTTGTACTTGGATTTGGGCCATGAAATTTTTATCCAAGATGAAATGTAGTGGCCCCCGAATTATGGTGGAGAGTTAATGTTTTTGGACTTCTGTATTGATCCCAGTAAATCAATCTTCAAGGCTGGTCCAGTTTGTTCACAGATTCTTTGGTCTTGTTTGTGAGGACCATATGACCCTTCAAATGGAAGAATTGGATCATGGTTCCTTCTAATGAAATGTTTTATATTTAAATGAGAATCCTAAAAAACAGGAACCACACAATTTGGATCAGTATAGTGATAGTTATAATTAAAACATTAAACTGACTCAATTTGACTACTTCTAAAAATGCTCAAATATTATACTTAATATTAAAACATTAATATTTCACACAAATTATGCACATTTCATATAAAATAAGTAAAGGGGGAATATAATAAGTCATGAAAATATTAATAACATCAACTCCCCCACACTTGAATTTGCGCGTGTCCTCATGTGCAACAAATATAAAAACATGACAAAATAATTTTCACTCACCAACAAATATTAAAATTTTGTTTTCTCCAATCAGAGGAGGTTTAGACTATTTCAATCATCCATATTGAATTCCATCACAAATTTGGTTCACAATAATGCATCAGAAACAATTCATTTTTTCATGTTCAAGGTTTGAATTGGAAAATGTAGGCACTCAAAACTTACTCCTCTCAAGATGATAAAAATGTATTTTAGGAGGTTCACTCATTCACCAACAAAAAGTGAAAATCAAGAGTTTGTAAGAGCTCTCAGCTTCCATTCCCAAATCTAATGTGTACAAAAATCAATAGGTCTTTTAAGGGGGTTTTCAGTGGCTATGGGACGGTAGGTATATAATGTCCAAAGGAAAAGAGGGGTTAAAAACACCAACATGGAAAAATCAATGCACATTTTTTTTGAAATTTGATTTGAAAGGAAATAGAAACACATATTTACAAGGGAATGAATGTGTGATGAATGAAAAGTGAGGGAGATAGAAAATGGAATAGGGTGAGATGATGGAATATGTACAACATGGAAGACTTCCGATAATGA
Source organism: Viscum album (assembly GCA_963277665.1). Classification (NCBI taxonomy): domain Eukaryota; kingdom Viridiplantae; phylum Streptophyta; class Magnoliopsida; order Santalales; family Viscaceae; genus Viscum; species Viscum album. The sequence goes on from OY728160.1 coordinate 1,996,982,366, forward strand.
CACAATACAAGATGATTCAAGTGTTCTTTTTTTCTCTTTTTTTTTCTCTTTTTTTTTCGAAAGTTGTGCTTGAAACAAGTCTCACTGTCATCTCCCAACCCATGTTTGATATTCTCATGGAACTAATTTTAGTAGTTATAACACGATCAAAGGTTGATGATGAATGATTTTTGACCCACCCAAGACACAACCCATTCCTTTTTTTCATCATTTTTTTTAATATAATTTTTTTCATTTTTTTTGAACACTTTTCAATGAATTTTGTACAAATGAAAATTACACATATACACCCCAAAGCTCACAGAATTACAAACTCTACCCCACACTTGAATGGATGGTTGCCCTCAAGCATATGATGACACATTGGAAATCAATGGAAGTAAGCCCAAAAATGAAGTCCATTCCCCCCACACTTAAATTTCAATAAATTGTACCATGAAAATCCATGAAGATGTTGGGTGGGACAAGGTATTAGGCTTGTAATGTGGCTATCAAAAGAAAGGTTTTTATAGGCTCAAAGGGGATTTTAAAAGTAGGATCAATGTAAGGGTAACGGGAGGCTATTTGGCTATTCTGATTCTAATGTGTATAGCAGCACTCGGGTCGAATCCTCGGCGATGGTACTTCGTAATAGTCGATTGTTTTTAGTTGATTGTATTTTGATTGGGGGGGTTTGTTTGCAGAGCTTAATTGAAATGTTTAATGAATGATGTTTAATTTAACAAGTTGATAAATATTGGGGTGAGTTCATCATTGGGTAGTTAAGCATGTGATATCCTTGAGCCTTACTTTGTATTGCATTAAATTAACACTCATGTCATAAGTTGACGTTGATTGGAATTCCTAAGTGTGAAGGCTTTAATCCAAGCCTTAACTTAACTTAGGGTTCTAATCTCAATCAAAACTTATTTATGGTAGTGTATTTATGGTTCCAATAATCCATGGAAACCACTCGTTAAACAAAACATATCATTAATCCATGACATATTGAGTTTAACATACACAATATTAATTTAAAGAATACTCATCGAGCAAAACTCTCAATCACTTAACATCCTTGAATTATAACTCACCCCAATGAGAGATTTACTCAGCCATTTGGATGTTTAATATTCTGGTTAAAGTAATTATGATGATAAATTAAGAATAGAAGGAAAAGAAAGGGATTAGAAAAAAGTGGTACGTTGACACACACACACGAACGATGATGATAATTAAAAACGGATTTTCGATTGAATGAGGAAGCAAAAAAAGGGAAAGGGATTCAACTGAATTTAAACTATTTTAGGAACATAAATATTAAACTACATAAGGTAGATGAGAATAAGAGATATTGAAGAAGTAACTTGCATTAAAACAGAATTACAAAGAAAGAGAATTACAAGATTACAAAAATGAAGAACACAAAAGTAAGTGAAAACAAAGAGAGGAGGAAAGGTCTCTCAAGTGAAAACTTGAGTATGGAAGGTCCTACCAAGCCTTTTTCAAGGCTTTGGTCGTGCCAATATGATATCCTCTCTTCTGAAATGCCAACCCCTCTCAAGGAGAGAAGGGGAGAGTATTTATAGCCCAAGGAGTGGACTGTTTGCATTCCCAATCTGTCCCTCCACTTTCATCGCCAATTTGGATATTCAGAAAGCCCAATATTCGAATATCTCCTTCTTCAAAGTTGTAGAAAACAATGTTGTCAGACTACTGTCAAAATATGAAAAAATTTGGACAAGTGGAGCCAAAGTTATGGCGGTTTTATTAAACAAAGGTAAACTGTCCATTTCTATCCATGATTTTTCGATGGCCAAAATGTGAATGGATTTTTGAACAGGTATATGCCTTCAAATACGAATGACTTATTCAAAAAAGTCGGCCGCCTATATCTCCTCTTTCACACTACAAAATCTCAGCTCAATTTGATGCTTACATCATGAGATATGTCATGAATAGTATACTGATTTTAATTCTCGGACAGAATGGTGGGCTGGATTTCAAAGATTAATTTGGTCCCCTTGTACTTGGATTTGGGCCATGAAATTTTTATAAAAGATGCAATGTAGTGTCCCCCGAATTATGGTGGAGAGTTAATGTTTTTGGACTTCTGTATTGAGCCCAGTAAATCAATCTTCAAGGCTGGTCCAGTTTGTTCACAGATTCTTTGGTCTTGTTTGTGAGGACCATATGACCCTTCAAATGGAAGAATTGGATCATGGTTCCTTCTAATGAAATGTTTTATATTTAAATGAGAATCCTAAAAAACAAGAACCACACAATTTGGATCAGTATAGAGATAGTTATAATTAAAACATTAAACTGACTCAATTTGACTACTTCTAAAAATGCTCAAATATTATACTTAATATTAAAACATTAATATTTCACACAAATTATGCACATTTCATATAAAATAAGTAAAGGGGGAATATAATAAGTCATGAAAATATTAATAACATCAAATCCCCCACACTTATATTTGCGCGTGTCCTCATGTGGAACAAATATAAAAACACGACAAAATCATTTTCACTCACCAACAAATATTAAAATTTTGTTTTCTCCAATCAGAGGAGGTTTAGACTATTTCACTCATCCATATTGAATTACATCACAAATTTGGTTCACAATAATGCATCAGAAACAATTAATTTTTTCATGTTCAATGTTTGAATTGGAAAATGTAGGCACTCAAAACTTACTCCTCTCAAGATGATAAAAATGTATTTTAGGAGGTTCACTCATTCACCAACAAAATGTGAAAATCAAGAGTTTGTAAGAGCTATCAGCTTCCATTCCCAAATCTAATTTGTACAAAAATCAAGAGGTCTTTTAAGGGGTTTTTCAGTGGCTATGGGACGGTAGGTATATAATGTCCAAAGGAAAAGAGGGGTTAAAAACACCAACATGGAAAAATCAATGCACATTTTTTTTGAAATTTGATTTGAAAGGAAATAGAAACACATATTTACAAGGGCATGAATGTGTGATGAATGAAAAGTGAGGGAGATAGAAAATGGAATAGGGTGAGATGATGGAATATGTACAACATGGAAGACTTCCAATAACGACACAATACAAGATGATTCAAGTGTTCTTTTTTTCTTCTTTTTTTTTCTCTTTTTTTTTCGAAAGTTGTGCTTGAAACAAGTCTCACAGTCATCTCCCAACCCATGTTTGATCTTCTCATGGAACTAATTTTAGTAGTTATAACACGATCAAAGGTTGATGATGAATGATTTTTGACCCACCCAAGACACAACCCATTCCTTTTTTTTCATCATTTTTTTAATATAATTTTTTTCATTTTTTTTGAACACTTTTCAATGAATTTTGTACAAATGAAAATTAAACATATACACCCCAAATCTCACATAATTACAAACTCTCCCCCACACTTTAATGGATGCTTGCCCTCAAGCATATGATGACACATTGGAAATCAATGGAAGTACACCCAAAAATAAAGTCCATTCCCCCCACACTTAAATTTCAATAAATTGTACCATGAAAATCCATGAAGATGTTGGGTGGGACAAGGTATTAGGCTTGTAATGTGGCTATCAAAAGAAAGGTTTTTATAGGCTCAAAGGGGCTTTTAAAAGTAGGATCAATGTAAGGGTAATGGGAGGCTATTTGGCTATTCTGATTCTCATGTGGCTTAGAAAATGCCTCTATCATATTAATGCACACAAAAGATGGAAATTCAGCTCGAAGGTCCACAAACTCAAGACTCACAATCAGTGGTGAAGACACACAATGAAAAAGATGGCCATTTATGACCTTGGCATGAAGGCTAATGTTATTCCTCACGGTAGGGGAGAATCATTTTCCACCAAAAATTGTTCATTCAAAATGTTTGTTATTGACACAAAATTGTTTACCCAAGTTTGAGATAAAAATTTAATATATTTGAGTTTAAAACAAGCCTTTTGACTCCCCAAAATGGTTGGACAGAATTTCAATATTGGATGATGAGTAATTATGACACCCCTTTTGTTTTGTTAATTTTCATTTTTTTTAATTAATTTTTTTTAAATTTTTTATTTTTAATGACACATCCACACAAAAGATAAAATAGAAAAAAGGTTTTGGAAGAATGTTGTAAAAAAAATGAGAGGGAGAGAGGAAGAAGAAGAAATAGAGAGAAGAAGAGAGGGAAGAGAGATTGAGGAGAGAGATAGAGTTAAAGGGAAAGAGGTGCCCCCTGGTTTGGATTTGGCGGGTCTCCATCCAGTGGTGGTTCTATTGAAGTGGTTGGGGTTTTGATGGAAGTCGACGTGGTTCCTGGATTGTGAGACCTCTCATGGTGATGCTTTAACCGGTGTCCATTTACCGTGAATGTCATTTTGGAAGAGGGGTCTTGTACTTACACTGCACCAAATGGGTAAACATTAGTAATAATAAAAGGTCCATCCCAACGAGAATTCAGCTTACCTGGGTGAAGTCGAAATCGAGAATTGAAGAGCATTACCTTTTCACCTTCATGATATACCTTTAGAAGAATGTGCCTGTCATGGAGTGACTTTGCCTTTTCTTTGTAGAGAATGGAGTTCTCATACAAATCGAGACGAAGCTCCTCCAATTTAGTCAACTGCAACAATCTTTCTTCACCCGATTTTTCAAAATCAAAATTACAAGTTTTGATAGCCCAAAATGACTTATGTTGGATTTCAACTAGTAAATGACAGGCTTTACCAAAGACTAGCCTAAATGGAGACATCCTAATGGGTGTCTTATAGGCTGTTCGATAGGCCCAAAGTGCTTCACCAAGTCAATCGGGACAGTCTTTTCTTGTGGGCTTAACAATTCTTTCAAGCACTCTTTTCACTTCTCTGTTAGAAAGTTCAGCCATTCCATTTGTTTGAGGGTGATATGCAGTGGATGTTTTATGTATAACCCCATTCTTTTTCAAAAGTGACTCCATGGTTCTATTACAGAAATGAGTTCCTAAGTCACTTATCAAAGCACGTGGTGTTCCGAATCGATGGAAGATATGGGTTTTGAGGAACTCACTCACAGTTTGAGCATCATCTTTCCTAGTGGGTTTGGCCTCGACCCACCTAGAAACATAGTCAACAGCAAGGAGAATGTAGGATAATCCATTGGAAGGGGGAAAAGGTCCCATGAAATCGATTCCCCAAACATCGAAAAGCTCACAGAAGATTAATGGCTTTTGAGGCATTTCATTTCTTTTGGAAATTGTGCCAAACTTTTGGCAAGTGGGACATGATTGACAGAACTCGTGTGAGTCCTTGAAGAGTGAAGGCCAAAAGAATCCAGAATCTAGGACCTTTCGAGAAGTCCTTTGTGGTCCAAAGTGGCCACCTCCAGGCATTGAGTGGCAGAATTCCAAGATGGAGGATTTTTCAGTTTCATCAACACATCTCCTAATTACCATGTCAGCCCCAGTTTTCCAAAGTTTATTGTCTTCCCAAAAATAATGCTTTGAATCACTTTTCATCTTTTCTTTTTGTTCTTTTGAAAAATATTTAGGGAAAACACCAGAAACCAAGTAATTGACAATTGGGGCATACCATGGTAACTTTGGAGTGAGATATGAGAGGTGTTCAGTTGGAAATTCAGGATCAATTATTTCAGAATGAGAAGAATTAGAAATTCTACTCAGGTGGTCAGCTACAGGGTTTTCTTTTCCAGGTTTATCTTTTATCACAAGGTCAAACTCTTGGAGCATTAAAATCCATCTTATTAGCCTTGGTTTGGAATCACTTTTCTTAAGTAAGAACTTTAATGCTGAGTGGTCCGTGAAGATGATGATTTTGGCACCTAAGAGATAGGGCCGGAATTTATCCAAGGCAAAAATCACAGCTAAAAGTTCTTTTTCAGTCACAGTGTAGTGTGATTGAGTTTCATCCAATGTTTTTGAGGCATAAAAGATGACATGAGGAATGTTTTCTCTTCTTTGACCAAGAACAGCCCCAATGGCCCTATCAGAAGCATCACACATCAATTCAAATGGTAAGGACCAATCTGGGGGTTGGATTATTGGAGTAGATGTGAGAGCAGATTTGAGTTCAATGAAGGCTCTCTTGAAAGCCTCATCAAAATTGAATGTGACATCATTTTGAAGTAAACGAGTGAGTGGGAGGGAAATCTTGCTGAAGTTATGAATGAATCGCCGATAGAAACCGGCATGACCAAGGAAGGACCGAATGTCTCGAACTGATTTGGGTTCAGGAAGTGATTGGATCACCTCAATTTTGGCTGGATCAACTTGGATACCCTCTTGAGAAATTAGGTGCCCTAGAACAATCCCATTTGAAACCATGAAGTGACATTTTTCAAAATTCAGCACAAGGTTGCACTTGACACACTTTTGAAGGACCAAAGAGAGTGAATGTAAGCAAGATTCAAATGACTCGCCATAAATGGTAAAGTCATCCATGAAGACCTCCATGCAATTCTCAATGAATTCAGAAAAGATACTCATCATACACCGCTGGAATGTTGCAGGAGCATTACAAAGTCCAAAAGGTATTCGCCTATAGGCATAGGTTCCACATGGGCAAGTGAATGTGGTCTTTTCTTGGTCTTGAGGTGCGATTGGAATTTGGAAGTAGCCGGTGTAACCATCAAGAAAGCAATAGTGTGACTTTCTGGCCAATCTCTCAAGCATTTGGTCAAGGAAAGGAAGTGGGTAGTGATCTTTTCGTGTTTCAGCATTCAATTTGCGATAATCGATGCACACACGCCATTTGTTTTTCACTCGAGTTGTGACCACTTCTCCATGTTCATTTGTGACAACTGTTATCCCGCCCTTCTTAGGAACGACTTGAATTGGACTAACCCATTCACTATCAGAAATTGGGTAGATAATACCAGCTTGAAGAAGCTTGGTAATCTCTTCCCTAACTACCTCAAGTATGAGTGGATTGAGTCTTCTTTGAGGTTGCCTAATTGGTTTGGATGATTCCTCTAGATGGATGTGATGCATTCAAAGGGCAGGGTTGATTCCTGGAATATCCTCTAGGGTCCAACCTAAGGCATTTTTGTTTTCCTCTAACACTTGAACAAGTTGGGACTCCTCAGTTTCAGAAAGTGAAGCAGAGATAATGACAGGGTAGGAGGGATCATGGAAAAGGAATTCATACTTGAGGTGTGAAGGAAGTGGTTTTAGATCAGTTTCAGCCTTTATTTCAGAGCTAGACAAGTTAGGAGCAGGAGAAGGGATTCCAGATGGGTTTGGATCATTTTCCTCAACACTATCCAAGGTGGAGCAGTAGAGATCAGAGTTGATGTGGGATTCAAGAGAGTTTTCAAGTTCCTCTAGATTGATGGAGTCTATGAATGAGAGGTCCACATCAACTTCACCATTTATGACTTTGTTAATCATGGTGCAGATTTCACAAGATCCTTTATCATTAGAACATGAAGAACATGGTGGATTGGGGTTCGATTGAATCTTAGAAGTGTCCTCAAAAGCATGGATTGAGAATGCAGAGTGATCCTCAGATGGGTATCGCATGGCTTGGAAAATGTTGAACTTGACCAGTTGGTCACCGAATTCCATGGATAAGATGCCTGAGTGGACATCAATCTTGGTTCTCGCAGTCATGAGGAATGGTCTTCCTAGAATTAGGGGAGATCGAGAAGAGGTCGTCTCACCTTCCATGTCAAGGACATAGAAATCAGCTGGGAAGATAAGATCATTGACCCGAACAAGAACATCCTCAATTATCCCCTCAGGACTGGCAGTGCTTCGATTGGCTAATCGAATGACAATACCCGTTGGGTGCAAGGGACCTAGACCAAGGTTGGAGAATATGGATTTGGGCATTACATTAATTGAGGCTCCTAGGTCTATGAGTGCATCATCAAAGTTGGAACTTCCAATTTGGCATGGAACCGTGAAGGTCCCTGGATATTTGCACTTCATGGGAATGGACTGTTGGGTTGAAACATTTTCAATGTTCCTAAGTTGCCTCTTATGGGTGCACAATTCCTTAAGAAACTTGGCATACTTAGGGATTTGTTTGATGGCATCTAATAGGGGGATGTTCACTTCAACACGTCTAAACATGTCAAGCATTTCAGGATCAGGTTCAAAGGACTTCTTAGTCTTGGAGATGGCTTGAGGAAAAGGAATTGGGTTCCTTAGAGGAATGGAAGGAGGTGAAGGAGTGGATTCAAGTTCCTTTTCCAGCTTTTTGTTCTTTTCATTTTCTAGATCAACATCGAAAGGGGAGGTAGAGCAATCAGCATGGGGCATAGCAATTTGCTTTCCTGATCTAAGTGCAATTGCACTTACATTACCCTTAGGGTTGGGTAATGGTTGAGATGGGAGTTGGGATGAATTGTATGGTTGTTGCTGGCTAAGGTGGGATGCAAGTTGACCTATTTGGGTTTCAATGTTCTTGAGGCTAGAACGGGTGAAGGAAGCAAGATCCTCTACAGCACTTTCCCATGGTTGTTTAGAAGAAGAGTCTTGTCCCAAATTGGGTTGGCCTTGATTTTGGTTCTTGGGAAAGCGATTGTATTGGGTGGGGAATTGGGAAGGCTCGTTAGGATAGTGGAATCTAGGAGGAGGATTGTTCCTTTGGGGTTGAGGAACAAAAGGATAAGATTGATGGATGTTACCACCACTTTGACCATATTGGAACTGGTTTGGATTTTGATGAGGGAACTGAGGAGGATGAGAAATGGGATTACCATACCTCAGAGGTGGGTTAAAGGTAGAAGAGAAGGGCTCAGAGTGGGGTTGGTTGAAGTTTCTAACAAACTGACCTGATTGTTGAGGGTTGAAGTTTCGCTGAGCATATGCCGCATTGAGCTCCATTGGACTAGATGAATCAGATGGATCATCTTGTAGTTGTGGACATGTGTCAGTCGGATGAGATGGAGAGTTGCAGATTCCACAATTCTTGATAGGTCCAGGGAATAGTGACTGTGGAGAATATGAGGTTGGGGCTTTGGTAGCCACCGCTAGTTGACGCACAAGACCTGTAAGTTCACTCATCCACTCAGTCATCTTGTTGGGCTCTATGGATTGATTCTCTTGGGCTTGTTTCACTTGAGCATGTGCTCGAGTATGGAATTGTTGCGTGTTTGCAGCCATGTTACTTATGAGATCTCTTGCAGCTGCAGGAGTTTTGTCAACAAGAGCACCGCCACTTGCGGCATCAATGAGAGTTCGCTCCATAGCCAATAACCCCTCATAGAAGTATTGGATCAGGAGTTGGTCAGGGATTTGATGATGTGGACAAGTTGCCACAAGCTTTTTGAACCTCTCCCAATACTCATGGAGTGATTCATTAGGGAATTGACGGATGCCGCTTATTTCCTTTCGAATAGAAGCTGTTCGGGAAGCGGGAAAGAACTTCTCAAGGAAAAGTCTCTTCATGTCAACCCATGAGTTTATGGAACCAGGTGGGAGGTAGTAGAGCCAAGACTTGGCAGAATCCGCTAGGGAAAAGGGGAAAGCTCTAAGCTTGATTTGTTCTTCAGAAACCCCTTGAGGCTTCATGGTAGAGCATACTACTTGGAACTCTTTGAGGTGAAGATGAGGATCCTCACCAGCTAGACCATGGAAATGAGGAAGAAGATGAATCAAACCCGACTTGAGTTCGAAGTCAGCCTCTATGTTTGGATATTGAATAACAAGAGGTTGGTAATTCATATCAGGGGCAGCGATTTCTTTCAATGTTTTTTCCCTAGGATTGGCCATATCTAATTCAATTGGTAGGGCAATGATTGGTTCTTGGGTGATTTGGTTATCCCTAATGGTCCTCCTAAGTCGACGAAGTGTTCTATCAATTTCAGGGTCAAACAAATCCGAGGGATTGTTTGGGAGGCTGCGGGGCATTCAGAGATATTTAGAAAGGATGAGGAAGACGGATTTTCCTTTGTATTTTTTTTTCAGTTTATGATTTTTAAGAGGAAGACGGGTTTTTCTTTGTGTTTTTTTTTTCAATTTTTTTTTCAAAATTTTTGATTTTTTTTTGTTTTTTTTACAATAACCAGAAACTAATGACTACTTAAAGCACCATCCCCGGCAACGGCGCCATTTGAAACACACGGCCGATTGTTGCCTATCGACCGGTCAAAGTTCCAGTGCTCTGCTAATGTGTATAGCAGCACTCGGGTCGAATCCTCGGCGATGGTACTTCGTAATAGTCGATTGTTTTTAGTTGATTGTATTTTGATTGGGGGGGTTTGTTTTCAGAGCTTAATTGAAATGTTTAATGAATGATGTTTAATTTAACAAGTTGATAAATATTGGGGTGAGTTCATCATTGGGGAGTTAACCATGTGATATCCTTGAGCCTTACTTTGTATTGCATTAAATTAACACTCATGTCATAAGTTGACGTTGATTGGAATTCCTAAGTGTGAAGGCTTTAATCCAAGCCTTAACTTAACTTAGGGTTATAATCTCAATCAAAACTTATTTATGGTAGTGTATTTATGGTTCCAATAATCCATGGAAACCACTCGTTAAACAAAACATATCATTAATCCATGACATATTGAGTTTAACATACAAAATATTAATTTAAAGAATACTCATCGAGAAAAACTCTCAATCACTTAACATCCCTGAATTATAACTCACCCCAATGAGATATTTACTCATACATTTGGATGTTTAATATTCTGGTTAAAATAATTATGATGATAAATTAAGAATAGAAGGAAAAGAAAGGGATTAGAAAAAAGTGGTACGTTGACACACACACACGAACGATGATGATAATTAAAAACGGATTTTTGATTGAATGAGGAAGCAAAAAAAGGGAAGGGGATTCAACTAAATTTAAACTATTTTAGGAACATAAATATTAAACTACAGAAGGTAGATGATAATAAGAGATATTGAAGAAGTAACTTGCATTAAAACAGAATTACAAAGAAAGAGAATTACAAGATTACAAAAATGAAGAACACAAAAGTAAGTGAAAACAAAAAGAGGAGGAAAGGTCTATCAAGTGAAAACTTGAGTATAGAAGTTCCTCCCAAGACTTTGGCAAGGCTTTGGTCGTGCCAATATGATATCCTCTCTTCTGAAATGCCAACCCCTCTCAAGGAGAGAAGGGGAGAGTATTTATAGCCCAAGGAGTGGACTGTTTGCATTCCCAATCTGTACCTCCACTTTCATCGCCAATTTGGCTATTCAGAAAGCCGAATCTTCAAATATCTCCTTCTTCAAAGTTGTAGAAAATAATGTTGGCCGACTACTGTCAAAATATGGAGGTATTTGGACAAGTGGAGCCAAAGTTATGGCGGTTTTATTAAACAAAGGTAAACTGTCCATTTCTATCCATGCTTTTTCTATGGAAAAAATGTGAATGGATTTTTGAACAGGTAGATGCCTTCAAATCCGGATGACTTATTCAAAAAAGTCGGCCGTCTATATCTCCTCTTTCACACTGAAAAATCTCAGCTCTATTTGATGCTTACATCATGAGATATGTCATGAATAGTATACTGATTTTAATTCTCGGACAGAATGGTGGGCTGGACTTAAAAGCTTAATTTGGGCCCCTTGTACTTGGATTTGGGCCATGAAATTTTTATCCAAGATGAAATGTAGTGTCCCCCGAATTATGGTGGAGAGTTAATGTTTTTGGACTTGTGTATTGAGCCCAATAAATCAATCTTCAAGGCTGGTCCAGTTTGTTCACAGATTCTTTGGTCTTGTTTGTGAGGACCATATGACCCTTCAAATGGCAGAATTGGATCATGGTTCCTTCTAATGAAATGTTGTATATTTAAATGAGAATCCTAAAAAACAGGAAACACACAATTTGGATCAGTATAGTGATAGTTATAAGTAAAACATTAAACTGACTCAATTTGACTACTTCTAAAAATGCTCAAATATTATACTTAATATTAAAACATTAATATTTCACACAAATTATGCACATTTCATATAAAATAAGTAAAGGGGGAATATAATAAGTCATGAAAATTTTATT